>JAWWEM010000044.1:11390313-11405791 GCA_035582935.1 Ormyrus thymus
CTGTTCGTTTCAATGGGGCTCTTTGATTTGCCTTTTTCGCTGATTTCGAGTTTTTTTTTTTTTTTTCGAGTGCTGGGAAATTTTTGTGAATTATAGTTGGGTTTTATTGTTTCATAGAAAAGTAACAAAATGGTTTTATTATTAGGAAATAAGTACATTTATACAGAATTGCATGTTATAGTGCGCGTGTGCAGAAATGCAAGGATGATATTAATATCATTAATCTGATGTTCAATAAGTAGCTCTTTGGTACATAAACGCGTAATTATGCTCACCTCGGTCAGATTTCGAGGTAATAATATTTGTATCCATTTGTTTTATGGAGATAAATACATAATACAAATAAGCTTTATGCAAGACTCAAAGATCCAAGCTAGTGAATTTTCAGTAAATGCATTAACAGGAAAAAAAGACAATAAGGCAAAAAAAGATAAACTATCTATACAAAATTACAATACATTTTAAAGGCATTAAACTATATTTAGAAAGTAAACCAAGCAGGCAGTCATTCATCACAATATCATTGAAACGTTTTACGCTCTCGATACGATCTATAAATCGTATATTCCGGTAATGCATGCATATTTCCTAAGCAACATAACTCTCCCGCTATTAAAAATTCCCTGAAACTAAAATAATACATCTGTACCGCGCGCCGTACGCACATGTACAACAAGAAGCCGGGGGAGAGAGCTTTAGTGCCTGGAAGACAGAACACCCCGTATATCTCCGAGGATCGGGCCTCTCCGGCGCGAGTGCCAATCTCGGAGTAAATCTTGTTTGTTTTGTTCGCCCGGAATCGGCCGATTGAAAATCGCGGCGCACACGATCGTAACGCGCGCGCGCGCGCGGGCGACCGCTTTCTCGCGCCTGCCGGTACACAGCCGATCGCGCTCCCCCCGCGAAGCCTGTCATTGAACCGATGTGGGAAAGACACGTACCGTACGGGACGCAAAGAGTGATAAAAGAGACGAGAGAGAGGCCCGAGGAATCCGAAGTATCAATCGGACGCGTGTAATTTCATAGAATCATGTGTATTTATTTATTTTTTTGCCCGCCCTCTTTCTTCCCCCCCGCCCCTCTCTCGCCGACGTGCAATCTGTAATTTTTAGTCTCTCTCTCTCTCTCCCTCGGTCGTAGGAGCTGCGGGAAAGCGCAGGCTGAATCGACTTTTTATCGAGGCAAAGCGATTTTACAATTACCTCGACGGTGCACCTCTTTTTCGAGACGAGGAAGATTTCGTTCCGATAGCTAGTTTATCAATTAAAATGGCCAGTAGAAAAAGCCGCATACGACAAGACGCGTAAAGCAAAGCTCGTCATTACCTCCGAAATGGCTTTCGAGACATTTTTCGCAAAAGCTGCGTCGTGACAAATGCTCCAATTACGCCAGGAGGCGCGATCAGTCACCGAGCACGACAGCGTCTCCTCTGGCGCGCCGCTCGCCTCTCTCTCTCTCTCTCGCCGCGCGGGATAAGTCCCTCGCGCGAATCGACGGGCGGGGGATATGTGGAGCGGGCAGCCGCGGCGAAATGGAAAAGCGATATATGTATCGACGGGCCGCGCGCGGCTAATAAAAATGTTAATCGCGCGGCTCGTTAGCGGCGACTCCCCGCGAGCCTCGGCGCGGGTCAAGTCCCGGGGTCGCCTCCCGGGGCGTCTGCCTTTTTACGCCGGGAGTCCCGCGCGTGCGCGCGCGCGCGTCTCGGGGACTACGTGCTCTTTTTGTTCCTCGGGAGAGCGATTATTTATCGATGCCTTCTGCGGACTCGCTCGCTGGATTAGGTGCTCCAGCTTAGCGTAATGGATATGGAAAGGGGATCTGCTTAAGGTTTTCTTTTTTTTTCTTGTTTCTCCCGGAGAAAAGGGAGTAGAGGATGCGGAGGATGCGATCGCTGAAGTAGAACTGACCTCTGATCGATTTAGCTGAGTGAAAAGTTGAGCCCCGGTAATTAATTTTAAGTTATCGAGGCTTGCACTAATGAGTTTTCATCGGGCTGGTGTCGTAAAGCGAGCTGAAACGATCGCCGAAGAATTCAATTACTTTTTATATAAATATAGCTTATACCGTTAATGCGAAATGACGGATTGCACAAGGTCTACTTTTGAAAACTACAGAATTTGGCTAATTAACGATGCGCACAGCGTAAACCTATCTTTCCGAGTCGCGATACTTAAAGTTTCTCTATTTTCAATCCCTTTCAGCCGTCGGCTGTGCCAGTTCTTTCATGCGGAAGAGACCTCCAGAGTAACTAAAAACATGCCTAAAACGAGTTTGCCCTTTATGCTCGTAAACAAGGCAGGAGCCGCGCGGAGCCCCGGAAAGTATAAGCTCCCGCTCTCCGCGGCCTCTGCGGCGTGCTTTCTTTTCCCGCACTCGACTTGCCTCCCGCGCTACACTTACCAAACGGGCGCAAAGTTTCCCCGGCGTTGAAAAAGGCCGCGGGAAAGCCGAAAATAAAAGCCGCCGTGTATGCTCCTCCCGCTGTAAAGAGTCAACTCTTATGTTACCGCTCGCGGGCGACCGAAAGCTCCGCGCGAGTTTCCAAGGGGCGCGCAAGGAGCTTTCATGAAAATTGGCGCGCGGGTACAGCGGCGGGCTTTATACACGTTTCTTTTTTTACGAGGCAGAGGCAGCCGCGGCAGCAACGCGGCGGGTGCAACAGATTTTCTGTTTTTGGCCATTCAGTCATACGTGGCCGCGGCGCGCGGCATCGTCCGAGCCATTGAGGCAGGCAGTTTAACCCCTCGACTGTTTTTTTTTTTCCTTTTTCGCCCGGAGCAGCGGCTTTTCGGCGTACGTATACAGACGCAGAAAACTAAAAAGCTAATTTACTTTAAAAGTATCCGGGGCCCCGCTCTCTTGGCTGAAACAGGGCTAAGGGACCGGGGCGCGCTCGCGGGAGAAAGAGAGCGTTTCATCAAACGCGGGCGCGCGCGGCTTCAAAAGCCCGCCGCCAGGGGAGAAAGGAGGAGAGGGGGCGGAAAAACGAGGGGGGGCTAATGCAGCCAGCGACAGATTGGCGGTGTGGCCGGCCGGCTTCCGTTCTTTCTATTCGAACGGCCCCGCCGCTAACGCTCTCTCTAACTCTCGGTCCGCTTCGCCGGATGGTCATTTCGCTGATAGCTCACAAACTGCCAGCGAAAATGTCCAAACGCCGCGCCTCGCCGAGCGGTGAAGAAAAAAAAAACGCGGGAGAGAGAGAGAGGGAGAGAGTCGGCCAAACTAAATGAGTACGCGCGCGGGCCACGCGATCCTCTACCATCTATATATATATATACGCGTAGAGGCGAAATTCGAGAGCCGAGCGGAAAAGGGGGAATGGCATTTGGCCGTGTATAGAGACAAAGAGATAAAAGGGCTAATTGAATCGCGCGCCTGCGCGGCTCGAAAAAGGACATTATAGAAATTAGCCGGAGCGGCGATGAGGCGCGGAGCGGCTCTCTCGGAAATGTGATTGGTTTTCAGCGGCCGAGCACGTCGGCAGCTGGGGGAGCGCGAATTTTCAGCGCGTTTTCGACAGGGATTTTTTGCCGCTCGTCCGGCCTCTCTCTCTCTCGCGGAGAGGTGACTGCGCGCGCCGCGCGGCCGGAGAACGTAATTAAACAGTCGTTATGCACCGATTGTGCTCGAAAAGGAGAGGCTCTCGTGTAATTTTTGCCTCCCCCCCCCTCCCCGCGATCGATGCGCGAGAGAATTCCCCGCGCTGAAGTATTCGGATTTGTTTTGAATTTCGAGAGCTATTTTTGAAATAAATTGAAATGCGCGATGTGATCGATAAAGCGTTTCAGCGGCTATGACATCCAAGTGGATGAAAGCGGTGCTCTCAGGGGCGAGGGGGGCACTATGACGTCACGGTAAAATTCAACTTTTGTACGTTTCATTTGTAATGGAAAAGAGCCGGAACATCGGAATGAAAATCGAACGCATGTCAAATGCAACGCTCGAATTTACGTGTAACGCAAAAGCCAAGCTAATTTATTTACCTCTCGTAATACCGCGCGCGCATTTCGTTTTTGTTGTAACAGATTTAAAAAAAGCGCCCGGATGAAATTTCTCGTTTGATGGATGAAATTCCCGTAATAACTGAAATTATTATTGCATTTTAATCCCGCGCAAAAAGTCGAAAAATACAAATAAAAAAAAAGCTCATCCCGCGACAGAAAAAGGCCGCGCAATTTTCGAGCTCGCAGCGAGAAAGAAGCTCTCCGGCGTCACCTTCATTAGCATTTGATAAGCAATTACTCAGATTAAAATCGGCCGAGTGCGTCTATCAGCGTCGAATCTCTCGCTCCACATTCGCTCGGCGCGCGCGTAAGCAGTCTCCTTATATACCGCGATAAATTGAAAATCAAGCCGGGCGATAAGCCGCGGACTCTCCCCCTCTCCCAGGAGCCGCAATCCCAGTGTTTTGACAAGCCAAGCAAGACGACAATTTCCTCGCCGCTGGCGGCGCGGCGGTGATGAGCTTACCCGCGCGTCGCGCTCGCTTCCCCCCGTCTCTCTCTCTCTCTCTCTCTCCTCGCATCGCGACTTCGCGCTACATACTCGCGCACTCGGGCGCGTATACTCGTTACGTAGTCACCGTTTAAGTGCGCCATTATACTTGTAAATTCCAAATAATTAACCGTAATCAAGCACAGGAAACCCATCGCCCGAGAGTGGATGCGCAATTATTTTTAAATAAGATTCCGCCGCCTGGACTCTTTTTTTTTTTTCCGCGCGCGCGTCTTCTCTCTCGCCTATCCGCGGCGTCATCGTCGGCGAGGCCCGGACAGGCGGAGTCGTATAAGTGCGACCGTCATTATTGCTAATCCGAGATGGGCCAAATTGATTATGAGCCTGCGGAAGCCTGCTGCCGACTCTGACAAATTGCTCCTTTTACAGAGTAAAAATGTAATTGTCGCAATGGATCCAGTTATTCTCTTCGTACAAAGACGCGGAGAGATGAAAATAAAGCCGGCTGGCTAATTATGCGCATGCACTTCCGCGATGATGGCTTGTTATGAATGGTAATTGAATTTTGATTCCAAGATAGTTGTGTTATTGCATGCCATTAAAATAAATTTGTTATGGTCTTGTAATTTTGTCATGCTGCTGTTTTGTAAAAGGAACTTATATATGCCTTTGAGAAAAATTCTAACGACATTTTCCTTGCATTGTATGCAAATTTTTTTTTTTTTTTTCCATACACGGTACCGTAATGACCGAGAAACAGCCTTATATCAGAAAAAACTACAAAAAAATAACGAAGCCGGCTCTTTTTACAAAAGCGGACGACGTAAGAAACCAATTTAGCATTTTTCCACTTAAAACATAAAGTGTACGATAAAGAGAAATGATTTTCTACATCGTTCTCAAACTTTATGACTCATCCCAGATTAATATGACACATTACATCAGACTTATCGGCATTATTATCGCGCGCGGATTAAAGACGCTCTCGAGAATTGGATGCATCGGAAAAATCTCGGCCGATTCGTCCCGGCAAATTTACAAAAACAAATAGCGCAGTCAATCACACCCGAAATGGATTAGCGCGCAATCGATCCTCCCCTGCATCCCTTTTTCCGCGGCAAAAAGTCTCCGCCGGCGAGAGAGAGAGAAAAAAGGGCGACCACGTCGGAACTCGGGTTCTTCGCCCGGTTTGGCTCCGTGACCAATGATCCGACAAAGTCGGCTTAGAAAAGTTTTAATCGACGCTCGTCGGACCGGCGAGCGGCGGTGGCGTCGCGTCGCCGTCGAGCGGCCAGCCGACTTTTTCATCGGATGAGAAAGCGCGAGCGAGTTATCTTGACGCCCGGCCGTGTCTGATTCACGCGCACATCCTTCACTCTCTTTGCGTCTGGGAGATCGCCCTTGAACTGGCCTCGGACGGCGCTCATTTTTCCCGTGCCTACGCGTAAACGCGTCGTTCGGGAGTAGCTGATAGTGCAAGAAAGTACTTCATTTATTTTCGAGCAGTAAAATATTTGGAATGAAACGTGCGCCTTGTATGCATTCTGTAAAGATACAGTAGACATCTCCAGCTTTAACGTGAATTCCACCCCACAGCAGTCGGCTTTATCGATCCATCGTCATGTTGAACCCTAACTTGGGGAATTACAGCCCTTCGTATAAGAGAACAGAGCATGACGGCAGAACACAAGCCTCCTTTTAATAGGTCACTGTGCCACTTTTCAAGGTTTCGCCCTACACTCTAAATCCTCTACAGACAAGTGTCTAATTTGTCCGAGATGTATATTATTATTAACCATTTTAAACCGTAAGGTCTAAAGCCAAAAGATCTCGCGAGTTTTGTGAAGCGAAGCGGTGGCGTGTCTCTAATTCGTAAATAGAGGGATCGATTAGTTCGGCCGGATTTCTTAAAAGGACGCGACAGCCCGATTCCCGGTATAAGACGCCGTTCTCAGACGTCTCCCTGTGACAAATCCCCTGAAAGTGCCGCGCGCGACCGTGCCAGGCGCGTCCACGAAAGGCGCTCGCGGCGTCCTCTCGTCTCGTTTCGCGTCGGGTGGTCCGGCCGCGTATTTCTGATTATACCGAGTTTTTGTCGCAATCAGGCGCGGATCGAGCCTTCCGAGATTGCGGGGATTAAGGCTGATTTATGGAATTTATTGGGGCGATTAGTCCTACTTTCAGAGAAATGCCACTGCAGAAGTGCTGCGGCTTGAGTAGCTGTACTTTTTGACGCGCTAATGTTGGAAGGACGTTCGTGATGTTCTCTTTCTTGAATCGGCTTCGCGAATGAATCGGTGTACAAATGTATTTTTATCGATTAATTAAATTTAAAATAAACCTTTTAATTTTTCTTACTTTTATCCAGTCTTCGCTGATATAAAAAGTAAAACTTTCTCCACGAGCAAAAGGAATTCATTACATCTAAAATAAATATATAATACAAGATTAACACTCGCTCGTTTACAAGAAAAATATTTCCATGCATACCTCTGGGGGCCTCCTTCAGCCTTCTCGTCCGCGTGTTGCATTCGACACGCTCGAGAAGAGCGGAGGAACGGCGGGCCCCGGTTCTTCTCGAAATTTTCGCGTATTTTCGGCGAGAGAGAGAGAGAGGAGGGCCGCGCAAGAAAGAGCCGGATTATAACTCGGCGCGCGGCGGGATCGTGCGATCGAGCGGACAAAGCGCCGCCGTCGATTCCAGGAACCTACCGGAGGATTCGATTACAATGTCAAGCCTCGATTAAGCCCGCAAAAAGGCGCGCCTTCCTTTACGGACTGTCAAGGGGTATGCGCGCGGGGGCCCCGAGTAGCGGGACAGAGGAACGTGTGATTCCTCGCTTGTCCCCGCAAAATAAAAAAGCGCGCGACCGCGCGGCATTAATAACGCCTGACTTGGGGGATAAAAAATCGCCGCTCGCCAGGAGGGGGGGGGGGAGAAAAAAGACAGGCGTAATAGACGCGTACGGTTTTCAATCACCGGACCGCGCGGAATGCTCGGGGAAAAAAGCGGATCGCTTTTTCTGGTTATTGTTGTATTCATGACTCCTTTTCAATTACGAATCTAATTAATATTAATTGAGTATCTGTGTCTTACTACGCCTGATCTAATCTACTGCAATAAGATTTTTTAACAGTTTTTTAGTGCTTGTAATTGTAGCATGTTTTAAAAACTGGATTAAATTCAATGAATTAGTTTCTGTAATTTAAGAACGTAATTAATATAAGTAGGAAAAAATATTAAGCGTTACAGGTAAAAATTACAATCTGAGGATCGATACGCGGAAGTCCATCAGTCGATGAGAATGGAGTCAATTACTTAACAGACTCGTGTCTTGCCTTGTCTTCATTACCCTCTTTGATACTTTTTTGTTCGTCAGAAAGGATTTTAAATTCTTGGAAGAGCACCTGAACTTAAAATACAGTGAATCATTAGAACAGCATCGAATATTGAATCAATTGTCCTCAGCGAATTTTTATCAAACATTTTTTAAAGCACCATAAATTACCGGGTTATACTAAATATACCGAGGAAAACAAAGTCTAAGAATAGCTTGAAACTTTTTATATTTCGTTACGATAGTAGTTTCCTGCCTGCTTATTTATCCAAACAATCAACTGAGATATTCATGCCATGGCAGGTTGTTTGCTCGTTATAAATGACTTATCATTCAAAGTAAAACAAATGCAGGTTTAAATTCCGGCCGCAATTCAAATCGATCTTAGGCTCCGAGAGCCGGGCGTTGTATAAAAAATCCGAATTACTGTATTTACGATCGCAATAAATCAGGGACCATTATTACGTTTTGTAATTCGACAAGTTGCAATCCTTTAAGAGCGGCACAATCGCATAATCACCTATCAATGCCGAAACAATCTGTAAAACACTCAGCTCTAAAGATTATTGACATTATCGCGCTAATCACTGTAATTTAAACACCCGCGAGAAACTTGACTCGGCCGCTCAGAATAATATATAAATGCAGATAGGCCGCGCGCGCGGAGGAGGAAAAATCGAGGCGCGAGAAATTTATAGCCCCGGCAAAGTAAGACCGCATATGGCAGCCATGCAAAAGATCGGCTGAGATTCGCGGCTGCACGCGTATATATATATATATATATAT
Source organism: Ormyrus thymus (assembly GCA_035582935.1). NCBI lineage: Eukaryota > Metazoa > Arthropoda > Insecta > Hymenoptera > Ormyridae > Ormyrus > Ormyrus thymus. The sequence goes on from JAWWEM010000044.1 coordinate 11,398,896, forward strand.
ATATACGTATAGGTGCCAGGTTGGCCAATATCGACGATCGCGATTGATTCGCTCCGAGCGGAATCCGTCCGTGCGAGAATTACATTTGCGCGGCTGTGTGCTGCGTTGCGGCAATCCTGTCCGCGCGTGTGTAGGTGCGCGAGGGAACGAGGCTCAGCCGTCAGTCAAATGCATGCGGGCTGCTGGTCGTACGGCTACTCCCTCGTATTACGGCGTTTTGCCGGATTGCCGGGGATTCCGAGCGGACTAACTGGCAGCGAGACACTGGCCGGCTTGATCGGCGCAGATAATAAACCTGAGCCCGGGTAAGCTCATCCGATAATAGACTCTCATTAAACGGCTTTTGCTTTTGACGAAAATTCGTTGCCCCGTTTCGAGGATGCTTGGATACCGCGATTGGATGCGAAAAGCAGGAGTGTTTTAAAGATACCTGCTTTGTATTAAGTTTGGAAATTGAATTGGAACGTTCGGGATTTTCTCATTGACCATCTTTGGAAAGAAAACTTGGCAAAAGTTTGGGGCAAAGCTAATTTTTTTTACGTCGTTAATAACGTACATGGTGTGCGCTATAAGTTAATGTTTATCAAAGTTATCATTTGTACAAAAGTTTAAGCTTCGAGAAGTCTTATTCTTACATACATGCTATTCTTATACAAAGAACGCAAACAGAGAAACTGCACGAAAAGGATAGGAGCTAAAAGAGAAATAGAAAAACAGATGATGCAGGGTTCACGAGGAGGATTTCTTCCTTTGAAACATCGATTCCTTTCCAAAGCGCACGAACTCCAGCGCCAAATGCAAAGAATTCCCGAAGCACTCTGCACATGCAGTTTCTTTAAAGTGGCCTGCGAGTCTTTTCTTGCTTCGAATCCCGCTTATATTCCCATCGTTTCAAAGCTACAAATACTTAATAATAAAAACCCAATCCAGCTTAACAGAATTCCCCGCCATTGTTTCCCCGCGATAATCAAAGAGTGCAAGCGAACGAGAATTAAAAGGCAATACGGAAAGGCCCTCGCCCGAGAAGGCAGGCAGAAATCATTAACCCTAACTGGAATTTGAGCACATACTTCCAGCAAATCGAACGGCAGCGGTGTAGGGTCTCCAAGCACGGAGGAGGGCAATCGTCCGAGGGTCGTGCCGCTGCCGCCTCGCGAAGGAAGTGGCCGCCGCGCAGGCAGGAGGCAGAAGAAAAGCGGCGAGGGGTGGCTCTCTCTCTCTCTCTCTCTCTCTCTCGGGGTATCGTCGCCGGAGCATTACTTTTATTCCGTGTCATTTGAGTCCACACCCTTCCCGGACCAAGGGGTTTTTCTTTCCGAGCGAGCGAGGAGAGAAAGGAAGGAAGGCGAGGAGGAGACGCAATAGATTTTTTCCTCTTAAAGTGGTTTTGTAGCGGCCTTTTTCTTCGCTCGCGCTCGGCTTCACGAGCGGGAAAACAATTTCGTGCCGTGACTTTTCTCTCTCTCTCTCTCTCTCTCGGGCCGTGTACATCTTTTGTTCGGACCCTCGTAAATCCGTGAAATGAGCAAAAGCACTGTGTACAAATGTCACGCGCTGCGCCATTGTTTGCGCGGCAGAAAAGAGCTGCGGTGGCGGTGGCGACGTGATCGCTTTTAAAGAGCTGCTCCATTGCAGCCGGTGATCGAAGGGCGCCGCGCCCTTTTGCTAATGCTTCTGCTATTGCTTTAATTACCGTATTAATTCAGGCGGCTTTGTTTTGAAAATGGGTGATATTTTATGTTGACGAGAGGTAAAATTATTGCATCGAATATATTTCATATCTCTTTTCGTGCTTCTGTCGGGTTTCTTGAATCTTGTGTTACAAGTTCGAAATTTTCGTATATAAGAACGTTGCCTTAATGCACAGAGTCTAAAAAGTTTCGAACGTGTAAGCCTAAGAGCTTTTGAAAATTTGTAAGAAAAGTGGGTTAAACTGGAAACTTGTTCTGAGCTTCAAGCAATACGACATTCAAATGATTTAGATTTCGCCAGCTCGAGGCGTGAAAAGTCTCTTTTCAGTATTAATGAAAATAAATTAAACTTAAGATATATGCATAAGTAATTTTACAATTTAGCATTCGCCCCGTGTCGTAATAAAATACAATCTTCTTGATTAAACGTCGAATCGAGAGACAAGACCTTTCTGCATTACACGCTCGAAGTCGATTCGCAAAGTTAAAAGTTAATCATTAAATTTGCAATGATAACATTCTAAAACGATCCCGGCTTACGTGCAGCGAGCTCAGTCGCGCCGGCCGGTCGTAATAATCATTTTCCTTTTTCAGCACCGAGCGGCGGCGGCATCCGCGCGAGGATATCAGGGTCATCAATCGCAATTTCTCGTTCGCGGCTCGGAAAAAAAAAACACATCGGATTACGGCAAACCGACGGCGCCGCCGCGAAATTGTCTTGTATATACGAATCGACTTAGAGGCCTTTAAACGGGCGCCGAGCGTTGCGCGCGTGCATATCGGCGGCTCGGCAGTCCGGTAAATGAGGTCGTGACTTCTCTCTCTCTCTCTCTCTCTCTCTCCTCTTTCTTTTTCTGGCCGTTTCGCGAGCGATAGAGGATGCATAATATCGAACTCGCCATCTTGGGCCATAAAAGGTTCATCGCGCGGCACATCGCGGATGAAGGCGCGCGCGCGAGCGTCTTTATCCCCATCTTTATCGTCGACAATTACGCGCGCGAGCGGCCCTCATCGCGTCGGGGAAAGAAAACGGAAAAAAGAAGCGCGCGGACGTGGCGAGAGGGGGTCGAATTCAATTGGGAGGGAAGGCGAGAAATGGCAAAAATTCCCGCTTCCTCCCCTCGGCCAGATAGTCATCTGCTCGTAGCGTTTGCTAAGATTGTAGAAAAATTTCCCGCTGGAATATTTCTCGCGAGAGATTTCTTTTAATCTCGACGGGCTGAAAAGACCGGCCAAGACATATACTCTTGTTTTATGATGAAAACGGGCGTAATTTGAGATTAAGATTGATAGGCATCACAATATCGTTAATGTGCACGGAAAGAAGTTGTATGTGATTTCGATTAAAGCGTTTTTAAATTAATACATCTCTTTAACCTGGGCAGAGAAGCATAATAAACATTTAATGAGAAAATAACATTTTTTCTTCGCGATGTACGATAACAGAGTTTTTTGAAAAGCATTATAAGTCATACTTCCTTTTTAGGTCGTGTAAAAGAATGTAAAGAATCTTTGGATGCCAAAATAAAAAAGCGTAGCAGCGTCCAAAACTATACATTGAAAAACTGTAAGTTTTATTGTATTTCGTTTTTTACTACAAGTTTTACAAACAAAACGGATCAGATGCATTGATTGATTGGGTGTCGTGTGATCAAAGTCAATTTGACAAAACAACTTATAGACCGGGAGTCGATGCTAACTTCAATGATTTGCTTTAAAAAAATAGACGGAACGATTATCTTGGCTGATTCCAATAACCCGTAACTTTATTTTGGGTCACCCAAATCTGATTTGAATAATTACAATTAATTCCTTTAAAAGAATTCATTACAGGGTTCTACAGCGATTGATACGATATTGGAACTAGAATCCAATTTGGACCCACCCGGTTCCAAACGACTTTTGGACCAAAATGTTAAGGTAACTGGTTCAAAATATTCCGAGGAGTATAGCTGATCTATACTCCAATTTTCACAGACTTCGATTTCATCAAAATACACCTCAAGCTGCCTAAAAACCCTCTCTGGATATAAAAGTTCTGCTGGAAAACAAATTGGCTATGAAATTTGAGTTAGTCGGGAGATAGGATAGTGCATGCGGTCTGGCCTTATAAGCTCAGTGGGTAAAGTACGCGCTTTCTATTCTCGATGTCGGGGATACTGATTACTTAAAACAATCTCTTTCAGTAAATTGTGTTCTGCAGGTGTGTTCACAATATAAACCACGAAACGCCGACTGCTCGGGTACATTGTTTTTAAACTTTTCCCACACACCATGTATATATGCGCACCAAGATAACTTTTAATTCGAAATGCGAAAGCTGCCAGTGACATTATCCAGCTGCAAAATGCAAAGAGCGAGTCCCTCCCTCTCGCCGAAAATATTCAGCGAGAGAAAGCCAGAGGCATAATCGTTACCGAAACTCCCCGAGTCCCCACCGGCAGGACAATTCATCGGCCGCGCGGCGCGCTCTCGTTCGGGCGGAAATACGCGAGGCTAAAAAGTTAATGCGGGGATGTGCTCGAGACGGCTCTAACCTTCAATCACTGAGGGGCTCTTATGAGCTCTGGCCACACGATACACCGGGGGGAAATTCGAGCGATCGCGGAGCCGAGGCGCGCCGCATCAAATATGCAGTGCGGTCGAATCTACGGTTATGCGCGCCGCGGAGAACGACGGCGGCGCCCGCATCTTCGCTGCCCGCACTGTCGCTCCTGTCTCCGCGTCTGCGCGCGCGCTCGCCTCCGCGTGGGAGGCGGTTTGTCAAGGATTGACGCCGCCGGGCATTTCTGACTGCCGAGCCAACTTCCTGCAGATATGCGGGGGGAGAAAGTTATCCGGTCGTTTTCGTATTCCGTGTGATTTCCCGCGGAAAGAGAGAGAGAGAGAGAGCTTGCTAAGATGTTGATTTATGCTAAGCGAGGTGACGATAATTTACTGCTAATAAAAGCGAGCTGGCTCATTTTTGGAATACCAACGTGCGAGGCCTTTGAAATTTTTATCGCTTTTAACTGACTTTTGTCGTTTACAATATTCATTTTTAACATCAATAAGTCGTACATAAATTATGATAGCCGTCGAGGAAACAAGCCCAGTATTACTGTTTATTATAGAATTCTTGAAACATTGTATAGACGTGCCCCTGCTATACTTCATTTACAACGTCATACTTATTACGCAACTACAATTATCGCAGAAGAATCTCAAAAATACTGCAGCTCCGTCGGCCACACGCATTCAATCAACTCTTTACACCTCCTGTCATCACAGCTACGCAAACGCAAGCCACTCCGGCGATACGGGCGTCCCGACCTCCCCTTGCCTCGCGATCGCCTCGGAGGAGGAGGCGGCGGCGACGTCAATTCGCCGGAGCGTTTAATGCGACTCGTGATGGCCGTTGCCGCGGACCTATCGGAGAACTGAATAATGAATGCCCGAGACGCGGACTCGGTCACGCTATCTTGGCGGCGGAGCGCGCGCGCGGCTCTTGTCACTCGAGACGTCGAGCGGTTGACTCGGGCCAGCGGCAGTCGTCCGCGGCGAGCGTGGGCCTTGACGAGTCATTAATTAAAGAAGTCGTCGGCGATCCGCGGAGGAGGCGCGTGTCGCTTACTTCGGGCGGATGCATTTTTCAGGAGGTTGCCAAGGGAGGTATATGTCTATAATTGTCAAATTTTATGGTTAATTGAGGAGGAGCGGGGACTATTTTGAATATTTTGAAAATCGAATAAACAGCAGAAATCATTCGTTTTAAATTTTGAATGCACTTTATTGCCCTTTGTAAAATTTTCTGTTACGCGTTCCATAAAAAATGCAATTCAGTAATAATTTTATGAGTTGTTATTCAACCAGTCACAACTTCGGAAACTGATAACGTTTATTCTACAATGTTTTTGCATTACATTTTTTATTCATTCAAAGTACTGCTCGTTCGACATGCGGTCTATTTATTCTCTCGTGCCGCGCACGTTCAATAGCTATTTATTTATAGTCGCTGATCTTATTTTCGCGGAGCACTTGAAGTCCACCTCAAGCTAAACTAATTAGCGTAGCTTCCCAAGGCAGCGAACAAAACAATTTGAAAAAGCGGTAAAAAAAAGAACCCGCGAGCTCGCCAGCCGAGTCTCCCGGGAGACAAGGATCGGCCTTCTCTCGAATTTTCGCAAAAATTCCCAGCCCAACAATACTTAGCGGGACGTACGCGCGCACACCTGCGCGCGCTCCTCGGCAATAAAGTCCCTCTTATCCACGAATTACCGCGGAGTTGATACGGAGCCGCGAGCGGCAGTCGCGAAAAACAAATTAATGCGCGCAGAAAAGTCTCGCGCCTCGCGAGGAAAGACCTTGGGAGCGAGTGCGTGCGCGCGTGTGTGTGCGTGTCCGTGCCTGTGTACGTGTGCGTGCGCATGCGCGTGTGCACGAGCGCGCGGGCTTCCGTGAGAAACGACGACGAGCGCGGGACACGAAGAGAGACGCGTAATGTATGCAGATTGCTCGAGAGTCCCATTATGTCTCTTTCGCGGCGCGCCGTCTGCGTATATGAACTCCTTGCGGGAGCGCGGACTGCCTCGCCGCGCGCGCGCACACGCACGCGCACGGACGCGAGCGCGCAGGAGGCACGATGCCAGGCAAATGAGAAGATGTGGGAGTAATTCGCGCAGGCCGCATCCTTCAATATTGCGAGCTGATATACGCCGAGCCGCGGGAAATTTCGTCACGCGCTCGCCCCTGTGGGCTCGCTCCTGCCTCGGGACGACCGCGTCTCGGAGGTGCGCGGTTTCTTCTTTTTTTGCGAGACTGGTCGTTGATGCGTCTCTAGATTGTTCGAAATTTTTAATGGCTTTTTAAAATGATCGATGACAGAGAATGATGTAAGGAGAAGTTGCTCATCGTCAAGTAGAAGTATTGCCTCTCGAAATTAAATCACAATTTACTTTTATTATAATATTTTAAGTCCTTATACAGACTTCGCCATATTGAAAGTTTCACGGATATTATTTTACGTATAACTTTCAGGTATATTAATTTTAGTCAAGAAAACTTTGGTGATTATTAAGAAATTCTTAATTGCTAATACAATAAATAATGAGCATAGGGAAGAGCTAACCAAATATTAGTAAATATAAAGCATACACGGAGAGAAATACCTGATTAAAAATTAGTATAGTCTATCGTAATCGAAGGACAAACTCGCACTATCCTGAA
>JAWWEM010000044.1:11405891-11417937 GCA_035582935.1 Ormyrus thymus
TAAGAATGAGGATTTAGTATTTGCTTAAAAGATTTACGAAACGCAGCGCGCCTGGAACCTTTTTCACACGTTTAAAGAATGAACCTCATGCATTCAAAGCGATTATTCAAGACCTGTCTCGCGCTAATTATGATTTTGAAGTGCCTATCCGCACGTCAGCACACACGGAGAATGCACGCGGCATAAACGATGTATGCGACTCGCAGGCGGCCAAGCCGCAAGAAATAGAATTTCATAAGCAAGAGCGCGGCTCTCGGGCTCGGCGAGTTTCGCGAGTTCTGCAGCTCTCAAAGCGCGGCGCGCAGAGAGAGAGAGAGAGAGAGGCGCGACGCGCGCGACGAGGGAAAGCAGATGCGAGAGCCGGGGCTAATTACCCTCGAGCCTGCGCAACGCCACTACGCGCTCGCAGTCCGACCTCTCCTTGCGCCGGAAAGAAAAAGGTCCGGGGTGAGTCTCGAGTCGCAGAAAAGGGGGAGAACCTGACCCCAGCGCACTTTCGCCCCCGAACGGGGACGACGGCTCTCCCGTCCGGCATCGTCCGCACGTAGCGCGCGTATTCCATTCCCGCTGCGGGGAGCGAGCTCGACCGATAAAGGAAAGCTCGAGCGCCGGAATTCACTTCGGCGATCGACGACGCGGTCTCCTCGTATTTTCGTGAGAGTTGAAGGTGAATCTGACGCGGGGCTCGCCGGGAGTGACGATGCTTGCGTAACGAGTGCAGCATGGGAGGCGGCGAATTTCACGCGGGAGAAAATACGCTTGTGCGTTATATTGGATTGCTGATTTTACGATACGAGTATCGCTCGTGGATATAGGAACTTGTATAAATCCTTTAATTGATAGGAGGTGCTTAGTACGTAATAAGGAAAGCTACACAATGCTCCAAGTGAGATAAATTAAAAGAGTTTACAATATTGAGAGAAATGAAAAATTGATATGGCTGCGATAAATCATTTTCATAGCAAATACGTCGTAATTAATTATTAATTACGTAGGTAATGTTGATTGTAAGAAACTACGTGTGTATAAATTCCCAGGCTTCGTAGTGACGTACAAGTTTGCATAATTGATTTACTTTGCGCCGCTTTACAATATTTATAAATTGAATGTACACTCGTTCGATACATAAATAAACATTTACAGATTCTCAAAGCAAACGCGCGGGGAAAATGCACGCGCCTAAAGATCCTTTTCAAAGAAGCGCCCGCGGACGCGCGCTCATTTCAACATTTCAGCTTTAAGGGATGTAGCGGCACGGCAATCTTCGCAAATAGTATATCGCTCAAAGTCCCTTCGTACGCAAGTCAAGCGGCCTGCGAGAAAATACGCGCCAGTATACGCACGGTCCCTTTCGCCTTGAGCTAGTTGAAGTTGGAAAGGGACCGGAAATACGAGATAGTTTCGCGAAGATAACCTCCGAGGATCTCGTTAGAAAGGAAAAATTCATCGGTTCGAAGGCTTGTGCGGATTTCTCGTCCTCTTGAGAAAGAATTAAGAAATTATATTACTGATTTATTGTTTCAGTTGAAATTGACGTAAATCAAGAATAAGCAGATCCTAAACTTTCGATGTCGAATTCTTGAAGTGAATTAATAAACTAAGTAGAACAAGCTCAGTTTAGGAAGGCCCAAAACCAACTCTCATTTTCAATAATTTTATAGCTACCGAATAAAGTCCCGTAACGAGCAAAAACCCAAAAAACTGGAATAAAAGAGCCCAATACAGCGAGGAGCGGAAAAAGTTGCGCCGGGCATAAAAATCAAACGGAAAGCCAGTAAAGTCGGCGAGCGCGCCGGGCCTAAGGAGACGGTACGGGCAATAGCCGCGCCGCAGATTACTTACGTAATTGGTAAATACGAGGGGGGGTTACCTACGAGTTTTCAGCGCAAAGGGGTTGCCCCTCGGATGACTGGGCCGCCGACTCGAGCCGCTCTGTCGCCGTCTCCTCGGGCGGCCGCCCCGCGCGCGTCTTTTCACCCTCGTCGGCCGGCGGCGGCGGCGGCGGCACTCAGGATATTCGCTTTAAGGGGGGAAATGAGCCTTAAAATTGTTTAAAGCGCTCGGAAGGAGAGGGGAAGCGGTTTCGGGGAGTATCCCGTCCCTTCGGCTTTGTAAGACATCCGGATGTAAGTCGCGCTGCTGATCTGGAAAAGAACGAGGATTCATCTGTGAATAATACTCGGGTGCAAAGCTCTTGCTTTGAAAGCAAGCTTTCTGGCACTGCAAAGATATTGTGCAACCGTCTTACCTACTCGTCATTTCGAATTTTACCAGCCGGAGTAATTACAAAGACAATTCTAAAGTCTCGCCTGCAATCAATCATCGTCATATTTACAAAGCACAGCGATGGAACGAAATTGAAATAAAAGTCAAGTCTATCTGAAATCTTCGGCGCGCAATCGCTCCATCGCGTCTATTCCGTCAGCTTACGTAAAGACCGGGCAAATAGCGACCACCAAAGAAGCACACCTACTTAACGAGCTTCTTTCTTCGCCGCTCCAATAAAAAGGCCCGTCGCGGCGCGCGTCGAGTATCTCTCGCCGATCGGCGCTCACGCCCATCTCTCCTCTCGGCTTTCGCCCCCCCCCCCGAGGTGAGCGCGCGCGCGCGTGTGCGAAAGAGAGCGTCGCCGCGCGCGGCTTTCTTTCAACAATGAGCCATTAACGATACGCCGCCGCGCGCATTATGCATCAGCCCGGGCGCAGGTGAGACGGAATCCACTCGGCGCGCGGCGCTTCCGCGTAAGAAGCGAATCTGTATGGTCGCCTTGCTGCTGCTGCTGCCGAGGAGGCCGGCTGTAAATCATCCCGCTAAGCTCTGACCGGCTAACAATCGCGCGAGCAAGCATTAATTGCGGAGCGACGAGCGATTACTTTCTCCTGCAGGCGCGCTTCTTACGCTCTCACCGCGAGCGGCATTTGGTACTTGGAAGCGAGTGCGCGGCGAGCTCGTCGTTTTGGCGATTCGGAAGTCCTTCGGAGAATAGGAATAAATTACTCATCGATCGGTATGAGTCTGAAAAACGAAAGACATTTTTAAATACGGCCGCTTCGTTAAGCTAATCCAACGTCGATTTGTGGTCTTAAATTTTTTTAGAAAAGTGTACAAGATTTGAAATGATTGCTGATAAATAGACTTGACCACCTTTTTCAGGTACTCCATTGTCCGTTCACATATTCACATAACGCTATTGTTTTATCCGTTGCATTTTATCACTAATTGTTTGCTTCACTTTTTTAAATGCAATCCAGCGCAATCTCTATTTAAAATTTGCCTGTCAGTAAATGGCTTATCTCGTCTCTAATTGTAAGAATAATCTAGCAGGTGCCACCATTGTTCTTTCGACAACTGGACTGGACAAGTTTTTTTTTCATTGTCTCACATGTAAACCTTCTACTTTGTCAAGCATTCCAAAAATGTTTTATTCAATAAAACATTAACATTATCGGGTTTAATTGGTACAGAAACAAAAATTGTTTACCTTTCTACTACTTTAATAATAATATATCTCCGACTTACAAAAAGCAGCAGCGTGCTTCGGCAAAAATGAATTTTCCGAATTTCCACGTTTCGTTTTTCTCCGAGGCAGCACGCAAAGATAGCCCAAGTCAAAGTGAAAAACACATCGTCGAATTATCGAGCCCGGCGCTCATCGCTCGAGGGCGTTACGTACAAGCATTTACTATTTGCGAGATGGCCGAGATAATACGGCAGCGAGATTTATACGAGCGCGTGTCTTTCATCCCCCTCGCTTATATCTCGCCGAGGAGACGAGGGAACCATAACTCCGGCCGGCTCGATCCGCAGCAGAGGCCTCTCTGCACCCACGACACGTATGCCCCTGCAGTTGCTTGATGGCCTAACGACACTCACGCAGAACAATAGACGTAATCGGCCTCCACGCATCGTCCGAAATATACGGCGAGCGCTCGTTTGATTTATGCCCGGCGCTTAATTAATTATTAAATTGGATACGTTTTTACGGCGCGCGCACGCTCGTTTTTCTGGCGTGAAGATTATTTGACATCGATCCGTCGCAAGTTTTGGTAGGTCGATACTTTGATGTTGGCTGGTTGAGGTATCGTTAAAGATCCTAAATTTATATTTTTTCAAAAAGATTATGGGTTATTTCTGTACCGGCAAAAACAAACGAATGCTTTTGCTATCAATTAATTACAGAAAGAATAGAATGGCAACTATGCAAAGCTAATCTGTAGACCAATATTGCTTTAAAATCAATTAAAAAGTTTGAATGATACAAAGAAACAATTAAATTAACAAAAAGTAAGAATAAAAATGAAACCTGCCCCTTTTATCTCGGATCTGCGTAAATTGTATTTATAATTTTTTCGATCTTAAATGTTACATTTAACTGTGAGATCGTGAAGCAGTCGTTAAAAATTTTTCTAGATACCGCGTTTAATTCGACTCGTTACATTGCAAAGCGCCGCGCCGCGGATATTACGCAATTCACGTTGATTTTGGTTAGCATTGTCCCGTTACGCAATTATCGTCTCGTAAAAAAGAATTGTTTCGAATTTCGTTACCCCAGAAATCGGCCGATCGATTAGGCCATTTCCATTACGCGCAAATAATTTTCTTATGCATTACGCGCGTAATAAGGCCGGGGGTCCGCAGATGTTTTAATTCGATTATGGGAATGGACGGCTGCAGTACGAGCGCCCACGATGTTTCACTGCGATCGGCGGCCCGGCGCGCATAACCCGATAAACTTGCCGTTTAACGATTTCAATTCCAACTGGCGGCGCGGCCGCTCTCTCTCTCTCTCGCGCGCTCACAAAATATGAAACACCAATTTCGCTAAGTAGAAACTGGCAGGCTCGGGGAGGCCCGTAAGTGACTCCCGAGATCGAAAAGCTCCTCTCCCCGGCGCATTTTATTACGGCAATTGTCGCAATTTCGCGAGAGAATCGCGCTCGCGGCGTTGCGGCAGCCGTTGTTCTCCTCTCTCTCCTCTCTCTCTCTCCTCCCACGAATCGATCTCCTCGCGCGAGCTTTAAATAAAGCCGGTGTAATAAAAGCAAGCTCATAATGATCCGCGCGCGGCGAGTAAAACGCGGAGAGAGAGAGAGAGAGAGAGAGATGCCCGTGGCTGCCACCGACAAATTTATATATATATCGGAGGCGAGCTTCGCTCGGTGCACACGGTGCTCTCGGAGACTCGCGGAAAGGCCACATATATTTTCGCGAGATTGTTTCGGAGCGTCGTTAAACGCCGGGATATTATCTTTGGCGTCGTCACGAAGCGCCCGGGTATATACATCGGTTTTATTGGCAGCCCGAGAGTCGACGCGTGATCTACGAGCGGCTGCGTTCGATCGATGGCCGAGCGAGCGAGCGAGCGAGCAAAGCCTGACTCCGCGCCGACTTCCTTCTTGCGCGATAGCCATCTTTGTCCTCGCCGATTTTGCGCCGCTGAGTTATAACGCTGAGAAATGGCTTTCGAAAGAGATTCATTTCGCAATTCGAACCTGCGGGGATGGATTTCGAACCTGCGGAGCTCTCGGCGTTTTTTATATCTTATCGGCGAGCTCTTATTATCTATGATTGTTTTGAGCAAACAGTGGATTTTTATATAGAGTGAAAAGTTATCGGCTGCCGCTGAAACGAGATTCGATTGTCGAGTAATAAAACGCTGTGTGAGTAACGATTCGCCGACTCGTCCGATTCGAGTTTTGTGCTTTGTTCTTGGCGGCGCTTTTTGGAAACCGCGAATAAGATTTAACCGAAGAAGCAAATAGACCGCAAAGCAAAAAACGCAGAAAACCAGCCGCTCTCGTCTTCTGCATCGCTAGGAAAATTTTCACGAACTAATTACGAACGAGGGAAAAAAAGACAAAGCTCGAGTGAAAAAAAGGCCAAAGTGACGTCGGAGGCTCGTCCGCATTGAAAAGCTTGATTGGCCGACTGTCGGCGAGGCCTCGAAGGAATGCGCAAAGAAAACTAATAAAAGCGGTGCAAGAAGATAAAGCAGCGAGGAGGCAGGAGAGAGGCGGCGGTAAAACAAGAAGCCGAGGAAGCGCGCGGAATAAGGAGAGCCGAGTGCGTGCTCCCCGATGTCGATGCCGCGGCGGCGGCGAGCGACAATAGCCGGTTCCCAGCCTCGCTTTCTCTCTCCCCCTTTCTCCTCCTCGCCGAACGACCTCTCGGGCCAGAAGAGTGCTCGCCGCGCCCACCGCTAAAAGAAATCCGTCCGAGGAGGAGACGGAGGAGGCGAGGAGCGGCCGAGCGGAGCACCGTCGCGAATACGCGCAGGGGGGTGAGACCCCGGTAATGCTACTCTACATTTACGCGAGGGGAACGCGGAGAGCTCGCCGCCAATGAGTCAGAATAATTCGCCGGTAATTTAGATCTTTTTCAGAAGCTCGGGAAAAGAGGTGAGCAGCTCCGGCGGGGGCTGCGCCGAGCCGGGAGGAAGTGCGCTTTTTTGCCCGAGCTCGCCTCGTTTTCTCGCCGATAATATACTTTTGCCGCGGCTACAGCTGGTCGGTCAACGGAACTTTAAAGTGCTTTATAACGACAGGTGCCGGGAACGGATAATCACTTAAGGATACTATTTCGTTGAAAGCCGGGCCGAGATTTGAAAGCCGGATTGGTTATTAGCTCGCGTTTGTTGCTTAACAATGGACCTCTAATTTTACGCTTAGGAACGAGCGATGATTTACAAAGTTGGCTTTCGAGTGGATTTTTTGCAGAGCAAAGATTGATAAATAAACTTTGGTTCTTGTTCGGCGAGGAACGAGGATAAGTAAAGAAAGGGGAAACCGATGGCCATCGTCCAACTAGTCGTTCAAACTTTATTGCAGCCTCTCCTTCGTCTTCTTCTATTCAGCAATTTCTCCGAAATAAAGTGAGACAGGAGACAGGGAGAGAGAAGTATAAGTTAGGGGTAACGTTAATGCACCGTGAAGTGCTAATTACGCGGCGCTCTCTGTTTCCCGGCAATAACAGCAAATTTTACGGCCGCGCCAACGCGCGCGGAAGTAAATCCCCTTTGCGAATAAGATTATAAACAACATTTCAATTCGACCGCGGCGTTAAAAACAACGAATTTCGCCCCTCCTCGCGAGAAAAATTGCGAAACCGTTTCGGGCTCGAGCGGAAAAGTCAGCGGCAGTGAATAATAAGCACGTATGCGGAATGCATGAAAAGGCACATACGTACGTCGGACGCGAGACGTAATCGTTAGCGAGTGACTAAGCCCCCATCGCACGTATCTCGGGCCCCGCGGCGGGTTCGACTCGGGAGATCGAACAATTTGTGCATTTCCGCGTGTGCGCGCCTCGGCGCGGCGCAACAATGCATCCGGCAAATAAAAGAGCGAGCACTGCACGGACAGTGAGCCGGAGAGAGAGAGAGAGAGAGAGAGAGAGAGAGCGCGAGGGTGTAAATTGTTCGCTTCTATACCAGAGGGGTTTGATGCGCGTCTAGACTGCCGGCTCTTTCTGCTTCGCCCGAGAAAGGAGGAAGAGAGGCCGCGAAGGGGCTGGCCATACTGACCGTACTTCATTACCCAGTGGGGCCCCGTTGCCAGCGGCCACTCTCTCGCACTCTCTCTCTCTCTCTCCCGGGTCATCCGTTATCATTTTTACAACTGACGCCATTCAACAATGTCGAATAAACTCCGTTAGGTATTGCGGCCGCCCGGTCCGCAGGGGGATATCCTTAGGTGAACGGGAGTAGCCCCCGAGTAGCAGCTCTCGAGGCGAGCCGAGCAATTCGGACCGATCCCGACGTGTCGAAGGCGCCTTCGCCTTGAAATTCTTTTCGCGGAGCCGGGCCCGCTCGAGTTCGCGCGCCGGGAAAAAGGAGCGAGGCCGGGCTGTAACGTGCCGCCGGATGGAAATTTAGTTTCGCCAAGTTGGAGGAGCGAGGCCGGGGCTGTATGCGAAGATGTATCGGATCAAATGCGGAAAGTGTAAAGTACGCGGCGGAACGGGAAAGTACTTCTTTTGAGATAGAACTTTGCCTAACTTCCCGCAAGTCCTCTACCTCGCGGGGATGCAAAAATTCAGCATTGGAATAGTTCTTTGGTATTTGTTGAACGGCTTCCAGTTTTTGCATTTTTTCCTAGTTTTTATTGTTCAAAGTAGCTTTATATTCATAGACATTCATGAAATCCGCATCGCCTTCGAAAAACTCTCTCGCGCCTTTATCCTCGAGTCCAGGACGTTAATTCGGAGGACGAATATTAATCCATCTCCGGTAAGCGCGCGACCCCACCCATTCGCGCCGGAGTCGCCTCACAAAGAGCCGCCGCTCCGCTAGATATAGAGCAGGTTTAATTCCAGGCTGGAAGCCTCTCCGGAGCAGGTTGCCGGGCGCTCACTCGCGCGCGTGCTAGTCGTTTAACAAGGCGAACTCATTACCATTCGTCAATTTGAGGTACGCTCGCGCGCCGCCGAGTGACCAATGGCTCTCTATTCGCCGTAATGGGCTACGGTCCCGACATCCGTCACGAAGAGCGAGCATTATAACCCGGCAGCAGCGGCGGCGGCGGCGGCAGCTGTGTGCGCCGTTTGTGTACTACAACTGCTGACCGGGACACGAGGACCGACGCGTCTGCGCGCGTCTGTGGAGCGAGGCGCCCACACCCACGCCGATGTCACGAGGGCGAGGGCTAAAGTGCAGCTCTACTTTTGATCACGCGATTGAAGCCTGCACGTTCTAGGTCGAGCGAGGCGGCTCTTTGAGGATGGGCACTTTTTTTTCGATGACCGCTGGATATATATATAAAGATTGAAATTGAAAAAGGGGCACGCTTCCGAGCTCGCTGCGATAAATCAGCTAATTACTTCGATCGACCCATTAATTTTATCGATGGGAGTACTTTTTTTTTTTACTAGTCGGGCTCGTCGAAAAATTTTTATTCTTCGAAAATATGAAATTTGGGGTTAAGAGATCATCTGACTGGATAAAAAAAAAGAAAAAACATTGATAAATTAAACTCAAAATCGTTAAGATATTGAATGTTACATCAATAACTCAAAGCTATAATAGCAAAATGTCTTGATCCAACTATTATTTGATTTTATAAATTACATCAAGTAATAGAAATAAATTTTCTTCAACGTAAATACAACAATTGTCATACAATGATACTGTATTTTTATTGCCATTAATATTACTTTATCGAGGGCGCTTAAATTTAAACTCTAAATAAAGCTTGAAACGAAATCTTGACTCCTCGTCGAGCGCTAAATTTTCCTCGAGTTTGAGCAATAACCTCCAATTTCGAAGACTGTCCGTTCCCGCGAACGAGCCGAAGTGAAGGAAAGGCGCGCGGCTCTCAATTACCGGGGGGGTTAAAACGAGTTCCTCTTAACGAGTTGACAAATCGGGTCTCTCGGGGGTCGTGCCGAAGTAGACCTATAAAGGCCGGCCAAGCGACGCGGTTACTCCCTGCGTATAGCGTCTCGCAGCCGTTACTGCACTCTGGCACGTTTATTGCTCTTGTTCGCGGCCACGTAACGAATGGTCTTTCTCTCCTGGCTACCTACGGGGAAGAGTGCGCGGACTATCGCCTATACGAGGCACGTGTGCGGCTGCTCCGAGGGCGCGCGGCGACTCGCGCGCTCGAAAAGAAACCCTATCGCGCCTCCGAGAACGATAAGGCCCATTTATCTTGTTTCGCGAACGCGGCCCCGTGAAATCGAGCACTTCCGCTCTCGGCTGCGAAACACACCGTGTATTTTAGCTCCTCTCGGGCTGCGCGATGGATTTATTGTCAAGCTTGAAATTTCTCGCTTAATTATTGCTTACCCGAAGATTGATCTTCACTATCATCAGTCGGTTTGCATTGTAAATACTTGAGGCACGTCCGCGTATTCTGCTTTTTACCTTCAAAAACTTGCCTTATCTCGCCATGCCTGTGCAACGAGACGTTTTATTAAAAAGTAGCTTCATATTTCATTAGAGGTCACGGTCGTATCAAAGCACAAGTCCAAGTTCGCATGCATCAATCTCGCGATGTAAGCCCAGCGCCGAGGTAGAAGCTCCGGACGCAAGCGGGAACGCGCACCCCGTCATTTTCCGAGGGCAAATTATCCCGGTGGCTCTCTTTCCTCCTGCGCTTCTCCGTGCGCTTTCCGTGGCATAGGGCACGGGGAGGGGGAGAGAGGGAGAGGAATTACTCGCTCGGTGCGCGGTAGTTGCGCGGGAATTGATGCAGTAACAGGCAGCGGCGGCATCCTCCTCGGCGCAAGTACTATCTCGTGAGATGATGCGATATAGCGCTGGCTGAGCATCGGAGCACGTCCCGCTGAATTGCATTGGCCGAATGGACGTCCTCGACATTGTACATGTACTTACTCAAGACTGTCTTGGAAATATTCAAGCGCGAGTTGGATTGGCTGTGAACTGACAATTCAACTTTGCGATTACGACGCGCATTTTGTAATAATCGCTGATTTGAAAAATTCACCTGATTGCAGAATAAATATTGTGCGTCGCGTACTCGGTTAAGCGAATAAAAAATGCTGGACAGTGTAAAACAAGAATATGCTAAAGAATGCGGGGCTTGAAAAAGGAAGAAAATACCCGGGCAATAGGGGGGAAGGGGGGAAGAGAGATGAAAATGCTGTGGTTAAAGAAATGAATGAAATTGAGCGAGGGAGAAACGGAGGCATGAAAGGAGATAGCGCGAAGGAATTGGAGTATCGAGGCTGCGAAGAAATGAGAAAGGGATTAAAGGGAGGACGGTGAGAGCGAATCCAATTTTTGCACCTGCAGGTGCACGCGCTGATGTGAAAATAACTTTATAATACGTTTTAAGAAACTTAGCGATGAGGAGAAAATATGCGGACCTCGTTAATAATTTTTCATTGATGCGAGCTAAGTTTCTTTAAGGCCATAATATGCATTGGGAAAACACGTCATTTGTTTTTATTTTAAATAATCACTTCGCCAGATGTAAGAAGTTTACCTACAGACTTGCATAAGTAAACTTCTTGTATAAACTATAGATAAGAGTAAAAATAAGTTTGTTAATACTTCTTTAGTTCCTTAATTGTTATTAATTAGAAAGGGAACAATATCGGTACGAAATATTCTAGCAAAAATTTTTCAATGACTCTTTTAACAATTAACCCACCTCTGAACCGAGCAACTTTTGTCTCAAACATCTTTTCCACTTCGCTTATTTTCACAGATATTTGCGGCTGCCGATTAAAATGTCCCGCATGTCATAAAGATCTTTGCGAGCTTTATACATAAAAAATGTTATCCGCTAAAGTAAACTCTAGAAGCTGCAATTTAAAAAAGCCTCTCAAGCATTGCTGATAGAAGTTCCAAGTATCATACTACAAATTTAGTGCCAGCAATAAAACTAAAATATATATAGCAGAGAGCGCGGAAAATGTACTACGCAACGATTTTTTCTCAAGCCCGGCGCCCAAGGGGTATTTAATTTTAGCCCTGGCACCGTAAATCATTCGTGACACAGTTTCCTTTTTTTATCGATTCCCTCTCTCTCTCTCTCTCTCTCTCTCTCTCCACCCCGCGCTCGTCGCCTCTGCGCCGCTAGTCTTTCCTCCGCGAAACGTCCACTCCGCGCGTCGAGCGCCTTCTCCGCGGACTCTGTCCCTCTATTTTTGGCCGTCGAAGGGTCCGCGAGACGCCGTCGAGTTTGCATGACCCCCGGTGACGTCACGGCGGCGGCGCGAGAGGTGGCCTGCGAGTCCGAGATCCCCTCGAGAGCCCGGCCGATAAAGAGAGACAAAGAAGAGCAGCAGGCGACGCTGATGATCCCCCGAAGAGTAGCAGTGGCGAGCTGCTTCGCGGACTTTGGCCCGGGATTGACAGCTCTCGAGAGAAGACAGCAGCTACGCGAGCCGAGAGTCTATATAGATCGCCGCGAACGGCCGCTATTGCGGATATATACGCTCTCGTGGTGTGGCTTGACGAGGGGAGAGCGATATCTGCCCTGGCAGCTCCGAGAGAGAGAGAGAGAGAGAGAGAGAGAGAGAGAGAGAGAGAGAAGTAGGTACGGGCAATTAGCTTCTGACATGCTGGTTAAAATTGAAGC
>JAWWEM010000044.1:11418037-11440730 GCA_035582935.1 Ormyrus thymus
GAGAGAGAGAGAGAGAGAGAGAGAGAGAGAAGTAGGTACGGGCAATTAGCTTCTGACATGCTGGTTAAAATTGAAGCACTTTGATATTGCGGCCGAGGGAGTCGAACATACTTTATGTGATTGTGGCTAGCTGCAGATTTCGAGTAATTTACGATTGGGGGTACTTGGAAAGCTCGCGCATCCTACACTTTCGGTCTTTCATTATTCTTGCAGCTTTTAAGTGGACGAATTTAACCGCAGTGGAAATGGGTGTCGAGGAATTTCGCTGAGCAAAATTTTGCTTGCACGAGAATTCGATCGGTATCGAGAACTCGGTTATTTTCGAATAAAATATGTAACGATAAATTTTTGTAAAAAGAATATTTTTATGTTTATATTATTTGTATGCTTATTTTATTTATATGCTTTGTATTATTAAATTAAAGCAATAAAAACTAAATGGAATTTATCGCCGCGAACTGAAATCAAATCTTTTTGATAACAAAACAGTCGCAACCAATTTACGAATGAAATCGAGTTTTCGCGCAATCGACTGTTTGTGCGAAAAAGTTTGATTAATTTAAAGTAATTAATTCGGTTCGTCGAAATTGCCCCGCGCGTAACGCGGCAGGACTACGTCAGTTAGGAGCCGTAAGTTTGTCCAAAGTAATGCAAGCCCTATGGGATTCTTAGCCGTTTGACCCTTTCTTGATTCCCAGAGGGCTTTGAGCGACGTGCGATGAAATCAACAGGAACAACCGCCCATTGTGCGCGAGGCAAAGTATTCGGTCCCGAGTGACACTAACAGAAGGGGTTGAATCGCTCGCAGCTCCGCCGTTTGTCCCTGCGCACACGGCTTCCACACTCTTTTCCGCCGTTCCACCCCTTTTCTCTCCTCGGCGTCGTCGACTCGTTTTCTCCTTTCTGCCGCGAGAGCCGGAGGAGAGAGCAGGCCAAAGGGTTTCCCTTAACTGCTGGGGCGTGCGCACTCTTGATTGCCAGGCACTTTATTGCCCGTCAATTGTTCCGCCGAGTTATTAAATTAATATTATGGCGGGGCGAGACAGACGCCCACGAGGTCCGCCGCCGGTTACGGCCGACGGACGAAAGAGTTGCCGGACACTCGATCAGGGAGTTTTCATTTTATTGGCTAAGAGTTTCTCGGGGGGATTTCTGTGTATTGTGCCAACCCTTTCCGACGGTGTATAAGTACGCGCGCGTGATGTCCAGCGCGAGAGGTCAGTCGACGTGCTTCTAAGCGTTTCTGCGATTGATGGCTATTTCATTGGGCTAACGTTTGCCGAAGCTTCGGCTTTTGCCAAATGCTCGCCGTAGGATTTCAATGAGAACGAGCGGAGGAAATCCGTAAGGACAATAGTAACACGTGTGTAAATTCAAACGCTGAATAAGAAAGGCTGGTAAATTGTAAGCGATCAAATGAACATTATTGCAGAATGTGTTTTACGAGCAACAAAGGCACCCGGCCGATTAAACATCGACTTTCATAGTTCCCAGAAAATAATTGAATTATCTTCTGTACACTTCGCGAAGTCAACGGGCGTGCGTGAATTATGCTACAAAGCTAATCAGGAAATCCAGATCAGGAGCGCAAGAAACGCTCCTTTGCGAACAATCCGCCGGCGTCGTCGCGACGACGTCCCACCCGCTTCGGAGAGAGATCGCTCAGGGCTAAAGTAAGCTGAAAGGGGGAGACACGAGCTTCCGTTGTCAAACGCACTTAGTTACTACAAACGGGAAGTCGCTTTAGCCCTCCGGGCCACGTCTTCGTCTTAGCGGATTTTAATTACCGGAACAGTAAGAATATGCGAGAGGACAAGCTTTAATTGAAGACGCCTCGAGCTTTGATGGATTTCTATTTCATTAATCTCGCGCGTCTTTTTAATGATCGAGTCAAGGAATTTTATTATATTTTACACGAGTGTAAACGCAAGGACTTATGCTCTTAAAGTAGATGAAAAAAAATGAGATGTAAATTGGAATAATCTACTTATAATTAAGCGAATTTTGAATGCGAAAGGCTAAAGATTAATTTCTAGAAAAGAATTATGGACCCCTAAATACAGAATGGTGGCATACGACTAAAGTTGCCTGAAACATTACCGCTATCGGAATCGCGGGAGAAAAGTAAATTTAATTAGAAACACGAAGCTCGCAGATAGGAATTAAAGCGCGCCCTCTCCTTTCTCTCTCTCTCGCAAAGCATAAAAGACAGGGACATCTGAAAAGGAATTTACGAGGCCACTCTCTCTCTCTCTCTCTCTGGCTCGTGGCGCTCGAGCAAAATATATATCGGCTATTACCTCCCTAAATATTCTCACACCGAAGCGGCTCCGCGCGTGATCTATAGAGAGCGGCCGAGGCGAGCGCCGAGCTAAATTACTTTGAATCGCTATTTTTCAGTTGGAAAAACGATCGTTTACCCCGGCCGCCCGAGGCTTCCAATTAGCCACCTACTATCCTTCGATCTTCTTTATCTTCGGGCTTTGTCTATCCCCGGCGCAGCGCGCGCCACTCGCCGGGGCTATTTCAATATAGACAATAGTTCTTTTTTCGCTCCAGAAGCTCGCTCCTGTGATCGGTGCATTCAAAAGTTCCATTTTTGCGCGCTCGGCGTGTACAATATACCTGCCGCTTTCTAGGTTGCTCTGCCTTTCTTCACGAGATGTTTGCCGACTTTGTTGAGAGAACATTATTCTCGTTATTTTATGCACGCATTCAGCCGCTTTTGTTCTAGGTTTTGTGTTATTATTATTTAACGATGTTAAAGGAGTTATTCAAATTTTTTGTAAACAGCCGAGTAATTTAATGTTTTCTTGTTGAATATCCTTTTATTTGAACTAAAGATAAAAATGATCGAATCACGTGTGTAAATATTGTCCCATTTTCTTCCAGTTTGAATTATTGAAATCACTAGCTTATGTAAAAAGGCAATCGAATCATAATTTAAGGCCATCTCGAAGGTCCGTATAATAAATAAGCTATAAAATTGTATTATTTACGAATTCTCATAAAGCACACCTAGCACGCAGAACGCAGCATGCCGTGAATAATGACAAAATTAATCATTTAACAAAAAGATCAGTCCGTAAAGAGAGCCTCGGCGGCGAGCAACTTTTCTTGCTTAGTAGCTTCCCCGTGTCCCGATAGGACACAAATCCTAGAGAAAGTCCTCTAACTACTGCGCTTCTGAGAGAGCTAACTCATTTTTCTAATTACGTCCCGTGGCGGCCGCAGAGAAAAATTCGGCCGCCGAGCTCGGATGCTCACTCGGAGCTTTGCGCACTTCGCTCTCCATTATTCGCGTGTACGTGCGTGTGATTTCCGTGCGCGAGAAAGAGACAGAGAGAGAGAGAGAGAGAGAGCAAGGGATGAGGGTGAAAAGAAAAGAGAGACAGGGGCAGATCAAAGCGCCCCCTCCCAAAGATCAATACGCTCTTGAGAGAGAGAGACAGAGGCGAAGGGGGCGAAACTCGGCGGAAGAGCGAGAAAAACGGCCGAGGGAGGTAAGGAGAGCGAAGGAGACGGAGAGCAGCGCGGCTTGATTGAGGGGCAGCGGGCATTAGTGGCGGCCGGGCGCTCTCTTCATAAACATGTCACGTACGCTCCTTTCGCTGGCGCGAGCGGAAGCAAAGGGGCATAAATAGACGCAATTAAGAAGCTTGAGAGCCTTTGCTTTTTCTCTCCGGGCTCTCGGCCGAAATCGCGCGGAGGAGAGAGAGAGAGAGAGAGAGCCCCGAGTGCCGGTCCGACGTGCGCGCGCGCTCGCTGGAAGGCTGCGTGACGACGAGGCTTTTCCGAAACTTCTGCGGGGAAGTAACTGTCGAGGACTGGAGCTTGATTTCCAATTGATTGGAACGACCTTTGATGAGCTACTGTCTCGCGATTTCTGCGCGAGCAACTTGTCAATTGTTTGGGCGAGAGCTTTAAGTATTGCTCAAAGTGAAATGCGGGTTGGGAAGTAAATTTTCTAAAGCAGATGATTATTACTTTATCGGTCTTGTTTGATAATACATGTTTAATTCCAGTGAATGACTGCATTTGACAAGTAGTTAAAACATGCATACATTTTTTTCTAAGGCCACGTAACTGATTGTAAGAGCGTCAAAAATTCTTAAAATGGCTTAATTTTATTTAAAACTTGTTGTACATTACAGACCTTTTTTAAAAACTGTTTGAAAAATAAATACGCCAACTCGAGGCAGCGAATTGATAAAGATATGATGAATTTTTCCAAAAGCATAATGAAATTTCTCATAACGAGTTCGACAGGGGCCCATTGTTCGCGCACGAAATTCAGAATTCGATCTCCCGCGCTCGCGCGCTTTCGTTAAAACGAACCCGCGCCCAGCAGGTGAGGCCACGTTACCGCGCTTTTTTCCCCTCAAATTCATCTCATTACAGCGGGCATTAATCCGCGCCTGATACTTTGCGCAAGATTCACTCGCAAAATATCATGTTCCTAATTTAATCTTGTCCGGTCGCCGCTGGGCCCGGGCAGCGGGTATACCTGCCGACCGCACATCAGAGGTCGCGCGCGAGCTTCTCTCTCTCTCTCTCTCTCTCGTTCTCTCTCCCGTCGGCGACCCGGGATATTTGGTTAAATATTAACGACGTCGTTAAAACAACGCATTTGCGGTTCGTTAAACCCGAGGGTGCGTATAACATCGGCCCGTTAAAGAGAGGCTACGGGAGAAAGAGAGAGGGAGCTATACAGGCCCGATAATGGCCAGATAAATGTGCCTGCCGGAGCGACACATGCGCGGAGACGAGCCTCCTTTTTCTGCCCTCCGGTGCCCCGGATACGTGCTGGAAAATGTGAGAGAGCCCCGGGGTTGAGGGAGACGACAAATTACGGCTATTTGCGGGGTACTTGGGAGACCATCGCCGCGAATAATTAATATTTACATGCTTAATAAGCTTTGGGTAATGAAATTATCTCGGCTTACTGTGCGCCGGTCTAATTTCGGGTTTCGCCGGGCGATTGCCCGAAAGATTTTTACGACATCTTTTAACGAAGCCCTTTCCTCCTTTACGCCCGAGCGCGCGAGCCAATAGAAAAGGGCCATTCGACACCTCGCGGTAGAGCCAGGCTTGAACAATTCGGCCGATAAGCTCTTGTTCGCGCAACTCGAAACTATAGCTTCTCGCAACATCTCCGCCAAAGGTGGCTTCCCTCGAGCTACGCACGCATGGAAACTTAAACGGAATCAACTCGAGCTCTGCCGTCCCGCTCCTTCTCTCTTTGCCCGCGCGTTTTTTCCTCTCTTTTTCGGATAACCATAAATCTCCCGAGTAAGAAAGAGAGAGAGAGAGAGAGAGAGAAAGTGAGGCTTGCGTTACTTCCTGACTGTACAGGAGCTGCGCGCGTATCTCGGTGAACACTCCCACACGGAGGATCCGGAGGATAAAACGCGGCGCGAACTTGGCGTAAAGCCGACGGCACTGGCCGCAACTGCTCTCTCTCTCTCTCTCTCTCTGTCTTTCTCTCCTCGGCGCAGATCTCTCTGGGATAGTGCGAGAGAGAGAGAGAGAGAGAGAGGCTACCTCTCTCGCGAGTGGTAGCTACTCGCCTTACGAGCGAGGCGATAAAACTCTCGGAAGGTTATGTAAATTCTCGCTTTACGCGCTACGAGCAGTCGATGGGGAGAGCTCGGGGTACAGACGGACTCCCCCTGCACCGCTATTCTTTTTTACCGTCGTTCTCGGGATTCTGATTTGAGGAAGTGACTTGAGAATTGCAAGCTTCTTCGGGAACAATGGCTCATGGAAAGTGCTTTAGACTTTTCTTTTAATTAGCTGCGATCCCGTAGTCAACCTAAATATGCTTCTTATCATTCGTTGCTGTTCGTCAGCTTCGTCTAATGCGCCGACAAAACTTTCGTAAAATTAGGCAAAAGAGCCAGGAAACCTTGAAGATTTACAAAAAAAAACCAAAATAAGCTCGACCGCGCCACGATAATTCACGCCAGATCAGCGAGCCAGCTTTATCTACTCCCGTGTCATCAGATTAACTTTCCTCGGCGCGTTTAAAAGCCAGCATAACAATTCGTAATCGAGCCCGGCGAGCTCCGCCCCCGCCGTAAATCCAAATAAAGAATTACGAGCCGCAAGAATCAAAATGCAAAGCGCGACGCGCGGCCCGCTTGACCCCGCGGCGGTTTTTCTCCCCTCGCTATCGGGCCGCGGGCTTTAAAGCTTTCCTCCCCCTTGTCCCCCCCCCCTTCCTCGTAAAAGCCGAAAAGAAGCGGGCGAGCGCCTGCCGGCCAGCGGCGACTCTGCACTGTCGCGTCGACAAGCCAGATAAAGGCCAGGCTCGTGCGCGCCGCCGCCGCCGCTGCCGGTAGGTGATATTTTAAGGGCGAGTGCTGCCCCTCGAGTCCTTGCAGTCTTGGGGTGGCTCTGGAGGGAGTAAGTAAGTGGCTGGACTAGTTAGGATGGTTGTAGGGACAACGAGCATAAATTCTCGGACAAGACGAGGGATGACCGCGCTGCACGCGAGCCTACCGTGCGATCCTTTTCACCCCCCCTCCCTTCCCCTCTTTGCAGCCCCCCCCCGAGAGAGAGAGACAGGCGAGTCTACCGCTTCGAATCGTCTTTCCATAACGTCCGGATTCGCTGCACTCTTCGTCTCTCTATCTATCCATCTCTCGCGGCTTTATACGCGGCAAAGTTCTACGGGTGGTGGAGTATAGTTGACTCGCCCTTTCGCGGATAAGCTCTTTCCCCGCGCCGCGGCGCGGGAAAGCTCCGGGCGCCTCCCCCGCCCCAAAAGAAAATGTAAAGCAGCGGCTTTTAACAACAAAGTCTCCCTCCCGGCCGAGTTCACTTGGACTTCCGTGCGCCGCGGGATCAAAGCCGCGCGATTCGAAAGATTCGACTTTCGCAATTTGAAAAAGCTTTGAGAGGATTGGAGAGAGCTTTTGCTTATCATCTCGTGTGGGCAGAGAGGAATCGGACTGCCTGCCTGCCGCCGCTCCTGCCCTCGCTTTTCTTCCTTTTATTTTCTTCGCCGCGCTAGATCAAATCGAGCGCAGAGAGAGAGAGAGAGAAAGAGAGCGAAATTCAGTTTCATCTCGTTCATTAGCTTCCGGGCCTTTGGATCCGGAAAATAATTAATTTTAAAAGGCTATGTGCTTTTAGGAATCCATTGATGGAAAGCTCAATAAGACGGTGTATTTAGCTCGAGCATGCGGAGAATAAAATTTGATATTTGGTATTGAAGGCTGGCTATAAATTTTCAATTAAAAGCACTCCGATAAGAGCTCCGCTTTGATATATGAATCGTTTGTAAAAATGAAAAAGGTTTTAAATTTACATTTTAATGTTCCATTTTAATCAAAACTATTGAAATCACTCGATAATAAATACCAGCAACCTGAAAATATATCCGTAAATCCGCTTTTCCAAAGCAGTCGGAAAGCGATTTTTCAGCGCCTCCTTCGCACGAGTCGCCTCGCCCTCGCAGCGCGTCTCGCGCAATTCCTCCGCGTCCCGCACCGATCCGTCTCGAAGACGACGTCGCGGACGGCCGAGGGAGGGCGCCGGGAGAGAGTGTCCGCCTCCGCCGCGGAGTGACACCCGCGCGCCTCGGTCGTCACTCGGTGGACATTCTCGACGCGCGCCGAGCGCGGCTCGCATTCCAGGCCCCCCCCGAGATGCTCTCTCGCCCGGGCTAGTTGTTGTTCTTGATTCGGCGCGTGCCGAAGCGTCGCGCATATTTCGCGTTCCAAGGCGTCGCTCGCCACCGTCATCCGTCGCGGTTTTTTACGAATCTTCCTTCTGGCCCGGCTGCTACGCTTCTTCGGTCGCGATCGAACTTTCTTGCGGTTTGGCGGACGGAATTTTAATGGGCCTTTCGGTAAGGATGGGACAAATAATTGTTTAGTCTGTTAATTAGGAACGAAATAAAAATTTTTAAAATTCTTTGCCGAAGGTGCAATTTATTAAGATTTAAGAAAGCAAAACATACATGTTGTAGTTTTCATTTGATATTTTTTCTTTTATATAAAGAACTTGTTATAATAAATTTATCTCCATAAAGGTTGCACTTTTGTAGTTAATAGCTCGACCGAAAATGAAACTAAAAAACAATTTCGCTGAAAAACAAGCATGAAAAACAAAACTGAAAGACTCCGAGTGGGCAGCTTAAATTCGCCACATCGATCTTGCGATCGCGATTTATTAAACGAGACAATTATGTCTCCGTAGCGTGCGCGTCATTTCGCGCGATGTCGGGAAAGTTGGCGTTGCGGGAGTGTTGATCGATGGCCACCCGTCAGTTGGCACCACTTTTAATTAAACCGCCCTCAAGATTAGCTCGCCTCCCCCTCCTCCTCGAGATCCTTGTAATTGTTTTAAATCTCACTCCACGCGGCGCGGCAGACGCTCCCCCCCGACAGTTTTGCCGGAGAAAAAAAGCCGCAAAGCGTCAGGGTGACAGATTCCACGGCTCAAGTGGCATTTACAATCTCGTGCGAAACGAGGAGAGTCTACGGAGCGCCTCCTGCTCCGGCCAATTAATTTTTTTCTTTAATCCCCGGCGATTAAATCTCTTTTAAAAAGGCTCTCGCTGTTCAATTACTTAATATTAGCGTGGAATATTTTTCTTTTTCGTTTCAGCCTGCGCGCGAGTAATCGATTCGATCTTTTGGTAACAGGAAAAAGCCAACGCATCTGCCAGCAATAACGGCGTCTCTTGCTTCTTTTGCTCCGGGAGAATAAATGAAAATCTGTAGAATCACTCCATCTACATGAGAAATTGCGGCGAAGGAAAGTTTCGATTTTCATCCCGAGCGCTTCCCTCTGGTCTGCGCGTGCAGGCTTCCCGCGCCAGCAGCCGACGCCTCGGCACCTAGTCCAGGCAGCGGCGGCAGCGGCGCGGAGCAGAAAGTAATCTCGAGATGACAGGAGGAGAGCTCGCGAGGGAGGGTCGCTCTCGCGCGTAAAACCGACTATCGTCCCAAGCAGTCGGGAGATCTCGAGAGAAGCCGCGGACTCGAGCTGGCGGCAGCATCTCTCCGAGATTGACACGCGGCGTTAACTCGAGGAGGCTCGCCCGCTCGCGCTGCAAACGAGAGCCGGGAATCGCGATGGCGAGAGCGGCAGCGGCAGCGGCAGCCCGCCGCCGACTCGGGGATATCCATCCATAACAGCCGTCCAAACGTTGTAACTGTGCTACGAGTTACTGGAGCGGAGATGTATGGTAATTGTACGTGGCTAACTTACAGACTCCCTCTCTCTCCCTCTCTCTCTCTTTCTCTCTCTGCCCCGGGGGCGTTAAAGTACGCGCTACCTTCCGGGGTATCACCGGCCCTCTGTATATACAGCGTAGGCGTGTGCGCGCACCTGCGAATGGAACTCCCCCTCTATATAGCCACCGTAACGAAAACCTCTCGAGTTTAACATCCTGCGCGCCTCGATGTTGTTGCAGCGCCGGTTGCCGCCGCCGCCGCCGCCGCCGCCCCGCGGACGGGCGAAACTGCCGGGCTGCGCCGAGTTATACGGCTGGAAAAGAGCCCCGGACGACTTTACGCCGGCAACGAAGTGCGGCCCGAGCTGCAACGGTCAGCTGCACGAGAAGCGCGCTGCCCGGGAGGAAGTCGAGTGCTTCGAGCTTCGCTTTCGGAAAAGTCGATTCTCGATTTCTGGAGTAGTTGCAGCAACTCGGGATTTAATGCCCGGACTTTCCGGCCGAGGCGCCGCGCCAAGTTTATTTACTTCGCAGCTCTAATTAAGAATTTTAATTGAAAGTAATAGATTCAGATTTTCTGGTTAAGAGTTTACGGCCGCTTTCCCGATTGACAAATTGATTAGCCGCCTGCAGCTCTGTATCAAATAATTACCATTGACAATGGTCGCAATAATTATCATCAGTACCTGTTTGTCCAATTTAAATATTTTCATCGAAGTAACGAGAGAACTTCCCATTCCTCCCGAGCCTTTCACGCCGCGATCTCGTAGTACGCCTACTTTAACTCGCAGTCGCTACAAAGCAGTCGCCGAAGTGAGGCCACCGATACGTAACGTCTTCACAGCAAGCACCAATTGTCTAGTTCCTCGAAGTCGTCCTATTTCCGTCGCGGAGAGTCTCCTCCTCCCCTTTGGATTTTCATCGGCGCAGAAGCCAGGCGCGAGAGCGAAGATCAAAGACAGCTGCGCACGCGTAACGATAGCGAGAGGAAAGTGCGCTTGTTTTTTTTCTTTTTACGCGATGCGCGCTCGCGTCAAGAGAGGGCCGCGCCGCGGGTGTTTATACATCGGGCTGCTCGGCCGACGTTGACCACATGGCTCGCGGCTCTCTCGCTCTCTCTATTTTCGGCCGGATCCGTAAGGCCGCGATTACCTGTCTCGGGGGCTTGTCCGGCGCAGGTTCGTCCTCGTGCCACTTGGCCCAACAATCGCATTACAGCGAGAGCACCGCGTGCGCGTGATCCCTCCGTCATGCCTCTCTCTGTCTCTCTCTGCGCGCGGACGTGCAGCTTCCTGACGTTTGATTGCAGTTTAGCCTTGCGGCGGGGAGATACTGCCGAGCACTGCACGGGCTGGCTACCGCTGCACAAAGCGACGTCTGCGCGATTTGCCTTGTCAGTTTATACTCGGACTATTTTTCCGGATATAGACACGCCAAACGCGGCCGAGGATTTTTCTTCTTTTTGCCCCCCGCCCGCGAGGGAGAACCTTACGGTAGTCGTGCGCTGCGGCTGTCGTTTCGTTTTCTCGATAGTTTTTAGATCTGGATTTTAAAGTGCGGATTTATCATTCCACAATGTTTTTCGCGATTGCCGAGGCGGCGCTCGGGCAATTATTCACGATAGAGTTTGCGTTTCTGCCGTTCTGCGGTCGTTTCTTTTTTTTATTTTGCCCCGCCATAAGTGAGAAGCCTCGCTATGTAGTTTTATAAATCTTTTCTAACCGCCAATGAGGATCGTCTTCGATTGAAATTTTTCAGCTTCGCAAAAAATTACAATGCAATTGCAATCTACGAGAATCGATACTTTTGAACTAAAAGGTCAGAACCTAATATCGACCGGTATTTGAATTACAAAAGAAAAAAAAAAAAAAATGAAACATTCCGCAAGCAATGAAACCCGAAGGACAAAGGCGGCGACGAGAATGGAGCCATTAAAAATGAAATTGGCGAATTTTCACGTCGGCGGCGGAGGAGAGAACTGCAATTGCCGCGCGGAACTCAATTTTAATACCGAAAGAGCGCGTCTAAGGATGTTCGCCGAGCGATTTCACTTTGTCATCTCCGGTTCATCGCGGCGCGGCTTGGCAGGCCGCCGTCGACGGGCCTGTATTATAAATGCGAGCCAATTTAAAATTCATTATACCAAGGAGGAGAGGAGGCCTGCGCGCGAGCCGGATCCCCGCGCGCCGCGCCGAAAGAAAGCCCGAGCTGCGGCTCTCTCACCCCACGTCCTGTCACTCCTCGGCTCTTTTGGTCGCGGGCGCCTTCTCTCTTTCTCCTTCTCTCTGCACCGGGGATAATTGTTCGTCACTGAAAGACGCTTAATGCGGAGAGAGTGTGAATGTAGCTGCGGCCAATCTCCCCGCTTGTTTATTTAAATAATGCACGGGGAGAAGGGAGCTCCCCGACGGAAATGGATGACTGAGGTGAAACTTGGAGATCCGCGCGTCTCGCCGCCGGAGGGAGAGGGACGGGGGGGGGAACACGACAC
This sequence comes from Ormyrus thymus, assembly GCA_035582935.1. Taxonomy (NCBI): domain Eukaryota; kingdom Metazoa; phylum Arthropoda; class Insecta; order Hymenoptera; family Ormyridae; genus Ormyrus; species Ormyrus thymus. The sequence continues at coordinate 11,429,719 of JAWWEM010000044.1, forward strand.
CGCGAGAAGTTTTAACCGAGATACGGCTGCTTTCGAGCATTAGCCGCTGAACTTTATTGGCTCTGTTTCCTTTTCACGCTTTAGGAAAAACAGACTGCGGCGCTCGGGAGGGTTCGGCTCTGTTTTCTTGTACGCGGGAGTGCGAGAGTAACCAAATTCTTTGATTTCGTTGGTTTTCTTAAGTTTCTGCTCCGTAATTGGGACTATTCATGGACAGATAAAGTGGGTGGAAAAGTAACGCAGAGGTAACGGAAATAGAAAAGCTTCTAGAAGGACAATGGAAAATTTGTTATTTACATCTTACTTGCTTTTCATTTTCTAACGTTCAGCTTATTTATTTACATTTTTTGATAACAATTTGATGAAATTGAGCTCGATAAAATAACTCAGTCTTTACTTTTTCACAAAACAAAGTAATAAAAAAATATTTAAAACAGAACGACACAACTTACCAAACAATAAGAATCGTAGTAAAATTTTCCCCGTCATAACTAATTCAGCGCAGGCAGGAGACCTCGGGCCATTAAAGCAAGACGTAAAGAGAAAACGGCGCCTCGGCACAGCTTGATCGCGCCGAAGGGAGGAAGAGCACATCCTCCGGATCAATCGCGCTCGCCCCGCGCTCGCCTCGCACTTCTTTATAAATGAGGCGGGCCCCGAAACGAAGCGAAGCTCCGCGCGCGCGCCTCGGCTCAGATATTCACCGGTTGATTACGCGCTCGTCCCGATGCAAAGGGACGAGGGAATCCCCCCGAGGCCGCTAACTCGACAACTGACAAATTAGCCCGGCATACCGACGACACTTGCAAAATGGGGCGACAGCTCGAAGGAGTCGAGGAGGCTGCTGCCGCTCTGGTTGCGGAGCCGAGCACAGACACGCGGTTAAGTTGCGCGGCTCTCTCTCTCTCTCTCTCGCCGTTGTTTTAGATACGTCAAAGCCGTAGAGGCGGGGGAAGGTCCCGCACCTGCGAAACGCTGTGTCACTCGTATAAATTTCAGCCATTTGTTATGCCGCGCCGAGAGCGCGCAGACTTGCGATTTACTTTCTTCGTCTATTTGCATTTTAAGCAGCGCACAGAGGCGGCTTTTAAAACTATTTGAATTTTTACGAATTCGCTCCTCCGAGAGTCTCGAGCTTTTATAAATGGTCCGAAGTTTTTACGAGCGGCGGGAAAGCTGCATTGTCATTTTCCGGAAAGGTGAACTTTTTGCCCGCGGCGTCGGTAGCTCGCGTTGACTCGACGCTGCAGCTGCCGGATAAATCCGTCCTAATTGCAAAAAAAAAGTCAATTAATAAATCATCGTCAGGAGCAGAGCGAGAACCAGTGCAAATCGCTTCTCGAGCTTCGCAGTGGATGAACAAGGGCTTAAAGTCCCGGTAAACTTCTCTCTCGCCTCTAAGTGGATTGAAAATAAAAAAAAAAGAGGGTCGAGCGGCCCCCCCTCCGCCTCCCGGCCGCCACGTAACGGAAAAGCATCGACTCCTCGGCTTTCTTTACCGAAATACCGCAGTCCGCGTGTGTACACACGGGGAGAGAGAGAGAGGAGGAAAGAGGCGCGCGGAATTCTTATTCGCGGCGGCGTGTCGCTCTCTGCGGCGGAGTCAGTCGCTCCCTGATAAACGAGCGGTTTCCAGGCGCGCCCCTCGCGATGCTGCCCGAATGTAAACTCACCCTTCCTCCGATAAGCTTTAAGCGCTGGAGCTATCGCCGCGCAGTTTCTCTCTCCCTCACTCTCTCTTTCGCTCTCGTTCTCTTCGTTTTGCGCGAAAGCGCGGGGTGTAAATCGCTTCCCGACTTAACCGATTGTCGTCGAAGACCCCCGGGTCGGAATTAATCGGCCGTACTTTAAATCGATTAGTCTGCGGCGCGCTTATTTTCAATCGGGGCACGTTTTGCCGTTGAAGGACGGATACGGTTTGATCTGAGGGCGTCGGTGTGCTAAGTGTTAGCGACACTTTACGGTATACCTGGTATCATCAGTGGTGAATTTTAAAAATAAATTTTTATTTTGCCCTTTCACGTGTCACGATCAAATTAATTTTTTTGCGAATCTTTGATAATAGATTGTGTGGACGAATCCCATTCTTAAATCAATATAATACTTACAAAAGCGTACATGCATAAATTAAGATGTATTACTTGAAATTATTATAATAAAAAAGTCAATGGGAATTTTGTTTTAATTTTGATCTATATTGCTACACGTTACGTAAATAATATAACTGGGAGCGAATAATCCGTAAGCTTAATTGCTACAAAAAACAAGAAGAGTCGTTACTTTCGGAATTAAGTTATCACAACAATTCCCACGTATGCACTCGGCGCGTTCATAAATAACTCGGAAATTGCAAGAAAGCATCGCGGCATCTCGGGCATTAAATCCATTAGTACCGACGCGCGGGAGATAACGAAGTTGCTTAAATATGAAAATTTAATATTCCGGGGAATTAGTTTTACCCGGGCATAACTGCCCCCCCCATAACCATAAAAGGCAATAATAACAATTCGTCAAAAGGCCACAAATCACTGTGCCGGGTTATATATAGCGGGACAGGCGCGCGCACAGCAGGCTAATTCGCAGAGGGAAAAAGAAGCGCACGCAGCCGTCGAATCTCTCGCGACAAATCGCACGGCGCGCGGGGTCCAAGTACGCGCAGGTCGTTCGGCTCGCGTACACGCCGAGCCGTCCCCCGAGGCCGATATCTCAAGCGACGACGACGAGGGAGGGCGAGAGAGCACAGGTGAACGCGTGGCTCGCGGGAGAAGCTGTATCGGCGATGGGTGCGCAAGGAGATCTCCGACGCGGGGATGCTGCCGAGAGTCCTTCTGGATATATTCACTTTGCTTTTTACGGCCGTTATCGCTCGTAAGCAAGAGATTTTAATATTTCAGCTCGGCGGGGGAGGGGGCTGCGTAGGCTTTTGTTAATATTTCAGGAAATCGAAGGATTATAGGTTATGGGACGAGTGTTGTTTTGCAGACGCAGGAATAAGCGGCATTGAATGATGTGAGGCAATTGGCGGAACTGTAAGGGATTGTTATTGCCCGACGCCGAGCGAATTCCGATTTTTACTAGGCATTAGCATTATTAATTAAACAAATAGACCGTCTGCAAACTCGTACTAGATTCAATAATGAGCCAAAGTCGATTCGTAGCTTGCAATAATAAGTACGAAATGAAGAATGCATAGCGAGAAATTTAATGCTCCCCGCGCGAGTTTATTCAACACAGCCAATGACTCCGAAACGGCCGGTAAACGGGAAAGACGCCCGGAAAAGCAGCGGGAAATAAAATATATAACGTTGCGCTCGGGGAGAGAGCCGCGCGGGACTCGGGCGATAACTTTGTCATAGGCAATTTGTACAAGTGGCGTACGGAGGGCCGCGCTATTTGGCATTGGGGACTCGAATTTATGACTTAATGTCCCGGCGAGCCCGAGAAGAAGCGGCCCTTCCTCACGGCGCCCGAAATCTATCGTTCCGTCGGTCGCACACGTACCAATTGCCGCAGTTTCATCAACTCTCGAAACTCGATTTTGGGCCCGCGCTCTCCTGCGGATTCCCGAGATATTATTAAGCGGGAAAAGTTTCTGATAATTTCATGGGCGGGGAACGCTCCTCGAATGCGACTCGAGATTATTCACGCAAAAGATTTTCCAAATTTATCGCTAGTGCCCAGTTTTTTGTCCACCGCGTTATTTTGATTTTTATTTTAAACAATCATCAAGCAATTGAAATATAAATAATTTAAATAACATTGTTGAGCTCAATCCACATCTTATGACTACAATCACCTGAAATATTTGACGCATTCCAAACAGGATGTGCAATACTTACCCGTCAGCTTTCGAAAACATATATCGAATGGCCTTCTCGCAGGGGTTGCTTACACATTCACCAGGGCCAGCATGTATTATTCGGTCGCTCTCAAACCCGAGGGCATCGGGAGACACGTCTTAAGAAAATATGTACCTCATCAGCGTGAAACATAATGTGTCGGCCGGTATAAACATTCATCGTGCGGCGCCGAGCGCAAATCCCATCCCACCTTCTCGAATTTGTATTCCGGCCGGAGCATCCGCAGTGGCATCGGGGACATGTGTCTCCGGGAAACGACATCGGAATCGGACTGGGCTCCCCCTTTCGGCCGAATGGCTCTTTAAAATTGCATCGGGAAGCATCAGCTTCTCTGCCTTCTCCTTCTGTCTTGAGACCGTAAAGGGCACGTGTGATTTTTAATGTCGCGTCGATGCTTACGACAATGCCTTTTGAAGTTTTATTAACGGTTATCGCGGGGACTACGTGACTCGAATGTTTACGGGCGCGGAAGATCCTTTGAAGCTTTATTATGACGTTATCGCTTAAATGTTTATTTATTCATAACGTGTAGTTTTTAAAATTGTACAGAGATATTATTTTTATTTTTATTTTAATTGAATGGCCTACCTATTCTTTTTTTTCTATTATTATATATTTCTAATCTATACTTTTAGTTTTTATGGAGAGTGATATTATTTATGCTTCAAAAGCATTATAATCATTTTTTATAAAAAATGCAGCAGATGATATTCTTGAAATTATTCGATAGTCATACTTTCTTTTGTTTTTTATCTTTTGTAGGAGCAAGTTTCAAGAAAAATTTTTTAGCCTATTTTATATGAATTTCAAAATTTTCGTAATCTTTAGGACAAAACATTAGTTCAAATTTCTTTAAATTTTGAAATAAACCGTATAGCCTACCAAGATCATGCTATCAGCAAGAAACCTCGGGAGATGTTTTCTTTTTTCAAAATGCGGCTGCATCCCTGGCCTTTGCACAGAAAGAATAATTCAAAGTAAGAACTCTTATTCTACTTAGATTGTAATTATTTTTTTAATATATTTTATTTTTTAAGAATTTTACATCGTGCAAGCACAAAACAAAGGTCCTTGGGGCTACATAAAGAATAAACTAGGCATACAAAAGAAAGATGGTAACTCGCCGGGCTTTTAAATTAACTTATCTTCAAATTTAAATCATCTTCGAAGTACACTTTTTTTTAGATTCTTTAACTGATAAGAGGAAAGAGATGGACCCAAACGACGTGCAACCTATTGAAATACCCATTCATTCAAATTCGACAGAAGAGATGTGGAAGCCAGGTTATAGAGGGCGTACTGAAAATAAACGTTTCTAACCAGAATTTAATTAAAATATATATTTTAATTACATTACGAATGTATTTTATTGGCATTTTAATCTTAAAAATAAATTTTTAAAATGCGTATTTATGACTATTTCACTTAAAGTTTTTACTAAAAAATAAACTTTTTTCCAAAGAACAAAATATTATGTCCTTTTCTAGTTTAGTATTTACTTTTTTTCCTTGAAAAGTAACATTCTACTTATAAATTAGTTGAAATTTTAATAAAGCAATGCAAGCAACTTCACTGTGTATGCATTTGTGTATATTCATTTTAATAGAAAAAAGTAACATACTTCAGTTATATAATGTTTGTTTCGGACGATAGTTTCGTGTAATCTTTAATTTTTAAGGTTTTAATAACCAATATTACAAAATCAGTACTATTTTATAGTATTTCAAAAAATTTCTTTTTAACTTTACAAATGACTCACCAAATTCCACTCACAACAGTTAAAAATTGCTTACGTTTGGTAAATAAAAACTTCACATCTACAGCCAACATACATACAGGTTAGCTTTAAAAAACATGTCTTAATTTTTACAATTAAAATAAATTACAATAATTTTTTTCTTCCAAAACCAATATATTTAAAGGCAGCCATAAATTATCTAAAATGAAGGGATCATCAAGCAGTGTACTTACAAAAGCTTTCCCTTTAAAGAACCTGCTTCAAAAATCAGGTACTTATTCCACGGTTGTATAATTATTAATTAATTAATATTTTATTAATCTTATTAAAATGCCATATTTTTAATAAATTAATACATAATTAATACGTATATTCTCGTGATTTCGTAATTTATAGACTATGAATTCTCGACAGTTAGTTTATAAGATCAGTTACTTCATAAGATGCACACTGTAAATTTTTGATACACGGAGCCACATTTAAAAAATAATAGCTTACAATAAATTATCGCCAATGAATTTGTTAAAATCGCTAAGAGGTTTAATTTTCTCATTTTTTAAAGGGCGCAAAAGACATATATTAGGAAAAAACCCAAAGCCACCAATTAGAGAGCCAAACGTATCAGAAAAAAATGTAAAAAAAGAGAAAAAAAAAGATAAGAAACAAAAAAAGGGAATAATTTATACAAAAGAAGAATTTGATACCTTGCGAGCCAATTTTCAAGAACCAGGTTTTGAAGAACCGTGTCAAAAGCTCCCAGAACATATATACAAAGCTTTTCGTTCTAGTTGGGGCGTGGCACATCTTGAAGCAATAGATAATGCAGTCCTAGCAAGTGATTATGCCGAAAATATTAAAAATAGCACTCCCGCTACATCGAAAATGAACTCTAAAGCTAATGAAAGATCAGCTAAATATCCACATTTTCCGGTCAAAGTTAACATTAGCAATGAAATAGATAGCAATATAATATTTATACGTAACAGCAATCGCGAATGCGTCAAGGACGATAGTTATATTAAACGCCCTGAAAAGAAAAGAAAATTTTTAGAGGATTTTCAAATATTGGATTTTGTTGACAAATCTAAAGCTGGAGAACATTATGATAAAGAACAAATAATGTGGGAGCAGATAGCAGATAGATCTATGAAACTGAAGAAAAGGGCCGATAAACGTGTAACTACGAAAGTTCCAGAAGTAAAGTGCATATTCATGCCCGAGCCACCTTTGCCACAATCGGACAAAGCAATTGTATTCTCTGGGTCAAAACCACATTTCTCAACCAGCGCTAATTGCAGAACTTTATTTACAAGGAAGCAAGAGCCAGAAGTTAATAAAATTCGATCTCTCGTTTCAAAATTTCAAATAATAGAGCCACCGATATTACAGCTGCCAATGGAACCACTGACACAAAAGAAACATTATGTTCAAGAATTTCAGGAACAAAACGAATATTTGAAAATGAAAAACACAGTGAATGATTCAATTGTTACTAAAGATGAATGGAATAAGTCAAGTACTAATAAGTAGAAAAAAAGTTTAATGTTTAATGTTTAATGGTTAAAGCCAAATTGAAACTGATGAATATTCTGACTTCGCAACAAGTTTATACTTAAACAGGAAAGAAGATAATAATTAGGACTTTGGCTAATATGAGAATAAATATAGTGTACCTATTCAGCTAGCAACATTTTCATAAATGGCTTATGGCATCAAATATCAATGCAAAGACCATGTTAAAGCAGTTATCAATCAATTTTGAATGTCGAGATCTCGGTGAGTATTTTTGTTCATCGAGGCAATCATTTTGCCAAGTTTATTGTCATAGAGAACGTGAATTGCGGAACGTAAGAGTTCCCAATAAAAATAGTAGTTAATGTTCCTGAGCGCATGTTTTGATAGACATTTTTGTACAAAATAAGAATATAATTAATAATAACGCTTTCGTTCCGAGAATTCATATTCTATAATTTACAGTTTAATTACACATACATTGCTTCTTACTTTATACTTTTTACAGATATGGAACAACCGAGTCATGTTAATTTAGTTCAAATCGATATCCAAAAAGCTGAAGAAAAAGGTTCAAAATTACTTGATTGGGTTACTAAATCTGTTACATATACCCGCAGCAAATTTCCCGAATTATTCACAACTAAGGAGATTGCTGATGGTTTGTATAGAGTAGATGTATAAAATTTTATGTCTGTATCAAATAAATAATTATAAATTTATTGCTTAGAGTTAACTAAATTAGTCGAGAAACCTGCTATTGTATCGCCTACAACGCAATCATCTGAACAAGAGACAAATAAGCTCCAAAAATTTAGATTACAACGCATTCAATGTAAGTAATTAGTATTAATATTAATGTTTAAAGTTTAATATTTAACTACTAATTAGCATTCGTTTATTTTAAGCTATCCAAAGTGCTGAAGCCGAAAGAATATATGAATTAAAAAATTACGAATATTTTAAGCTCAGCGAAATAAAAACTCGTAAAGAATTTTCTATACCAAAATTAGAGTTGGAAGAAACTAGTGTAGAAAAGGCGATAAAGGAAACGTCCTAGGCATATTTAAAAATTTCAAAATCTATCTACTTTAAATAATGAAAATTGTCTTTCGAATAAATGTCTTTTTTAACCTGCCTATTTAAAGCAATATTGACCATTTTATGCCTCATTTTAGGAAAAATATATAATGATTCTAATGCATTTCAAATGAGTATATTTCATACTTGATAAATGCGATACATACTTGATAAATATTTCAAAAGTTAAAGTCTGCACGGATGATAAAAATTACAAGGCTTTGCCATTCATCAATTTTCAATCGTACCATTCCAAAATTCCTCAAACTGCTATTTACGAATCTTACCTTTGATTTTAGCCTGAATGCGTGCGTTTTTAAATCCAGATGTCTGGTCGATGATTTACTTGTCTCGGTAGTGCATTTACCAGAGACCTGGAAGACACAAAGACAGTGTTTTGTCCCAATTTCGAGGCAATTGGAGAGCGAAACATTTAAGCCGTCTGCATCGCGTATTCAAAAATTCTAACTTCGAATTCGTACTGGCATACATTAAACTGCTGGAACAATCCGCGCTTCGCAGAAATAATAACAGCGTCCCCGTAATTATATATGGGCGATGTAGCGAGCTTTTACCTCTGATTGCCTAGCCATTGAAGCTTCATTAATGACAACGATTTTGTATACTCGAACAAAATATCTTTTATAACCAAAGTAAATTAAATTTCGAAATCGAAGCTCAAACGAAAGAAGGAGAAATCGCAGAGACAGCGATTAGGAAGCTTTTATTTCCGCTTCTGTAATTTAGCGGGAAAGCCACGTTCCGTGGGACGGAGCATAAAGTACTCGTATAATCTCGTCCTCGAGTCCGTTCTTCTCGTCCTCGTCTCTATAACGCAGCTCTCCGCTTCATGACTACTGCATCCAATTTGCAGAGTCACGGATCGATTCTCATTCCTTCCGATCGAGCGGATCGAACGACTCGATTACCTATCTTATATACTGCTTCGGATGCGCGCCGGCTCTTATTACCGCGCGCGCGCGCGCACACACGTACGCAAGCGGGCCCCGATGAGATTTTCAGCTGTTCCTTTTTTTCCTGCCCTCGATCGTCGCGCAAAATCACCGGTGTCTGCGCCGCTCGAGTCACTCTAATGGCACTTTGGTCGCGAACGCCGCCGCAGATCCGGCGACGCCAGTTTTCTCCTCGATATTGGACTTTTTCCTCGGCCGGTGGATTGTGCTTAATTTGAAAATAATCCGAGACCGCCGGAGGATCGTTAATATACGCGCTCGACTTTTTTTTTCTTTCGGCTGGGGGAAGTTATTGGGCGACGGCCAGAGGGAACTTTAATTAAAGCCTAAATTTCTATTGTGCGGATTGCGACGTTCTTTAATCGAGTTTATCGAAATATACGATTGAGGTATGTTCTTGTTTCAATAAAATTGAAGGCCCCGAATACTGAAATTGCATACTTTTATTTTTGCCCGATATTTTATCCTTAATTTTATAGTAAATGCATAAGGAATTTGAAAAAAGTTATTGTACTGAAAGTGATGACTTGATGATATAAGGGTAAGTTATTATTCTTGCATGTTGTACACAATCATCTCGTTGTATCTTTAATTACGTAAACATAAATGGCAGTCACGAATAAATCTCACCTTCAAATTTTAATATAATCTCATTTATTACAAGTTTCGCCAATTTAAAATGTAACAGCAATGTATACACGATTAAATTTCGACTCTATTAAACAACTACATATATTTTAGCGCTTGTAACGAAGAAAATTGTCCCTTTATTCACTTGATCCCTGCAATCCAGCTTCCCAGCTTATCTGCGGGATACTTCCAACTTTCTTCCTCCTCGTTGTCGTCCTCTTAGTTCTCCCGAAGCCGCTCAAACTATCTCCACTCTCCCTTCGTCAGAGGGCCGATATTATCTGGCGGATCATTCCCCCCTCCCCCCCTCCCCCCGCGTTCTCATCCCGGCTCCGAGGGAAAAGAATCAGCCCGTGGCTGTATATTACTCACGCCACCGTGTTTTCAGTTGGCGCGGCGATCGGCGCCGATATCATAACTCCTTGTCGTAGCGCCGCCGCTTCCAGCGAATCTAACGCCAAGCAGCAGCAGCGGCGGCGGCGGCAGCAGCAGCGGCGGCGGCGGCAGCAGCAGCAGCTAGGAGCCTCCGCGTGCTGGCGATAGTAATTCCGATACGAGGCGCGACCGTTGCCAGGGGAGTTACGAGCGCACGAACCGTGCCAGAGGATGAAACCTGTTACAGTTTCGAGACTGTCGCGAGCTTGCAAAAACTCGTGATGTTGCAAAAATCCGTCAGACTTTGATTGGCTCGGCTCTCATCGCGATGGGGGCCTTGTTGCTCGTGATGTAGGTGGGGAGCTTCGTGTCTGAAAAAATTATGATTGAAACTAATATAATATTAATTGATTGTAGTCGGAGCGAGGCAAGAACATTTAATTAATTTTAGAAATTGTTTTTCTGCGCCAAAGTGGAAACAATTATAAGTGGAAAATGGAATGAGATTCGAGAATTGGTACGTTCGTCTGGTTTATAATTTACATTTGAAAAAGTATTTTCAAACTGCAGTGAAATAATGGTATATTCTTTGCTTTCTATACTTTACGCCCAGCTTTCATCGTAACTTATACTCGAAAAAAGAAGAGAAATTCCCGCGTTTTTTAATAATAGAGCATAATGAAAAAGGTAAAATGCTTAAATAATAACATAGAAGAAAAAGTGAATAGATAATGTAAAAGAATGAGAGGAAAAGAGAGAGAGAGAGAGAGAGAGAGAGAGAGAGAGAAGGAGAGAGAAGTCTAACGCGTCCCGGCGTCGCTTCAGGGCAACCGAAATAGATGG
>JAWWEM010000044.1:11442590-11507715 GCA_035582935.1 Ormyrus thymus
TGTGCTAAAATTACCACACTGTTTGTAAAACTAGTACAAACTGTCAAGAGAAAGAAAGTATAATAGAGTTTCTTATATCGTTTTAGTAAAAGTGTAGTAAAATTTTGTTCGAAGTAAGGGCGTGTTAATTATTTTCTCAGTGTAAGGAGATTTTACAAAACAGTACGTCAATTTTTACTACAATATTATCCCTAAAGTGTTAATCATTAAAAATCTTGAAAAAAAATTTGTAAACTTATTGCAGGAACGTACAGTAGAAAGTACACTTGAAATATTTCAACTGCAAAAACAATAAGAATTCATTTACTTTCATTAGACTCAAGCTAAATTCTATCCTCTCCACGTGCTCGCAGCGCCGAAAAATGACGCCCCAAACGTCGGACCTAAGCCTCAATTAGCCACCTATTTCGGTATACGCAAGTGCACCGCATCCAAAGAAAACGCGACCGCGCACATTTCCAAAACCGCGCGAGGGGCAGCCGGCCCGATCGCCGTCTCCCCCGGCTCGAGTTCGGGCAATTGAAAAAGCATCCGCGCCGCTCGAGCGGACGGTAATTGGCCTCGTGTGTGCCTGTATCGCTCGGCTCGAAATCGGCCGAATGATCAGCGCCGTATCTGTCCGGGGGCTTATAACGACAAGCGGCGATCGAGTGCGGTGCCCGGACACGGCCCCGACGTGCTGCGGGGCGTTCGTTACGCTGCGCGCGCGTAATTATCGCGTGGGAGAGAGAGAGAGAGAGAGGGCCCGAGCCCAGGCGTTAACCTCGATGCGTTACGCGGCGCGGCGGCACGCTGCCGGGACGGACGATTAACGCTTGTCCACGTGCGAGGCGAGCGAGCAACCCCTCGACTTTACGGATATCTCTCGCCTCCTAGTCCTCCTTTCTCTCTCGTAATGGGGCCACGTGGAAGAGAGTGGCATTTTATTTTCGGGGCTTTTTGTTCGTGGATAATTCGTTCTCGGTTTACTGACCGGAAAAGGGAGTGACGAGCCTTCTGATCTTGGATTGATAGGACATTTTGGCCGTGTAAATTGCAGGCGTGGCCGGACGGCGGGAATTTTCTAATTTCTTTCTGATAGATTTTAAGGAAAAATACGATTTTTCCTATACTCGAGGAATAATTTACCTCGCAATGATACAAGATTGATAGAAAAAAGTCTGCGATTCATAATTGCAACGAAACTCGCCCGAGGACGGAAAAGCTTGCTAATCTATCTTTGATAAAGGACAAATGATAAAGCAGAACAAATGTCTTAGCGCCGCAGACGGCAAGAAGCGGGAATTCCGCGCGTAGCTCAATCATCGTCCGTCTCATTTCCCGGGAGCGCGAACTGTCCCAAATCGCGCGGCATGCCGCTCGAATCGTTTGCTCGTTAATTTTTCCTCTCTCGCCCCCCCGACGCCTCCTCGGAGGCGCGAGGCCGAATCCAGCCTCGTCGCGGGGCTCTCGAACGCAATCGCCGATGATCGAGCGCGTCTCCTTTCCTTGATTAAAGTGCGCACATGCTCGATCAATTTTTTTTTCTCCTCCGCGGCGGACTCGTGTGGTTTATTGCGCTTATAAGTCCGTGAGAACGACGCCTAATGGTCCTCCGGCGGGCTGAAAGTAGTCACCGAGCCGAGCCGGAATCTCGAAGATGTATACTGTACACCGAGCCGCGTACGTGACCTGCCCGCGAAAAAGCCTGATATGGATAATTGCGAAGAAGGATGAGTCTCTTACCCGAAACGAAAACTCGCCGAGGTGATTTACCGCGACTTCGCCATTTATCCTTGTTTTGGGACGTCGGCAGTGCGGAGTCTTCGGACGGGTCCTTACGTGCTCGCCGGGATTGAAATTAATCAGGTGGTATTAGTTAAATGATCCACGAACGGAACGAATGACCGAGGTTATTTATCATCTCTGTGTGAAGTCCATTGTAATTGGACTTGTGTACCAGGTAGTTGTTAACGCGGAAATTTATAGGCCTGGATTTATCCGGCTTAGAAGATGTGAACTGGGGCCCTCGTTTGCGCGTATTACTTTTAATGCCTTTACGTAATTCTCCAGTTACGCGCGAAAACGGCGCCCTCTCGAAAGAACCGCAAAAATCATTAAATTTCCACTGAAAACCTGAGGCGATCCGCTTGCACAATCCTAAAAACACTCCCCCTCCCCCCCGCGCAATCTAGATAAGAAAAAAAAGCAATATTCCCTCCTCGGCGAGGAGCGTCGCCGCTAAAAACAGCCGTCGAACATTTCGGATTATTAATCCGAGCAAAGAGCCGCACGCGCCACGGGGGGATTTTAAGAGTTTAATAGAGCTTGCCGTCCTCGACGGCCCCGCGGTGTTTGCTCGGCGATTATTAAAGGTCCGGGGCGCGCGGGGGAGCGTCAACAGCGATACCGGGAAATGATAAAGCGAGACGTCGGCCGAGCGTCGGATTTTAATAATGTCACGGCTGTCGTGTCGGCGCACCCCTTTCCTCCCCCCGCGCCCCGCCTCGGTCAACTGCCCGACTATATCTGCCCGCCGTGTTTGCTTTAACTCGCCTCCCGGTACGAGAGAGGGCGTCGACTCGTTTGACCGATCGCCGATTAATTTAAGGAGGAGGAAGCGATTAAGCGACTTATCGGTCGCTGACAAATTTCGATTGTACGTCGTGCGTCAGGATTTTATGTGTCTTTGATAAATATTGGGTCGCGGCGGGACGAGAGGCGGGATTTCTTGGCGCGTAATTATTATATACACGCTGGGATCCACTTTGAAGACGGGAGAGGCCAGAGAGCTAAGCAGCAGGACTGACGCGCACTGGCACGGTGTGTGCCGAGCGGCTAATCGCATCATTTCATTGTTACTTGCGCATTCGTCGGGGCGGAATAAGCCGATCGCGTCCTGGAGGCGCCGTTCGCTCTCCCGGCGAGTAGCTGCACTGTCGTCTTCTACTTGGTCTCTCTGTATGATTACCTTACTAAAACACGTCGCGCAATCCAAAGTTTGATTCTTTAAGTCGTGCCTAGCACTTTTAGTTAAAATTTGAGAAGAATCGGTGTTTGTTCAATCACTGATAACTTCAAAAGGTATCATTCAAAAGGTGAGATCAAATCCTATCGATTAAAAAAAAAATTATTTGAAAGTTTTTATTGATAAAAGAGTGAAACCTAAACAAAAGTTTGCGAGAAATTGAGTGCATTTAATGCTCTAAATTCAGCTTCTAGAAGAAGTCTTGTTGATAATGGAAATTTTAGTTTTAATGAGCGAGAAAATTAGATTCAATATTAACGCGATAAAAAAAAAAGACTGATAAAAGCCAATTTAACTCACGATTTTCAGTTTATGGTGCTATGCAATCGTAAAAAATGTATTCTTTTTATAAAGGTGTGACCAATTTCGAAATTTAAAAATCACTTTTTATAGATGCACTTCTAGAAAAAACGTGTGAAAGAAATTCTGTAAACTCAACCCGACTCGTAAACTGCCGTCGTGTGAGTCACGAGATCGAAAATAAAGTGCTTTCCATAAAGCAGCAATCACTCCGTCTTACGAAATCGCAGGCCCAATTAAAGCTCGGAACAGCTTCATAAAATGGATGGGCAGTGGCGGCGGCTTGTAAAAGCCAGCGCTCCCCGACGCTCGGCTTCGCGAAAATTCGAATGATAGATGGCCGTGTCGCCAGAGCCTTTAATATCAAATACATAACCCCCGTCGTTTCCTCTTCCCGGCGTATCCGTCTCTTTCTCGCTTCTCCGCGAAGTCAGCGTCGTTAACATCGCTCGAATATCCCTTCTACAAACAAGACGTCGTTAAATTGAAAATAACCGCGGTGGCGGAGCGGCGGCCCGGAACAGCTGCGCCTTGGCGAGGCGGCCCTCCGGTGTTGACGCGAGCTTGACAGGCACGTTGACAAAGTCGACGGCAGTTCGCGCGGCGGCCGCCGCACTTTTTACGATTTCGAAGCCGTTTTAAGAGCTGATAAATCTGACGAGCCGCTCTCTTGTATATAAGAGACGTACACAGAGCCGGGGCTATTTCGGCCCCCGGCACCGGCTTGTGAAAACATCGTTGGGGATCGTCGCGACAGTATACTCGATGGATGCTTTCATGTTTGTCAACTGGCGGTCGTAAGGGCAAACAAACACGATCGCCCACGTCGCCGTATTTCATTTCGACTTGTCTACGCTGCGACGCCGCGCGCTGCTTTTTATCCTCCGCTCGTATTTTCGGGTAGTTTCCTTTGCCTCCGTCCTTCTCTTCATTCTTTTCGTTTTTCTTTCGCGTTCGCGCTCGCCGCGTAAGATGTTCTGTTACTGCCTCTTTTCTGATAATTCGTTTTCCTGCTTGTAACCACTGATTATCGCGCTTCAAAACCGTTGGTTTGACGAAAAAAGTATTGCCGGTAGTAAAGTAAATTTGTCACCCTGCGTAAAACTAATAGTAAAAAATATGATATTTCTTTGCTTGCACCAAATACCAATATCGCGCTTAATAAAAGCAACCTCGAAAACCTACCATTCACATCTGACTAATATATATCCAATTATAATGAAACTAAAAACTGCCTTCCAAACCCTACCCCAGAAAGCACGTCCGAGCCGTCGAAGTAGATCATCTCCGCGCTTGCGCCGCTCGTTTATTTATATCGCGGAGACGAATATACATTCTTTTTCCAGCCTCGCGCGCGCGGAACGCGCTCATTGCGCGGCATCGGCCGCTTCCTTAAGTGCGTCCACATGTTCGCCGCCGGGACGAGCGCGCGCGGCGACGCAACGATGCGTCTTTGAGCGCGAGCGGCGCAGCGCCGCGGCACGCGCTCGCGAGGACGCTCAAGCTGCGCGTGAGAAAAAAGTGTCGTTACTCGCCCGAACCGACTGCCGCTCGACGGTTTTTATGCCCGGAAACTAGGATCCACTTATTTTTATGATCTACTTGGAATGATGCTTTTCTGAAGGCAGGTGCGGTATTTCTGGAGATGATTTCAGATTTGAGAATGATGAAATGTATGATAATTTGCTAGAATTTTTATATTGTTAAATACTTATTAGATAGAAAAATGCTATTAGTGCAATCAAATAATTCTATTTGAATTAGAATTTTTTTCAAATTTACAAGGAAAGCCTAAAATTTAACTAAAAACTTGTAAGTATTTATTTGGCTTATAATTTTCGAACAAATCAAGATTTTCCGATAATTTTTTTTCATCGATAGAATTCGTGACCCAAATATGTGAGTTTGTCAATTTGATTCTCGAGAGATGATAAATCTGTAAAAATGTTAAATTTAGCTAGAAGTTATAAACTCAAGTACTTAGGCTTCAAGTGCGTTTTGATGCGAAGTTTTAATTAGAACGTACAAAGCAAGTGATATCCAAAACGTTATCACAAAGGAAGATAAAAAAGAACACCACCTGCAGAAGTAAACCTTTCATTTAATTAATTTGAAAAATAAAATAAACTTTTTCTGATCGCAATGAGAGTTAAATCTAAATTAAATCCGCAACTATTCGAATCGAGCAGAACACTTCGTTGCGAAAAACAGCCGAAAAGATTAAACTCGGCGCAAATGCGACCTTGATAATTTCAATCCAAGCCTAATGGCGCAAGTAAAGCGCCCGGATAAGAGTCAAAGCTTCGGGCTCGGGGCACGATAAGCATCGCTCGTCGGATCGAGAGCTCCGAGAGATATAGAGGGAAGGCCTCCGGGACAGGGAGAGAGAGCGAGCGAGAGGAATAAAAAAGGAGGTGAGGGATAAAAATAAAGTTTGATTCCCAGTCGCTGTGTAAACGCTGAAATACTGATTGCGGCGAGCGTTTGAACTCTCGGCGATACGACGAAAAGGGGTTTCGCCGGGGCCGAGGTATAGTAACCGTCCGCGCCGCTGCCGCTGGCCATCCTCGGCGCCTAAAGGCATCCGTTGATTACCGGTCGAGGAAGGGCCACGGGATTTTAATTAGCGAGGTTTGCTCTTCGCAAACACGGCCCGCTGCCCGATCCTGTACGCGGACTCGCGCACACGCGCGGCCCTGTACACCCGGGCTAGAAAGAGTAATACCTTCGGACACGCCGCGCCGAACGCGAACGCTTACGGAATTCGAGTGAAATTTTTCCTAATGCCCATAAGGCCTTTGTGGCGGCTCCCTGCGAATTCAACCCACATTTAATTTTGCCGAGCGCGATTCTTTGCCGAGGAGCGCGGCGGATGTTTGATTTCGTTAATGCTCGCCGGGGATTCCCTTTCGAAATAGAATTTTCCCCAAATCTCGAGCATTATTTAATCAGGGCAGCTTACGCCGCGTATTTTTCGGAGTAAATTCATATTCAGCCGTTCCACCAGAAATTTCGATATCCTTCTCCTCGACGTAAGTGCTTCAAAAAACCATGAAATGTTTATCCGCTAATAGTTATAGCTGGATCGTTTAGAAGTATTTTCGTCGTGAAAAGATACCTTAAAATGCAGCGTTTAATTTTACGTGAGCAAAAACGACATGTGAAAGTAGTTTTATCGAATCCAACTCAGGCATGCGGTTAATCGCAAAAGCTACCTGCAGAATTTTTTCGATGTTCTCAAGATTGTACGGTATTATTTCAGGAATCTTTCTTATTTCGTCTGAAATGCAACTTGTACTTTAAATAAACTATTTGTTTGCATCAAGCGCAGTAATGGCCTAACGTAATTAATCACTCGAAGCTACGATTTCATAATGCTACAATCACAATAAACTTTCAAGCTCTACAGAATGTGCGGCAATCGGTACGCGATAGTTATAGCGAAAAAAGAAAAATTAAAAAGTGTCAAGACGCTTCCTTGAAAACAAATTTATTTTGACAGCTCAACACTAACTTAATTAGCAGGCAAGTCTCGTCAGCGAGGTGCATTAAAAATCGATGCAAAAGGCAGACGTATCGTTTCTCAAGTGCCCACGCCGCCAACGAAACGTCCCCCCCCCCTGACATCTGGAAAAATAAAGGCCAGACGTAACTCGCGCGTTTCCTTCGCGGCAGTAATCCCGTCCCCGGCGATTAAGCAACCACGTCTTAATCCAATTAAATGTCCTCGAGCGGCGGAGCTAGTTTTAATAAAAAGCCATAAATATCGGATTAAAACGAGTGGCGCAAAGCCCGTCATACCTCTGTCACGGAGCGAGCACTCCGTTCCTTTTCATCTTCTCCTCGCCAAAGCAGCTCGCAGGTGCTGGAAAGGAAAACAAAAAAAAAAAAAAAAAAAATAACTTGTCCGCTGCCGCGTCTGGTATTCGAAAGTGCGTAAGTCAGCGTGTCACTCATTGCGCTTTCCCGTCACCCGGGGGCCTCCCGCCTGACAAATGAGACGTTGTCGCGCGTTTGTTCAAATTACTCCTAACATTCTGCTCGTTGCTTTGAAATATTACTCGTAGTTGGCTGCAGCAGTGCCACTGGCGGCGGCGCGCGGTGCCGCTTTTAAATGTTTTCACGACGTGCGACTCTGTCGTACGAAATGTACGGCGAGAGAGGAAGACCGCGAGACTAAATGACCTACACTCGTGTGATTTATTTTTTTTTTTTTTAGAAAAACATTTTGCGGTTTTTATTTGCTTGGTGAATTTATCAGATTTGTAACTATTGTATAAATATTATCAACTGGACGAAAACAAGTTTCTCGCGAAAGAGTTAGCTTCAATTTCATTATTGCATTCTTTAATTCCGTAAGAAATTCATCCCGCTTCCCTTTACTTATACACCACAGTAACGAGAATCTCGACTTCCCGCGCAGCAAAGTACACATCCGAGAAATGAGCGGCCCTTTTTGTCAGCGACAAATAATCAGGAATCAATTCTCGGCTAGAATTACGGAGGCTCAAAGAACTCGGCTCGCCGCCGGAGCACGATGACTGCGGGGCCGCGAGAACATGGAAATCGAGAGGGAGAGAGAAGAAGCGAGAACGCAGGCGGCAAGAGGGAGAGAGAAAGAGAGACGGTAATCATTAATCACTTGCTTTTTAGCTCGGAATTCCCTCGCGCCTAGTTTACAAAACGAGGGTCGCTCGAAATCGCCTTGTCACCCAGGACAAGAGGGCTGCGCTTTTTCTGCGCCGCCTCGGGGCAAAAGGAGAAAAAAAGGAAACAATGAAGCTCCACGCGAATCAATTCCTCCTTCTTGGTAGCTAGACGATTCCGATTGGGTTTTAAGTAGTGATTTAGACTAATGCGCATTGAGCTTAGAAATGCTTCTCGCTGTGAAAACTTAAATTTTAATTGAAATGCTATTTAAGCTTGGCTCGCTCGTTAAATTTTCCGTCAATTGCCGAGCTACTTTAATCGAACGTATCGGCTTACGGAAATTCGTAAAGAGGCGCCGCGCGTTTCCATTTTCCAGCAGCGTCTGAAAGGACTGAAATAACAAAGATGCATTAGCGCCTCGGAGCTGTAACGCATACCGCCGCGCGCGATCAAAGTAACGCGTACACGAAGCCGTCCGAGATAAAGAGCAGTGAAAAAAAGTCGAAAATAGGAAAGCCACCCACGTTGACTGCTTGACTTTTACGCGACTCCGCGCGCCTTGGCGTCTTGTCGAATGTGACTGTGTTCTATAATTAGTCTGTTGTATTGTATTACCGGCAAGCAAATTAGTACTTCTCTGCTGCCGAGGCGAAACGTTTTGAAATGATTGTTTTTAAATTGTTTGGCTATTCGTTAATTAATGTTTATTGACAAAAAATTTGTTTAATTTGCAAATTAAAGATTTTCCTTTTTAATTTTTTGATTTTAAACATTTTTCTACGAAAATTTTATATTTATTTTTCAATAAACAGTATATATAGTTAACAAGAATACGTGCTGTCAATAGAACTCATTTGAGAGCAAATTATACTTCAAAAGAGAGATTTTCGTTGATTGGTGACGTTGCGTTTCGTGATGGTGGGTTTTCTGATTCTTCGATGTGATTTATTGCGAATGAGCACGACGTTCTCATGTTAAATTGATTCGACATTGTCCCCCAAGAATACAGTGACACTCAAAAGTCCAAAGTGCTCTCGACATGTCAACGCTCAGGAATATTAAACCATTAATAAAATTAATATTTAAAAATCATGAAATATTATCATGTTCAAAACCTTATTTAAAATGTAGTTTGTTTTAATTGTCTTTCTGAAAAAAGTAAATCAAAGCAAAAAAGCCATCGTCCGTGACAAAAATTGAGCGCTTCCTACTTTCAAGCGCACCTAAATAATAATACAGAGCGCAGTGCTCTTCCTCCCGCAAAAAAGAAAAATCATCGCGCGCGCTTCAAGTCCAATTAGAAGTTTGTCAGTCACCCGAGAGGCGGCCGACGGCGGAGTAAAACGCCGGCTTGTAGTACACGACTTTTTTTTTAAAGGACGTTTTGTCATTTCTCTCGACGGTTCACACTTGCCGAGGAAGATTACAGCAATCATGCAGGACGAGTGCGCATCCGCATGTCGGCACACCTTGTCGAATGTCGGATAATATTTCCTGTCGGAGGACGCGGCAGACGCAGCAGCACCGTTATGTCATCAGGCGTCTAAGCTCGAGCAGAGTCGCCGGAAACTTTGTGTTCGAGGACTGCGCGAGATCGGCTAATTAACCAACGTCGAACGTGGAAAAATATGATTACACAGGCTTCACCGTCGGATTTCTCTTATTTTTCGAAAGGAAACCGAAGCTTAAACAGTGTAAAGTGCTTCGCGGACAAAAAGATGGCAGCGACTTAATTTAATTTTTCGTAAGAGCATAAAACGACTCGAGACACCCGTGAAAATAAAAACTTACCGCGCTCGAGTTAAATTGCTAGCTCGGAACGTATTCACGATCCGCTCGAGAGCCGCAACATTTTACGGCTATCACTCGTCCGGGCGCAAAAATCCCCTTGAAAGGATAACACTAAAAGCAGAAATTTCTCCTTTCACCCCGTCTATGCAAATCGGCCCGTAAGTAAAAGAAAAAAGAAAAAGCCGCGTGACATATTGAAACATCAAATAGTCGACTTTACGAGTCTGCCTAATTTAGTCATTGCATCGGCGAGGCTCTCGCGGCCGCGCGCCAAATAATTTATGGGATAAGCGGAGTGAAAGCCATCGTTGACATCGCCGGCGCTCGTCGCCTTCGACGCTTGAATACTTCGTTAAGGCGCAGCCCATTAAACATTTGCATATACCTCTTCCGCGGCGGGACTTATGGAATACGGGATTTCCCTCGGAAGGCGCGTCCCGCGAGCGAGCGGCGGCGGCGACGGGGCGCATACCCATATATAAGTTTCGCGAATCGCGTCGCCGAGGCTGCGGGTCCGTCGCTCGGCTCTTTATCGAGCGGCTATCTGAGCGGCGGGGCAGCCTCGTGACTGAAAAGTGCTTCCTATTAGTCGTGAAAAGGAGGAAGCATTAATCTTCGCCCCGGTCGCCGGCTTATCTTCGGGCCGTATAACCCGCTAACAATCCCGAGCTGGATTATTGGCAAGCGTGTGTCGAGGCACGTACGTCTGCATAACTTTCTAGGATATCGTCGGCCGACGCGGCTAAGAAAGCGCCATCGAAAGCTTGGGAATTATCAAAATGGCTAGTTTGGATTTTATTGATCTCGTGTAACGTGGCTTTGAATTAAATGCAACCGAGCGGCTGGATTCGGTTTTTAGGCAAAAATCGCGCTTACGTCGGCATTCCGGCGCTTTGCTTGGACTATTACTGTTTTTTTAAGAAAGTTATAACGCTCGAGTAAATAGAATTTTACCCGTACCGATCAATTTTCCGCCAACTCGGAGCCGCATAAAGACAATAAAATAATTGAAAGCAAATCGGCTTCTCCTCCAGTTAAAAAGACCAGCCCTTCGACGATAATAGACTAATTTTCCAGAGCTAGATTCGAAAGTTCCGCGTACATCTCGGGCGAGCAATCTTGTTTTACAGAAGCGATAATCTCGCGCTGCCGCTCATCTATCAACGAGCCAACTCTCGAAGCTAGTCACGGAAGCTCCGGCGGACTATTGTTTCTGGCTTCCAGCGCCGAAGCTGCCCAATGATACTGTAACGAGTATTTACCAATATAGCCCGATGGAATCGATCTCTCGTTACGGTAAATGCTCGACTGCAGCGCCCTGCGCAAAGTGCGACGCGCCGCCGCCGCCGCCGCCGCTGCTGCACTCTCGATAAGACACTCGTCTCTCTCTCTCTCTCCCCGACGATCTTATATCTGCCGGGCAGACAAATGGCTTCCGCGAAGCGCAAATCGAGAAGAACGGAGACAGAGCTACGGGGATGCTGCGCGCCAGAAGCAGAAACTGTTACCCGAATCGTCCATTATGTGCCTTTTATCGGCGCGGCCTTTATTAGATTTGCACTGCTTTTATTAGGGGGAGAGAGAGAGAGATTGTGCGAGGAGCGCATTAGCCTCTCGCTTTTCTAATCGAATTTATTCCCCAAAGTTATTATTGCAATTACAAGCCGTTCCTCGTTATTTAGGGAAGCTTTATCTCCGCTACGATTAAATATAAAAATTTTAAATTGGCTAAAAACTTGCTAATGGGCTATTTTCATTTTTCCGACTCCGAGTAAAAGTAATTAGCCGCACATTTCCCCCCGATAAAAAGAAAAGGGAAAAGCGCCTTTATTCGACCGTGCAAAAAGTTAATAACCCCCGCGGCCATTCCCTCCTCAATAGATGTAAGGCACTATTTCATCCAAGCCCCGCGCGCGAAACGCACGAGGACAAGCCGACTCGCGGACGAATAAAAAGGAGCCGGGATCAGACAGGGGCAGAGAGAAGGCAGGTCGCGGATGCGGCGGGGCTCCGGCGTTGTTTATGCGCAAGGCCGATTATTCCCATGAGGGTATGGGCGGGCCCCGGGTATATAGATGCGATTTATTAATTGCCGCAACGGCCTCCGATGTGCGGCGGCAGTGCGCGCGCGCGCGCGCTTTCGATTTGCGCTCGGGGTCATTTTCTATTTCTTAATCTCGGCCTGCTTCTCGCTTCTCCGCGGCGCTCTTTTTTTTTTTCTTTCTTTATCGCGGCGATGCTGAGCCTTTTGAAAAAGGCCACGCTATCAACGTGTGAACATCGTTGGAAAATAAAGGTTCGCGCGAGAGAGAGAGAGAGAGAGAGCTGCTTGCGTTGAGAGAACCGTGAACTATTGACGCTCCCGCCTAGCCGAGTCTTCGTTTTGATACCCGCTGCTGGGAGTTAATTGCCCGTTCGATACATTTTTTATCGACACGGTAAGTTATAAGCCGAGTGGGCTGGAAAAGTGCGCCGATTATTTATGTGAGAGAGTTTTCTACACCCGGGGAAAGATCTTTTTTCTCCCGCAATTGGCAAAGAATTTTCAAAGAATTTAAAAAAAAACCCCCAACCGCGAACGTAACGCGGGCTTTTCGCAACATTAAGCCGATAAAGTGCGAAAAACGCTCGGCGGGAGATATAAGTTTTCGCGCGAGATGCCTCGAATTTACGCGGCGCGCCGTTCGAGAAACACTGCCATTGTGCAGGAGTCCAACGCGCGAGAGGCTAACAGTTACTCCGGCAGCCTCTAAGCTTTTCCGCCCCATTCAATTCCCGGATCAATATTTAATCATTTCGAGCGAGCCAAAAATTAATAGTCCAGCTCTCACCTCTCCCGCGAGCCATAACTGTAAGCCGTCCTTCGCCGGAGGAGCCGGCCGACGGCCGAGCTCTCGCGTGTACAATGCGCCGTAACGAATGTCATTGCGCGCCGAGAGCGCAGTAGCGGCCGGCTAAAAACTGCCGAGCCGACACGCGCCTCGGACTTTCATGCCCTATTGTTCTCATTATTAAAGCACAATTACATACGTATAACGACGCATCCCGCAGGAGGATTTAAGGACTCGGAGCGGAGAAAACGAGCGGCTGGCTCGCGGGTAATAAAGTCGCTCTCCTCTCTCTCTCTCTCTCGCTCTCTCGGTTGCCGTAGGTTTTGTGTCCTGTGTACCCGATAATGGCGGCACTTCATCAGCGGCCGTTCGCCTTCTTCCTGTGGGAGACGACGTCGCTGTTGTTTCGCCCGTCGTCCCGCAGGAGGCCATCTGTTTCGTCATTACCGGCGGGCAGTAAACCACCTTCCTCTCTCTCTCCCCCCTCGTCTTTTCCTTCGCTCTTTCCGCCCCCGCTCTCTCTCTCTCTCTTCCGTTTCTTTTGCGCTTCGCCTCTCTCGTCTCCTGGCTGTCGTCTCCCTCGGGTGATACATTGTGTTTCCTTATTTGCCGCGGACGTGTTGCGGGAAAATCGTCCGAGAAAATCGAGTGATTTGTCCGGAGGTGTTAATGGTCGGTCAAGGCTTCGGCCGGCGTCTTCCCTCCTCCTTCCCCATCGTGCTTCTCGCGGGCGCGCCAGGAGCTGATGGTTGACGAGGACGCTCCGTGGAGAGTCGGCGGGAAAATAAAATCAACCGCTCGGAGACTGCCCTGTCTCTGAGGTCATTTTCTCGTTATCGCTCGCCGAGAACGAACGGGAGCCTCGGACGCTCGTGCGAGTCGCATTTTTCTGCCGAATGCTCTCGCGAGTGTGCGCTGTCGTTAATTTCATTCCTGCTCGGAGCACCGAGTCTGACGAGATGAAGAATTTTGTGCAATCTTCTTTTAAATTTAAGATGTTACAGTCTTCGAATGGGATATTTGCGTAAAGTTTAAAAGTAATACCCATACGTAATTGTTTCTAATCGCTGAATTTCAGCTTGTTAATAAATCAAAAATTTACTTAAAATTTATTGCGGCCAGCATAATTTAGTTTTTTGTGTACAAGCGCCGCTGCAGCAGACCGAGAGGATTATCTAAAACTCGCATCTGGAGCTTCTTGCGCCGGGACTCTGTAGAATGTGTGCCTCCGATAACTCAGAAGTAATCGACAGCCTCCTCGACGGGGTCTATAATTAAAAGCTATCAGTCCACTAAAGCAGCCGGGAGAGTGACTTCCATCTCTGTATAAGTAAGGTCGGCGGAGCGACGTCCGGTGCGCGCGCGCGCTCGTCACGAAACAAAAGTAACGATCACCGATGTGTAGAAAGGGGCCCGCGCCGCGCGCTCTCCTGCACGGTAATTGAAGCGCGGATGCACTGCGCCGGCGCGGAGGAGAGCCACCGAAGAGGATCTTCGGAAGCCGGGAGCCTGTCAATAAGGCGGACTGCCGGGGCCGCTGCTTAGGGAGTGAAAAGTAAAGGTTCCTTTAGAAGAGGTGTGCCGCCCTATCGAACTCGAAGATCCCGAGGAACGCTGCGCCCGTCTCCTGCCTCTCTCTCTCTTTCTCTCTCGCCTCTGGCTAGCTGTAGCGGCGTTTCTTATGCCGGTGTATTATTAGATTTTTTTCTGCCGTAATGGCTGTTGGCTTCGACAATGGAATAAAATCTTTTTCGTGTTTCGAAAGCCATGCGGAGTGGCTAAATAAATCTTTCATAAACGCAGATTATGTTTATTTAAGGTTTCATGCGTCGGTATTAAAAAAATAAGTTGAGAAAAACGGGTTTTTCCCTTATTTATCCATATTTTATCCATTCGGAAAATATTATTTTGAACAACAACGTATTGTAAGAAGTTATTTTTTTGCAAAAGGTTTGAGAACGAAAAGAATCGCACTGACATCACGTTTTCGCAGAGCCAACATTATCTACTTTTATATAGACACCTTTTAATAATGAAACTTATTATACACTATTATAATAATAAATACCAGCTTTATAATACTCAGTTCCTACGTACTTATAATCTTGGCATAAATTTTTATTAAGCTCGTAGGAAAATCTGGAGCAGCTCGAGAGGACAATTCTATTCCTTGTCGCTTTATCAAGGCGATCTTAAAATTTCACTCTTAGAATCTGATAAGCCCTCGGTCCTCATTGATTATTGAGTAACGGTTTCGCGTTCATAATCGAAGAAACGCTCATTTGACCATACATTCACGTGCGGCTGCGAGCCGAGCCAAAGATATACAATCTCAGCAATTGCCCTCTTTGCGATCATTGACGTCGGAAACACAAAACGCGCCCTCTCTTGTACTAATAAAAGCAGAGATGCTCCAGATATCGCCGAGATAGGAGCTCGCCGATGACTTTGGCGCGGCGGCACTGCCTTCCCGGGGGCTTCATTATTCCAGGTGTAATTACAATCGCACAAGAAAGTATTATGCGGCTTGAATAACGAGATCTCTATCGGTTATTATCAACAAGCAATTATCGTAATTAATATCGCCAATTTGGGACGAGACAAGCCAGTCTCTGTGCTCTTTTAGCGGCGGAGCCGTCTGCTTCTTATACCGAGAGTGCCGTTGTATGTGCTTTTTCAATATTCAAAGTAGTATCATGTGAGTGTGCGAATATTAAATGACCAAGCAATTTTTAAATAAGAAGTATGTTGGTAGCTTTAAATAAAAACTATAAAAGTTTCTATGTTTTGCGTTCGAATATATTGGCAACATAAAAGTGCACAATTATCAAGCATTACTTTAAAGATAATAGTCATTGTTTTAACAGCCCACATAACATTTCATAATGTAGATGATAAAAACGAAATTTTTAAAATAGGCCTGTCATTCAAAAAGTAAGAATCTTAAAATTTTGAACTAAAACGGTGACAAAAAAGCAGCTCCTGCAATATAAAATAATTAAAATGCCGTGGCGCCCCTCGGCCCTCCCCAGGTTCATAAATTGCGAAGCGCGCCCGCCGCGGCCCAATTTGAATGTCATCGCCGGGGCTTAAAACCGCCCTTACAAATTGGTTTCGCGTTAATCCCGCCTCTGCCGGGCTAACGGGGGCACGGCCGAGCGAGGTCGGGGAGGCGAGAATCGCTGAAGCAATAACATTAATCCAGGACAACGCGGCCCGAGCGTCAAGAGGCGTACGCGCGCGCTCCTCGCCGCTCCTCGCGGTCTCGCGCCCCGAACAAACCGGAGTAATTCCCGGCGGTCAGCCGTCCGCATAAAACAGACCGGAAGCCCCGGGGCTCTGCCTCGCGGACTTTGTCTCTTTATCTCCGTCTAGGTGTGCGGCTGCGCCGGAGATCATCTCCGCCCGGGCTGCAGACGCAACGCTGCCCTGCGGTCTGGGGAATGCGACCCTTCGAAGCGGACTTGTAATTTTAATAAGCAGTATTATTCGAATGTGCTCGCAGGAAATGCGGACTCTTCTGCGCGGCTTCGGGACCAAGAAATAGACTTAGATTAGATTGGATTGGATTAAATAGAGTTTTTATTGTACAGTGTGTTGTACAAAAAGTAAATGAGTGATACAATATAAAACAAAGAATACAAGAGTGTTAAATGTAGAGTAAACAGTAAGAGTAAGAGTAAGTAAAGGTTGAACGAATAGTCTATAGAAATAGTGTACATAGAAAGATTTACGGAGATTCGGTGTAAAAATTTCGTAAAGATAGATTCAATATTTTTCGAGAAATAAATTAAACGAAAGAATTAACGTTTTCGTTCATAACAAATCAATGTCCAAGATTTTATTACTAAATTAAAAAATATTATCTCTAATTAAAGAAAAAAAAATCAAAAAAACGTAAAATTCAAATTTGTTATTTGTCCCAAAAACAAAGAAAAATCAAGAAATTAAAATAAGTTATAAACTTAAAAATATCATCGAAAAAGAAATTGAATAAGTTTTACTCGATAAAACAGGAGTTTAGACAACGTTTGTTTGAAATTTTTTTTTGCCGTCACAAGACTTCCTCTTTGAGGAAGCAAAAAATACGAAACTAATTTCCGTTGTAATGAGACAAAGAGACCATGTAAAAGTAACATAAAAAAACTGAATTAATTTGCATTGATTAAAAACTAAATAAATCAGAGCTCCCCGAGCAGTATTCGTTAATCTCCATGAAATGCGCGTGTCAGGGTATCCTCAGTATTACCAGTAATTACTATCCTGTAATATTTATTTGTCAATCCCGCGAAATAAACAACAGAAAAAATGTTATTATGTACGAATGTATACGGACAGCATAAAGTTTAGCGCTATTAAAAGTTTGTACCTTCCCCTTTGTTTCTTTGACGAAAAGGAAGAACAGCTCCCGTCTTAGCAAAGGCCTTTAACTTATTCTAAATTTCTAGAGTAGAGGTAGTTGATTTATCGGGCTCATTACTGCTAAGGGATGGAGAAGAGCAGAGACTGTGAGCCAGAGGCAGTAACAGCAGCTACCCCAAGAGGCATGTTTTACAAGACGGCATTAATTGCCGGAATTAAATATGCACCTCACTCTTCCCCTCGTCTCCACTTCTTCGCCAACTTCTCCTCGTTCCCCATTCGCTATGCTTTTTCCAGTTTTTTTTTCTTCGATACGAGAGTACGCAAGTCCCTATAATTCATAAAATGGTAGGACTGAACACTTTTTGAAGTATACAGAATTTGTCTCTTATAGTTTTATTATTCTGAGCTTAGGAATGATGAAACTGTTGAATCTCTTGACATAACGCTTGACATTAGCTTAAAACAATAATTTTTAAAACGCTTATGATTTCTGTCTTGCTGCCTTTTGAGATCCGTTGTATGTCTCGTCTCGGGCTCGGTCTTTTGTTCGCGTCGCCTGCTGGTCCCTACGTTATCGGCTGCGTGAGTTGCGTTGCGACGATTGATTTTTATTGTTGAATTTTCCTTCAAGTTCCCGTTACCTTTTTGTCTTCCACTTTTTATAGTTGATTTCTACGTAGCCTCGTATTTGATTCCGCTCGATAGATGTATGATAAAAAAAATAACAAAAATAATGAATAACGCAATTCCTAAATATTATGGACGGTTGTAAGAGTGCGTGCTTTTCGCTTTCGCGATGTTGGATTGTGAGTCTCGTTCTTTTTGGCTTGCTTAGTTACTAATCAATGATAACGTTTTGTAACGAAATATACTCGTAACAATTTAAATTTACAAATTTTCAGAACGAACACTTTTTTGTTACTGCACTATTTCCACCCGTTTCAGAGCCTATAGAATCTGGCTATTTTATAAATAAATCACCGAAAGAAATTATTGAAAAAGGTCAAATTAACAATGCACCTTGAACGCGGTGATTTATTTATAAAATAGCCAGATTCCAAGGATTTGAAATTTTCCTATAAAATTTTTCTCCGTGTAAAAAAGCAGGTGTCACTTGCTGAGTTAAGACTGTTTTTTTGTGAGCCTGCAGAATTAATATTTAATAATCTTATCTTAGTTCAAATGAAAATAAGTTAAATACTGTCTTATCTTATAATCACTTACAATCAGTATTTGAAAAAATTATTGCCCAAATTTTTAGCAGAAGTTTAACTGTAAGTCACCTCGAGTTATAATTTCAAAAGTGAGCTTGGAGTTAAGTAGTATTATTTAGTACGCAAAACTTACACTAATCAAAATTTAAAGCAAAATTTATTGTTAGTAAAAAAGTGATTTGTGGAATAAAATTCTTTTTTGTTTTAGTTATGAAAATCAAACCACTAAAATTATGAAAAAGGGTCAAATTTATGTGTATTCGATATTAATCGTGATTGAATTAATAACATGCATCGATGCATTAGATTCTACGATAAATTTTGATGTACCCTACGTGGAAACACCATTAGGAGGAATTAAAGGGTATTTCAAAGCATCTTGGAAAAATCGTCAGTATGCGGCTTTTGAAGGAATTCCATATGCAGAGGCTCCAGCTGGCAATCTCAGATTTCAAGTAATGTTTTAGTTATAATATTTACAAATTTGTTTTTTTTTTTTGTTAAATCAAGAAAATCATTATTAAATGAATTTATTTTACCTCCTCGAAGAAATCTCATAGTCTAGAAAGGTGACATACCACGTTTAAGTAAAATGAAAATTAATTTATTTTTTAAGCTTATCATTTTCAAAATATATATTGTATTATATTCTTATTTGTAAGTGTTCAAAAGTAGTAAGAAATCTTATCATCAATTTTGTTTGCTTTCGCAGCCTCCAGTACCAATTTCTGCCTACAAAGACGAAATTAATGCCACTTCTTTACCACCTAAATGTTCCCAATATGATGCAGGGATAAAATCTATTGTAGGAAACGAAGACTGTTTATACTTAAACATTTATGTACCCGTTATAAGAGAAACAAAAAGTCCTCTGCCAGTTATATTTTGGATTCATGGCGGGTTTCAGTATGGATGGAGTGGAATGTTCCGTGCTAAGTATATAATGGATAAAGATGTGATTCTGGTTACGATAAATTACAGAGTCGGCATGCTAGGTTTTATGACTACCGGTGATCGTATTGTACCTGGCAATATGGGACTAAAAGATCAGAACATGGCTCTACGTTGGGTACATGAAAACATTCATAATTTCAACGGAAATCCTGAATGGATAACTTTAGCTGGTATTAGTGGCGGAGGAGCTAGTGTTCATTATCATTATTTGTCACCTATGAGTACCGGGCTTTTTCGCAATGGCATATCTTTTAGCGGTAGTGCATTAAGTATGTGGGCTTATACCGATGATAATTCAAATATGACGAGGACTGTAGGTATAAAATTGGGATGCTCAATGGTGAATTCAGAAGCTTTAGTTCGCTGCCTGAAAAATGTATCCGCTAAAAATATTCACATGGCAGAGCAAGAGTTACAGGCATGTTAAAGAATGTTAATCAAATTAATTTTTATCCGAACTAAATTTA
The DNA here is from genome assembly GCA_035582935.1 of Ormyrus thymus. NCBI lineage: Eukaryota > Metazoa > Arthropoda > Insecta > Hymenoptera > Ormyridae > Ormyrus > Ormyrus thymus. Next base: position 11,462,170 of record JAWWEM010000044.1, read on the forward strand.
TCAAAACAAAATCTTCTGAGAAGTACTTTTTACACTAATTTTAATATATTAACGTACTTATTATCCTGATTTATCTTAACTCGTCAAATGCCTATGCAAAATTTCCTAGCACAAATAAAGTTAAATTTATAATTTTGTATTATAATTGCGTTGTTTAAATATTTTAAATTAATTACTGAGTTGAAATTATTACAGAGAACTAAAAATTTTGTACATGTTCTTTTCACTTGGTGAATTTAATTAATAATCGACATAAAAGTAATAATTTTAGAAGATTAGAGTAAAACAATGTTATTATAAAATCTAATAAAGTCTTTTGTACATCTATATAAATTTACTAATTTCAGGATAAAAACTTTTTCGACACTGATATATTCCCACCAGTTTCAGAGCCTATAGAAACTGGCTATTTTATAAATAAATCACCGAAAGAAATTATTGAAAAAGGTCAAATTAACAATGCACCTTGGATTGTGGGTTGTGTTAGTGATGAAGGGCTGTTCAAAACCGCAGGTACATACGTTTTAAAAAAAACATTAAAGAGAATACAAAACTGAATTATTTTATTCAAGGTTTTATTCGCGACGAAAACAAAATGTCGTACATTGATAAAAATTGGAATTCATTGTCGCAATATGCACTTGATTATTTGTATAATAGACCTGCAAGTGAATTCTCGAGATACGCGAAATTGGCGAGAAAGTATTACTTAGGGAATCAATCAATTAATACAAATAAAGAAGTGGCAAGAAATTTTACGCGTCTTGTAGGAGACTACGTAATCAAAGTTCCTGTCTTAAGGGCAGCTAAATTACAAGCTAAAGCTAATAAAGGTCCAGTTTATTTTTATCACTACACCTACAGAGCGACTGACAGTCTCACTGATGTACTTACAAATTCAACAGAAGATTATGGTAATGTGTAAATTTAATAATAATGATTATTATTAAACTAATTTTTTCTACTTTTAAAATTCGCAATATGTAATAATAATTAATTTCAAACATTTTAAATTAAAGTAGTTCAATTAATTCATGTAGGTGTCTGTCATGGTGATGACGTTTTGTTAGTACTCGAGAATGACTTTGTGAATCCTCAAAAATCAAATAAAGATAAGCTCATGTTAAGTTACATGCTGGATAACTGGTATTCAATAGCAAATACTGGGTAAAAATCAGTAAAAATAGAAAATACTATATTGAAAAATACATATTAAAGAAAAATATTAATATTATTGTTTTAGGAAACCAAATTTAGGTGTATCTTGGCCTAAAATGGATGCTTCTTCCAAAGATTTTGAATATATGCATATTGCTAATCCAGGGAATTTTAAAATGGAAATTGATAACGATTTTGGAAACATAAAATTTTGGTCGAGCATTGATCTTTAATTTTTTATTGTTGTTTTGTATATTATATAATAATAATAAAATTTTATAATACGATTATTTTTCTTACTCAATGATCGCAATAACATAAGCCTAAACAAATATTATTATCTCAAAAATCATGAATCAAATTATGTCCTTGACTCTGATGTTGCAATGAGATTTTCGACAAACAGAATTGCGTAATTTTTGAAACTTAACATTAAACTTCGTTAATACTCATTCGGTATCGCGTCATCTCGGTAAATTCAGTTACGAAAAACATCCAAACGAATTTGAAGAAAAAATAATTATGTTAATCACGCTGATTATTCCCATTAACATACCATTATCCCGCTTACGATTTCCCCCCGAAATCCCCTTTCCACCTTCATCGGCACTTTTTATTTCGTTCTCTCCTCTCTCCCCGCATCTCGATTCATCTCCATCAAAGGGTCTCTTCTAGGTCCTCCCTTCCCTCCTCTCGCAGCTCGTCATCCATGAGTCCCAAGTGTCGGAACGATTCCCAGGTATTCATTTACTTCGTATTAATCAAGGCGCGAAATTGATTACGGCGCGGGTTGCCGATCGCGAGTTTGCGCGCGTGTAACGAGGCTTTGGGCGACCTATCGATCTCGCGTCCTCTCCGCTCGAAGCCTCCTGCGCCGGGGTTTGACGTACGACGCGACGCGACGTGCCGAAGAGAGAGAGAGAGAGAGAGAGATGGGGGGGGGAATGAGTTGTTGCCGGAGAGGTCAGAGGTTGCGCAGCCGCTCGACCTGCGTGGGTCAGGGTTTACGCGGCGGGTATTCTATTACTGTCTCATTTTTCAATTATTAATGGCCGGGATTCATCAGTCTTGGTCGGGGGCGCAGAGGTGCGATGAACGCGAATTGTCGCAGCGATGTTTTCGATGATTAACATCTTCTTCCGGACGATTATTCAACGGTAGTAATTGGATGTGCGCTGTTAGTGCGGGGCAGACTTTCCATATATTATTGATTGGTGGCAGGAGATCAAAATATGTAAGTTACTTCGTAAAGGCGAATAATCGCGAGGCGGTTCAAAAGTTGTTTGTGTCGTTTATTGCGTTTATCCAAGTGTCATAATGGGAGGATTAATTGCACTTCCAGAATGCGATAAGATTGATTTGTGGTTCTGTTGTTTTAAGGTTTTATAGGCGTATTGTTTGTTAAATAAAAATGTTTGTCTCATTCAAATTATATTTTTACACCTGCCACAACGATCCCAAATAACGCAATACCGCGAAGCCATCAAGTCATTTAATTTTGATAAAAAAACCGGCGTACACCTTTGACAAGGAGATTTCCATAGGCTTCTTTTATTAAAGACGATTGCATTGCTTCGCTTTCTGAATCTGAAAAAAAAAGATCGGCATATCTCGCAGTCTCGAGTACGTATCGTTTATCGAGATCTGAAATTAATTTAGCCCGATACCATAAATTTTTCCGCTCCAACTTTAACGTGTAATTTTCGCCGACGTAGAAAATCCTTCAATTCTATTGTTCGATACGGCATAGATTTCTGCAGGCGTCGACGAGGTGCACACGGAGTCATTTGGCTAATAGCGCGGATTTCGCAGAGAGTGAGCGAGAGAGAGAGAGAGCCAGCACATACGTGAAATTCGTTACCTTTATTACAAAGTCCAGACGGGCGGCCCGTCATAGCTCGTAAAAACTATTACTTCACGGTGCCGCTTCCCAACGAAAGCTCGTTCCCACGAAACGCACTCGCCGATTACGTAATCCCCCGATATCTGAAACGCTCGCCGACAGCATCCCACCTACAGCCGCGGCTCTCGCCCCCGTCGGGTTTGGATTCCATCGAGGCGGGAGAAAGTGGCATGTGCACCTCGCCTCGTGCGCCTGATATGAGTAATAAGGCGTCGTAGACGAAGTGCGCGCGGCGTCGTAAGGGGTCACTCCCGATGGCACGTACGTCACTTTGACCGGCAGCTCTGGCCGCTGGAAGGCGCGAGTTATTTTACTCTCTCTCTCTCTCTCTCTCTCTCTCTCGGCAGGTCGAAAATGACGGGCGCGCAATTGACGCGGGCGCGGGCGCAGAATCGGCGGCGGCAATAGCCGCGCGCTAATGGAATCAATTAGGCATGGATTAATATTGACAGATTTATCGACTCTCTCTCTCTCTCTCTCTCTCTCCCGGGCGCTTTTGTGCCCGTCATAGTGCACCGGCGGATTACACGCGGCCAAACGACTGGTAATTGAAAACTGTATATATATATACGTCCGCGAGCCTGCGAGCTCTTTCAATCTCTCCCTCTCCGCGCGCGCGCTTCGGGTGAAAATGTGCCTCTTTCTCTCTCTCTCTCTCGCTCTCTTATTAATCTTCATTTTACACGCCGTGAAAATGCCGCTCGTCGCCAGGCGCGAGCACATCCGCTGCCCGTCCGGCGCGCTTTGCGAATGATTTAAGTTCGCGCAAGGACGGCGAGAGGGAGATAGCCATGGCCTTCGGGAGCTGGATGCGACGGGCAGGTTTCGTCGATAAAAATTCTTGAATTCGCCGGGGATTCTTTAAGAAAGTTTATTATATATTCTAAAAGTATTGTTTTATTAAAGCTCGACGGAGTCCTAATTATAAAAATGATTTTAAATTCACGACAATTCGATTATTTCGAGTTGAGAAAAATTATGAGCAAAGTATGAAACTTTTTTATTGCTCGAGCTGACATCAATCTTCGGCGCCTTGGCGTGTATCAGCGGTCATCTTGATTTATATTGCAAATTTTTGGTTTTCGCATCGATTTTAGAAAGAAAGAAAAAAACAGCTCGCCGGCACTCAATAATGCATCGAGGAAATTGAATCAGCAGGAATCAATTTATATATTCTCATTAATTAAGCCGTAATCGAGCCAATCAATCAGCAGATATGATTGATTCGACAGGCGGTCCCTCGGCGATTTCTCATCCTTATCAAATCTCCGCTCTCTCTCACCCTCTCGCTCGCTCTCGCAGGCTGTGTTTCCCGCTGCACCGAAAATCTCCGAGAGGCCGAGAGCCGAGGCTCGAGATCCGTCCAGCGTGGCGAATTTATCGCGTCCAATTAGGGACGGAAAGGCGAGTCGTCCGCTGTGTGACACTTCGCCGAGGGAGAGGAGCCCACGGAACGGAATGACAAAGCTAACGGGCAGCGGTGGACTACGTCCGGCACCTACTCTCCTTTGTACGTCTCGGGCTGCAAGTCGGAGAATACACTTGAGGATAGAGCGATTCTTGGAAAAGGCCGTCGGTCGGGTTCGACCGCTGATTAATGAAAAAAACAAGCGAATGAAATCTTACCGCACCGAGCAGGAAGAATTCAGTTTTAAAATTAACAGTTTTGTTTAACCGCACCGCTGTGCTATAACTAATTTTTCGAGCGATCAAAAATTTCAATTAAAGTAATCCTCCGAGAATTCCGTATTACGTTTCAAGCGAGCCTCGGATCGCGCGCGGAGAGCGAGAGTAAAATCGCCCGAAAAAGGGCAGGGAGGAAAAAAACGTGAGTTTGTAACCGAAGATAAGCCTTTATCTCAAAGTCTCCGCTGTTCCGATGAGCGGCGCTTGACATCAATTAATAAAGCCGGCTCCTCGCATTTTCGAGCCTTAGCCCGCGCGATAAAAAGAGCGAGCAGGCGGCAGCGGCGGCGGCTGCGCAGGAGTAAAACAAACGCCGAAAAGGCCGCAAAAGCCACTGAGGTAGCCCCCTCATACTTGCTCGAATAGGGCTGATGCACCGGCAGATTAGCGAGACTGCATTCAAAAAAAAAGAGAGAAAAAAAAGGAGGAGATCGCCGTCGAGAGACAAAAGGAAGGAAGCGAGAGAGAGAGAGAGAGAGAGAGACCGACGGGCGAGAGGAGAAGAGCGCGCTTTTATCGCGTCGACACTCTCCTCCGAAGGCAGCTCACCTGCGAGGCTCGCCGGCCCCGCAAATTTGCATACTCGCCTCAAAGTGCGTGAGCGCGCAGGTATATGAGAGTCGCGCGCACGCCTGAGCATAAATCGGCCGGAAAGAGAGAGAGAGAGAGAGAGCAACTATATAAAGCCGCTCGCCGTTCGGTATAATCGATTTTATTCTCGCGTTTATCGTTTATTTGTTCTCTGGCAGCCTCCTCTTTGCGGACCCTTAAATTACTTGTTGGCTTTTAGTAATGATTTTTGATGGCACCAGCTGGCGCATGCATTAACTCGGCGAATCGACGGCCCGTTTAACTTTTAGATTGTTATTGATACTTTTGCGACCTTTATTTTTCGAGGGGCTCCTTATTAATTGCGATGCGCCGAGAAGCGTGCACTCGATTTTATAGGTGCTTTCGTTATATTTCTTTATTAAAGCTCCCTCTCGCTTGTCGAGGATAAGTATCGATCTCTCGTTCTATACGCAAACATCTCTGACGGGTGTCACTTTTATTAGCAAGGGATTGAAATAAGCGCTTAAAATTAACGAATATATTTGACTCGCCGATAGACCAAATAATCTGCTTTCCGAACAACAGCTGCATTCAATCAGCCCTCGCTCCGTAATTGTTTACATTAAACTTTGGCCATTATCTGCCTACGCAGTCAATCAACACTTCTCGTTAAACGTTACGAAATGGGACAAATTAATCGAGGCTCGAAAGAGAACGATCTCTCTGGTAGGCACGGAAAAAGGGCCCCTCCAGAAAAATGCCCCGGATGATCGAGTGCGCTCTATGCAGATATAATGAAGTCCTCCGTCGTATTTTCTCAACGGGCAAACAATCCCGCTTGATTTTTGTCTCGCCGCGCTCCGGCGGAGATCGCTCGTAAATTTGCAAAATTACCCACTCATTTTGAATTTCTTGTTCGGCCGAGTCCCGAGCGCCTGCCATTTATCATTCCAATAGATGAGCAGAAGACATATTTTACTCCCGGCTCTCTTATACGCTCGGGACGGGAAAAGGCTCGCCGCAATTTTACATGCGCTCGCAGTCCTCTCCTCTTTTCTGCGGATCCGCGGAGATTCTCGTCTAAAGAGCAGCGGCCGGCAGCCCTTCTTCCGGCAAAGACGACGCGCGCGGGGACGACGACTCTCCGCCGCGCCGCTCTCCTTAATTCTCGATAGCGACTTAACGAGACACCGCGCCGCTACGCGGCCGGACAAGTAAATTACTCCGGGGCACTGACGCGATCGTTCAAGGAGGCCGTGGCTAACGACCCTCTCCCGGCTCTCTCCGAGCCGCGCGCGCCGAGACGCCGCAAGGAGAGAGAAGAGAATTTGCCGCCGTGCGGAGTTTCCGCGAGCTTTTGCGAAATTATAAATATTAGCCGTTAAATTTATTAGGCCTGGGATTTTTTTTTCTTGCGGGATTACCGCGGGTAATTTGACGTTTTGTGCAGAAGATTCCTGAAATGTTATTGCTCGAATAAATCTTGCGCTGCGCGACAGAAGCGCTGATTCAAGTGATTAAAATCGGCCTTCGCTTTGACGGCCTGGATTTCATTTGCTTTCGTTTGTATAAACGAGCAAATTTTTTCGCGCAATCGCAATTCGACAATGCGAACGTTTTCAATAATAATTTACTTCACACTTAACACCATTGTGTTGGCAATAAAACTCCGCGAAAACAATAACAATCCATTATTTTCTTATCGGCTAATAGAATATTCAAATTTAAAATATCTTACATTGATTTAACTCGCCTATCTAATTGTAATAGATAATAAATTTAGCGCCGCTCGCTCGATGCATCGGGGCCGTTAATCGAATCGAAAGCTCCGACCAATTTGCATATCTGCCTCGCCGTAACAATCATACACGCGAACGGGGAAATAAAACTACAAGGAGAGGAGAAACAAAAGGGGGGACCTCTCGTCTCTCTCTCTCTCTCTCTCTCTCGTCGCAGCTAATAAATACACCTGCCGATCATTGAATAAATAGATACATCAGCGCCCGGAGTAATAACATTACACGCGATAGGTTATAAAGGCGAGAGAGAGAGAGAGAGAGAGAGAGAGAGAGAGAGAGAGAGAGATTAACAAGTCTGGAGGGCCGCGCGCCCGTGACGTAACTGCGTCATGAGTCACGGGGTAATGGCTCGAACGTGTTACATTATGCTATATTTTATCGACGAGCGCTCATATGCGGAGCGCGCCGGGCCCTTCTTTGCATATACGTTTATAATGCCGTTTAGCCTCCGACAGCGTTGTTCGCCCGGTTGATAACGTATAGGAGGCGTTTAAAGGCCTTAGCGCCGAGCCGCGGCGCGGCCCCGCGTCATTTGCAATTCAAATGGGGCCCCCCCTGATTGATAAATGAGCGAAATGTTTAATTACAATCGTAATTAGCTGCTAAAGGACTCGAAAAATATCTCTGACTGATATACTGCCTTTATGCTTTACGCGGAATCGAGAAAGTTAATGTACTTATAGGGTCTTGCGTGCTTCGGGACTGATGTTCAGAGACATTTTTACTCGATTAATTCCTTCTTTTTTTTCTAACAAATCGCTTTTGAAAGTTCTCACCGGGGAGCAAACTTGCGAAACACCAGCTTGCTCGCGAAAAGTTTTGAATATGATTGGCTGTGCGCGCATATAATTAGATTATATTTTTACGACGCGCACCAGGAACTTGTAGAACGATTTACTTCTCTCGGCCGTTTTTGTAACAATGACCATTATTCAGAGGAGCATTCAGTGCCGAGTCCCAGTTACCTCGCAGCAACGACATCTCAATTCTATCCCGCCATTATCAAGAGCGCAGCGTCGATGCATCAAACGAAAGCATCCAATACAAATAGCTCAGTGTCCGCGGGGCAGAAGCGCTTGCGCCGGTGACCGCACCGTCCGCCTACATCAGGCGCATGCACCGAGAGAGAGAGATAAAGGGAGATAGACGGAACTGCAGGCAGAGCAGAAGAAAGAGAATAAGTCGCGATGTAAGAGCCCGGGAACAGGACAGCAGCGTCCCGCGGAGAGGACAACTGGCCGGGGGAACTAATCGCGCGCCTTTACTCTCTTTCTCTCTTTCATAAAGCAGCGGCGGCGGCGGCGGCAGCGGTAGTACTTCCCTCCCGCAGCGGGTCGCGTCACGTTCTAATCTGACGGCGGGGCTAAATCCTTCTCTCCTCTTTTAAAGGAGACCGCGCGCGCGCGCGAGGCGCACAAGAACCTCCATAAAGAGAGCTTCTTACATACCTACCGCTCGCGGTTGCTCAAGCGACGGCCGCGCGGCGAACGATTCTGGAACTGCGCGGCGTGCTATCCTATCTTCGCCGAGGAAAGAGGAGAGCGAGCCTCGTTTTTAATCGGGATTTTGAAGGATCGATCGAGTTCTAGGTGCGACCAAGTCCATATTGCACGCGAATTTTCGAGCTCGTTCTCGGGCAGCGCGAAATTCCATTCGAGCCATTTACTAAATCCCGCACCACCGTTACATTACTCGAAGCGAAGTGCAGGCTTTTTTTGCACGCCGAGCAGCATAAAGCAGGAGGTTGTTGGTTAACGTTTCAAAACGTCTCCTCGCGTATACGCTAACTTTAGTGGCAATTTCAACTGCCGGCGCTCATCCCGATCTCTAATAATTCGCGGCCGCTCGCGCGCCTCTCGATCCGCGCGCAATAAAACTGGTTAACTCGTCAAAACGACGCGGAGAAGGATACGCTCGCGCTCGTGTGTTTGCCGAGGCCCGCGGAGCCGGGCATTAAATTGTTTACGCAGGCCATCAGTGTATCACCGCCGGGGGGGGGGGGGGAGAGATAAAGCGCGCGCGCGCGAATATCAAGCCTCGAAGGAGCGACGAATAATCCTTAGCGCGGAATTCGCTCGTCCTCCTATACCTGTACACGGGAGAGGACTCGCGATAACGAGCGAGCGTCGATAAATCATCGCGGCGCGCGCTTCCGGCTCCCGTTAAAAGACGAGACGCGCGCGCGCGGCCATGATATACCGCGCGGCCGCTAATGACGCTTCCACGCGGGGATAAGTATCTGGAATCCGAAACGTGCATCTCTCCGCGGGCAGGCCGCAGTTTTGAAGGCGGCGGCGCACGGCGGCCGAGCGCACCGAGGAACGCGACGCTCGGACGCTCGAAACCGAGAGAGCTCGCGGGCGCAGTCGGCGCTGCGGCTTTCCGCCGCCGCCTCTCTCGACGCGGAGCGACTCCGGAGACGATCTCGCGCGCGCGGTCGATCGCGGCGTCGTTCGGGACGCCTTATGGAAATCGGATCTGTGCAGCCGGGCTCGGTGAAAGATTTTAATTAAAAAGAAACTAATTACACGCGAAATCTCTCATCCCCCCGCGCTTTTACGATCGCACGCAATTCATTGACCGGCGGTCAGTGCGCGCGCGACGTGTGTGAAAGGCGAGAATTTCACTTCGAGCCTGCTGCTACCAAGTGCAGTTCAAGCGCTCTTGGCAATTTAAAGTTTTTCGCTCGAAACGCAAGATAGGCCGTTTATACACTGCATTAAAAACTTTTTCCTATCCCGGGTAATGTATGGTACACTAAAAAGCCACGATTTAACGGCCGATTTTAGTGTGTTTTCTAAAATCAGCTTCAGAAAATGACATATAAAATCCGCGGGCGCGCGACATTAATCACCGCGGTTTATTATTTTTTAATCCTGTAGAGTTTTATCCTTTCATATTTTATGTTAATTCACTGGGAATTGCGCAAACACGGCCGTGTGCATTTTTGCGTCGTTTTTGATTCTGCATTATATAAAGTCAACCGAGCGGCGATGCCGCGCGGAATGAAACATTTTGCGGGAAGAATTGATAGCGTATTTACGCTTTCGTTTGATGGCGAGTAATTTAATTAAAATGAGCTTGAAAGTAAGCGAATCCGCCGGGGTGCTTATTTATGCTGACAAATCTCGCGCAAACGGCTTGGAAAAAAAATTCGATATAGCAGCCAGTCGAGTTACAAATAGCATCCTAAACTTTCTCGAGTCTGATAAGTTGAATCTCGGCTGGATGCTCTCGCCTGGCTGCGGGCGAATGCAGCCGGTGAAATCAGGGCGAGGTTGTAAAGTGCACATATTGATGCGCATTTCGATTTTTCTTCCTCGTGAAAACTAATATTATTTTATTTCAACATGACTCTTGCTTTTAACTGTGAGAAAATGCGTTTTTTCAATTGGTAAACGAGATTTCAAGTTCTATTTTTAAGGAAAATAAAAGTCGTCGTCTACGATATTACGTCACATTTACAGTTACTGTATATTAAAATCCATTTTATAACGCTCGTAAACGTATTCATAATGAAGTTTCTGCGAACCGTAATTGAAACTATAAAATTATAAAATTTTAAAATAGGATATATATACGCTTGAAATTCTGCTGCTTCTATCACTGATTCTTATGGTCTTTTAATAAATTCTATCTGTCTTTAAGAAAAAGACAAATTCACCGAATTTACTTTTCTACGTCGTTACCGCATTAAAAAGGCGAAAAGTTTTCTGCATTTAATTCACTCCCTCGTACAAATTAATCAATAAGCTGTCTTTAATGGCAATAAAAAAATCATCACGCTTTAAAGTATCGATCATCGAGAAAACTACCGTGACCTCTTCAGTAAAATCGCGTGCAATTCGTGCCCCGGCATTACTTTCCTCGGAGTAAATTGCTTTCCTAATGACTGCCTCGGGTCAAAAGGATTTCCTTGCAAGAGCGGCGCCCACCGACACTCGTCAAGAATCTTTGTAGCCTGCAATGTAAACGCACCTGATAAACTGCCAAATCGTCGCGCTTTGCAGTCAAATTCTACAATCTGCGCGTGCAGCAATTTCGAGCTGGATCATTAAATATTTATAAATTATTTAGTGGCTTTATGCAAAAGAATTGTCAACGCGATTAGTAGCAAACTAATAAACAAATAGACTTTATACATTTTGTTACGTAATGGGTAAAGCATGCTTTGGAAAAAACGAGCCACCTGCAATAGAACATTAATTAAAAAGTAATGCGAATTAGGTTCGAATTAAATCCCCAAGATCCTTTTTTTACGGTTGTTAAAAACTTGTTTTTCACTCGGAGCAATGACCGACGAGGTGCAAACGAAACGCCGCACTTTACCCGCGAGAGGACACTCGAGGATTTGCGGAATAAATTAAACTCGCTCGGCGTGTGATAGGCCTGTAATTTTTCAATCGTGAAAGTATAAAGGTCGCGATTTAATTCAATTAAAATCGAAGACAAAAAGAAAGAAATATCACGGCTATTAACTGAGTCATGTATCCCGCAGGATTTTCGCCTCTTCTTATTGTTCGCTCTCCCGTGTAACGTCAGGCGGCGAAAGTTTTAACGCGCTGCGGTTGGTAATCGCCGTTCTCTGCACCTGGCCGAATTGATTGTAATTTCGTCCTGAAAACGATTGCCATGGGGTGACTTGACCGAATAATTCATTCTGGCTTCTCTCTCTCTCTCTCTCTCTCTCCGTTGAAGTTTTATTAAAATCAATGCTGTGACTTTTTAAACGCTCTCCTGCCTTTCTTCTTTCGCGAACACTCAATCAATTGTCTGTTGAATTTTAAATAAAGCTCGGAGAATCATTTTTCAAAATTGGTCATTATATATACCCGTCCTACATTGAAATAAATTATTAACGAAATTCCATCTAGTCGACGGCATTATTAACCGCTTTCATGCTTGTAGTTTTTTTTGCGTAGCTTCGTTGTTCGAAATGAACCTCGCCTCATTTAAATGTATTATACATTCAGCCAAAGCACTAACTTCTCAACAAAAACTACCAGGTCCTCGATGAAACCCTCGACGGGCCCGACCACGAGGCGGAAACGGGCGAAAAATTGATATCGCGCCGCGCGATCCTCGCGGACGCGATGTCCTTAGCAGTCGGCGACTCTCGAGCTCCCTTGACCCATCTCGGCGGCTCATCGATCACCGAGGCCTCGGCGTCGTCCGGCCTTCGGCTCGCTCGCGCGGCCGGATAAGCTTCGCTCGTCGCTGTCCCTCTTAGGCGCAAGCGCGACGATAAATCCGTCTACCCGTTTCCGTGTCGAGGCGCACTTATCGCGCGACGTATAAAAATGTCGTCCCGCGCATTATTTAAGATCCCCCCCCCCCCTCTTCGAGCCTGCTCCGCGTGGCTCGAGGAAATTCATCGGCGCTCTTCGGGGAATCTCTTATGGACAATTAAGATAATTGCGGCTAAACGTCTGCTTGCTTTAATCCTCGTTTCTATCTCGAGGATGCGCCGTATTTTACGATTCGTAAGGTAAGAGTTGTAGATTTCTCGGTTTTATTTACCAAGTATTATAATTGCAGATTTACACGTTCGAGTGCTCGAAATGTTTCAACTTTCTTTTGAAGTTTTACCACTCGGTGTACACAGGGGATTTATATTAGAAAAATAAAAATCCAAATCGCCGCAATTTAGTGATACAATTTTGTCCTCGCGACGCGAAATCATCTTTTAAGGATACATTTTATCAGGTGTCCAAATGAAACGGCCCACAATCAACTTAGCTCTAAAAACTCCCGCATTAAAAACGGCAGGCCAAGCCAGGGCGGGCGCCATTAAAAATCATTTTCCCCCGGACCCGCATTACCTTTAAGATAATTTTTTCCCCCATCGCGCGCAACACAACGCGCGGCGCATAAACGATGTTCGCCCTCTCGCATTTACGTTTACGATCGCCGCCGCCGCCGCGCGAACGGAAAGAGAGACGGGCAGGCCGCGTTATAGTTGCACATACCCGCCCGCCGGTCCGTAATTGATTTCGGCGCGTTTAATTTAACGAAAATTGCGCGCGCGCGCTCGCGAGCACAGGGGGATGGACACTGGCCGCGCGCGGACACGATCGACGGCGCATATCGCGCGAAAATAAGTGGCCCTTAATGATTGTAATTTCAGCCGGGACGGGAGAGAGCCGCGCGTAGGGCGCACGAAAAGTGCGCCGGTCACCGGATACCGTCTCGTGTATCCCGAGCGCACCGCTTCGCCGCCAATTTTTCCGATCGCGTCGCGTTAATCCAGCGACAAACGCCTGTTTTAGACCGGAGGCTTTTGCGGGGGGTTTAGCGCGGGAATCGAGATACGTCGTTCGGCGATGTAGTAACAGAACTCGTCTCGTAAACGGAATATCAGTGCAGTTTCAAATTAAACATAATTGATGCGGCAATTACAATTTTTAAAAGCAATTTTGCAAAAAATTGTTCCAGATTAAGTTGTTTACGACTTTACGGGACGTTAAGAGCTGAAAAAAAAAAAAAAATAATTACCTTTGCGCAATCTCAGCTCTAATTTTTAACGTTCCAATTTACGCCCGCGGTTAATTGCATAATAATCCTAGAAAGTTATAAAGCTCGCCAAGGGAGTTCGCTGGTCTCACTAATAAATACACGGCAAGCACCGACAGGCAATAAAAGCACTTAATAGAATCGAGGAGAAAGCATCGCGCGAGCGAAAAAGCAATTCGTCATTTTGCGCGAGTGTCGTTGTCATCGTCGCGGCGTCGTGTCGGGTCTTCCTGGGCCGCTTGTACCTCGTGATTACAACCAGTCCGTACCTACTTCTCCTCTCTCTCTCTCTCTCCCCGGAGTATTCATCTTCCCGGAGCGCTCCGCCATCGTCACGATGTATTTGTTATACAAAGTCCAGCATTATTATTACATCTCTCGGCGGCGCTCGCTCCGAGCGGTGTGCGCCTCGCTCGCTTCTTGTTCGACCTGTATCTTGATTTAATAACTGTTAATGTCATCCCGCAGTCAATCCGCGGCGACGGCGGCGGCGGCGGCACCGCCCCGCGAGGTCGTGTCCGCGGCCACGGAACAGCGGCTTCACGCTGCTCTCTCTCTCTCTCTACCTCAGGTTGCCTTTGTGCGACAGACTCGACTCGCGCGAGGTGCTCTGCTCCGCTCGGCGGAAGACAAAAACGGCCCGTGGTAGATTCCGAGCCCAGATAATGGCACGATCGGAGATGCAGTCGTTCGAATTCCCTTGCCCAGATTCTTACCGATTAACGAGCTTTATTCTGCCCTCGCGTTTACAAATAGCCAGCGAAGCTTATCGCGCGAGTGCGAGAGCGCGTCCTGGAAAAAAGGCCCGAGACGATATTTTCTCAATCGTCACGATCATTCTCCGTCGCCGCGACTGCCGCTCACATTTGGCAAATGATACAGCTCTCGGCTCGTGCTCTCGAGCGCCGGCGGGGGGAGAAGGAGGCGCATCTCGCGATATCAGAGGCGCGTCCCGGAGGAGGCAAAGAAAAATCGCCGAGATGAAATCGGCGCAGCTCAAAATGCATGACAAATAGCGCGGTCCGTCCTCTCCCCCCACCCCCAGCCCTCTGCTCTTTCACTCTCCTGGAATGAAATAAAACAGCCTCCTCCTCCTCCTCCCTCGGGGAGGGTTCTCGCGAGCGCCACGCGCTTTTGTTCCCATTGTGCTCCGGTGTCACTCGGTCTCTCGCGCGCGGGGCCCCCATTCAGCGCGCGGTGCCGCGCGCAGCGACTCGCGCGGGGCCTCACGGTGTCGGGTCGCCAGATGACGGCTGATAAAGGGACAAACAAATTGGTACCACCCGAACGGCCGAGAGCCGCGCTCCTCGCGAGGGAGATCCGAGCCCGCCGATAACGCGCTTCTTGTCGATAAATACGATACGCGCCGACTCCGAGCGGGCGACTTTCTCTTGCTCTACCAGGCTGCGCTTTTTCTTCCTCCCCCACCCCGGGAGCTTTTATTTGCGCGTCCCGTCGTAAAGGAGCGGATGACATTTTCCGAGAACTGCGAGACCTTGGGGAAGAGGGATCTGAGGTGTTACCTGTATTGTTTATTAACAAAACTTTTTATCATTTAATCTGAAAGAGAGGTATGACTTCCTCTTATCTCGTCTTATCTTTTACCGCAGCGCGTATAATTATGTTCATTAAAATTACGCAGCAAAGTTATGTCAATATTTTGTTCATTCGTCAAATCGTGCACGACCAGTTTTATCTTGTTTGTTTAAAGTCACAGAAAATTCTCCAGCTTCGTTTCATAAATTTTGTCGCGCATAACGATAACATAAATTTTATATATCTAAAACTATTTCATTATTTGCAAAAATGTCTGCCTCTCAAATTAAACGTACATTCTGCGCCTAAAAATATCAATTACAATATTGTTATTCATAACCCGCTCGTTAAAGGGCGCACTAAATTATCGTCTAGTAATTAAATTGAAAGCGCTCTCGGGATACGTGTTCGGGGCAGGAGAGTCAATTAGAATTCGCGCTGTCCGATGATACATTAGAATAAGAAAATGAATAAACAAGGTAATTATAGAGTGACTGGCGGCGGGACTCGAGTTAGTCGCGCGGCGGCAGCGGCGCACACAACGCAAGAAGAAAAAAAAAACAATAGCATTCTGGAAGCGGCCCAGACGCGTGGCCGCGCTCTTCCTCTCTTCCTCTCTGTCTCTCTCTCTCTCTCTCTCTCTCGTTCTCTCTATCGCGCACGCGCCCCAAGGTACAACTTAATTGGCATATCAATCCCGAAAGGAATCGCGAGCCGGAGCGAGAAAGATAACTGGCCTCTCGCATGTGGATCGCTCGAAAAAAAAGGGTCAGATCCCGCGGCTTAATAGAGCCAACATCTGCCGCGGGATCGGGATTTTTCCGCCGGCGAACCGAACGAATCCTCGCTCGCTCGGCCGATTTATCATCGGCGAAAAGCAATATTAAAGCATAAAGGACTCGGCGGAACGAGCGCAAAGGATACGTACGACGTCGCGCGCTATTAGGCGCGCGAAACGGGGAAAACGTCCGAGTGGGAGCAGCGTGTCCCCGCTATGTGCAAACGAGGTTTTTATGAAAAGCCTCGGCTGTAAAAGGAATGGGAAAAAAAAATTATGCGAAAATTTATCGCTGACTCGCCGTTTGCGGAAGAATAAATTAGATGACGCCGACGTGAAAAAAGTGGAACTGGACGTGGATTAGGTTTTTTCACGTGGTCTTAATTAATGTACAAACAAGTTAATTATTAATTTTTTATCGAACTTAGTGTAATAAAATGTAGGGGGAAAAAACGCTCGATCGATATAGTTCATTAGCGATTGGGAAGTTTTGAATCCTTGATGTTATGTAAATATTGCAATTAATTGTACCGAGAACAAGATTAAGAAATATACACAGTATTAATATCGCAACGCATTTTTATTTTAATTAATAGATCATAAGCGTTGGTGGTCACTAATAAAAGCTTGTTTCGTCATTTTTCTAAGACGTCCTAAAAACTTACCTGCAACGTGCAATAATCTCCGTGATTTCATTGCAGGAACGAGTAAAAGATTAAAATTTTCAGAGGATAATCCAATTTACAAGCGACATCTAGGAAGCCACTGATTATTTTTCATTAAAATTCAACCGATCACCGCAGCATAACAGATCGGCATCGGAGTCGCGCAGATCCGATTTCTTTCTCCGCTCCTCGCTTTATAGATTTCGAATGCAAAGTGCTCTTAATTAATTCGTCAGCGCCAGAAGAGAAGACGCATTACGTTACACACGTCGGAGCCGGTGAATGCGAAACCGATCATACCGTGAGAAACTGCAGTCGATCCCATCGGACGATACGAGCGGCCTAATCGCGCGAGGCGATTAATTCACGTCCCCAAGTGTCGGCGGCTCTTTTACGGAGTCCGCCGCTGGACGCGCTGCGCAACGCTCTCCCGCTCGAGAGATCGGTATCTTCGGCGGCGAATATATATCGATGTATATAAGCGACCGGGCGCCGGGTAATGACTTTATAATAGATTACCCGCGGCGTGAATGTGAAACTTAATCGACAGACGGAGGTCAACGAATTTTGACGCGCTCCTCGTTGATATCTCTCGCTTCGAGTCGAAGCCGTTCTCTGGCTCGCCTGAGTGGCGTAGTTTTACGCGCGTTGTGCAAGAAACTTGAGCGCGTAAACGCGCGTATGAGGTTTCTTTTTTTTTGAGAGCGCTCGAAATCGCTGACTTTGAAGTGTATCTCGATTAAAAGACGTTTTAATTAATTCCACTGGAAGAGAGCCGGAAAAACGGGCAGCGAATTTCCACTTGTTCGATTGACGGCATTAGTATATTATTTTAATAACCTCCCTGTCCCGCTTTCAAACTTTGTTTGACACATAAAATTCTCTCCCGCGAGGCATAATATGTATTAGGAGCAGCAAAATACTTGAAAACCCTCGACACTTTAATAAACAACCTGTCATTATACACAGCCCCGGCGATCCTCCCGTCTCCCGAAAAAAAAGCCCCCCCGAGAGCTCGGCCTCGCCGTTAGCATTAGACTCGGCGTCACCGCGCGCACGAAACGCCGCGCTCTCTTCCGAATCCGCGTAATTCTCATCGTCATTCGCTCGTCGTGTCTTGGCTCGGCGCGAGCGAAACGCGAAACGTTTACGCGCACGATACGAGAGTAGCCCCCCCCCCCTCCCAGAGCGTCGAGAACAGGGCGCCGGGCTCGAAAGCTCCTTTTTCGCCGTAATTATCGCGCGGCCGCGTCACGCGACCCCGGTGTATATATGTATAGGTGTTGCCGCATCGCCTCCTCGCGCGAGATTTCATCCCGCGGACGTCGGGTCCTGTGTACTTAGGAGAGGCCTGCTGGAAAATCGACGGTAATCGGCTCATAATTTTATTGCCGGCCATTTTCCATTCGACGACCTTCGATCTGCGCCGGGGGTCTGACGGATACGCGCGCACGTGTACAGAGAGAGAGAGAGAGGAGGTATTTTCTCTTTCTCTCTCGCCCGTTCGATCCTAGCTGTAAAAGAAGAACGTGAAGTGCACTTGATTGCGCGAGGATTTTCCTGGGAGGTGTTGCTGGTAATTTCGCGGAGCGCTAAACTTTATAAGATCGTCGGCACTCTTTGCGTTAACGTGGTTTTGAGGGGCTGCTTTTCAGCCTGCTTCTTTATTAAATATATAGTAAATTTACGTGCTCAGATGCGCCGGGATTAAAGTGTAAATTCGGAATTCTTGTGCAAAGTAAATCGAGCATTCGGCTGTAATCGCACAAGATGTTCCAATTTTGCAGGTGAATCGCGCAGAGTGAAAAAAATTATACCCGTGGTGTTTTAACAACGTTTAAACGCGATCTTGCCTCGATGACTCGATGAAAATTTTAAAAAAGCAATCGAAAAGTCCCAACTGCGCACGGCAAATCTTCCGAACCAGCGGACGGTCTCGAAATATTATCTCAAAGCTCGTACCACGATGATAGCTTGGCACGTCCGAGGCGCAGATCCCCCCGGCGGCGGTCTGCGCGGCATTTACTCGGCCGCGCTTCCACGTATGAGTCTCCGGCTGCAACGACTTTGACTCGGGCGGTTGCGCGCGCGGGGCGCTAAACGACTTCGACCGGGTAGTTAAGGCGAAACTTGGAAATAGGCAGCGTGTGTGCGCGCGCGCGCTCGACGGATGGGTCGCATGACTCTCCGATAAGCGATTACGCCTCTATGCGCGGACCTCCTAACCGGCGTGCTTCCATAACGACCGGCCTCGCTGTACAGGGAACGACTCTGCCCTCTCACGACGTCACTCGTTTCGAGCTCGCTGCTTTGGGGACTCGCACACGACACCTGGGGTTTCGATGGAAGTTGAGAGGGCCTCGTTTTGGGTTTAGTGGCAATCTTTCGCGCGGTGGAGATTTTAATTGGTTTGATTAACGAAACTTTTGGGACTCGTAATTCTAGCTAAATTTCTAAATACAATTACATTTTAATAGTGCGTTATTATGGAAAGAGAGTTCACCGCGTAGGTATAAAATCTAGTTTGCTCTTAAGCGCAATTTCAAATAATTATAAAGTTTTTAAATATTAATTATTCGCGATGATATTCTCGGAATAATTTGAAGTGAACTAACAGTGAAGTGAACAAATTTACTATATTTGAGCTGTTAGTTCCCTTAACCACATTTCTGAACTTCTCTTGTTAGTCCCAAATTTGAATTCGCAGAACAAGACTAGATTAGGGATCGTCGGAATTTCGACATACAGGTACTCGAAATTTCAATTACAAACAGTACACGTTACATGTTCGATACGACTGACTTCAATTTACATCAGCGTTTATGACTGTTGCATACACTGAGAACGAATCCCTATATAATTTTTAGAAAATAACTTTTACTATACAATTCGAGAATTATTTCGACTCGTCGTTTAAATCAATAAGCGAAGTTCCTCGAAAAGGAAAAAAAAAAATACACAGAAAACTCATTCGAATGGTCGTTCAACTCAATTTTCCCCCTCGGCCGCAAAAAGTCACATCAGAGCAGCTCCGCGCCGCCGCGCCGCGGAGAAAAATCCAGTAGGCCATCAGCTTCAGGCTTGAGCGTTCCGGCGGCTGCTTCTGCGGCGCCCTTCGAACTCGCTCTCGGCGAAATTCCAGCGGGAAATTACTCGGGAAACGGCCGGTAATCGGCCAAGACAAGGATGTGCGCTCCCGCCTCGTACGTGCCGCATCGGATTCCTCGCCGCCTATCTATCTGTCTCTCCCTCTCTCTCTCTCTCCTCTTTGCTTTCGTCGAGCTCGTTTTCTGCCGAGGTGCAGCGAGCGCATAAAGGATATAATATGCAGAGGAATAAACAGATAAGGAGTATCAGCGCGCCGACCGGCTGCTGTAAACATGGCAATCGTCAAAGTATTCCTCTGCGCGCGCCGCGCGCCTCGGCGGGGAGAAAGAAGCCGCGCGCGTCATTAATTTCCGTAATTACAAAAGGCTACTTTTGCGGAGGACGAACGCTGGTCACCGCGAGGCGAGGCACCTTGCACGGAGGGGAGGGGGGAATGGAATAACGCGCGGAGTTTTATTCAGGCGCGAGCTTTTTTCCTAGTCCGTAACGAGAGGAGTCGAGGTATTTTCTTTTTACGTTTTAAGTATTTTAGGCATGAAATTGTGGGAGTCGTAAGTGATATTTAGAGAAGTGGAAATATTTAATGAAATTCTATATTGTAGAAATTCATTACACATTCCGCGGTGGATATTTTTTCTGGAAATTCATCAACGCAAGAATTATAATGCGCAAGAGCTGTAAAATTTCAAGCTAATACCTTCAGCCTAACGTGTGCTGAATGCTTCAAA
Organism: Ormyrus thymus; assembly: GCA_035582935.1. Classification (NCBI taxonomy): domain Eukaryota; kingdom Metazoa; phylum Arthropoda; class Insecta; order Hymenoptera; family Ormyridae; genus Ormyrus; species Ormyrus thymus. The sequence continues at coordinate 11,482,596 of JAWWEM010000044.1, forward strand.
AATTATTAAAATGATGTTCTGAAAAAGTTTAGTTCGACATTCTTTAAAATAAATATTTTCCGAGTGTAATTAATTATAACTTTCTATGCACTGGAAGATAAATATCTTATACGTGCACTAATTAAGACGTGGATTTTTGTGTGATAACCCATGGAAAAGATTCATTTATCATTCTTTATATTTATAGCTAATGATCGATTATTGGTTTTCATCTCACTTGATAGACTTTCTAAAATGAGTTAAAAATGTGGCTTACTTTAGTATTTGAAAGTATCAGATATAAACGAAATTTTCACTTTTACAGACAAACATTGTTTACGATGGTCTGCATGTGTACCATAACCCAGAAATCTAAATTTAATTATATACACGTATACCACCCTTACAATTTAACGAAAAAATTCAGAACCAATGAAAAAAATTTGCGTTCACTTGCAAAAATGAACAAAAGTAAAAAAGAAAACATGATTTTTACACCGCCAGACATCTCCGAAATATGTAGTTCGAATCAAAAGCGACATGCCCTCGCAGAGAGACAGCAGGCGACAAAAAGGCCGACGAGACTTTTACGAGAAGATCCTTGTCTTTCTCTCTCTCTCTGCCTCTAAAACGAGGCACCGATGGAAGTCGATCCGCGCGCACGGCAGCGGCGCATTGACAGAGTCGCCCTCGGCTCTTCGGCGTGTCACTTACGTGACGCGACGGTCCACAAAGGACCGTCGTCGCGCGGCGGCGAATCAGTCATCCGTGCGATAAATTCAGTCGGTGGAGAGAGAAAAAAAAAGCGTTCAACCAGAGCACTCAATCGTCCCAGGCAGATTTAGGCGTCTCTCGGTTATAAGAAAAAGCGGCTTATCGACTCGCCGAAATCAAGTCCGGCAGCGGCGAGACGCGACGACACTCTGTCCCCCGCCTCGTCTCATTTGCTCGCTTTGTCCTCTCGCCTGGACTCGTTCGGGCGAATTTAATAAGAGCCTCTTTCTTCGGCAGAGCGGCCTTTTTGAGATCCTTCTTTCCGCATCCTGGATCTTCAGAAGCTGTCCCGCGGATACTGTGTCAATTTTTTCTGAATAAGCCCGACGCCAATGCGGATCTTTTACGCCCATTAGCTTCGTCGTTCGCATTTTTGCGAGTTTGCTTACATACCTTTGCATGTTATTTAGTGTCGCGTCGAGCGTCGAGCATTATTTTTCAATCTATCACTTGAATTAATAGGCTAAGCTTCTTATAATTGTTTGTAATTTTGGTAAACACTTGAAATATAATAAAATAAGTAAAATAAATGTCGCGCGAAAAAAGTTGAGTAAAGTATCGGGTATATATGTACACATTCGATCGTTTCTTCAAACACCTAAAACAAATCCTCGCACGAGCAGTCGAACAATTTTCTCAAATCGCCGCGCGCAGCAACGGCAAACGCAACTGTTTATCCGCTATACATCTTTCGCGGCCGCAAAGCAGCTCGTCGAGTTCAAGAGCCAGCCCATCGCTCGTTTTACTAATCAGAGGACGATTACTGTCCTCTTACGGACTGTTTCCACAACGGCTCTCGCGCCACCATCCCGATTATCCATTCGAGAGAGCCGCTCGCGCGCGCCGTCGGGATAATTCGTTCCCACCGTCTTCTCCTTCGCGGCTCCTCCCCAGCCGGCGTCGAAGGGAAAAACAAATTCACCGCAAATTGCAGGAGATAAACCCGCTCGCCAGGCGTCAAAAGCCGGTGCAGAGAGGCCCCCCCGATTTTTTTTTTCGGCGGCTTTAATGCTTCCCTTTTTCCGCGAACGACCGAGAGACAATGCCGCGCTTCTATGGAGGCCCTCGAAAAAAGATCGCTCCCAATATTGCGTGAGCAGTCGACCTTCTGTTATTCTTTTAGATTCGCCGATGATGGAGATAGCTTTCTATTACATCAGCCGCGGTGCTTGAAGAAAAAAAAAAAAAAGGAAAGCGAACGACGGAGAGTCTTCCGGTCGTCAAACATTATACCTTTCGAGGAATTTTTCTTGCACGAGTCTCCCGGGCTCTTTATGCTCTAACTTAAAAATAACAGAGGACGGCTCACGGGAGTTCGAGTAAAGTATCTGTGATTAACTGCCGTGCGCTGTGAGAGAGTTGCGCGATTATAGTTTGGAGGTCGAGGTAGCGCCAGGCAGAAGCTGTTGGGGAGCGTAAGACGCTGACCCATATTTAGGTAAATCGTCGTTTTCTCGAAAATTAGGGCCGTCGGGTTAACTGCGCTTGCTGGAAGTACTTACGCAGATTGTTTAGGCCATTGAGAATAGTTATTAGTATTAGTTGGAATAAATATCCGTTTTATTAAAAAGAATTTGTGCAGTTAATCATTTTCGTTTATAAAAGAGGCTTTCGTTAAAAAATTCAACAAGGAAGCTACTTTTCCGTTGTATCCTTAACCCTTTCATTTCCCTTATTAGCCACTTCCGCATAAAATTTAAAATTCGAATTACTTACACCCAGTATTTACTATAACTTGCAAGTCTCCCCTTCATAACGCGCTTAAGCAGGCAGGAAAAATTGTTCCAGTCATAATCATTTGTAACGAAAAACTCCTCGGCAAAAACACAGACAGACCCGTCGTTTAACCCTTCCCCCCCCCCTCCACCAGCCAAAGCCCGCCGCCAGAAGACTTCCTCTGCAAAGAAAGCGCAAAGCCCCGAGCTTTCGCGCGGCAGCAACCCTTTTTCGTTCCCCGGGGTGCGCCGGCGTGTGCTTTAAGGCTCTCCTCGGCGCGGCGCTCTTCTTCATCATGCAGCGAGCCGATTAAGACGTCGTTGCTTTTTAAAAATGCATGCAATTAGCGCGAGCGTCGAAGGGGCTGCGCGCCGCTCGGGGGATTACGGGAAAAGTATAAAGCGCCACGGCGGCGAAACCCTTTGCGAGCCGGCGTTGCGCCCGGTGACAAACTTACGACTCGCTGCCGGTCGTTAATAATGAATTTATACGACGGCAAGGATGCGGGGTCGGAGTCCAAGGTGTGATGGGCGAGCGGATCCGATGTCGTAACTCGATTTCGGCGCTTGATTTAAGCAGGTACGAGGCGAGAGACTTTTGCGGGGAGCTAAAACTTCGCGGATGAATTGGGTTATTTTTAAAATATGTTTTCATTAATTTACTCTTTTAAAAGTAATTTTTTGTATACCGGACTAGCGATTAGGAATTTGCGTTCCTCTGCTAGATTACTCCTGTAATGTGATGTATTACTCTGATGAAATAAATAAATAAATAAATAAAGGCGATTTCAGAGTTTATTGAATTAGGAGAACTCGAAATAATTAGAAATTTTTTAAGAAAAATTGAACCACTGATCACAATGAAACAACAAGAGCCGGAAAAATACCTTCATTTTCAAGGGTCCATAACTGGATTTCTGCATGCCCCCGCATTATACATTGATACCGTGTAATAATTGAAAATTAATAATTAATTAATAACAGTAGCCTCTACGCTTAGTTTTAGGCTCCAAAAATGTAAATGCAACCAAACTTGCGATTTGAATTACCCGCCGCCCGAATCAAACGCGTGCAAGCGTAGTACCGGCGCGCCCGCTAGATGACGTTCCCGTACAATATAAAGAAGAATTGTCAATTTATTTCGCTTCCCTGAAGCCTCCTTTAAATAAAAATCCCCGTAGCTACCTGGATGGCACCTAAGCCATACAAGTTGACGGAAGCTGACCAGTGCCGATTCGCTTTCGCTAAGAGATACGCAGCTGGAGCTACCGCCACCTACAAGGAGACGGCCAAGAAGGGGGTGCAAGTAGCCGAGCCTCCTCCAACCAGCGTCTCAACTTCTACACAGACCGAGATCCAGAGTGCCTTTGAATGGAACGCAGCTCAATTACTCGCCCGAAAAGAATCGGATCAAGGAGAATAGAGCGGCAAAGGGAGCTAACGGAGTGACCAGCAGCTGTCATCCGACATCCGACTCGACCTGTCAAGCCGAGTGTTAAGAAGATTCAGATTATCGATCCTCCGATCACCATTACGAGGCAGTCGAATTAATTAATCCGACTCCTCATTCTTTTAGGGTCGGTTCCTGCGGACCGACCCGCCCTATCGAACTTAAGCTTGAGTATACGGTAAGCACGGTAATACACTTAACGGTAGACTTTGTCTATCGACTCCAGTACTTTCCCTCGGGAAGTGGAAAGAATCCAGGTACGCAGAGTGCTAGGTGTGGGATTAGTGCTGTGTCCTCCTACACCCAACTGGAAGCCACAACCCGGAGCTCTTCAAGGCTTGGTACGCATCAACCCAGGAAGCTGTGCATATCAAAATGCTAATGCATTTTAAATGCCACCGAGTCTTAGTTGAAGGTGACAGCGCCGTCTTTAAGGGCGGGCTTACCGGACCTGGGGTCAGGACCCCGAGCTCCAATAGCCGCCTCCTTCATGCAGAAACAAATTGGCAAATATATAACTTGTAAAAATTAAAATTTAAAAAATTACAGGCGCCAATGAGTACCCTCATCGAACGCAGATACCCTGAGCCTCGACTGGTCTGTTAGCGAGCGCGACAAATCCGCGCTACGCCATCTAGCGACCAGTCGAGCGGGTACTCCTACCACAAAACGCCTACATTATTGACAAATTTACAAATTTATGTTTTAATGATTATTATCCTATTCTCAATACTGTTTTTTATATGCATGATATATTGCACAAAATTTACATTTATTGACTATAAACAACGCGATGGTGCCGAGGGCGCCCCAGTCAGTTTCTGCAAAAAATATGATAAAATGATGATACCCAAGTAAGTTCAGCGGTGAAAGCAGAAACAATATCTGGTTTATTAAAATGTTTCTCAAATAGAAAATTATACTTTTTTAATCTCATAATCACGTTAAAAGATATATACAAAGTTTATGTAATTGATAACAAAATGCATTATTTATGCATCATATATACTACAACTTATTTATTCTTGTATATAAAACTCAAGAGCTGTATGTGATTACTGTATATGGATAATTTTTACAGATAAAATTAAAAATAATCTACAAACTTTTATATTACATCAGTAGAGTTAATATTTTTGGTGTTCATTTTAGTACAATTTTAAAACATACCGATTGCACTAATTGATTAAATGTGTAAATATAAGATATGTCAATTGATTTTATCAAGAAAAATGGTAAATAAACTTTAAAAACGTTTTTCCTCTCTTAAAAAAGTGATGGATGAAATCTGTCATCACAATAAGACTGTTTTGATTGATGGTTAGGCTGTCTCTCCAATCGGATAACAAGCCTGCGAGTAACTCTTGAGTAACTGAATTTTGGAAACAGTCACAAGGAATGGGGGCAAATACCAACTATTAAGTATACATTAAGCTCGCATCTGTAGTTGAATTATAATTTATTTGATTTTTAGCTGCGCGTGAAAGACAGCTCTGTTTTGAGAGTTATTATTTTCAAGGAAACAAAGACACATTTTTTCAAGCTGGTATTTAATTAAGGAATTTTCATGTTTGAATATTTTATTAAAGTAAAAGGCAGTCTTTGCAGGCTTATGCGAATTGTGGAAATGTGTAATGTACTGCTTTATAGAAACTGTGATTTGTCATCTAAGATGTTATCAAAAATTACATACGAGTAGATGACGCAATCACATAAGATATTATAAGAGAAAGGAAAACCTGAAGACAAAACTATCCTTGGAAACAGTTTGAAATTGTACAAAAAGACAAATATTGATATTTATAAGCCATAAGCTATCACATTTGAAGATAAATTTATGATACAAATGACTACAAGTGATACAAGTAAATGGAAGTAAAACGATCCGAAGGCATAATATTTTCCTCTCGTAATGTATTGCTCTCAAAATACGACTAGAAATCATCTCTTATTTACGAAATATAATGGTAAAATTATATGCATTATGAGGTTTCGGTACGATCGAAAAGAACAAAGAGTATTCCCGTCTCTCCTCCCAGCAACACGACAGAGACAAATAAAGTTACATCTGCAGTTCATGTTCGCATCGAGCCCAGCGACAAAGGCAGACTAAAAAAAGCACGCAATTATGCAATCGCTGCGTCACCGCTTAAAGCAATTCCATTACTCGTTACAGCAGGCACACATCTCCCTCCCCTCGCCGAGGGGCTCTAACGCATCCTTCGCGAAGGTCGCGCCCCGACATTCCCGCCTTCGTCCACACGAGCACACACACACACACACACACACACACGTGCTCCAGTCTCTCTCTCTCGACTTTGTCGTGCGGCCGATTTACAACGCGGCACGACCCGAGGCGCGTCTTGTATTATGTACACGAGCCGAGAGAGCCGGCCGCATGATCGATACCGGCGCACGCGCGCGAGATCGCGGACCGCGATTGCCGGAGCGGGAGATCGGACTCCGGAGCGCCTCTTTCCTCCTGCTGGCTCATCTCTCCTGGGCCCGTGCGCGCGCGGAGAGACAGTTTTTGTCCTTCCGGAAGTGACGAGTAGATGGATGGAGAGGAGGGTTATTGTACTCCCGCAACTCCGACCTTTGACTTTGTCAAGTTCAGCGGCCGGGAATGAGAAATGACGGTGCTCCCGAGGAGGGGAGCTTTTTGCCGCTGGGATGACACGTTGTATTTGTGTTTTACATTAATTAAGTAGATCTTTTCCAGAGAGAGGATGGAGGTCGCAGCGGTTTTTATGCTTGCGTCTTTAATCCGACTAGAGCATAGTAATGATATTAAATAATAATTTGTATTCACAACTTGCCCGTTCTGCAGCAACGAAACTGCACTTTTTCCTGCTGATTTAATTGCTTGAATCTCAATTCGCCGACCGCACCTACCTTCTCCTCCCTGGGAACACAATTTATCCTACTTACTCCCGCGATTAAATCTCCAGACGATGCGGTGTCAACCTCCGGTATGCGACTCTAGGAGTCCGCGCAAAAAGAGAGGCAAGCAGCGGAGAGAAGCGGACAGGAGGTCGCTGCCGCCTGCCCCCCCACGGGGCATGAATCACCTCGGGCCCGTCGCTGCGGCGGCGCGTCTTGTCGCGCCCGTGAAGAAGGTGACAGCTGTCAAGCGGCTGCGCGTAGGCGGATAGCTGAGAGAGAGAGAGAGAGAGAGAGGCTCCGCGGGCTCTATTCGTGAATACGCATCGCCTTTCTGAAGGAGCTGCCGCTGCCGTTTCGCCGTTTTTTTCGCCGCGAGCCCCTATCGCTTCTGATGTGCTAAATCGCCTGCGAGCCCGCTTCCAAGAGATTTCTAAGTTTATACGCTGGATAAGGTTACCGGCGAGGCTTAGGAATCCCAGTTGCCTGTAGGCTCATTTTTCGGATCGTCGAACTTTTTCTCGGAGGGGCCAAAGGTAAGCGGGAAGGCGAGGGAGGTGAGCTTTTTCGTCGCGAGCCTGTACATTTCGATTCGAGCTTTTTCGATTTTTCAAAAATTTTCCTTCGAAACACTTGTCGACGCTTCGAAAAATAATTGCGACTTACGATCGTTTTTAGCAGCATGCTGACACTCCCCGAGCAGACCCTCGCCAATTAGCACATAGTCTACCGGTCAATCGACAGCGTAGCTCAAGGCGCGAACGGTACCAGAGCTTGGCTCAAAAAGTCTCCGAATCATCCCCGACGCCCGGCGTAATTGCATTTACATAAACCAGCCGCAAATTGTGCAAGCAATAGTCGGCGCCTGTATACCCTCGCGCGCATCCGCCTCTAATTGCACTCGTCGCTGGAAAAGCCGCTATTAGCTCTCCGCTCCGCCCGGGGGGGGGGGGGGGTTTAGTTTTAACTCGTCCCGCGTCCCGCGTCCGGTTAAATTAAGCCAGAGGATGGCCAAGTTTACGCGTTAATAACAGCCTCGCCGCTGGGCGCCAATTGCCCGCGGGTCCTCTCGCGCAGAGGAATTCGCGCGGCGAGCAGGCCGCGCGCTTCCTATTTAGATCATCGGACGATCTCCCCGCGCGCGTATCTGCGACGGAAGCCGAGGCTGTAAATATATCGTCGTGCGCCCCGCGAGGTGACGGCCGTCGCGCACCTGCGAGCAGCGCGCTTTTACTTACGGCTCGTTAGGGATTTCCGAGATTCGTTAGGGATCGGCCGGAGTCGTTACTCCCGCGGCGACTTCGGTAGCTGGGAAAGAGCCGGGCAGAGGCGGCCGCGGCTGCGTCATTTCTAACGTACGAGCGGGGAGGAATTTATTGGAATCCGAGTAGCGCCTATTAATTTACGGAGTCGGTCGTGGATGTAAAATGATTATTTACGGCGACACGCGCGGAAACGTGAACGGGCTCGACTCCGAATAAATATGGTTATGGTTCGGCGAGCTTTAACGTCGAAAATTTTCACCGGCCAGCCTTAATTTTACGGCAATTTTATGGTGGTTGAACCTGCATCCAGTGTAATTAATGCAACTCTAAAAACTATTTTTTCGTAAAATGATAAATGTAAAAACTTTGGTCATTTGCAGGATTGCCTCACTAATTTATATTTTCACGGAAAGTCGTTTATCGTTGAAAAATAATAACATAATAATTAAAGCTAATAATTTTATTGAAATCAAAATTCTTAAGTACGTGCAATTTATATGTATATTGACAAAAAATGAGGAATCATTTTCAGCTTACGATTAATTAATTGACACATTTCATTGAAATTTGTTTTCGTAAGGTGAATCGTTAATTCTCTTTAAACCGAACTTCCCTAATTACAGCTAAAATTACTTCATTAATTAATTAATATCTCATTATATTACTATCGACCTGAAATCTCCGACTTTGCAAGCATGCGAGACCCATAACTTATTCTCCTCATTTGACGCGTTACGACAACGTCTTAACCGCTTGGACGAACAACAGTACGGAGTTTCGCATGTAAAAGGCCCACAAAAGTATATAAATCTAAACAAAATTAGTCGCGCTAATAGCCGCACACTAAATTCAGGATCGGCATTACGGGGCCGGGGCACCATAAATTACGAATCCGCGAGCCATAAAATTTCCAAGTTCATAAATTAGTATTTTAATTTGTATTGGCGATAAATCATGCATTGCGCATATAAACCACACCTTAAAACTGCTATCTCCTAAGTAGAATTTATACGCTTTGATACAAGCTCACGGGGACGAGGCAGCGCGGGCCTTAATCAAGGGAGAATTAAACAAAGTCCCAATATCATCCGCGAACTTGCGCGCCCGCCGTACGAATTCATCTGCCACTCGCTCTCGCCTCGTTCCCTTTCCCGGCGTGTCACGTCGTAAGTGTAACGAGTCCGTCTTGCTTCTTCTGTCGCAAGCGAAACGAGTCTCGAAGACGTGGCGCCTTCCTGAAAGAGACGATAATCGAAACATCAAATCGGTCTTGCACCGAGCAAGACGCATCGCTTCTCTCTCTCCCTCCCTTTGGCTTTGTGCTCGTGACTCGCGTTTGCTCTTGCCAATGTCTGTATCGCGCCTGCCACGTCGTCCACTCGACATTCCCCGCAGCTCGTCTTGTCCTATTGCCCTCTCCTGCGACTTTTTATTTCGGCCAACTCGACCGGATAATCTAAGCGAAGCTTTTCAGTAATTTCAGTGTTCATCAGCTTCTCGGATTGCTCGTAAGAGGCAAAATTTCCGCCCGTCGACGCAGCCGCGACCGAGCGAGCAATTCATTCGCTTCGCCTTCCAAATGAAACCTTCGCGCCGCGTCGCCGCGGCTTGCAAAACGAGCCGTTCAATGAGAAAACGAATCGTCGAAATCCTTATCTCTCTCCCGCGGCGCGGCGTTTCTCCTTATTCATCCTTCGACCGGTCGTCCTCCCCTCGGCGCGACCTTCCTATGACGCTTGCGCGCGCGGCCGCGGCGACAGGCGACGCTCGGACGTCGGCGTTATCTCGTCTCGCGCGCGTCCCTCGATAATTTAACGCCACGTCGCGGGGCATTGTCGATTTTATAAGCCGATAAGTATCGCGAATAATTCAGCGCTCAATCTATCGGCGCGCGCGCGCGCGGATGGTAGCTCCGGCCCCGATATATCTTGACGTTTGAATCGGGCAGCAGCCGAGTCGCGAGAGAGCGTCGCGCCGGCGAGAGCGTCAGGCTATTGCTCGCTGTGCACGGCTTCATCGCGCGTCTCTGTCTCTTTCTCATGCGACCCGTCGAGATATCTCGCGGGAGAGCTCCGTTAGCGCATTGACAGAATCGTAACGCCTCGTCGCTCCGCGCGAAAGCGCGCGAGAAGGCTTCATTCCCCGAGAGCCGCCGAGGAGTATATCTCCCGCGGGCACGAGTTTCTCCGTCGGCCTTTTGCGAGGAATTTTCTGCGGCTGCGCAAAGCGCGAGAGGTAGCTTCTCGCTAATTTCAGAGATCTCCGAGGATTAGGCTGCGGTGCGTACCGCGGAAAATGCACTTTTATTCGGACGACCACTTTCGTTTTTCGCAGCTTAATCCACGGGAAAAATCTTGACATTTCTCTCGGACCCCTTCCTTCCTCGGACGAAAGGAAAAGTTTCGTAGAAAGTGAAATTCTCGCCTGCGTCCCGGGACGTTCGTGCGATAATTAAGCGTCCGGGGATCTTCGAGGCGAGGCGAAAAGAGAGCTACTCGGCGCTACTTTGTCACGAAAGCTGCACGGTCGTGCTGCGTCGAAGCCGCGACGGCCCGCTCGCTCTCTATTATTAAACAGCGAGAGTAGATTCGCCGCACGCAGCTTCCGCGTGACACGTGACGGATGCGGCCCGTGGAAAGGCACACGAACCGATCGCTCCTCTTGACGGCGATGCCTGGATTCCTCGACTTTCTTCTCTCTCCCTTCATTGTCATCGCGTAACACTTCAGCACGCAATGCAATTAACTCCGCGGCGTAAGAGTTATAAAGGATAATGAGGGTTGGTACGGTCTTTCCGTCTGTAGAACTATTTTTGGGTTACGTTTTATTTATTGTTTATCATTTCTTTATTGTAATTGAATTATCATATTGATGCATTTCATAATAGGAAAACTCTTCCATACACTTTTGTCGGATAAAAATAAAATTATCTTTATCACGTATAAATTACATAAGAATGTCTCGCATTCGTATTCAAATTTGCAAGATAAAGTTGAAACTCAACAGTATTTTTATTACCATTAACTGGATTATTCGATGACGACATGATGTGATAGTTCTGTCAGAAGTACAAAGTTGTAAAGTAAGCTTTTCGTTGAAAGCGGCTCTAAATTACGATTCTCTTTCGACAAACTGCCTGCTTAATGAAGCCTGACGGACATTTATTTTTCATTTGAATAAAGAAAACTTTTATTACTTAAAAGCTTACAGTTTTTATGCCGATTTACAACCATAATCCTTGGTATTAATATCGGTATAATCAGTATACGTATTTGCAGAGATATATTTCTAAGCATCATTTATCCACCCAAGAATTATCAAAATAAATTTCAGCTTCAAGCCACCCAAACGGCGCGAAACGACAAATAAAAGCAGTCGCGGGTAAAATTCTCGGGGTATTTTTCGTACTCGCGGGCCCGGCTGGAGCTCCTAAGGTGACTCTTCGGGGCCGCAGAGAGTCCGGGGCCCCTGTCGCCTCGCGCTGCTCGGACGTATTTACGATCATTTTAGCTGGTTATCGCGAAAGCAGACTCGGGCGCTTGCTCGCTATCCTTATACGTAGGTAAATGCTCGCGGGCTCCGCTCACTCGCGGAATCGAACCTTCTCCGGGTACATAGACACACGCAGCCAGGCAGGCAGGCAGGCAGGCGCTTGCTTTAGGAGAGGACAGTTTATACGACGGCGAAAGAAGGAACGAATGGGTGACACGGAGAGCGCTAGACGCGTTCGTAAATTCATTGCTCGGCCGCTCACTCGCGCCGTGGAGAGAGAGAGAGAGAGAGAGCGAGAGCCTGGCCAGCCGCATGTTCGTCTATCGTGGGAACGTGACACTTTCACGCCGCTTATCTAATTTATCCGAAGGTCGCTCCCCGAGCGAGCGCTCACCCGCGATCCTGTCTGTCTGGCCCGCGCGCGCGCACATGCAGATACCGCGCCGTGTGCGCGCCGTATACGTACGACAGCCGGGGATATCATAACCGGTAGGCTTCGGCTAAGAGCCCGGGACCGAGCGTTAAAGTCACGCGTGCTTAATCGATTTGCGTTCCGCTTTAACGGCCGCCGCGCGCACGCACACGCACGCACCGATCGCGCGAATCGACGCCCGAGCGAGAGCCGAAGCTCGGGCCTGAGCCGGGCAAATTGCTCCGCGCCGCGAAATTAACTTTTTCCCCCGTCTCCGCGGCGGTGTCCTGCTGCCTTCTCGATCGGGCGCTCTCGCTGCCTGGCCCGTTGACTGCAATCAGAGTCCGCGGGTAATGATAGATGACGCGGGATCTTGCACTGTGTGTACAGGCCGATCGGGGAAACGTGTGTGTGCTTTCGAGCGAACGTTAATTAGACTACTAAGTTTCAATGGCAATCATTATTTTGAATTAATGGCGGGTAGTCAGAGCCTCGTACTGTTATAATGACTATTTTCAGCTCTTTACTTTAATGGACGGAATGATTAGAAAAATGAGGAGCTTTACGGGAGATTGAATGAAAAAAAGTGTTGTAAAGCGTTTAAGCTACCAGTGGCAGCGGATAAATTATGAAATACACGTCATCGGAAAGACCGTATAATTAAATTCCCAGTGAAAATTATAATACGCTCGCGCTGTTCGTCGAGGGATCTGTGTATGAAATTATATTAACGCGTTTATTTTGAAATAGTGAAAGTGTACCGAGAGAGAATAATTGCTTCGAAAGAAATTTTTTTTTCTTATCCTTTATCGGGAGATTTGCTTCTGACGATAAATTCTCGTTGAAAAATTTGATTGGTTTTAAAATAGCTGCGACTTATTTTCCGACGCGGCAGTTTTTCGAAAACTTTTGTCGTTTCAAGCAGCTTGAATTATTCAAATAATATTAAATATTTTATTAGGTACTTACGCGCCAAGGTGAATTCGCGTACTTAGTAAATGTCTGTATCAGTTTATCTGTTACTACTTAGGAATTATCAATGCATCTCTACAGTATTTATGAATTGTAAAGTTCTTTGAATAAACCACGGAAAGTGTTTTTCTTTTCGAATTTCCGCAAATATCAGCTTACAAGTTACGGCAAGTAATTATTTTGAATTAATAAAATTTCCCTCGCTGCGAGGCTTCTTCTTCTTGAAAAAAAAAAAAAAACAAATTTCACCTTTTATTTCTTAATACTCAAAGTACGTCCTCGCGTGCTTTTCCTCCAAGATTCCTTATTCCAATAATCTAAGAGCCAATAAAGCACGAATCATTCCTGAAATCTCGATACCCTCCTCAAAGGCGACGCGGATTACACTTAGAATTCCCCTGAAATCGGACACTCCTCATTCGATAATCTCAAATAGTAAGTCCAGTTTCTAAGACCATAACGGTACCTGTATCCACTGTAAGCCTGCACCACGGGCCTGACCCTTATACGACGACGCCGCACGCGCGATGTCTCCGCCAGGGGTATTACGAGATGCAAATGCTCCCATCTCTCTCCCTCTCTCTCTCTCTCTCTCCGCCGCGTCTCGCCGCTCGTTAAACGTATAAATCGAGAGGGAAGAGAAAAAGACTCGCGCCCTCTCTCTCTCTCGTGGACTCTTCGAAAGGACGATGAATATTTAATTCCTCCGCGAGCGAGCTCGTGTGCAATGCGCGGCGCTTGAATTTATTGCCCGTTGAGCCGAACGTCCGCTCCGGCTCGTGACATCCTTCTTTGCGAGAGAGAGAGAGAGAGACCCGCGGACCCGACGAACGCGCGCGGGTCTCTCGTTTGGCGCAAAAACCCGATTGTAAGATCGCGCGCACCGAGCGCGTACGAATGCGTCGGAGAGAGAGAGAGAGAGAGAGAGAGCGTTGCGCACCTTTCGCAAGGTGCCTGCGATTTCTACCCGGCTTACGAAAATTTTCAATGCGCTTTATTTATTCGCGCTCGCGGCGGGCTTGATTGTGATGCGGATCTGTTGAGAAACGGCGCCTTTTTTTTGGGAAGCTTTCGGAAGAGTTATCGATGGACTGCGGCGCGGTGCCGAGTCCGTTTATGAAACACACGCGTCAGAGAAGAATAGAACGAGGTGAATTCATACCTTTACGGGCATTTCAATAGCGGCCGAGGCTTGCAAAACTGACGCTCGAAAGCGTTGCCCGCGCTCGTTCGTCATCGGCAAAAATTGCCCCCCTCAGCTACCTCAGATTATCCTCAAAGAAGCCACTCAAAGCCGCGCGACAAGCGTCCACCCCGAGGAAATAAGAGCAAGCGCCAGCCCTCCGATTCTCCCGCGGCCGCGAGCCGTTCCACCGGGGCGTCTCGAATGAGCGATCGACGCCCCTTGTCACCGGGGATCCTCGCGCTTCGCTCGCGCGCGATATGCAAACGACGCCGCGCGCGCGCGCGCGCACACACTTAGCGGCTCTCGTCAAAAGCGCGCTCGGCGCGCTCTAATCTTAATTCGCTTATCGGATTACCTCGCGGGGCCTTGCGTGGCCGCCGGCCCGCCGATGGAGATGTTTTTTGCGCGCGGAGCGCTCGGGAGATAATCCGAGGCCGGGTATGGTAATTCAAGAGCTCACCTCCAGGAACGGGACGGAGAGGGCGACGCGTCGAGGAGAGGAGCTGCGCGGCACGGGAGGGTACCGAGGAGCGAGATCACTACCGACGCCTTGTGCCTTTTCGCGAGATACGTGCCGGGAGGAGATTTGAGGTTAAATGCGAAAGTTATGCTAAGTTTCCTTTGGATAAGAGTGGGTAATTAAGCGTCGCATCGCAGTTTTCCACCCTCGGGTTTGACTTAGTCATTTTTAGCGAAATATTTCGCATCGCGGACGTAGATTTTAAATCGCGGATAAGCTTCCGAATGTTTCTTGTGGAAACTGCAGTAAAAGAATAATTGGCATCAGAGACATCGGAAATATTTCTACGGCTTGTACGGAAACGAGCCCGAACCGTGATTTTTTCCTCGACCCTCGAGTCAGCCACGAAGCCCATCAGAAAACGCAAAGAGGCTTTCCCTCCATTAAGGCGACTTTTCTTATATGTATCGGGACCTCCTCGAAAGTTATTAGATGCATAACTCCGCTAAGGGACATGAAAAACCGGCTCGTAAAGCGTCCCCTGCGACACTAATGGCCGCGCGGACTCACCGACGTACCTCCACTCGCGCACACGCACACGCGCGCGCTCAGCGCTCTCGCGAAGATTGCGGAAACGCCGCGTGGTCGAAAGAGGAATAAAAAAAAGGAGGGGGGAAGGAAAAGAGTCGCGCGCGCGGCGCCCGTGAGGCATATATGTATAAGAAACGCTCTCGCGTATAGCGGTGAAACCCGGCGCTGCCGCTCGCCTTACGTATGGAAATTTCGCAAAAAGTGGGTGAACGCTTTATGGCCTCGGCGGCGGCGCGCGCGCAACATCGTACCAGATCCGGCGATACGGGCCTCTCGCGCGATCGGACGAGCTTCTCAAAAAATACGGGCCCGACGACGAGAGCGGCGGAGATCCCCGACGGCCGATAGAGCCGCGCGTCGTAACGTCCTAACCCCCCCCCCCCCCCTCCCCGCGGCCGCGGCGGAGCTTAATTGTCCGCGCATAATTAGCGCCGAGTCAATATCGAATCGTGTCGGACGCCGGGGAGAGCATGCACGACTGGGATGTCGCGAGGATCATTTCGCGGGGAAGAGGCTGCCTGGCCTGCTCTCGATTTGTGGATGCATGTCGCAAGGCTCGATTTTTATCTACCCGGGCATTGCTTCATTAAGACGTAGCGTTCGGACGATCGCGGGGGGGGGGAGAGGAGCATTTTAACGAGCGCGTGGCTTCCTTAATTAATTGTCGCTTAGGATTGGGAGCTCGCGCGCTCCCCGGGGCTCTTGTGCAAGTTATGCGCGGAATGACGAATTCGTGAGCAAAAACGAAATTGCAAGATGGAACGACATAACTGTTCATTTGCTATTTAAAGAGGTCGCGCGGCCAATCGGCTTTTTCGACATCGCTAATCGCCTCGAGAAAAGAGCTCTACTTACACGCGCTATAATAGTATATCGGCGCGCGGGGCTCTTATCGTTCTTTTTTTTCGAACATTAGAACTTTACCGTCCCGCTAATGAAAAGTGATTTACGCGTTTTCAATAAAATAATAATCCCACGATCAAGTTTGCACTAATGCATCCTCTAATCAACACTGTCAGCGTCATTAAGCTTGAAAAATAAATCCTTTGCGCAGCTTTCCCGAGTAATTTATTCGATATATTAATTACTCGCTCCCCATAATGAAGCCATTCCCATAATAATCTAATTCAAATAGAGCCGCATCAATTATACTTTTTCGAATTACCGGCGCACAGAGAGAGAGAGAGAGAGAGTTCTCGGAATTACAGTACACCAGACGCGTAATTACGCGCCCCGGCAAAAAGAGCGAGATGCAAAAATCGATACAATATGACTCAATGCACGCCGGGAGTGCGCTCGCCGCCGCCGCCGCGGCCGTCCAATCTGCTCTTATTTTCCCGGGCTGTTTATTGCGCCGTCTTCCGCGGCGTCTCTTTCTCGGGCCGGGCGTCCCGTTCGTTTCCTCGCGGCGGTCAACCGGTTTGCCGTAGGCAAAGCTAGTCGCTCGAGAGCCGGAGCCCGACGCCGATTCGCCTCGCGTTTTCACTTTCCTGGGCGATTTTGACGAAAGTCGTCCCCGCCAGAGAGGGGACTTATCGCTCGGAGGCGATCTGCGACGGGCGGGGCGATAATAGAAAGGAAAGAAACGCGGCAGGAAAAGGACGCCCGCGACGGCGGATGCAATAAAGCCATCTTTGGCCGGCGCGGCTCTTTTCGACGCACCCACGCGGCTCGTCGCTCGAGAGCCTGCCGATAAAGGCGAGCGGGGCAGCGCGCGGAGAAAGGATTATGCGCTTTCGAGTGGACGATTTCTGGGTAAAGCCCTCGGGTTCCGGGTAGGCACGACACTCTCCGCGCCTTCCGTGACTGAGATTGCCACTCTCCGCGGAGTCTCTCTCCTTAATTTAGCATAACTAATTTAAAGTCCTTCTTGTTTGCTGGCGAGCTTTGAGTGGGGTACGTTTACTGGTGCGTGGGCTGCTTCACTCGCCTCGTGCGCTTAATGATCATTTACTTTTTTCTTCCGAGCACAAATGGGCTAAGATTTATTTTCAGGAAGTTAAAACAATGACTTTTCAATTTTAAGTATATGAATATTTTAATCTTCTTTAATGAACGACGTAAATAATGTTACTGCACATAATTGATAATGTTGTATAGTGTAAATTAAAGAGTGGCTGCTGGCTATCGCAGATTAACGCATGGAAAATAATTAAAGTCGAAAAGTAAAGAAAACACATCCACGCAAGAAAAAAAAATAAATGAATAACTTTTCCAGCTCGCAGAACGAAGGAAGTGCACTTTCGAGAATCCGCAAGAAATTTGCAATCATTACATCAACGATTCCCGCGGCTTTCTGCTCCTCTTTCCCCCCCGTCCGAATGATAAATATCAGCGCAGATAAACGTAATCACGCGCGGATTTCCTAGCCCGATATACCCAAGCTCTCGCAGGGGGAGACAGTCGGCTCGTTAAAAAAAAAAAGAATGCCCGCGCTCGTGCCGCTATTTTATTAATCAAACCGAGAAAACAAGCGTCAGGCCCGGAGCTTTTTTAGCCCCCGCCGGCCAACGGTACTCGCGAACAAATACGCGTCCGCCGCGCGTTCGCGCCTCGCTCGAGGAGGGCGCGCGCGCGCGCGCTCGCTGAATCAAGCCGAGGGAATTAAAGCGCTCCTCCGCCATTGATTAATACCAGGGCGCGTGTAGCGATAGTTAGCGAGTGTCACGGGGCACCGCTCCGCGCGCGCGCGCGAATGATTAATGGCCGCCCGGGCTAATCGAGCGGAAAGCAGAAATGGAGGAGCTTTCCTCTCTTTCCCGGATGCCTGCCGGGCCGCGCGGCCCCGTGTCGACGGACCTCGCCGCGGCGATTTGGCCGCGCGCGGGCGCGCGCCGTTTCATAATAACGCCGCTTTTTCAAGCGGCTCTCTTGACACTCGAAACGCCCGGCATTTGTAATGAGCTCGGAGCGCGCGCGCGCGCGCGCATATTTTACCGTTGGTTAATATTATGATTGCCCGCGCGAGCAACTTGTTTGCGCCGAGATCTCCACCGGGGATACGGCGAGCCCCGCTCGAATATCGAGAATACAGCGGTTGACTCATTTTGAGAATGTCGACTTTGCGCGCGCCCGAGCCGAGAGCCGGGACGGGGGAGCGCATGAAATCAAAAATTAATGGCTAATGTAATTGATCCCCCTTTTTTTCGCAATTAAAATTATCTCGAGCGCGGATTTCTAATTGGCAAATGGCCAATATGGTTTTTTTGAACGTTTCTGCGATTTATTTGCAATTAGGCAACGATTCGGAATGTGAGCCAGCTTGCGTCGGGAACTGAAATTTTCACATGAAAACCGTTTTGCATTCTTGGGCGTCTATTGGACAATGCGGGATTACAACTATATCGATATTGATTTAGCGCGTTTGAGATTATTATAGCCTAGAGAGCTTTTTTCGCTGAAACTAAAGGCAGCATGTCGTATTTTCCTGCTCGGGCGTAATGAAGAAACCTGAAAGATCTTCCAGTGCACGTTTTCGCATTGCACAATGTTAAATTAGAATAAAATATCGCACTATTAAATTTCAATATGCATAATAATATTCCATTGAAATCTAAATTTATGTTATCCAGGGACATTAAAGCGAGATTAAAATTTGTATCGAACATAAATTACTGACAATCACTCGAATCCCGGCTCCCCCCATTAAAACTAATGAAAATCCCTGCGAAAAAAACAATGCTCGAACGGCAACTCCGCCCGGGACGAATCGCGCCTCGTCGCCGGTGAGAATTCGCGGCGGAGGCCGGGATAAAAAAGCCGCGGGGAGACACGAGCAGGGCCCAGGGCAGCGGAGAGACAAGCCTCGTCGATTTCCACTCGCGGTTAGATCAGATGCAGCGAGCCGCGCTGACGGGCCGCTTAAATCATGCGCGCGGGAGTCCGTTTCTCGAATTCCTTTTGCGTCCTTGCCGCGGCTTTTTGCCGGGCGGGGGAGGAGGGGGGGGCATAACGAATGAGGCCTGCGCCCGCGCCACGCATTGTATGCGGCCGCGTGAGAAATGCGGAGCCGAGCCGCGACGATGTCACTCGATCTCCCGGCCGGGGGGAACTTTCTCCGCGCGACGCGCGCGGGGACAAAATGCGGAATGCCAGGCACGTTTTCCAGCGCGGGACGCGCGGCGTCCGATCGCCTGCGCCTCCGCGCGCGTCGGCATTACGTAAAATTTCGGCTGCTCCCCCCGACTTGGCTTGGGAAATCGCGAGGATCGCGAGGCCGCGCGGATTCGCCGGTAAGGTAATTAATGAGGGGGGGGGGGACTGTTTTGACGAGTGCGAAGCTCGTTAGATTAATTGATGGCATAGGCGGATCCTCGAGAAGCTTCTGCGGTCACGATTTTATAGTTGCTGTTTACGCCTTATAAATATAAATGTAACTATGTGAATTGGGTCATTTAGACTTTAATTGGACTCGAATTATTGCCATGAAAACTCGACATCTGAAAAAATTACAAACTTTATAGAAGCGTAAAAACGATCCCTGCAAATAAACATTGCAATGTATTAGTCCTCTTGAATAAAACAATCAGCATAAAATTAGTCAACTTACCAATAATTGGCTCATATTATCACTAAGTTTTTATTATAAAAATAAATTTCTAAATTAACTTAAGTTTTAGAAATGGTCTGATTTCTGTAAGGACATGTGCGCACACATTCTACCATAATAAGCAGCGTACTTTATCGCCGTACGTACTTAGGTGCAACTTTATATATAGAAATACTAAAATGAACGTTAACTGCAGAAATTTAATACTATGTGAATTGCTTCATTTATTAGAAATGTCTTTTATAACATAAGAAGTAAAAATAAACACATGAACCTTATCACAAAAGCAATTAGCAAGTTGGAAAATAAAAGGCGGTAAGGCAATACCCGACGATTTACGTAGATGGCAATATTTTTACTTATTTTATACATAACGAAGACTCAAACGGCTCACTAATAATAATGACGCAAACTTTACGCCGATTTTTCGACATTACCAATAAAACTAATGCAGATTTTCACAATCTCATTTGATTTTTTTAAAGCAGAATTGCATCACTTTAACTCGCGCCTTTGAACCTAACGCTCTTTTTTTCTACGATTCCAAGAAATAAACACTCAATCGACGCACAAAAAAAGCTCTATCCAATGCACTAAAATAAAATGTACGCAGGCGCGCGAGCGCATCGATAAAGCAGCGGCGAATGAAAAGCCGGCAGAAAAGAGGGAAGCGAGCCGAGGGGAGAATAAGAAGTTGGATTCTCCGCTGGTGGCTTCGGCGATAAATTTTCCAGTTTCCGACTGAGGGCTCCGGACGGTAATAGTTGTAATAGTAACATTCATTAGCCCGGTAATCGGCGACCTATCGCCCGATCGTCCCACGTGATGTCCCCTGCACGGACACGCACCTACACACGGGAAGGGGAGCCCGTATGCGCATGGCAGCGATAGCTCGGCGATACGTTTTTGCTCGAGTACATTATTCTGCATAGGAAGGAGAGGAGAGAAGGAGGAGGAGGAGGAGGAGGCAAAGAGACGATAAAGTAACGAAACTAAGTATCATTGCGAAATCGCGGCGCAGCGCAGCGAAGATTATAAGCCACGCGCCGCGAGACAGCGCAGATTATCATCGTACTTTATACGATAAACACACAAATGCCAGCCGGACACGGCGCAGACTCTCTCCCTCTCTCTCTCTCTCTCTCTCTCGGTCACTTATTAAAGTGCAGGGCTTTAGTGCGCAGGCCTGCGCCGCGGCTAAAATTATTATAAATTCCAGGCTCATATCGGTTATCTACGATGCCTTTTTCGTCTGAAGAGGGGGGCGGGGGGGGGGGGACGAGCGCGCGCGAGTTTATCGCGGTTCCTCGCGGCCACTTTACACGACGACAAAATCGTTCCGCAGTATTTCAAGCCGTACACCCGGCCGAGGCGTTTAACGCGCTCTTTATGGCCGCTTACGTCCGCCGGGACGACGGAGAGACCGGCGCGCCGCGGCCTTTCGTCGTTGTCGCCGGTATTTATGGATTATGCGAGACCGCGGCTGGGGAAGGCATTCGATTAATGCCGCAGATTTTACGATTGGACGTGTCGCGATCCCGCGACTCTCTGCGACTGCCGCGCTGCTTTTTTCGTGGGAGCCACCTGGCTGGACGATAACGGAGACGAATTGTCCGCCCCGAGGACTGCGCCCGAGCGGAATCGCGGGCTTCCAAATGGAAACGTCAAGGTCGCCGGTAAAAATGGGGAAAACCAGCCGGTCGATGACAAAAAATCGACACTTACTTACCAAGGTATGCCGCGTATTAGCGCCCGTTCACAAGTAGCACATAGCATTAAATTTATGTTTCCAGTTTACTCAAGCGGCTTGAATTATCGATCACGATGTCAATCTCGGGTATCGAGTCGGATAACTCGTAAAAAAAGGATATAATAACCGTTATTCTTTTGATGTTTCGCCGACGCCTGGTGTTGCCGGCGCGCGTCCAGCCCTGCAATTTTATTTAAATAAACAAGTTTTATAATTGAATAATGATATTTTAATCAATAGCTTCGCGGTGACTGGTACGCAAACTATTCGTCTCAATCCATTATTTTCCTTTTTCGCGCGCGAAACTAGTTTAGGATATTGGCGCTTGTAAGTCTTTTTTATTATTTTCTTTTTTTTATAAATCCGTCCTTTCAGTCGAATCATTTCTCACAATCGTGCAAGAGACCATAAAATAAATAATCCACGCGTAAATGCGAGCTTTCGTTCACGTAAGAAAGGCCGGAGTCGCGCGCTTCCCTCTCGAAAGCCCGATGTCGCGCGCGATCGCCGTCAGAGTAATTCGCGGAGAGCACACACCGGACGCGAGCGCTTAAGCGGCCAGTACAGAGAAGCGCGAAAATTCCCGGTTACGCGTTCGTTATTCGCCGGGATTACAAGAGGATTAACAAAAGGCGGGAGCGAGACTGCACTTTGCTGGCGGCTCAAAGCGAGCAGCGAGATAATCATCGGCGAGCGTCCGCGCGCGGGGACACATTGTGGGACAGCGAGCGCGATGCATCAAAGTCCAACTGGCAGAGAGCCTGGCGAGCACAACGGAAGGAGATAAAAGTCGAGGTAAAAAGCGCCTAGCGGCAACCTATTTATTGCTGCTTATCCAATTATCTTGCTTGTCGGAGCAGCTGCTAAATTTAGCAGTCTTTCTAAACGGCAATTACAATTAACAATTGACATCGAGTCGGGATTTTGTTTTGCAATCGACGAAAAATTCGAGAATCCGAAGCCGCGTCGGCTTGTTCGTTGATTAATAACGCGCGCGTGGGACTGCGGAGCGTCGCCAGCTCGAGCGCAGCGAGTCAAAGCGAGCATAAAGATAATCATCGGCGGTACAGCGAGCACGAGGTGCGCGCGCGCGCGGCCCGGCCGTGAAACGACGCGGGGACATATTGCAGGACACCCAGCGAGATGCATCAAAGTCTAGAAACGGACGGCGGAGCGAGAGGAAACTGAACAGACGGAATCGCTCGGCCGAGCTAATGGATCTGATTAAATCGGCGGTGAATTTTAATTGGCGCGATGCGGCTCGCGCTTCTTATTGTCGAAAATGCGGGAGGAATTATAATCGACGGCGAATTTGCGGTCGATAATACTCGGAAGTGAAAGACGGTGGTAAGGCGACTCGAGCAAAGTAGATGCTGGATACCGACAATCGCTGTAAATTAACATTTTTGGTATCCAGAACAAGTTGCCGTATTACTCGTATTTTGTATTTTTTTTTTTCTTTGCATTTAATTTGAATACGCTACAAGCCGCTTGTCCATACAAAGTTTGCTTGTAATTATTAATTAAAGTATCAACTCGTTTCATTCCACTGGATCAGCCCACCGATCTCCGCGCAAAATTAAAAACCCGCCTGCCAAGGTCTCCAGAAATAAATGAAAATCTACCCGCCCAGTCGTCTCCCGTCCAAGAATCTCAGCGCAGCGATCCTGCAAGGGCGGTCGGAAAATTTCGCAAATTGCCCGTCGCGCGCGGCTCGGCTAAAAACGCGATAAATCGGCCGCTTAGCGGCAATTAAGAGCCAAGCGCTAATAAGCCGCGGCGAGCTTTGCCTCGCTCCGCGATTAATCCGCGGAGCCGGGGAAAAGGAGCAGCCCCGTTCGCGCGCGCGCATTAAATAATCATAACGAGCCCCGTTCGGTCTCGGCGCTAATTTCGCCCAGAATCCGCATCGGCCGCCGCGGCGGTCGTCGTAAATTTCCGCGGTCTCCTTTCCGCGGCGAGTCGCGCGCGGCCCCGCGATAACGATCGAGATCTGCGCACGCAGGCAAGTGACGCTCCTTAGCGCGAACCGCTGATTCTTCTGGCCCGAGGGGAGTTTACGCCAGGCAAGAGGAGAGGCCTCCTCTTTTGTTGCTCGCGAAGGCGGCTTCTTGCCTTTGGCTCCGGGGAGCGCGGCTAGGAAGCACCTTTGTACCGGCGCTGCGCTCGCTGCTGCGCCAATTTAACTGCCAAAGATGTTTTGAATGCGGAATCGTTAATGAAACTTAACTGCTCTTTACTTCGGTCGCTTTTAATAGGTAATTAGTATCTTTAGAGTTTTACATGCACACGGGAGACCGCGGCTGCTGCTTACCATTTTAGAGTTTTATTCCGGATGCTCCATTAGCGGCAACAAATAACTTTGACTAATTAAACAAAGAGCCGAGAATTCGTTTATGCGAATGTTTATGCACGGGAAACGGTAACCGTAAAAGAAACAATAAATTAAAATTTTTCGAGGCAAAAACGTTTATCCAACTACGGAAGATAAAAGGAAAACGGGCTTTTAAACGGAAACTCTTTGAAGATTAAAAGTTGTAATTAATAAATATATGAAAATCCGCCGGCTAAGAGAAGCCGTGCGTGCCACTTTTGCGAACGAGCTGATTGAATCTACTCTTTGTCCCACTCTCGCGGCAGTTACATTACCCGCTGAGCCGGCCTCTTAAAAGTTGCCCTTCCTCTCTTTCTCTTCCTTATCTACTGCTTTGTACTCTCATTATTAGCCTTTTCTTACCCTTCTGTGTATTCATTTATTTTTCAGCTTTGTCGCGGGCCTCTCTATACAGTTGCTTCATTACGGTAGACGAAGAACTTCGTGAAAGTCCTCCCGAGGTCAGAAAAATCCGGACTCCATTGTTGATGCTAAAAATCCTCCAGCACGTACAGGTTGTTCTATTGATTATTATCTCAAAATTTTGATTTTAATCTTTTATGTATAGCTCTTCGTCTACGAAAGTGCATTATAAAACTTTGCGTTTCTTTTAGCCGGCAACTCCGTCCTGATAAAAATTTTTAACGGACCGAAAGTTTTTGATAAACTTACTGATACGAGAAGCCGCTATTATTCATATTTTACAGCCACCGCCTAACAAATGATTCAAGGTTCGGCAAAAACCTTGTCCCACCGTGCGCGGCTTTATCTACTGAAAAAAAATTTCTTATCCAATAACACGTTAAATTCAGAATAAATTCTCATCGAATCGTAAATCCGGCATCCCCGGCTACATCCTGAATAAACAGAATTTCCGAAAGAGAATTTACTGCTGAAACCGCGCAGGTCAAGCCGATACGAGGCACTTTCCTCCCGTCTTTTTGCTCTCGGGCTTATTTTAAAGCTCGCTCACCACAATAAGTGCGCCGAGAGAGCCTCTAATGAGGCCGTGCTCCTGCCCGAGCCCCAATGCACCTTCGTACACCCAGCCGGGAGACGCGTTTATGTCGTCTGGCGGCGAGCCCGGCGTGGGTGACTGTCTCTCGCCATACGTCCGGGATTAATAGTTCCGCCTGGCAAAAGGACACGGGAGGCTCCTTGCTCGGCCGATACCTACACACGCCCCTGCAGCGCGTCGCTCGCGACGGTGCAAAAACTCAAGCGGAAACGCGCGACAAAGTGCTGATTTAGCCGACGAGGGGGACAGA
>JAWWEM010000044.1:11510184-11524894 GCA_035582935.1 Ormyrus thymus
AAACTATACGTCCTCACTCGAAGAAGCAGGTTAAAGTGAAATATCAGAAATAAGCCTCCTCGGGCGGCTCTTCGGAGATCCCCGAAATTTCCTAACTCAAATGAAGTATCCGACTCGAGAGGCGGCCTAAACGCAACATCGCGTGTCCCTCGCATTCTTCTCCCACCCCCGCGGGTCCGCCGTTGATTTTCGCCGAGTCGCGATGGCCCCCGCCCGCCGTCCCCTCGGCGAAAGTGGGCGATGGCGAGGGCAGCGGTCGCGTGAAGAGCGGCATATCGAATTTCGCGTGCGCGGCTCCTCTCCCCGGGGAGGGAAGGAACGCAGCCGGAAAATGAAAGACACGCCGTGAGAGAGAGAGAGAGCGAGTCTGCTACCGGCGCGGTAAATCGACTGCCCCGGCCTCCCTTCTTCCTCGTCCCGAAGTCGCCGAGAGGAGACGAGAGCTTTGGATTCGAACGGTCGGCGAGGAAGAGAGGAAAGGCGTTCTCCATGGGAATTACGGCGGCGAGGGGCAGCGGGGATACAGTGTCGGGGATTTGATGGCGCGTTAGCGTCTGGCCTGCTACTGCTGAACTACTGGAAAACTTACGGCTTTAATAACAATATTTTATGGGGAATTGCCTCGGACGGGCGATTCCGCGCGGCGAGTCAAGTAATTGGTTATAAAGATCGCTCAACCGATCGCGGGGCGCGCTCTTTCTTTTGGTCATTCGGGTTATCATCGGTAGCATTATTACGAGCGCGAGGCCCGACTGCCGAGGAGCCGCGCCGTCGCTCGCTCTTTATTATATTATTTACAGTTGAATTAGAAAATCAATTCTAATAAATCCTGGTTCCGCATACCGCCCCCGGGGGGGCAATAAGTAAGCGGGAGGAGAAGCTCGAGTAAACGCCTAAAAAGGCGTGTAATACAAAGCAGCGCCGCGTAATGGCAGCGGCGGCGGTCTTTTCTCTTTTTCACACGCACGTGCGTGCCTGGCGATAATTCTTTATCCGCGCCGCATTGTCAGCTCTTAGCGGAGGCCCCGCGACTATCTCGGCTCTTTCAATCTCTTCCGCGCACTTAAAAGCCATCTTTAGGTCGGTAATTGTCTCGTAGTACTCTGTCTCTCTCTCTCTTTCTCTCTCGCTTGGTCCCTCGGCAAAACGGCCCGACATACATATGCAATTGCGGCGCCTCGTTCGTGCGCGTGGGTACGCTTTATTGCCGATCGATATAATGCATATTATTGCCTGCTCTGAGAAACGCGTCTCTCGCGTCCCTTCTTTCTTCCGAGTCCCGCGCGTATGTTGAGTTGTCAGAGGTACTTTACGAGCAAGCGCGACACGGTATATACCCGTGTAAGGCCGCCGTGCTCTCCTTCTCTCTCTCTCTCTCTCTTTGTGCCAGGGAGGAGAAAAGCGGGAGGGAGTAAAAGCGTCGTCTAATGGGCCAATAGTTTCTATGTAACACGCGATTATTTCGAAGAAGTGCCTCGGCGCTCGCGCGAAACCGCGCCGCGGCTCTGATTCACCGAGGCTGGAAAAGGCGGCGCTCTCGAGCGCGATGCGAGGCTGCTCCCGAGATGTATACGCGCGCGGCGCTGCCCTTGCGCGCGCACGGCGAGACCGCGCCGCCGGACTCTTCCGTGTAGTACAGTATATGTCGCTAATTTAACTAGGTGTGGCTCGGAGAATTAATTACCTCTCGAGACTAATGTAATGTATTCGTCTTCGCGCGCGAGAGATAAGGTAAATGAACAGAGCTAATATTTGGAATTTATTAAAATTCTGGATGTTAAGCCGATAGGGAAGTTGGTGTTGACTACGCCAAATTTAGTCTGACTACACTGGACTTTTTCTACTTTTTTTGTAGAAAAAAGAGTACGAAAAAAAAAGTAATAAAAAAAGTAATAAAAAAAGTAATTTATACTTTTTAATTGTACTTTTAAGAATGCCATAATCAGTTTTGTTAAATATAAAAACGAATTGTTATAAATTTGTCATTGTTTTTGTTAAATATACGTACATAATGTTATCAAAATTTAAAAGCTAGCTTATTAAAAGAATGTTTTACGAAATCTCAAAACATTGAAAATGTCTATTCATCAATGACATAAGAATGTCAGTAAAAGCTGAATGCGCGGGGTGGGAAGCAAGAAGCTCTCACGGACGACGAAATGCCAATCCAGACGTTCGTTACCATGGAGAAAAGCAGTTTTTCTTTTTTGCTCCGAGTAATTTTTCACGATGAAAAGGAGAAGGGCTGGCATTGTTTTTCAAGAAGTCGTCGAGGTAGCATCAAAAAAATAAAGTTCTTTTTCAAACAAAATTGAGCTTTCTCTTCTTTCATTCTCGTTCTGTGCGCGAGCTAAATAGTTGTAGCAACAATAATCTCAAGTATAATTTAGGACATAACAGTAAAAAAAGAAACAGAATTACTTTTAGCCCTCCAACTCGAACTCAGACAAAACTTCCCCACATCGATTTACTATCCCCCGAACCCCAAAAAATCCTCCTCGAGGTCTGCGCGGCCCCTCGTAAATATCCACTCCGCACGAAAACTATTTAATTGTACATAATTACACGACGCGTCTCTCACGCCGCAGGACGTCGGGGCCCGGGGAAGGAAGCGAGCAGAGGGAGGGAGGCAGGGAAGAGAGCGACGACGATTGCGAAATGGGAAAGCTAACTATGCGACTACACGCGAGCGATTTCTTTTCGCTCTCCTGCGTGGCCGCGGCTCGCGAGCATTCATGCATGCGCGCGAGAAGCGGCGCGTACGCACCCGAGGCCGAGGAACTTGTTGAAATATTTTTCGCTCCCGTCGAGCGCGCGCGTACGCGGAGGAAGAACAACTTACTCGAGCGCCGTGCGCAAGGCTCTCTCCCTCTCGCTCTCGCGGGATGACCGGCGCACGCGACTCGCGCGCGGTCACGCACAATTCTTCCTCGCCGCGCGCTCGAGCCGACGCTCGGCGGGGCGCGCCTGCAGAGACAAAACTCCCGACGCCGAGGAAAAGCTTCCTCCTTTTTTTTCGGGGGACCGCGGCGCGCCGCGCGTGCCGAGAGGGAAAGCTATTTTTTTATTCGATTCGGGAAGGAAGGCTGGGCTGCACGGAAATATAATATTGAAAGATGGGAACTGTATTTAAGGTGAAGGGTAATTTATGATGAGTTTTATTATTGGGTAAGTGTACCGAGGTGACTGATTCGAAGGTTAATTTAACCTGTATGAACGATGCTTTATATCTTATCAGTACTTCTTTAACAAGGGCTAAAAATTCCGGAAAATTAATACGTTTCTTCGAATTCATCAATTGAAAAACGAGAAGAAAGCTCACAAGGCGAGCTCGCAAAAAGTACAAAGTGATAAGCAAATTTATGGCGGCGTAGATAAATATTTCAATTGAGTATTTACGCATGCGCACGCATCGTTTACGTTTCCTAACGATTTTTCATTCGACCTGTACACTCGCACAGTAGCGAGCGGAGAGAACCGCCGATATTCCGCGATCGAGTGAGTCACGAATATATCGTTGCATCGATCGACTCGTATACAAATGAAACGCTCTCGTCGTGGCAGAAATGAAAAAAAAAAAAAAAAGATCAAACGGTTCAGCGGGTTTTGCAATAATTTTATCGATGCTTAATAGTGCGTAATTTACAGCATCATAAATTCCCCGCGCTCCGTACCTGGCTTAAACTGTGTACTCTCAAAACATTCTAAATCTCCGTGTTTCTACACCCGATAAAACTCCCGCCGCGCGGCTTTTCGCGATCCGAGGCAGTTTTTATCCGGGTCAGGCCGCGCGGCTTCGAAGCGGAGCGCGATACGCCCGCGGCCGAGTGATAACAAAGAGAGCGCTTACAATCGACAATTAGCCTGATGCCGCTGCTGCCCGGTGAAAAAAATAAAAAAAGAAAAGGCTGTCCGCGCCGCCGAAGCGAGCTGGCGAACGGGTTTTCAGCGCTCTCTCTCTCTCTCTCTCTCTTTCTCTCTACCGGCCTGCTGCACAGGTGCTCCGCTCGTAGGTCGCACTCATCTCGGAGGTTTGCAGCCTTTAAAATTCGAGGAAAAGGAAAGAATATTAATTGTACGTCGTTCCCTTTTTCGACTTCTTCTTCTGCCAGTGCACGAAGCCAACCGTGGAAGGAAATTTAACGAACAAAGTTATAATTCGCTACTCAATGAGCTACAAAACTAAAATGATAACAGTTTCATTTTAGCAATCCATCTAAGAGAATCGCAGTTCTTGCTCAATAATTGACACCTAAACTCTACCATCAATTACACGGGCAAGCGGCTCGGAAGCAAAAAAAGCCCAAGCAGCTCGAACGGAGAGTTCTCGCACCTACACTCTCCGCGGCGACTAAGCAGCGCCGCGCGCGTCGCCTCGCTCAGGGCTCAGCCTTATCCGCCGAGCGTCGCAATGCATGTCCCGTCCTTTTACGGGCGGCCGAGAGAGTCCTTCTCCTCTCTCTCTCTCTCTCTCTCTCGGTGCACCCACACGATGCTCGCTCGCTCGAGCGCATAGGTTACGAGCGTCCGGCACGTACGGTTAAACGCGTTCCGTTACCCCGAGGGTACATGTGCGCCACGGAGCAAGCACTATTAATATGTATGATTGGCGAGGATAAAGGCCGCGAGGAAGGGGGGGAAGGAACGAGATCGAGTCCGAGCGCGGCCCTCCTCCAGAGGGCACGTGGGCACCGACGGCGGCGGCGGCAGGTGCATCGTGTCCCGCGCCAGCCGCGAGGATTAAGCGGCCGTGTCCGCGGGATTAGGCGCCCCGGCCCCGCGAACGTGATGTTCGACCGCCGGCCGGGAGATTCAATTATCGCGCCGACGCTCGAAAATCGATGCGCCGCCGCGCCCGAGAGAGAGAGAGAGGCGGAAATTGGAGAGAGAGAGTTTCGAGCGCGCGTGTACACCGATCGTAGTTTCGCGCATTTCTATTTCCAGGGTGCGGGGGACGCTGCTTATCAGGGATATATTATACTTTACGAGCGAACGCGGCTCTTGTTCGATGGAAGGTGCAGCTTATCATTTTGTTTTAAGTGCACAGGTATCCCGCGAGCATTTAATAAATGCTAATTTTCATCGATCAATCAATCAATCAATCAGGATCATTCGCGCAAGCCGCTCGTTTTCTTGGACATTTTTCACAGCTCGCAGGCTTGTATTGTTTGCTCTCGCGCGGCTGTCTTCGTCAAGAACACCGTCATTTCGCGGATTATTCAGTATCATTTCTGTCAATTGTACACCCAAAATGACATATAATTATCCGTTGCGCATTATACAACCGCCGGTCTCATCGGCGAGCGCTTCATTGTAAATCTCCTAACAAGAGTATATACTCCCATTAAATAAAACGCGATAAAAACGCAAGGTTCCCTCCCCCCGAAACCACAGAGTCACCGCTGCGAGCCGGTGAAAACAGCAATCTCCCCGCGCGGCTCGCCCTCGGAACAAGCAGAGCGTCCATCGCGACGCGGGACGAGGAGCGGCAATTTAGCGCAGCTCGCGAGAAAAACTCGGGGAATCCCAATCCCGGCGGCAGAAGTACGCGGAGCGGCCGCGGGCCCGGCGTAAAAACGCTTCCGGACGATTTTGCGATGCGAGCCGCCGGTGAAAAAGTGCACGGACTCGCGCGCGCGCATTGTTCGAGGAGAGGCGCCTCGCAGCAGCGCTTGGCGGTACACAAAGGGGCATAACTGTATAATCCGGAGCGCGAATCAAGCCGCGGAGGCAGGTGATGGCCGCATCTCCTCGCTTTCTCCCGGCGCTCGGCCTAATGGCAATCTGAGAAACATTACCGGCATTATCCGCTACGTTCTGCTTCTTCTTTCTCGCGGCCTTCGGCTCTCGCGCGCTGTCTCCTCTCGCGGCGAGAGCTTTCGAAACGCGTAGGAGAGACTCCACCCCGAGAGAAGGCTCGAGCGCCAGGGGCTTCGGATAGCTGGCGTTAGTTGGCTCGGGAGAGCGAGCGCTCTCTCGTTATTCTATTCTCGTTTTTTTTTTTCTTCAGCGGCCTTTTTGCGCGCCGATGATGCACGCCCACTTTCAGCGCCGCGCGTATATGGCGCGAAAAAATGATTTCGACTGAATATGAATGGATGCGCTTGGAGGTGTTTAGGGATCGTAAAGCAATTTGAAACGTTGGCGCTTCTTCGTACGTTAGTTTGCTATTGAGCGCGGCTGTTCTGTAGAAAAATGCTAAAAGGAACAATTTTTTATTTTCTTTCCTGGTTACAATTACGCTTTCATTCAATGCAAATAACGGTACACCTTGGCCGTAAATACGTCTCTCCGATTTGCGAATTATTAAACAAAGTAACACTCGCAAAGAGCCAGGACTGAATTTAAATTTAAATAAAGGCCGAAAGAGCGAAAGCAGGCAGAGAGTAGAAAAAGATAATCTCGGCCTCCGGAGCAGCGGAGAACGAGCGGAGAGAAAGAGCGCGAGAGGGACCGAGAGTATAACGATATATTACTTGCACGGCTCGTGACACCTCACCTGCCGCTTCCTCGTGGGTGGATCGGGCCCCCGGGGGCCCCTCGCTCTCTCCCTCTCTCTCTCTCTATCCTTCTCTCTCCCGCTCTTGCAACAAAGTGCATCGCGGAACCGGTGCGACGCGCGCTTCCAGGCCGGACTAACGGCCGCGGCCGAAACTCGTAAATGCGTTCCTGCTACCAGAACGCCTCGGACTCGGAGAGATTTAGCGGGAGAGGAGATGGGTATCGGCTATTTGCACCGTTTTACGGGCATTGTTTCTTTTATTTGTTTTTACGGTGTTTTATGAATTTTGAATGTATGTGTACGCTCGATGAAATGGAGGTTGTAATTAACTTTTTTTTTTGGTATATTATGTTAGTATGAGAATATTATATTGAAAAAGTGCTTAGTTTCTTATACAGACAATTGTAATAAGCTTTTGTTTTAACGCGCGTTGCTTTATAATTTATTATAGTTTTATTTTAGTTACAAAATTAAAGCTAGATAAAATTAAATTTCTTTTAAATTACAAAATATTGACCCAACCAAGAAGTAAATTATAATCTTTACATTATAAAACTTAATCACTATAGTTTATTGCTTATTGTACCTTGACTCCTTTTGTCTCTTGGTTCAATTTATATTTCCGCGGTGAGCCGCGATATTAAAATAAAAGGATAGTCGTGCACACGATTCATTTTACTGTATGAATATTATTTTTCCATTGTCATCGTCAACAAAGATTGCAAACAATAAATATATAACCCGAGTAGTGCCATAATTCATAATTAAATACTTCAAGGTTTTAATTCCCGAGCCAAATTGGAACGTCGGCGAAATTTTCAAAATCGACACACTTCTCGATACGCGTGCACAAGTAATTCAGCACCGTCTTTCCTAACTCTATTGCGGAGCAACGTATCCGAAAGGGGCAAAAAATCTCGCCGATATAAATAAGCGGGTCGCGTTTCTTTCCCAACGTATTCCAATAATTCATGCATCGCGTATAATGATATTAAAGTCATTTTAATTTTATCGTTTCTTTACTATTTGCCATGGCGAGTAATCTCCGGCTCTATCTACTCACAACACGTCAGTACCTCAATTTATGCATCTAGAGACAAAATGCCGGAGAGCGAAGGAGGCTCGCGGCCAGCTCGGGAACGGAGGGAGGGAGAGAGCGAGAGAGAGAGAGAGAGAGAAAAGCGCGCAGGCGAAAGAAAAACAGATATATGCAGATAAGCGGGCGACGGAGACAGAGTAAGAGAGGCGAGGGAGAGGCCGATTGAGCAGCGCAGGAGAGTGACTCACCTTTAAAGGTTTCCTCAGCGCGGCGTCGTATATTATCTCTCTCTCTCTCCCTCCCGAGCGGCGAGCGCTCGAGCAGCGTCGCCAATATAATATTATCGCAAATCGCCTATCGCAAATTCACAACGGCGACGCTCGAGGATGAATGACTGAATGGAGCGAGATACGGCGATTTTCTCCGCGCGGAGAGCGAGAGAGGAGGCTCGATCGCTCGCCGCGACCTATGAGAATTCTGAGCCTCGCGAGTCCGCAGATTACAGGATTTCCCTGCCGTTGTTCCCCGGCCGTTTTTCCGCGAGCTATACGTTTTTTTTTTTTTGTTTTTTTCAAGCCGAGAGGCTTCGAACGTTTCTATTGATGCCCCCTCGCCTATGAGAGCGGCGTGCCTTTTCTTTTCGGCGCGCTTTTACCCGCATTGGCCGTTTGATTCTGAGATAGGCTGCCAGATCGCACGCATCTTATGTAAACTTCTACTCCTCGTGAATAAATTATGTAAGCTTTCAAACAATTATTACGTCTCCGATCCGTTAAAAATCGCAGAGCTGTGTGCGAAGCGCATTCTGCTCTGTGCACGCTGCGATATATATCTGTATTTTGTATCCTGGACAATTATGTCGTTTCGTTTCAGGCGGACAAATTCATAAAATATCCGAGAGCCCACACGGCAACGCGAAAGCACTCGCACACGACAAACGCGTCAAATCGGAGGCGCGATTCACACCTCAATTTCTACAAATAATCATCGTAGCCCATTCACCAGAACAGAGAAGTCCAACGTCAGCGGCGGCGCCAAAGCACGTATTATTCAGCACGCTCGAGCGATCCAGCAATGTATACAACATCGCAGAGGCGATGTCGCGAGGTCAACGGGAAAGGAGAATCGCGATAGGCGCCGCGAAGGATTCGCTCTCTCTCTCTCTTTCTCGCTCCGTCATCGAGAGGGACGCACGGCTTGATCATCGGCGACTTGCGTGCCGCCCCGCGAAAACCTCGCCGGCTCCGGATTATCTATGGCCGTAATAATTCAATCGGCTCGGGCATTAGGAGCGCGTTCGCATCATTCGTCATGGCGAGGAGCGTCCTCGCTCTCCTCGCGTGCGAACCCCGCGGGAAAATTACTCACGACGCGCGCGATGATGTTCTTGCCGATGATCGACTTTGTCTGCGCCGCGCCGGGGAATTTTCGAACGTAATCGCCCGAGCGGTTTGAAGGTTCTCATAGGATGCATCGTCGACTTTATTGAGTGGATCGTTCGAGGGAGATAATAAAACAATCGCGCGGCGGCTCGGTTTTTCGCACTTTTCTTTTTTCTTTTTTTCTTTTTAGAGGTTGAGGTCTCTCGCCCGAGCTGCTGGGATAGATTCGAGATGACTTGGGTGCGGATTAAAAGGTAATTGAACAATTGGATCTGATACACTGACTCTTCGCGCG
Organism: Ormyrus thymus; assembly: GCA_035582935.1. Taxonomy (NCBI): domain Eukaryota; kingdom Metazoa; phylum Arthropoda; class Insecta; order Hymenoptera; family Ormyridae; genus Ormyrus; species Ormyrus thymus. The sequence goes on from JAWWEM010000044.1 coordinate 11,519,403, forward strand.
AGCGCTCAATTTCATTGTTTACTTTAATAGTAAAGAAAGCTGTTTTGAAGTTCGTTCTCGATTAAGAATTTTTATTCGAAAATTGTGTGTGCCTGGCGCTGCTTGAAAAAAAAGTTTCGTGTTTAAAACTTGGGACAAATAATTATTTGACTTGCAAGCGATTTCAATCTTCTGTTGTAATACAAGCAAATGCGATATGAACCTAATAGAATCTATCTAAAAACTTAGGGGATATTCAGCTTAAAAATTAATAATCTCAAAGTATGAAATTTTAAGATTTGAATATTGGAAATTAACCGTCATAATAAATCAGCATATCTCTGCAAAGCTAATGTAAAACCATATGTTGATTTATAAGTTAAATTAAATGTAATTTTGTAAATAAATTAAATAGGCATAGCAGAGCCATTCCATTAATCTTTGGCACATGCACTGCGACGGTTTACGGGCCACGTATTTTAGCGATGTTATTTGCAACCGTAAACACATTGCCCATTGAAATTTAGCCCTTTTTTAAAAAGAAGGTTAGACAAACTGTCCTTTGTATTAGGATTTGTAGAGAGATTCTGATACTGTAAACTTGCTGGATTTTCAAATTCTAGAGTTTCCAGCTAATCAATCGGTCTACGCTACTATATTCCAGGGTGTATCTTTCAACAGTATCGTGTATTGACGGCGATGAAAATAAAACTGTAATTTCACGTATTATTTACTAATAGACGGCATTTTTATCTAAACTTTATTAGGAACTTTATTACGTCAATACATTATTACCATAAAACACAGTTTTTTCCATTGATCATAAAAGCCGGTCTCTCGAACAAAAGATTAAACAATATTTTAGTAAGAAATCTCGTAATAAACCCGGGAAATTATTATCCTCCGATAAAACTCGCATCACATGCTTCGAGCTAACTTATGAAAATATCTTTCAAGTTTCATCACCAGTTGGCGCGGAGCGTCCGCAGTAAACTCCGAGCACAAAAAAGCCACCGGGTAGATTCCAGTTGTCAAATGGTCGGAGAAAACAGATGCATCTCCGTCTTTGGAAACAGGTCGCGCGAAATATTTTCCGTAACATCCGCGCATTCCTATTTGCCGAAGCATTTTTAAGCCTCCTCGCTCGAGTGATTTCATCCTTTCGACAAATGGTGAACATGCAAGCATATACTGGCGTAGTTCATTCCGTCTCGAAACGGCGTGTAATTATATTATCGCAATGCGGCGAGGAGAGATAAACTTCGAGTCGGAAAACTGCATTTGTTTCCAAATCGGCCGGATGAAATTCTGAAAAGAGCGGCAATACGGTAGTAAATTTCTCAAACCGTCAGCTGAACCCTTTGTGCGACATCGAACTTTCTCACATTAATAAGTGCTTCGTTTTTCATTAAAATCGCATGCCCGATGCAAAGATCAAACGGCACTTCCGCAGTAAGTAAAACGATCTGCGTCGCAGATAAGTGCAGAATTTAGCCGGAGCGAGAGAGCCGAGTAAAAAGGAGAAAATTACCGGCAAAAAGGAGCCAAGACGCCGCGGAGAGCGAAGCAAAACCAAAAGGAAAGCCCGAGAGAATCCTGCCTGGCCGGGGAGCGGTATCGCGATTGCAGAGAGAGAGAGAGAGAGAGAGGAGCCTGAAAACGTCGAAAAAGAAAAGGGGCGGCGAGAGGCGCAAGCATGCGACTCGCCGCGCGCGGCGGCGGCGCAATCGGTAGGACACCTGCGTGACATTTCATTAAATACCGACGGAGCCCCGAGGCATTTCGCAGATCATTTCTGCGCGGAAAGAGGCGGATATCGCCGAGGCGATAAAGGAGAGACGCGGCAGAAAAAGAGAGGAGAAAAAAAGAAGACGGGAGGCGAGGAAGAAAAGGAAGCAAAAGAGGAGCGTCCGCGTCGTCGGTCGCACAAAGTGGATTCATTACGCGGCGCGCGGAATCCCCCGACCGCGAACATTTGCATCGGGAGATGTTTCTGCATCTCGCTCTATCTCAGGCTCGCGGTAGCCTCTGCGTCTCGAGTGAGAGTCGGACATTAGTAAGCGTCTCGGAATACCGTGGGACGCATTTAACATCGGTAAACGGGTCGAACCGTTGGTGGCGAACCTGCGGCCGAGGGGACATTGCAACCACGTTCCATCTCTCTCCCCCTCTCTTTCTCTCTCTCTCTCTCTCTCGCTCTCTGCGGAGCGCATAAAATCCGAGTCACTGCCCGTGAGCCATTTCTCTCCCTTCTTTTTCATTTCACTTTTTGCTTCTTCTCGCTCCGATGCCAAGCACATAATTCCGCTTCTTCGATTGCTCTCTCTTTCTCTCTAATGCCACATATCTGCAGAGGCTCTTTGAGGGAGAGCACAGGCTGAGCTTTACTACGTGCACTTTAAAGCTTTAATAAAGAATAAGCAAAGTACAGTAAATTTATTGCGAGTTTTTCTGAGGAAAATAGAGAAGATTTATTACCGTATATATTTTAGGTTTTTGCCTAAAATAGAGCTAAAATTTCTAATCGTTAAATTTGAATCATCGTTCTAAATGCAAGAAAATAAAAAAACCATTTTCTCAGTTTTCAAGCGATGAATGTGTCGGTTGATGCTAAAACTAAAATTTATTCAAATTACGATAATAATTTGTGCACGCAACAGCAATACCTAATTCAATAAAGTATACAGTTACAACAATGCAAGCATAAATTAGCTTCCAAGGCTTTTTACAGCCGATGGCTTCTGCAACCTCGAAAAACTCCTTTACAAACGACGTTCAGTGGAAAAAAAATGTCAACGCAACGGGAACACAACATTTACACCAGATGCAATTATCTCCCCTGGCATCATTCCTTTTTTATCTTCGCTTGATTAAACAAAAAAAAGGCCGCACGGAGTAAACGGCATCGCGGAGGCACGCATGAAGCTCGATATCACGCAAGAGGGAAAGAAAGAAACGCATAAATAGTTGTACACGCGCGCGTTACTTCCTCCAAAGCCTCGCGATGTTTCCTTCGGGAGGAGGAAGGCGTCTGTTCTTGTCGGACTCGTTCCACTGACGCCGCGCGCTGTCCTTCCGTCTGGCTCCGCTTATACTGATACTTATACGTGCGAGTGCGTATAAAGGAAAGGCGCGGGTAATTAAAGATATTATCGTTAGTGCGTGTCGCCAAATAGCGGCGTGCTCGTGTGTGCCTGCGTATAAAGTGCGCATATAACGATGATTTAGTAAGGAAAGAAAGCTGGAGTGAGGCATACGAAAAGTGCAGGAAACGGGAGCGAGAAAGAGTATTAAGGACTGTTGCTTTTATCAAGGAATAATCCGGTAGTTTAGTAACTCGAAACGACGCGATTTCCACGAAATATTGACTTGCTTTATTGGCCGATAGTGAAAATAAAGTAATTTTATTTATTTATTTAACCAGAAAAAACAGCTTACAATGGTAAACCCTACCGAGGTAAAATTACCTGTGTGTAGGTCCAGTTTGATTGAATATTAAATATTTTAGTGAAAAATATTCAATATTTTAAAATAGATAAATAGTATTGATATTTCAAAATTTTAATTAGAAACGTGAATTATTCTTCCTATAGCGTAATTAAACTCACATGACAATTTTTTTAAATTACGCTAACTTTAAGAAACCAATGTACAGCAGAAAGAACGTCTGCAAGATAAGAAAGGTCCCCTTTTATTCGATATCATCAAGTTTCTTTGGGGCAGATAATTAGAGAATTCGAAATTCGAAATTCCCAGAGTAAACGTTTAACGTGTCCACGAAAGAGGGAATTTTAAGGGCTATTACCTCGAGGTTGCTAAGGTTGCACGATATTTCTCGAATGTGCAACTGTTTCTTTAATTTAAATATCAATTTAACTAAACGCTGAGGAAAAAAATTTCATTGAATCAATGAAATCGTTTATCATATAGTGACAATTAAATATTTAATCATTTGAAATACATTTTTAGTTGAATCAAATATGGTTCTCGAATCAAAGAATTGATCAAATGACAAATATGTTCAAAGAATTAAATATTTAATTGTCACTAGATGATTAACGATTTCATTGATTCAATGAAATTTTTTTCTCAGTATACAAGGAGTAAATATTAAACCGCCAAAAACAGTTTCGCAGATAAAATCGTGCCCTCGGCAAAGCACTCGACTACCTCTCTTTCCGCATCGCAAATCCTCGGCCATCCTCGTTGTCACCGCGAGGTCGATTACACGATAGAGGCAGAGGTCAGGATCGACACTACATTGAGTCATCCCGCGCTCTGGAACAGATCCGGGATAGGCGGTTCATAAAACGCGCGATGCAGCGGCAGCTTCCCGGTACGGCACGTTAGAGCGCGGCATTATTTACAGTGCCTGGCTGCGCGCGCGGCTTTATTGCCGAGCTGTTTATTTTATAGGTTTTTCTGGACCTTTTGCGGACGGGTCCTTTCGGGCCGAGAGAGCCGCACTATCCCCCCATCCCCGCGAGAGCGTCTTATTTTTCTCGGTTCTAAGCTTACTTTATGTATCTCGCTACTTGTATTTCTCTCTTTCTCTCGTAAAGAAACTCGCCGCGATATTTCGAAAATGCGGGACGAGAGGAATGGCTCCGCGCGCATTCGCCATCCACGTGAGAAAAATCGGAATTAAGTGCGTCATAATTATTCCGGCGAGCGTATAATTAAATGCGGGATGATATATTTCCCGACGGAAAGTTAAATATCTTCGGGCCGAGGCGATAAAGTGGAATAATTTTAATTATTATATAAATAAATAAATAGGTAATTCATTTTATTTCAGAAATCATACGCCCAAGTCTGCAGCATGATTACAAGTATAAAAGGATGATACATGTATATACGTATAGATATTAAATAATCATTGTAATTATTAATTTAAAATCACTGCGCCTAGTTTTAAGCGATAAAAATGTCTAAAACCGAACTTTGCAATTTGAATTTCCCGCCGCCCGAAGCGAACGCGCGGCGAGCGTAGTACCGGCGCGCCCGCTAGGTGGTATCGGCCAATCCACAAAAAATGCGCGTTAGAGGCATATATAAGCGAGGCGGTCAAGCGAGTCAGCATCCTTCGCTCCCATTTTGTCTCATATTTTGTTTAAGATATCGTGAGATATCTTCTTACTTTTCCCTTAACTTTGTTCTCGCATCTCTAATACAAGACATTACAATCTTTGTTGAGTCGCAAATCAGTGTAGTTTTTTGCTCGTCAGTCAAAGTAAATTTCTCTTCCCAGAAGTCTTTATAAATTCCTTTAAGAAATAAAAATATTTATAATAAATGGAATTTATTTAACAAATGTAAAATTTTACTGTCACAAATGTACCTAGATAGATATACCTAATAGATCTAACTTCTTAGGGGTTACTGGCTCAATGTTACGAGCTGGTCTTGTTTTTTCAAGATCTAAACATCTCTCAGCTAGGACCTTGGTTTACTAAATTGTTGTAGCTATTTCTCTAAAAAACATTTCCTTTTTTTTTCATAATACACCATGC
>JAWWEM010000044.1:11535417-11570109 GCA_035582935.1 Ormyrus thymus
CCGCCCCCCCCCCCCCCCCCCGTCTTTCTTTCCCGCGGGTTCTCATTTTCCTCCTCGCGCAGGTTTGTTTTAGTTATTCACCGTTAAGTGGTTAATAACAGGTTCCCTCCAATAAACGCGCCGGGGCGCGTGCGCTCGTCTCCCGCGTAATTGCGCCTCGAAAACTTCTTACTCCCGGGCGAGCGAGAGCCAATTCGTTAAGTGCTCGGTTACGATCTCCTCGCCTTTTTACCTCGCTCGCGTATTGTTCGCCTCGATTCGCGGATATTTTTTTCCGCCTCAGCGCGGAGCGGAAATTTTCAGCTGCTTTAATGCGCGGGCTGCACGAGTATGGGGGCGTTCTTTTTTCGAGGGACTGTCAATTTTCCAATTTCTTGCGTTTAGCTAATTTAGTATAAGGGCAATGCATAACATATTGGCTGGAGTAATTACAAGAAACGCAGATGTTTATCTTTATAGCCGCTGTAATTATGAAATTATGTTACTTACAAGTACGGGGCATGCCAATTTGTCTTGCACAATTTTTAGAGAATGATACATTTTCTAATTATAATATTTCAATGAATAGAAATTTTCTTCAATTACAAAAATTTTAATTAAATATAAATAATAATTAAAAGCAAATTAAATTAGTCTAGCTTAAAATACACACAATACTGTAACAATTATATAATGTTAATCTTGAAAGTTTCCAAAAATTATTTGTCGTAATATATTTGAAAAAGAAAATTATGAGCTTCAAATATTAGATTAATAATGTTTCTTATTTATTTACTAGGCGATATAGAGCAATTACTGAATATCCTCAGCCTAATAAGAATTCGTAACTGAAAGCATTCAAATATGCAAATGATATAGCTCGGATAGACTATATTTCCTCGGGTTTATCAACGCTCAAAATCAATTATCCTACCATTCCACAATTTCATAAATAATCCAGCGAGTCAATTTAACATTCTTCCCTTGCACATTATCTAGTAACAAATTGTATCGGAATAAATACCTACAGATATTAGCAAGCATTTCATTAAACTTAATTTAAGTAGCTCAATAATCTCATTTTTCTAAAACCACCTCCATAAGAATCAGGACTACAGACGGAAAACATAACCGTAGATATCTGCGCAAACTCATATCTGCGCGCATACACGTATATATATATATGTACCCACCGATAAAAGCTCGAGCGGCGACTCGCAATCAGCGTAACTCGATCGCGATCGTGATCGCGCGACCAATGCGCAAATTCCTATCGCGACTGCCGCCGCCGCTGCTGCGCGGGAGCTCCGAGGCCGCGGAGATCGGTATATAATGCCAACTGGTGCGCGCGCGCGCTTCGATTTCGCAAGAGCAGAATTATCGTTTTCCGAATTGTTTTTCGTAATCGCGCCTTAATGCGCAGGTGCCGATCGACGCGGGGGGGGGGGGGGATCGAGTCAAAGAGAAAGAGAGACCGGAGCGGGAGCGATAATTTAAATGACTCCGCTCCGCGGGCTTGGGCAACGCTGGACTGTGTGTTTATGGGTTATCGATTTCGGATACGCAAGTTAATTGAATGTCCGCGAGCGCGTGGATGTGGCGCGGGTCTGCAAGTTGCGGGCATAATGAAAGCTCGATGGGGAAAAAAGTGCCGAGCGAAGGCTTATCATTACGGAGGCTGCGGATTTGCCTAGCGGAGATTTATGAGACTTGTTGCCCGGTGGGTGCAGGAGGGATTTTTCGAATTTTTCTATTGATAGACCGATGTGGGATACTGAGACAGAGATCGTTTAATTATCCGGTGAATTATAATCGGTGCGCGATAGTTAACATTAGCCTATTTAATGTCTGCGTCGGATTACGACGAGAATGGTGTATTTCAGATTTTTGCAAACTGTTTCATACAGTAACTCTTTCAAATACCAATGATGTGTTTATAAGCATAAGCAGAATTGCAGCTCGAAGTGCAGCCAAGAACTTGGGCAAAAAACGTAAAAAATTTTGAAAAAGAACTCTTGTTCCAGCATGTACTTAGAATTATCTCAAAAGCTCCGCACATTAAAATCCAGGAAAGCACGAGCGCGACCCCTGATTTAAAATGTAGCTCCTTCAGCCCTGTCATAAAAAGGCCGACATCAGCCGCATTAAAAGTCTCTGATTAAATGCCGGCACGTTGCGGGAGAGCGCGATTTTTCCGTGCCGACTACCACTCGGAGAGCTCCGGCTCATTGGTAAAATTAGCAAATGAGGCCCTCTGCCGCTCTCTCTCTCTCTCTCCACTCGCGCGGAATGATCAATGATAATGATTGCGCCGGAGCGTGATCGACATACCCAATACTTGGACCGTGTACCGCTGCCGCAGCTACCTCTCTCTCTCTCTCTCTCCCGGCGCCTGAAAGACCGAGGCGCGCAGACTCGCTACTCAATAACAGCGCGATGCCGGGGTGCTAACCCCTGCGCACTCGATAATATGAATCTCGCGCTGGGTCCGACTGCGGGCTCCGCGCGAGCAGCCCAGCGGCCGGCGATTTGCATGCCGATGAGTGATGAAGCGCGTCGAGGCCGATCGCGGCCGATGGTCGACGAGCACGCACGCGCATATGTGCGCGCGCTCCGCAGAAAGAAAAAAGGCGCGTGCACCGTCCGCGCACGTACTCGCCGCGCGTGTGGATCGGCCGCGGCTATCTTTTAATTTGCCCGAGAGACCGTTTCCGGGTCGGAGCGCCGATAACGTCCGTGGCCGAGCGCGCCGCATGTATGTGTACGTAAGAACCGCAGAAATTATTGCCCGGCCGCTTTTCGTTGCCGGGGAAAAGGGGAACGAAGCTGCCGCCGCTGCTGCTGCTTGGGAGCTGCGAGTTAGAGAGAAATTCAGGAGAGCGGACATAATGGAAAAAAAGCGTAACGCGCGGTTATTAGGAGGTGCGGATCGGCGGCGCTCGATGGATTGATTAAGGCAGTGTCTACGTAGGAGGGAACCTGCGCGTTGGGAAATTTGCATTTTTTCCAGACTCCTGATGATATGGCTTTGGGCACAATGTTTCGAGCACAGGATGAGGGGGAGAGAAATTTCACAGTCGCGGAATTAGAAAGTTTTCCGAGTTTCGAAAATTTTCCGTTATTTCTGCAAGAAGTCGCGAAAACTATTTATATAATTGTTATTGTATAATAATTTACAAAAATTAAACAAGAACAGATGGTCAAGGCAGCCAGTCTTCTTTTATCATGTCACTTCCTTTCTCAGCAATCATGTACGTGGCTGCATTGGTGTTTCCTCTAGTTACTAATGGCATGATTGACGCATCGATGACCCTAAGTTTATTGATTCCGTGAACCCGCAGTCTTGAATCAACAACAGAACTGTTATCATTTTTTGGGCCCATTTTGCAGGTACCTACCATATGCTGATTCATAGATGAGTAATATTTAACGTAACATTCATAATACTCGAGAGTATCAAACTGTAAATGCTCACAATTCTTTGCTGGTGACTTAACCCCCACGAATCCTTTTCTTCTAAATGCATTCGTTCCTATAATATGACTAGCCATTCGAGCACCTTCCACCACAGCTTTAAAATCTTGAGGGTGAGTAAGGAAATTAGCATAAATCAGTGGCTGCTTCCAGACAGGATCAGCTTTGTTTAATTTCACCGCGCCGCGACTTCTCGGTGCTACGAACTGAATGCTGATCGAAAATTCATTGTAATGAGGCAAAAATTGATAGCGGTTATCATTGGAGTCACTAGATCCGTTACTTAGAGACTTAATGAAATTAACTTTTATATCCGGAACGCCGCGTTTCACCGACTGAGGGGTTTGAAGGAAAGCCACGGCATCTAGAAAATTCCGACCTGCCATTGGTCCTTCGCGGGTAAAAGACCAGTGTATCAGATCTCTTTGGACGCTTTCGATCTCTACCGGTCTGTAAGGCTCGTTCGTTAGCCGAACTGAATACGGTGTCACGGATAAATGATTCTGAAGATTGTATCCTACCGGTAAATCTTTCTTAACTTGTATGCCCAATTCCAATAGATCGCTAGCCGGACCAATGCCAGAGAGCATCAGTAGCTTTGGGGAAGCAATACTACCCGCGGATACAATTACTTCTTTTTTGGCACGGATTATTTTTGTGCGTTTGTTTTTTGAATCAACGTATTCTACCCCCGTTGCTGTATTAGTGCCGTCGTCGAGAAGTATTTTCGTCACGTAACTATTGGTCCTTACAGTTAAATTTTTTCTCCTACCGCGAATCGGACGTAAAAAAGCAGCGTTTGAACTCTCTCGTCTGCCGTTCATTTTATTGTACTGCATTCTACTGATACCAATTTGCTCGCCAGAATTGTAATCAATTTCGTTGAAACCTAACTCCTTCCAGGCTTGTCGAATGGTCTGTGAATTTTCATCCTGCTTTAATATTTCAACGGCCAAGTACCCACCTGTACTGTGATAATTTGGATGTCTGTTTAAGGCCTGTTTAAAAGGTATAGCTTAATATAAGTATTTAAATTTCGTAATTATAGATTACAGTTGTGAAACTGATTTAAAAAAATAAACTCACCTCAACATCTCGAAAGTTTTCTGATTTTTTAAAGTACGGCAAAACATTTTCCCAATTCCATCCAGCATTTCCCAGGTTCGCCCAACTATCGAAATCAAACCTATTTCCCCTGATGTATTGCAAACCATTAATTGCGCTTGAACCACCCATGACTTTTCCACTCGCCCAGTGACAGCTTCTAGTCGGATCTGAATGACAAACAAAAGGCTCTGGTTCCGTGACGTAATCATAATCAATGCTACTCCCTTTTAACAAAGGCTCCAATCCAAGCACATTAGTAATTTCGGGCTCTTCGTCGCCTGCCTCGAGAAGCAGAACCTGCAATCAAATTACTCTTCGTACAAAGAATTTCGGTTCGAAGGCTATCTTCCGTTACCGTCCAATTTGCTACTTCGGTCAAGCGATTTGCGAGAACACAGCCTGCACTTCCAGCACCGACCACAATGAAGTCATACTCGTCAAGCACTCCCGTCTCGGCTTGTCGCTCGTTTCTTTTTTCAGCTTCTATAATGTTACTATCCAGCGATTGTGAAAAATATTCAGTTACAAAAATTATAAAGGCGAACGTAGACGGATCACAGCCACGACCCGTCGGGCACAGAACGTTGTTATTCTTAATTTCCCAAACCATTATTACAAGGGATCGGTAAAATTCAAGAATGCGTTCTTAACAAGACGTAAATGCACGAAAGTGTATTTTCGCAATTATTTTGTAATCCGCATTGCTTTTTCGTTGTACATCATGTAACGAAATGCCTTGCGATAAATTGCCTTTATTTTTGTTAAAATAATCCACAATCTCACGTTCATCGTATCACTACGTGAGAAACTACAGGCACTCGTTTAAAAAGAATCATAATAAAAATTTTCGAGCTTCTGTTAAAATTTTTCGAAACACTTCCATCCGCGAAACCTCATTCGCTAATATTAATATTCCCCGGGCTCAAGGACGATTTAAAAAAATCGGGCCCGACAGCTAGTGCAACCGCGAGGCGGCACACGAAATCGGCGCTAAATGAGTTTTATGGACTGCGTTATTTCATTGGCCTGTACTAAATTATAATCCCGCGCACCGCAGGCGCACGCGCAAAAGGAGCTAAACGAGAGCAGCGCATTATGCCCACAAAGCTAATACGCAGCCCGGGCGAGGAAAAAGTAAAGCTCGAAATCCCGACCGCAGGGACACACCTTCCCGGCAGCATCCGCGTCCGGGGATCGCACCGCGGCTCATTCCCACGTATCGCCGCGGTCGGGTCGCAGAGAGAGAGAGCCACGTATATTCTCCGGAAAATCCATTTCTCCGCACGGCGGCGGCGCATACTTTTGCTCGCTCTTGCGCGCCTAATGATCTAACGACAGGCGATCCTTCCGCGCGGAAAGTTCTCATTACTCCGCGCCGATCAGCTTGCGCGCGGCGAGGCCCGGTATGCACCTGGTTCGCTCGCTCGTTTTACACGAGCATCGGCTCCCGGCAAAAAGGATGTGTGCGTTTAGAAACGAGAGAGAAAGAGAGAGAGAGCGGTTCTCACGAGGTGCGCAATCGCGGCTGCCTTTTTTGCCCCTCATTTTATCCCTTGCCTACGCGCGCTCCTCCGTTTATGCGTTTTCTCGATTACAGCTGCACAATGCGTGCGCGCGCGCTCCGTTTTCTCTTTCTGCGCGGCTGACATCTCGCCGCGCGGCGCATTTATACGGATCGAGCGGCGAACAAAGAGCAATAAACCTATCAGCGCTCGATATTTCGAGTCCCGCGCGATGCCCGATAACGCATTGGCGGCCGCCGCCGACGCAACATTATCGCGATCAAAGCAGAGCGCCGATACTATCTCCCCGACGCGGCGCGCAGGTATATATACGTGTATACGCGCGTCCGCGGGCGGGTAATGAGCGGCGGCGCGCGGGGCCATTTTGAGCCGAGCCGCCGCCGATTATTGTAAAAAGTACGCGTAAATTGTGCGTATCGGCTAATAAATTCGTTCTCGCGAAGTTATCGGCCATCTACTGTCTATAATTATAACGAATCGCGGCCTGTGTAAATATGTTCATTGTACACGGCGCCTCGGTGATAAGTGAGTGACTAACGATTCGGAATTTCTGCTAGGTGTTTCGAGATAATAATGCATTTAAGCGGCGCAATACACGTGTACCGCCGGCAAGCGCTGGACAATCATTCAGAATATCGTTAGCGGCGAGGTACCGACGACGCCATCTATCGAGTTGAAGTTCAATGCAGGTCTATAAGTATTATACTAATTTCTCATGAGACGATTGACGAGTCTGTTGTTTACGTATAAAATAGACCATCATTTCCATCGCTAAACCTCTTCAAAATTCTCGTGGAAAAAAAACGAGAAATAAATGAACCTGCCAGCTTCGTCGGATCAGATTGAAAACCTGTTGAATTATTTTATGCAAAGATAATTCGTATTTCACAAAGTAATAGAACTACCGCCATTACTTTTTTTTCCACTAAAAGCCAATCGACCAGATTAGAAAAACACTGTCGAATAATGCAATTTCGCGCCTCGCCAAGTATACAGTTGCGCAATAAATTTCGATCTCGCCGCCGCGTCAGAGAGTCAGGCGGAGAGTCTGATTTTTCAGTGCAAGCTCGGCACCCTCGACGAGCAAAATTAATTATGTCGCGCGCTAATGCCACTCGCGAAGTAAATTATCATTGCGCGCTCATTGTGCGCGCGCGTATACGCGAAGCGGCGAGCGCTCTCCTGCTCCCATTCCAGCATTAAACGCGCGCGCTTCGGCTCGGCTCTGAATGGGAATTCCGATAACCGAGAGAGGCGAAACTGCCTAGGCGAGGAAAAAAAAAAGATTAAAACATAATTAAAGATCCTTATCATGTGGCAAGAAATCGCCCTAATAAGCGGAGAGCTGCACACCGAGTCTCTCTCTCTCTCTCTCTCTTGCCGCGGAGTAATTTTGCAAAGCTCTCCGCGCGCGGAGAAAATCAGCGCCGCATGAGAAGAGAGAAAGAGAGAGAGAGAGAGAGGGAGAAAAAAAGGAAGAGGAAAAAATAAGGGAATCAGATTCTTGGCTAGACGAGGACGCAGGCAGGAGTGCCAGGAAGACCGAGCCGCGATGACTCACCGGCGCATACTGCAATCCTAGACGCGCACTTACGTGCGCGCGCGCGCGAGCAAAAGACGCACGAGTAAAAAGTAAATTTATAGATAAAATAAAATTATAATTAGGCTCGGTGTTCCCTCGTGATTAATTTCCAGGCTTTCGCAATGAAATAACCTTCCTGCTTTATGGATACTCTTACTTTTAAATCAACATTGGCTCATCAACTGTACATGTCAAAGGAGTTTCCTTTAAAAGTGGATTTATCAAGAATTGCAGAATTTTATACATTAAATATATTCATGCGGACTGAACGCCCTAAAGGCGTCTGAATATTTTAAAAAATTCACTATCAGCAGTTTGGTGTACAGCTGTTTTTTTATAAATGCCACCTTGCAGTCTCTATATATCAGTAGTAGCAGACAAGCTTCGTTAGAGCAAACTTCTAATCTATGCTGGAAAGAAAACGTGCACTCTAAGCATACAGCACTTATATATAAACGAGTAGTTTTCCAGTAACTGTAATCTCCGCCGCTATATAGAAAAAAAAAAAGAAAGAAAAAATGATTGCCCGCCAAATTAAAAATAGTTAATGAAGTTTACGAAGCGATTTTCCGCCGAGTTTATTATTGTCGATCTTCCCCCATCCCCGCGATCCGCATCTCTCTCGCCGCGCGTCTGAAATTAATTCAAGGCAGCACCGGTACATCCTCGCGCTCCGCCGATATTGCTATACTTTCCAGCCGCGGTAGCAAAAATCGCCCGATCCTTATTTATATTTGAAAGTGGGCTGCATGGGAGCTAAACACCTCGCGGAGCCGCTCTCGTCCGGCGCGGGGCAATCGCGACCGCGGAGAGACGAGAGGAGCGCAGGAGGGCGTGCACCACCTCGACGCGCGGCCACGGCAATCAGCGCGCGCCGCTTCCAAGCTTACTCTCGGGCCCGCGCCCGCTGTATCGGTATATAGTTGCGTCCGGCACTCGCGCGCGCGCGCAAGTGTACGTACCGAATCCTCCCGCTACTCCCCGTTAATTGTCTTACCCCTACCACGGTCGGCGCGGCGCGCCCCGCGGTTCTCTTCCTCTTCGGCCGAGCGCGCGTAGCCATTTTTCAGATTTCGGCTAACGGTATACGCGCAGAGAGGGAGAGAGAGAGAGAGAGACGATCAGATACACGCAGCAAAGGCGTGCGAGGATTGATCGAGGAGGCACGCGCATCGAGGAAGTGCGATTCGTGCGGCTTCTCTGCACGAGGAAGCTGCTGCTGCTGCTGCTGCTGCCCCTTCGAGATACGGGAGAACTGCTTAATGGATTGAATTTATACTCGGTATTAGGATTAGAAGCTCGGCGAGGCCGAAGGAGCGACTCTCGCGGGGAGGGTGGGGGGGATATTATTTATTAAAGAAGAGTGAAACTTGCCGTTCTCATGAGGAGGCTGCCGCTGCCGCTGCCGCCTTTCCGACGGGGATCGTTCAGACGCGGATTGCTCAACTTTTTACGAGCCATTCAAATATGTTTTGTATGAATTTATGAAAATAGCACGGTTTAGGCGAAACAATTGCGAGGCCGCGGCTCTAATGAAATATACCCCGGCTAATGCCTATAATTTATTTTTCGCTCGTCGGCCAGCTTTGAGCGATACCGGACGAAAGAATGCATTAATTACATGCGAATATGGCTGATTATCAAGGTGGCCATAAAGATATATGGCTCTGGCATGCACTGATTCACTTGGAAACTGTTAATTACTTGGAGAATCTATATGCTCTCGATTTATTTATTTTTTTTTCCTTTCGCGATAGCGCCCGTCATTTTTTTCGCGGAAAGTTAAACTTTCTTCCCGGTTTCCATTGATATTACAACAAATTTCGCCTCATTTACAGGTCGTAAATTTATAAAATATATGAGAAAAGTTAATAACGTTCTCGGCTTATCTCTCGCTAACTGCCCCGAGTACATACGTAAAGTGTTTAGTGGCTGAGAAAAAGCATTTTTCCGCCTCGTCCGGTAAAAATTTCAATTCATTGCCCGATAAGCTTCGTTAGCATTCACTAAAAATCAATCATAACAGCCGATAAGATTATCGATTGTAAATAGTTTTATCTCCGCTTGTAAACCATACAGACAAATTAAGCTTCGACGTACTGCAGACCAAGTGATTTATATCGCAACGTCGAAAAGAGACTCAAATATTTCAGTGTCATTGACTCCTCGCCGACAGAAGTGACATAACATTTTACGGAATCGGACGGGCAACGAAACCTGAGAACCGAAACTCGCAACTCGCCAATAATCGAAAAGCGATAATCAGCGTCCGCGGAAAATTGACCAAGACGTCTCGGTCGGCTGGCAAGCGAATCGAATAATCCGCGCAAGAGAGCCGCGCAGCTCTCGACTGCATCCTCCGCGAACAATTTCGCCTCGCACAGCGTCTAATAAGCCGGCGGATCGGCTCGCGGCATTCAAAATTACCCGGTGCGCCTCTCGGAAGAAAAATCGGCCCCGATAGCATGTCCGGGATTTTTTACGCACGGGCCTCGGCTTTCGGCCGATGCGAGAACTCAATCCGCCTCCCTTCGGCCGCCTGGGCCCCGCTGCCATGTCGAAATCATCAATCAATAAAATGCTAATCGAATATCGGACCGCTAAAGGAATAATGCACGCAGCGACGGCGGCGGCGGCGGCGGCAGTCGGCTGGGCGATGACTTTCTCCTTTCGCAAGCTCTCGGGCCCGCGATCGTTTTCCCATGGCAAGTTAACACTGCCTGGTGGCCAGAAGAAAAGCAGATTATCTCGGCGAATCGCAGCCGGGGCGCGTCTAGAATGGCACATTTCGCTCTCTCTCTCTCTCTCTCTCTCTCTCCCTCTCTCGGTCGGACGGGCACACAATGCCGGGCCGGAGAAAGAGAGAGCTTGTCCGCGCAGTTGCCGCCGGGCAACGCGCGCCGAGAGTCGTGCACCTGCCTCGCGTCCTCTCTCGGCCGACTGGCCGCGCCCACGCGTTTCCACACCGAGCTCTCCCTCTCCGTGTGCGCGAGCGTACGTGTGCGCGCGCGGAGAGGCTGCACTCGCGCCCGAGCCGAGAGCCCGCAGCGGCGTTTCCGAAACCGCGCGAGCGCTTTGTTGCTGTCTCGCTCGCGCTCTTGATCGCCCGGCTTTTGTTTCGGATTATGCGGGAGAGGCGCGGGGAAGATTGGCACCCCGAGGCTGACGTTTCTGCAGGTTGCGGGAGAGAGAGGGGGGGGAGGGAGTCGGCGGGAAAAAATAAAGGGGAATGATGCTTGTCAAATGCGATACGCGCGGAGCTCGCTGCCGGGAGAGCTCGCCGAGCGATATCAGATGGGAGTGTCGTGCTATCGGCGGGCTTTTTTTTCCATCGCTTTTGGATTTGCGAAATTCATTTTCACTTTTATTCGGCCCATCGGGTTTCGTTGGTATTGTATAAGGTGTAGTTATTGGAAAAATTTGAAATTATCCTCTTCAACTTTGGATTGATCTGAAGTGCATCTTGTTTTATTTATATATGCAAATGCAAAAACTCTAGTAATTTACGATCAAGTTATTTCTAATGAATTGTAGTTTAGTAATAAAGTGGATTTTAAAGACTTCAATTGAATCTAAATTAGCTTCTTTACAGATCAATCTTTTAAAGCTGTCATCACATTGTATACATTTGCCTCTCTCAAAATTTATGCAGCTTCTCATCCCTACAAAAATTGAACACATCGTATAAAATAATGACTCTCTTATACAATTACACGGCAGATTTGCATTCCCCGGGTCAAACTCGAGACGCGTCGAAAAAATGGCGTTAACAGCATTATCTCCCGCAGCAATAAATAGTCAACTAGCCCGCTTATAAACTGACTTTATTGCCCCGGCGTAAGAAATCTATAAAAAGCTCCGCGCGGAATGGCCGGGGGAATAATTCAGTCGTCTCGGCGTTTCATCCTGCCCCCCCCCCCCTATTCACCTTACCGACGCGTTATAAAAGCAGTACCACTCCGTGCCTTCGTGATTTCGCGCGGAATGTCGTTTTCCCCCCTCGGCCCTTTGGCTCTCCCGGGGAAAAAATGAGCGACCCGCGCGCGCCTGCTTGACAGCATAAAGCGGCCGGAGAAAAATGGCGCGTCAGCCTACTTGGCACGGGCGTAGTTATAAAGCTCCTATCGGATGTACGCAGCCGCGCGCTTACGTTCCCGAGACCGCTATCTTAATATAGCGCGCGCGGAGATGTGCGCGGCGCGGCGCGCGGGTATGGCAGCAATCTGCCTATTCGTTAAAGAGCGGACTCGCAGCGATATTAGACGGAATAGCGCGTACGCAGAAGGTACGCGAGAGAGAGAGAGAGGGGGAGCACTGGATTTACGATCTCGGCTTTATCGTCGTTCTTAATAATTTATCCAAGCGCTCGCGAGAGAGAGAGAGAGAGAGAGAGAGAGAGGGAGCGCGCAGCTCGACGCAAAGTTCACCGCGCGCCGGCTTCTGAAGCATCGCGTGCGTGTAATGCTGCGGCTCTCTCACGCGTCAGCAGAGAAGAGGGGGGAAGGGGGGTGGGGGGAGGGCAGGGAGGGAAAAATCTGATCATTCATCCGCGAAGAGCGCGATGCCACAGATTTTATGAAATCTCGCGGCGCGGCCGAGATGCGTGCGAATCGAAGGCGAGCGGACCGGTTTCCGCGAGGGGCCCGGGCACGCAGCGCTCGCCTGTTATTCAGTGTCAATACGCGAATGTTAAGCGCGCGCGCGCGTCTTTCTATTTTTATGCAAATCGCGTGTTGATTTAAACCTTCGGCTTTATGCTAATTAATGGACTTCATTTCGATAATTGCCACGGACTCGGAGAGTCGTTTTGCACGGCTCGGGCAGAAGTGGGAATTATTTTAAATTATAATTAAACGATGAAAAACGCATTCGAGCGAATTCGAAAAATGCCTTCTTATCTCGGACTGTAATAATTATAGTTTTGTAAGATGAATTATAAGTTGCTAAGCTTCCCGTTATATTAGATCTTATAATGTCTTCATCAAGTTTTAACTGTTTAAAGTAATGCGAAGTCCATTAATCTCGGAGATTTTTTTACAATTACTTGTTCGGCTTTTTAACTCCGCCGAACAAATCTTCCAAAGCAATTCGTTTCCGCATCGGGCGAAAATTAAAATCCGCCTTATCATTAGGCAATTACGGTGTTATTATTGTTAATTACCCGAGTACTTAATAATTGCAGTGCTCGACACTGGAACTGCCATTTTCGATTCCCCCGGATTACATATACCGCGAATTTAGAAATTTCAAACTGACAGTCCATAAGTCGTCGATAATTACGTCGACGGTTTCTAATTCGTCCCAATCATTGTTATATGACGAGCTCCCATTACAGGAAACGTCGAGAACCGTTGGATTTCCGCGTCGGCCTAAAACGCGATTTATTCTATAATTGACACCCAGTAACAATATTGCCTCTATCATGACAATTACAAACTCCGACTGATTTCAATGCGGGCGTATAATTGGCTGGAATGCATTTATAGGTGTAGCCTACTTTCGCCCTTCGAGCGCTCCGGCACCGACAAAGTACCGATGCCTCGGTGTATGCATCGAGGCTGACTCTACACCCTCGCGCCGACAATAGACCATCGTTAAAACAAAAGGGATTGCACAATAAATTCCGCGCCTTTCAAAATCACCTACACTTTTTGCCTCGTCCTTTGCGCAATCGATAAATCTCGACGTTTTTTTTCCCTTCGAGCCATCGGCGCTCTGCTCTCATTGTTCGACTTCCAACGGTCTTTAATCCGTAATTTCGCTCCCGCATGCAAATGCGCTCGATCGATCCGATTGCCAAATTGAATTTCATAAATCGGCAACACGACAAACGCAGAACTTATGCCGAGCCAGCGCGATTAATACTAACGACAATAAATTTAGCCTCGAGAAAATTGAATCTCGTCGCTTTACCCCCGCCGCCCCGGAGAATAATTGCCATTTTAATTAGCTCTAGTCCGCGCACGCGATTATCTCGCGGTGCGTAAGAGCTTCATCGGCTCTCCCCGAGCTCGCCGCCCTTGTTTCGCCGACGCGGTCCCGTCGGCGGGGGCAAAACCAAAAGAAGCAAGGAACGAAGCGTCGCTCTTAAAAGACCTCCAAGACAGAGGAGAGCGATGATTTACTCGCAGCGCTAACAACTCGCCGTAAGTCTTTCTTCGCGGGGCGCACACGCGCGCACACCTGCGCGCGCGAGAGGCGCACGGGTGTGTGTGTGTGTGTACATTCGTAAGTTCATAATTTTCCCGACCAATGAGTTATAGGATCGCGTGACCGTATCGACCAGTTCCAGACAGTTCGGCGCTCGGCGTCTCGATAACAATAATAATAATTATAATAATACCAGAAAAAGGCCAAGCCCGGCCGCCCGGGAGTGATTAATGCAATCCCTGCGTATCGCCGGTAACGAGACCACTTGTACGTCGGACGTCACGCCACGAGCCTTATAATTTATAACGCGGCACACAGGCAGACGGGGAGAGCCCGAGCGCGGACTGCCGGGTGAAAAAGAGATAATTTATAATTTATTCCCGCGCGCGAGCGCCGAAGACGTCGTCACCCTTCCATCTCCCTCACTTAGCGAGACAAGTAGTCACGGGGGAAGAAAGTCCGCGGCGGGCGAGCGCTCCGATTTCCACGCGAGAGAGAGAGAGAGAGAGGGACAGTCGATCGCGCGCCGGTTGACATTCGTCGAGGCTCCGATTGACGGCTGACCGTTAATTACCGGTTCGAGACAGAGAGAGAGAGACGTGTCTCTCTCTCCTTCTGGCTTCTGCCGCGACTAATTTATCGAGCACCGCCTACGTGAACGCGCGTGCAAAAGGCTGCCGATCGGCTGCGCCGCCAGAAAGACATTTCCATTAAGGACTTATTAATGCCCCGATCGGCGAGAGAGAGCGCGCCGCTCTATCGGGCTCTCTCGCTTATTTGCATGCGCGCGATTTCCCAGAGGCCAAGACTCGCGCGCGCGTGCACACTTGGCAGTCGAGTCTGACCCACAAAGCGACGACTTCGTCGGATCGCCCGCTCGAGAGGGCTTTGTCTGCGGGGTGGCATTATGCATGCTTAATTACTCGGGAGAGGGAACCACTCGACGGGCGGGAAAGAGCGGGACTCTCGGACGATCGCGCTGATTTATGGGATCGATTCGCTGGGCGAGCGAGATGGCGTGCGCGGTAATCGGGTGACTAATTACCATTGCACTTTGCGACGAGCTTTTCGGATTTTAGCGCGGACGTGGAAACGATCGGTTTGCTTTAGATTGACTCCAAATTTAGCCTGATGCCTTAGTGAGGAGAAACTGTAAAGGCGTGACGGGAATGGAAACTGTACGTGCCGATTACTTTCGCAGAGCGCGCTTTACTGCGACGTTAATTTATTTTCGATTACGACCGATGAATATATTATGATAAATAATTTAATTTACGCGAAGAGACAATTGAAAAGCACGCTCCGCCGGGAATCCGCCTCGGCATTAAAAGCGCGCTTATAAAGTAGCAAATTGCCGATTGCATAATGCCCCGCTCGCATCCTAAAGCCATCTAAAGACGTAATAGCAGCCGGACCGACGCTCCCTTTCATTTCCATCAATTTTCACACGATCGGCTCCTCTCTCGGTCCCGCCTTCGAATCCTCAGTTCTCACCTGAAAAATCCTCATCGCTCAGCTCTCTCTCTCTCTCCCTCGCTCTCTCACGTGTTTACACTCGCGTTATAATGATGCCCCGGAGTCACGTGGCGCCACGCACTGCAGGCCGAGAGAGAGAGAGAAAAAGAGCACTCCGCGCAAGTAGCCGCTTGTGTATACACACGCACCTCGGCGACTGTGTATCGAAACGAGGCGAATCAGGTTTTTTCTCTCTCTCTCTTTCTCTCTCTCTGTTGGCGAGGGTAACGAGGCCGCTCATCGCTCGGCTGCCAATTTTAACGTCTCCCGCGGCGCCTTTTCACGCCCCGGCCTCCGCGTAACTCGCGAAAAGTGAGGGCCTCCTTATTTTCACCGACTCGTCGTGTTTGCCTTTCTTCGAATCCGGGGCCGCTCGTCCCGGCCCCCCCCTTTTATGAAAATAATTTACGGGCTCGTAAAAAGCGAGGAATAAGGGTAAACATCGGGCGCGCTCTCGCGGGGAAATGATTTTTCTCCTCGAACGCAGGCGGAGCCGTAATTTCGCGGCTCCGAGGCTTTGCGCAATAAAGCCGAGCCGACCGTTTATGAGCCGCGCGGCCGTAAACCCGCTCTCGCGAGCCGCGCGAGTTTGTCGTTTATAACGCCCCGGTCCTCGCCGAATCGGGCGCCTTTTCCCGCGACCGATTCGACGCGAGAGGCGCGACTGCCGCAGCGCACCCACGCTCCCGAGCTGCGTATCTCTCTCTCTCCTCTCGCGCGGTTAATCGGTATTTTATTATGCCGCGCGCGAGCGTGCCTGTTTGATTAGCGCGTCCGCGGGAGAAGGACGCCGCGTGTGTGTATGCGCGTATGAGAAAGATAGATGTTGCGAAGGATCCGAGTGGAGGTTTAGCGGCGACGCATTGAAATTTATCAAGCCGTAAAAAATAATTGGATTTGACGGGAGGATAAAAATGACCCGGCGCAGAGCTGGCTCATGCTAATGCGCGTAATGTTAAGGTGTGCAGATCGCGAGGCCTACCGCAGATAAATAACAGTTGACTGCGCGCCGGGAGAGCTTTTTTCTGCTTTGTCTTTAATTCATTATAGTCGTTAAAACTGAGTCACTTTGAGTATTTACAAGCGGCCGTTCAGACTTATTATCTTATCGTCGTGCTTTTATTAATTATGAAATTGTGATAAATATTATGCAAGTTAAACGTAGAGGAGGCAAACTCGGCGTAAATCATTCCTCCGGCACGCTAATATAATTAAGATTTTTTTACCTCTGATATAATGATTAATTTTATTGTTTTAAGAATTTTAAATGACCGCATCGCTTACCTCATTCCAGTACAAAATAGCCATTTCATCGACTCGCGCAGTGCGCAACCATTTTTTCCACGAATGCTGAAATTGACATATTATTATAGGCAAATCAGTGGTGAAAATTTATCGGGCAATTTTTCAAAGGAGCCATTGGCCAACGATTTCACTCCGCCGTTCTTGTAATCGGGGATACACGTACTTTTATTAAAAGCCTGGCGCGTAACCGACGCTCGGCTAGGCTAATGACGGATCGCAACTAATTAAGCAGCGAACAAAATGCAAACTAATATCGAGAGGAGTAGAAAGCCACGCGCGGCGAGTGCGGCAGATAATTGAGCCGAGAGGCTTTCTCGAATACACCGAAACTGTCCGCGTATGGCATCGAGTTGTCGGTGATGCAAAGACCTAATTAAAAGAGAATCGTGGCGTACCGATCAACATTTGAATTGCGCTCTCGTTCCGTCTCTCTCTCTCTCTCTCTCTCTCTGCTCTGTCTTTCCGATGTCACGAGCTCGTAAGCTCTCGTAGTTTTTGCGGAGGAGGCTGGAAAAAGAGAGACAAGAGACTCTTGACGGCCGTCACTGTCGCATTATGCACACCCTCCTGACACATTGACTAGAATGAGAGCCAGGAAGTGTCACGCTTAATCCTTTCCTGATAATCACCGTCCCGGTTCACTTTATTAGCTTTGAAATATTGCTGGACTATCGCTTACATTTTGATTATAAAGTCACGTCAAATTTACACGCGGTGGGCGGCTGAATTGCTTACTTTCAGGTGCAGCTCTAAGACGCGGTATAAAACGTGTCACATCGGATAAAAGCCATTTAATTTAAATGTAAATTTCGCTTTTCCGAGCGTTCGTTCGGCAATATATAACCAAGATACTCAGCGAGACTTTTACAACAAAACACCGCGCAGCAATTTCGATACTTCTAAAGAGCAGCCGGCGCAGATAAGTAGGCGAAACGAGCGCGAACCCCGCGTCGGTCGGGGCGCAAGGGCAGTTAATTGGTGCCTCGCGCGGACATCCCGGGTAAATTATTACGCCGGCCTCTTATATACACGCGTACTCGCGGCGCATGCAGCAGCAGCGGCGGCGGCGGCGGCGGCGGCCCGTTACGTCCCCCCGCGGCGTACGTCAGTGTCGCGCGAGCGCGTGACGAGAGCGACAAAGGCCGAGCGAGCGCGCGGACGGTGCGCCGGGCGAGCGTCCCTCCGAGCCGATTTTATCGGAGAATTAAAGAGGGTCGAGCGGCCGAGCCGTTCCTCAGGCCGGTTTTTTGGGCTTTAGCCGATTTCCTTATTGCGCGCTCGATGGTCTTTGTACGTAAGGCAATCGGTTTAATGAGGGGAGACTTGCGCGGAGGACCCGCGCGCTCTCGGGTCTTGATGCGTTTTGAAGCGGGCTTCTTTTTTCATTTTGACGAAAACTTTTGACTTCGCGCTGCTTCTGGTTGTAAGTGTTGCACTGTCTAAGAGAAGAGCTAAAATTTTGAATTTTAAATCCCAGCCGCTCGTTGTAATTCTTCTCGACAAAATAAAGCGCATTCGATGTTAATTTCTTTTTCTTTTAAATTCCATTGCACATTAATATTTCCAGTAAAAGTCCCATCAATATTGATTGATTAATTAAGCTAAACGAATGAAGTATTACAGGCACCATTAGCATATTTCGCTAATGCATCATCAGCGCATCTAATTAAAACTTAATGAAACGGCGTCCGTCGCGTTTTCCCCGCCGCGCTTCCTCGCTCCTTCGGCCTTTCAATCAAAAAAAGCGGGGCTCCGCGCGTCGCTATAAATAAATCGCTGGAAAATGCTAAGCACACATTAGCATAGCGGTAAATCTCAGGGCGCGATTGCGCAACGACGACGACGGACGGACGGACGGACGGACGGGGGACGTCGATTCCCGTATTCTCATCGGCACACCATCGCGCGCTCGCCGCTCGATCTCGTTCTGCGCCTCTCCGGCTCCCCGGCGCGAGAATGAAGAAATCACTTTCTCGCGCATAAGGAAGTCTCGCGACGCGCTCTCGCGGGAGAGGACGAGAGGAGGCAGGCAGGCTCACGGCGAACTGGGTCGCGACGTACGCCGAGATGTCTTCGACGCGACGGCGGCGGCAGCGGCGGCTCTCGTTACTTTGCATAAGCGCTTTTTCTTCGTTTACGAGAGGCGAGAGAGAGAGAGAGAGAGAGAGAGCACCGCGAGATTATAACTCGTTTCATAAACGGAGCTGAGCGCGGAAAGTGCGCGAATGAGGCAGGCCGCGGAGAAAATGTCCTATTGTAGGAGCGCCGCTAGATTATTCGTATTGTTCGAGAGGAAAATGTCGGCGGATCGCGTAATCGATAATTATGTAAAAACGAGAGAAAACACTTTATTTCCTTGGAAAGCGCGTACCCTGTTATTTAGCCCGCGCTCTCGAAGCGTATACCACGCAGACAATGAAAAAACTTATTTTATAATTCAATTTACTACACGATCTGGAAGCGCGGTGGGTACCTTTTGTTTTACGCGATAGCGCATGTAAATATAGTAAGCAAGCCCGGCGATTCAAAAATTTCGCGCGCTTTCCTTTACTCTCTAATAGCCTCGGAGGCGCGCGGAAAACGTAAACCCTCCTCCGGGAGAGATAAGTATACGCGTCTCCTCGGCATCGACTGTCGTGTCGGCGGCCTCGCCGCGGAAAAATCAGCTTAGATAATATAAAGAAAGAGCGAGAGTCCGCGTATCGGGCCCGGCGGAAAAGAGAGAAAGTGCTCGGAGCCCGGCGCTCGACGCTCCCACACTATCCGAGCGCGCGCCTGCCGCGGTCGCCGATGACCGGGTCTCGACGCCTACTGCGGCCTCTCTCTCCCCCTATCTATCGGTGCGCGCGCATTAGCCGCGGAGGCTCGTCGCGGGTGGTCAGGCGGGAGAGCTCCCTTTCCATGGAAATCCGCTCTCGTCCTTCCTGCTTTTCCTCGGCCGATCGACGCCTCCGTACGCTCGACGTTAATCGTCGATCTCTCCCTCTCTCTCCCTCGTGATTCACGCGCGACCGGTTCGCAGGCGCAGGCGTGCGAAATTACATACGCGGCGATGATCGCCGCGAGAGCCCCGCGCGCGCGAATAAATTCAAAGAGCTGCCGGATTTTAATTGCCGAGCTGTCGGCTCGCGCGAAATTTCGGGCTCGGCGCTCGGGCTCCTCCTTTATTATGCGTACGCGCGCGATCTCTCTCGGGCCGGGAGAGGCGCAAGGTGCGCGCGTTGCGTGATTATGAAACATGGGCTTTTTTCGGTAATCGTGTTTGTACTTCGTATAAGGGGAGAGCGGCGTGATGAATCGGCGATCGCCGCTTCTCCTTTTTTCCTCGGCGGGCAGGCTTCATTTGGAGCTGCGTGTGTAATTTAGATAAGTTTAATTGATATTTTGATTGACTGATTAAGAATATGTTATTACGTTCGATTCAGTGGACTTTTTATCGCTCCGCGTAGTACAATGTGTTTCGCACGTGGCTTTCGGTAAATATGAAAGATAAATACATGTAGAAGGTACAAATTTAATTTAAATGTTACGATCCGCGCCGATAATAAATTCTCAGACTGACGTTTGTAATTAATTTAATTAAAACATCTTTTCTGCGGAATGCAAAATCAGTTCAATTGATCAGTATCGCAAAGAGCGAGGCATTGGCTGAAAAACATTTACACAATAAGCCGCTTGCTTTGGTTAATTTCATGCCTGTCATTGCGTCTTCGGTCTATAGAAATGAAAAAAAAAAATTAATCAGTTAGGAAATAACAATTTCATATGTTATTACATACCTTTGGGTACGCGGCGCATTGTGCAATTGCCGCTTTAAACTCGAATGATCAGAGTGGCACAAGAAATCTTTCGCTGTAAAAAGGGAGAGAAAAAAAGCCGAAAATTTAAGCCTCATTACATTTTAGCACGGAAAACTCAGCTTAAGAAATCGAGGCGCTTAGCCTTAACAGCCGCGCGGAGGGACAATTAATAAGCCGCCGCGGCATCGCGATTGCGCGCCGCGTTCCGCGCCGAGCGCGCGGGGTCTTTATAATTGATACAGCAATAAACAAAAATTACGCTGGAAATAGAACCGCTCGCGCGCGGCCGCGACCCTCCTTCGGCATGCTCTCTCGCCGCCGTGTGCGCGCGCGCGCGCAAGCGAATTAAATGCCAGGCGGAATCCTAGAGACAAGATTCCGCTCGAGGATTCGCCCGCGAATAACAGCGGGAATGGCTGGGAAAAGCGAGATCGCCAAGCGCCGGCTTGCCGAGCCGCTCACATTATTTGTACGAGCCGCTTGCCGATACCGGAGGAGCCAAAGAGCCGCGACAGACGAAGAGGTTTGTTTTAATGGTGTAAGTGGAAAAGGACTAGTGGAGTAAGACGAAGCATTTTGTGTTTTTATATTATTTCGTTAATTTTGTTTTTTTAGAATGCTAATAATTTAAAAGTTATTTCGTAAATTTTATGGCGCAAACAATTTTCCTTGTTAATAAGATGCTTTTTTAATTAAAAGGTTAAATGAAAGAATGAGCGAGTTTCAAGTATTGCAAGTCATGTAAGAGTATAATTTATCGACTGATGTCCGAACGGTTTGGCCATTAAATATGTCTCCGACGTACATTATGCAAATGAAAATGCACGCTTAAATTTCACATGCCAAATCTAATGACTCGGAGGTTTGAGCAAAAGAAATGCATAATTCGTTACGTAATAGAGTCTTCGCGATAAACACATCCAGTGCCGATAAATCAATCGAGTCGCGCGGCGCAAAATTAATGCATAAATTAATCATTTAACAACGAAAGCCCAGAACGAACCGCGACAAAGACGCCTGGCTTCATTTGTACTCAATTTCCAGTGGCAAGAAGAATGGGAAAGAATCCACCGGTTACGGAGTCGGGACAGGAGAAAGAAAAAAAACGAGAATACAACGCATAATGCGATTCCGCGAGGGGAAGTCCCTCGAAAAAAAGAGCAGCCGGAGACGAGGCGAGAGCGAAGGAAGTAAGAAAGAGAAATAAGGATAAGGAGCGACTCTCGCAAGGCCGAGGACAAGCGCGAAAGATAAATGTGGGCGAAAGCAATGTCCGTTTAAAGAAGAGAGAGAGAGAGAGAGAGAGCGACGGGAAAGAGGAAGCGTCATATTTGTTTATGCAAAGGCGAGAATCGGGTGCCGCGCGCCGCTCCGCTCCTGACTTATACCGCGGACGTCTTTATTGCATTGTCTGCTCGGGCGGACGATCGTAAGAAAGCAAGCGGGGCCGTCGAGCTTGAAGGAAGTGCCGCGGCGAAAAAAACGGCGACTGCATCGCTCCGAGATCGTGCCTGCCTACTGTTTATAGAGCGAACGCCAGCGAGCGTCAACTTGTCACTTTTTCTTAGGCACGAATGCGAGATTCCTCGCGGCGGCTCGATCCCACAGTCTTATGGTTCAGATTCACTTTTACTCGCGAACGAAAGTGAGATTTGTGTGTAAAGGTTACGTGACTGCAGCCGGCTGGCGATTCGAATTAATTTCTGAATAAATTTCAGTTTTACGTGCATACGTTTTGATATCTACATCGAGGCGTAAGGTTTCGTAGATCCGTAATAAAAGTATTATACAAATTTTGTTAAGGCATTCACGTCGCTCTTGAAAAATACTAATTGTCGAAATCAATTAGTCCCTAAATGCTTTTCAATCACGGAGCAGCCCGACAAAAAGTATAAACGAAGCCCCAATAAAAAGCTTCTGAAACCCGTGTAAAATCTCCAGCGCGCGGAACATCAGGGCGAATATCCAGGGTGCAATTATCCGAGCGTTATTGTCAGTATCAGCGGCTCTCTCACGACCTCGAAAGGCCAAACGCGACAGTTCCGGCCTGCGGAGCCCGCACACACTCGCGCGCGCGCGCACGCACTCGCCCGCAGACGCCCGCAAGCCTCGCCTGTCGCGCAATAACCATTAAACCATGCCATCCTCGCAATTTCCCCCCCCCCCCGATAATAACTTGATAAAGGCGCGGACGTTCCGCGACCCCTTTGTGGCGAGCCGAGGAACGCGCGCGTCGCGATTCCCGCGCAACGGGCGAGGAGTATGTTTCGCCGGGGCGGCGTTGCTTTGCTTCCTTTTCACCCGTGGCCTTTCTCGCCCGCGAGAGACGCTCGATAATTACCGCGACCGGGCACGTACATGCGGGTAGTCGATATTCACGTCGCTCCGCGCGTCGATCGGGGGGAAGACTTTTTGAAGGATAAGCGACGGCGCTTTTTTCTCGCCGCCTGATTTAATGGGCGGCCGCGGGAATGCGGCGGATTTTTCCGCGGGAGCGCGCTTCGCTTTTCGAAGGGGAGATTGCGCGGAAATTTAATCACTTTTGCGTGCAGCCGGACGAACCTCTGCTCGGTGCGATTAGCGTGTAATTTGGTAAATGGTTTACTTCATTGAATTAGCGACTCGATGAATACGCGTACGTTATCGCGCGGATAATTAAATAGATATAAATCATCTGCATACATTTCGCATTTATCGACAATTAAGCTGCTTTACTGCTCGCTTTGTAAGCCGACTTTTTATCGCCTTTATGCAAATCGACAACATTATAAGGAGCAAATTGATTATTTCCAATAACAAGTTTCGCGTCGATTAATCACGGGAGTGTACCGAGGCTTTGGTCTCACTGAAAAGAAACAGGCACAAACCCATAAATAATTTAATGTCATAATTCAGCGCGCTCTCGTAAATCGGACGGCCGCTTATCAATCTTCCCAGAAATAGTAAAACGATATAGTTTAGCGCGAATAATATTATTAAGCCCTCGCTTCGGCGGCAATCCGCAAATAAGTCCAAACAGAATCCCCCAGTCCGAGAGCCGCCTGCGAAATTGCGCCGGGACGATTTAATGCTCCCGAGAGCCGGTACGATATATATATTGCAACTAATTACGCATATAATTATTATTATACCGAGGCTCGCGCCCGGGAGGATATCGGCGCAGCGGGAAGAGCGATGAGCCCCGTCCCGATTATAATAAAGAAAAGTCATATCCGAAGACATCTCATTACAGGCGGCCTTTGGGGACGGCCTGCGGACACGACGTCCGTCCGTGGCGGTGGTGTCCGCCAGTCCGAGGTCAGGTGCGGCCCTCTCGCGATCGTTAAGCTGCCGAGGCGGCGGCTGCGGCATCGATATCCGGCGTGCCGCCGCCGCTCCTGGCTAGTATCATTCTTGGATGTCCTTATTTGCAATATCTTAGCTCCTTTTGAGCGCATAAACGTTACCGGCCCCGGCAAGTATATGCATCCTGCCGCACCGCCGTATTTCATCCTAATGGCTTTTCGATTCGCTGTGTCCCGCGTAATAAGTACACGCTGTTTAAAGTTAAGTCCGCTGTAAATTAGGTAGGAATGAGTTACGAAACTCGTCTTTAATGAGTCGACTTCCGAGGATTTTTAAATTATTGTTAGTTAAACTTTTTGCCGGGGCTTTTTCATTACTAAAGAGCTGCCGCCGCTCGGCTCGAACGTTGTTTTCGTAAGTAAAATTAAATTCTATTAGCCAAGACTCTAATTACACGGTGACTTTAATGAAAACCCGCAGACGTATAAATTAATTTACGCTCGGAAGAATAATTTCATCGAGCGCAGCAGTGTGCGACGGCTTTTTCTAGAAAGCTCGCTTCGCAGATAAATCGCTTAAAGCGCCGAAAAAGTGCACGGCACAAAGAAACGGCACTGCCGCTCTAACTACTTAATCCAGCTGTCGGGCATAAATTTCTCAGCGGCGGCAACAATGTACCAGATTGCAGGCGAAAAAGAAGGCCGTATTAGGGCAAGCCGAGTACCGACTGCTCACGCCCACATAACTAGATCGCGATAGGCATCGTCGAAGGCCTTCGACAAATGGCCAAAGTAATGCATTCACCCGGAGAGAATAGAGCGCGGCCATAATCGAAACCCTCTCCGTAACCTATGCACCTACATAAAGTTGGAAGCGCGCCGATAAGCCGGCGAGATAAGCCGCGGCGGCAGCCTCCGCGGCGACTATTACTCCGCGGAGCGGCTCCGGGGGAATAATAAAAAGGCGGCCCCCCCTCGGCAAAAATCGCAATTACCGATAGCCGCGCGCGCGGCAGTTTCAATAATTTCAAGAAAAGCGGGGAATTAAGTAAAGCGCCTCGAAGGAGCGCTCTCCGCGGCGATTGTGTGTCCGCGCGCACCGAGGCTGCGGCCGCTGCGCTCCGCTCTTGGCTACCTCTCTCTCGAAACGAATCGAATAGCGGTTTTCTCCGCGCTCGCGCCGCGCGCGTTCCGGCGGCGGTCGCGCGCGCGCGCGCAGCTTCGTTAATAGCGATTTATCGGGCGCGCGCGCCGATTTTCATTCGGCGGCTCCGGCGGCCGCGCTCGCGATTAACGAAGCGATGCACGAGAAAGAGAGAGAGAGAGCCCAACAAAGGGCGATTCCTATCGTCTAAATTATTCGGGCGAGAAATCGAAAAGGCAGCACTCTCCGTGTATACACGTACACAGCGAAGACAAGCCGATCGTTTATAACTCTCGGGCTATTCCAGAGCTCCGAGGGAGCTCCGCCTGCTTCTCCTTTTTTTTTTCTGCCCCGCCTGGGCTTTTCGTTTCTCGGCCATCCCCGAGCGAGGAGCTTTCTTCCTCGTTTCGCCTCCTGCGCGCGAGCAGCCGAGGCCCGGGAGAGCGTCACGACCCACGACGAGTAGACCACCCAGATAATTAGACTTTCGGCTCGTGATCCGCGGTGTCGGCCCCCCCGAGCACGAACTCCGCCGCCGCCTCGTTCGATGCATGTACGTGGGATTGATTGCTATTCTGCAAACGATAATGATGTATTTCTGATAAGTAGAACAAAGTGGAATTTTGCGGCTCTCGGCCGGGCCGCCGCGGTTTACGACCGAATCGGCCGTGTTCCGGGAGAGCCGAGAGACAATTAGCCAGCCTTTCCCGGCTTGCCGCTTTGCTCGAAATTTCATTAGAAGATTATTCTTCCTTCTTTTCGCCCCCTTGCGATTTCTCTCTCTTTTTCAATGGACTTCGAAGCGGTTTTCCAGCGCGCATTTCGCCGTAATAAAGGGGACAAAGCCGCGAGCCGTAAAGAAGATCAGCTGAAACGTACACGTGTGTGCACAGCAAATCTCGCATAAACGCGCGCGTATGCACTCAACCCCCGGGATTTATATTCCATTAGTTTCTCCTCTCTTTCCCTCGTCCTTTTTTGCTTCTCTCCTCGCGCTCCGCGGCGGCTCCTTCACAGAGGCGCGCGCGCGCGCGCGCACACGCGTAGAAAGCCTTTATTTCATTCTCGAGCGAACGCACAGCAGCAGCAGCAGCGCGGCATCGGGCAGAAGAGAAAGAGAGAGAGAGAGAGGCAGATAAGCTGAGCTTGCGCACACATGCGCGCTCGCGCGTAATGTGTAACCCCGTAGTCGGTCATCGCTCATTACCGGTTAATTACCGGAGTAAGTCTCCGGAGCCTGACAGCACGAAGGCGGTGCGTGACTCTCGGCACTACGTTTTGCCGGGCGGCGTTAGGCGTAACTGTACCGCGCCGATCCACTCTTTAACTGTTGAACTGCACCGCGCGAGAGATATCCGCGAGGCGCGCGCACCGCAGCGAAAACGCCGGTTGACGATAAAAGCATAGCTGCCGCGCGCCGAGCGAGAGGGAGAGAGAGAGAGAGGATACGCCTTTTGCGCGCTTCGAGTTACGTGCCTTTGAAATTAAAGGCGCGCGAGCGGCCGCGCCGGGAAGCCGCGGCAACGAGCGGCCGCCGCTCTGCTGCATTTTTCACCGGGAGATTGTTTTATCGCAAATTGATAATTAATTTCGAGTTTATGAAAGCGGAAGGTCAGGGGAGGGCTGCCTGTTTCTTCTTTTTTTTTTTTCTCTTCCCGTCCCGGCCCCGCGGTTTACGAGCGGATCGCGCGCATGCGCAATGAGAGAATGATCGCCGCGCGCCGGCTATTCCGCCGAGGTGGATTATTTTTTAGGCGACTTTATTGCCATGGGAAAATCTTTCCTGCTGCCGCGCTTTTCAGGCAAAAGTGCACGCACCTGTGCCGCGAGACGAGAATTTAGGAGGACGTTAATAACCAGATGAGTGAAATTTAAGCTCTGTTATGCCCGTATATCAGTTTCTGGAATTGAATTTATAATTGGGAATCGTACTTCTCAATAATCTGAGAATCATACTCGCTACTTTTTAGATGCGCGTTTCGGTGCTTCTTCAAAGAAAAGTTGTGCTTTACTGTCACCAGTGAGCAGGGAAACTTTTCAATTGCGTATTTATGATTCGGCATCGTTAATTAGCCGATACTTTTTACAGCTACTTTTAATAGTTGCGTTTCGAATAATCAAAAATCCGCGCGGCAGAGCTTATCTTGATTTGACAATAAAATTTTGTTAATTGGAAAGAGGTCGGCGCTAAAAGTGCAAAAGTTTATTGATTAGAAAAAAAAACTTTATTGCCACTCATCGATGCGTAAGATATAAATTGACCCAAGCTTTAACGTTCCTCGTTAAAACCCAGGAGTAAAAACGCGCGTTTTATCGGTCAAGCAGCGCATTAGATACCAATAAAGTCGTGGAGCGGCTAAAAATCCGACAATGATTCATACGTGCACATACGTATACTCGTAGCAAAAAAGTTACCTGCCCAGATGCACACACAAGTTGTACAAGCAGACACGGACAACCGCACTCGCGCTTGGCGGCTACCGTCGATTCAATGGGGGCTCGAGATCTGTAATTGTATAATTCCCCGAGACGCTAAAAGTTAATTCGATCTTTATCGCGACTCAATGAAACACTCGGCGACGGCTTCCTCCTCCCCGGCGTCTCCCTTCCGCCTGCTCGCGCGCGGCGGCAGTTTGTCCGAGGCGCATGCGATTGTCACGACAATCCCGGTGCCTCGAAGGAAAACGGCCGCGCGCGCGAGCGGCTGTATTTACGGCGGCTGTCCCCGGCGCTGGTCCCCGGCCG
This sequence comes from Ormyrus thymus, assembly GCA_035582935.1. Taxonomy (NCBI): domain Eukaryota; kingdom Metazoa; phylum Arthropoda; class Insecta; order Hymenoptera; family Ormyridae; genus Ormyrus; species Ormyrus thymus. The sequence continues at coordinate 11,563,026 of JAWWEM010000044.1, forward strand.
CGGCATATTGTCCGGGCCGACGGTGAGTTAATCAGAGCTCCGGCTCTCGGCGCCGCCTTGTTATTAATGCGTAATTGAGCGCCGCGATTCATTACCCGGCCCCGTTCGGTTTGACTCGACGGGAAAATACGTTCGCTTCAATGGGACGAGGCTGAGCTCGCGCTCCTCGGCGCTGACGCTTCCTCCTGCCGCGGCTTCGAGTGCTCCTTTCTTGCTTAATAATTGCTTTTAACGAGACTCCGCGCTGGCAATCGCATTGTAATAATGTGTCTGCGTGAATTACTAGTCGAACTTGATTGCAAAGAGAAGAAGTTATTAAATAAATATGAGCCAAGTGTACGAAAGCGGCATTTTAGCCACTAAATAAGACCCTTGCAACAGAGTCTTCGCCGTGGCTGATTCCATTCGGAACAATGCTCTTTTCAATTAGCTAAATTAGCGAAATTTTTTCCGTTAATTAGCGCGAATCCAGCGAGAGCCGATTAAGCAATTAGAATTATTCGGGGGAGGGGATTTAATTAAAATCGAGCGGAATTTCATGTACCTCGGTTTATCAATTAACCAAAGCGATACGTAGCGCACAACATTCTGCTGCGGCAACGTCGTCCCCGCGCAGCATCATGAAAGGAATCGTTGACACGCGAATACAACTCGAGTACGCGATGTTCCTTTCTAAAGACAACACGGAGCGAGGAACGGCGCTCGGATGGCCTCTCCGCCGCGGCCGTTTGCGTGTCGGGATATTTAAGCAGTGTAAATCCATTCGAAAGGAGTTTCTTTACGTTTTATCATTAGAAGTGAGGGGCGCTCGTAAAGCAGTTAAACGTGTCGCGTTAAATCCGAAGTATAAAGCTATTTCCTTTCTTTTATTATTTTCTTACTTTACGCCCGAGGATAAAGCACACTTGAATTTATAATATAATTTATCGACCGTGAAAAGATAGTGTGCACTTTTTTTTTTCTCGAAAAATCAAGGTTAATTAAAATTTACTGGTAAACATTAACTCGACCACTGCTAATTTAAAGCACTCTATGCGCCAACCGTCAGTTGTATTAAAATATTGCTTTGTGCATTTTTACTTTAAAATAGGCGTTAGATAGCGTAAAGTTCAGAGTATATTTGTATTACACAGCAATTAAAGCAGCCGCACTAGTTGTAGTACCAAGGCGAGCGCAGCAATTAGCTAATTAGCAGATTTATAATTTTATTTAATTTTATAAGAGAAAACAGAATCACATCCAGCAAAACTTAAATTAACCCTAAACCGATTAGATTCGATCGAAAACGTTGATGGATTAAAGCAAACAGCTGAGCTAATTTATAGCGGCGAGGCTCACTTTTTACTCTCGAATCCTACGCGCTTATCTGCTTCCATATCAATTTGCGCTCAATAATTCTTCCGTCCAGCTTCGAGTACGGGCCCGCCAACGTTAAATAGTTATAAACGTTAAACATTGTTAATTAACCGTAAAATGATTACACGGCCGGGCGATGTTATTTTAATCAATCACCGCGAGAGCGGCGCATAAAAATGATAAATTTATGCAGCGCGCCGCAGCCCGACGCGACATCGATAAATCCTCAACGAGCATAATTTACCTCTCTTCAAACACGCTATAAATCGTACGCGGGCGCGCGCGCGCCTTCGCAGAGCCGCGAGAGATCTCGCGCGCGGCCAGTCTCAAATTTACGCCGTCGCCCGCAAAACGTGCGGAGTGAAGAGGAGGGGGGCCGCGAAGTCGGGGCGTTATGATCGAGCGTACTTTAGGAGGCCGTCATCGCGTCGCGCGACGTCCGCGCACCCATACACATATATATATATCTCCGAGGGGCGTTAATCGCGCGACGTGCGAACGCACGGCGCAGGTAGGCCGCCTCTCTCTCTCTCTCTCTGCTGGCGAGGGTATTTCATGAATATGCATTGCTTTATGGAAGCACCGACGGCCGACGAGCGTTATAATGCAGCGCGCGCGGGGGACGGGGGACCGGCGTGCGTTGCTCCCAATTTGTCACACACCATGGCATTATCTCGTTTGCTTAATAAAGCGGTATTATATTTCGCCGCCCCGCGCGCATAAAGCGTAACGCGCGCGCCTGCACGACAGGCCGCCCAGAGCCGTTTCGCTTCCTAAAACGTGTTCATCCAGAGGGGAAATGAGCTCTTCGTAAGCTGCCGCGCTTTCGCGCCGGGAATTTATTTCAGAGATTGCTTCGCCGATGAAAAGTGAGATTTTTATTTGCCCGCTGATTATGGTGTTTGACCGGTCAATGTGACTATCTGCACAGTGCACAATGAATGTCTTAAGATTTTTTGCACAATTTTTAATACATTTTGTAAATTGCATAAAATAAATAATAGACTGTATGGTGTAGGAATCCGAATACTTACCTTTTCATTTTATCTTACCTTTACGAAAACATAGTCTACTCATACAACGGTCATAATAAGTATTAAGAATTAATAAAAAACGACGTTTGTTTATTTTATAATGTAAAATAAGTAAATCAATAATCAATCGCATAAAAGAAGATTAATTCACGAATTAAATTTCACACCAAATAACCTTGATTGTCATTTGAAAAATGTTGCCTCCGCAACAAATATCCCACTCGTTGAGCAGAGTAAATTCTAAAACGAATCAAACGGCAACGCTCGGTTAATTAAGCCGGCAAATCGATCGGCCGATTATGATAATAAAATTGAGCATCGCCAGCTTAGACGCCTGCAGCTCTCGGCTCCAAGGGCCGGGGAGAGAGATTCGCCGGCTCTCGCTCTCGCTGCCCGCTCGAGATAACTCGTCCCGGGGCCGGCTCAAACACGAGCAAACCCGCGGCCCTGTTTCGCGCCTACGCCACCTGTTAGCGTCGGGCGACGACGATGCGCGGCGATCGGGCGATTTATCGTCAACGCGAGCGTAAACCCCTCCGCGAGCCGCGACACGCAATCGGCCCTTTTACGGCCTGTAATGGCATGCGCAGTCGCCTTCAAGTACCGCGACGATGTCTTTGATAAACTGATAAGCGAAATTTAAATGAAAGCTCGGCTCTTTTCTTCTCTCTTTTTTTTTTTTTCCTTTTCTCTCACCACGGGCCTCAAAGCGCACTTACAACCGGCCCGATGAAAAGGCAGATAAGGCCCGCGAGCCACGAGTACACCCGACGCGCGCGTCCGCTTATACGTTTGCGGGTCGATTTCTATTAAGTTTCGTGTAAGCGTTTATTAAAGCACCGCGAGCCAATCGCTTCTTTTTTACCTTGGACCTCGCTTTTTCGAGACCTTTTTTTAGCTTGACGCGCCACCGCCGCTATTACCCGTTCAATTTATGCGCGCGAGCGGCGAGGGGATGGGCGACGAATCTGGCTGATTTGCATCGAAATCGTTTATTTTTTCGAAATTTTGGTTCTTTAATCTTTTACACATTAAATTTCTGTAATTTCAGTCGTAGGAAATAAAAATTCAATTTTATAACCCTCCGCTTTATGACTCTTTATACTATACGGCACCTGCAAGTTAAAAACATTTCTTATATTCTCCTAAAATAATTAATTGCTAATTTTATTAAATATTTATAAGATTCGCATGAAAATATAAAGATCGACTGCAACGGATCTGCACAAAACATTACGAAAGAATTCAGTTTATTTATATTTACCGATATGCTTAGAAGAGTCATCCAGAACATAAACGATCCACGGCTACTCGCCATATTTCTCACTCCTCGTACACTGAGAGAAAAAACGGAGTAAAAATTACTATTCTATATCGTAACTTGAGATATGAGAAGAAAAAAAAGATTTTTACTAAACTGCATAGTAAATATTAAAGTCGAAAATTGTAGATACGAGAAGAAAAATAATATTTACTATTCACGAACAGTAAATATTATTTTTTCGACTTTAACATTTACTATTCAAATATTAAAAATCCTTTTTTCTTCCTCTCATATCTCAAGTCACGATACAGAATAGTAATTTTTACTCTTTTTTCTCTCAGCGTACCAGCAACTGCGCATCGAGGAGAGCGAGACATATCAAGGGAGCACATCGCGACATTACCCGGGGGCGATTTACCACTTAAAATCCGCACTTAAGAGCGTCCGCGCGCGCGCGACCGTTATAACCGAAGAGGAAGTCGTACGCACGGCGAGGAGCGAAGGGTTTAGCATCTCCCGGGCCCGGCCGGGGCAAAAAAGGATCCCCGCGATATATATATATATATGTGCGGGTACGAATGCGTGTCGCCCGGCGACTCCTTCGCGAACGCACCGATTTTACGCGAGATACATTAATGCGACATGACGCGCGTATATACGCAGCCACCGGATGTATTTTCTTATTGCCCCTCGACGGTTCGCGAGCGCTTCTCGCGCGAGAGAGCCCGAGCACGCATATATATACGTATACATTTATGCATAGCGAAATAAACACATACGAGAGAGAGGGAGAGAGAGAGAGAGATTCAATCGACAATTAATTCATTTTCCCGGCATTCATTTTCAAGGGGCGCTCTAGCGTGCCCCTGTCGCCCCGCGCGCTTATACATTCAATTGCGCTGCAAGGAGATCGGGAGCGGCTTAAATCGCCGAGCGACAATGTATGAAAATGAAAATTTGTTATTCCGCATTTCAGCCTGTCCTCTTGATGCGCGTCTCGCGAGGCGCAATCGTAAATTGAAATTAATTGCGGCCTTGTTCGTGCGCGGGGTGAACGAGAAAACTGATTATTTCGTTGCAACCTTCGTGTCTTCTCACACCAGGCCTTCTTTGCTTTACCGATTTTTATCTCCTCGCTTGTCGTTATTTAACTTATTTTAATCGCAAGTGCTGCTTTTCACAGCTGAGCGGTCGCCTCGCGTTACCTCGCGTCCGCGCCTCTACTCGCATAGTACGTCGCGCAAAAAAATAACGCTGCAAAGCAGAAAAACAAAAAAAAAGCAGTAAAAAAGCCATGAAAATATATTAAGAAAAAGGAACACGGGCGACGCGGCGCTCCTCTCCCGGCGGGGAGAATGCGTTATCCGGGCCGGGATCTCTCGAGCGGCTCGAAAAATGCGACTCATAGGGGGATCAACGACGTTTCGCACTTTTCCTCGGTGCCCGTGAGTGCGCTCGATCCTCTTAATCTTATCGGGGGCTCGAACTTTTGTCAGGCCGAGCGAGCGAGAGAGAGAGAGTCCTGTTGGCGGTGAGCCGCGCGCACGCTTTATCGCGCTCTCGCTCGACGGGGCCCGCGCGGGGAGGCGGAGGGACGGGGAACCCGTTCTGCCTCTTCCGCCTCGCGGGCGGGTTTGTCGCGGAGTATAAGGAGTCAATAGTTCAGCCGTATTATGGCTCTTTTGATAGATATCGCTGCTTAGCCTTGTTCCGAGGACCGGCCGGCGTGAGAAATTTATCAAATTTAGATGATAGCGAGATTCGCGAGGAATTTATTGGCGAGGCCAAGCGCGGAGGTGGAGACTGTGCGTTTAAGTGATTCTTTATTGAAAGTCTTTGTATTTTACGGTGATGTTTATCAAGTATTTTATTCGTTTTTTTTTTTTTTGGCACAAGAATGATAATTTTGCTTCAAAAGGAAATTACGCTATTTTACGCAATGGAGTCAAGATAAATTTGAATAATTATTTGATATTTACTCCGGAAAACTGACTAACCATTACGCGCGAAATAGAATTTTTTTACCAAGCAAGTAAAACAAATCCTTCCCAAATTCGCGAAAACAAATTGTACAGGCTAGAAAGCAGTCCGCACCTGTCGTCCAGAGATTTCCTGCTCGAGTCTCCGAGAGCGCAGCCTCCCAAAGTCCTCCGCGCGCTCGCGCCGCGACAGAGCTCGATTCGTTAAGTTCGTCGCCGAGTTCCCGTGGGACTCGCCGCCGCGAATCCAGGAAGCACTGGCGCGGCATCTCGGTCCCCATTGTTAAGGGCTATACCTTCGCCCCCCCCCTCCCCCTCCTGCCGGCGCTATATAACGATATATACACCCGAAGAAAAAGAGCGAGAGAGGCGCGCAGAATCTAATCTGATGGAGCGCCTCGGTCCACCTAATGGCCAAGCCGTGTCGTGACACGCACCTCAGTCTCGCTTTTTCTCTCCCTCCCCCCTCCCCCCTCTCTCTCTCACCAGTTTCTCGCGGGGACGACGATCGTGTGTAAGGAGCCAAAGTCATGTTTCCTCGGAGCGGAGAGACGCCGTGCTCTCCCGAGTCAGCCCCACGATCGCGCTCGATTTAACCCCGAGAGCCGCGGCGATTCTTTCCGCATCGACGCAGATCACGCGGATTCGGTCGTCCGAGGAATCGTTACTCCTTGCGGTGAGTGTGGTCTCGTCGATTCGCGTGCTGTTTGCCTCTTCGGGATGAGTACTCGTGCCTCGAGTCGTTGAAAGAGGGGGCGGGGGTTTCTTTTTGCTGCTGGGAGCGAGGTAAGACTTTGAAAAACTCTAGGCGCTTCGAGGATGTGTATAGTGGAAAGGGTAAGTAATAAGAAAATAGGTGTACTTATGAAGAAATAACTGTAAATGTGTATTAAGAATAATCTGTCGTCTTTCAATATTTATAGAAGGCGATGGATGCTGGATGAATAAAATAAGATTTATAAATAATACACATTAGCACTCAAATCGCAAAATTTAAAAATACAAAAGCTTGTTTATTGAAAGGAATAAATTCCTACAAACAAGTATCCATAAACCTTTTTCTTGAAATGGACAAATACTTTTCAATTAAAATTCCTCGGCGCTCGAAAACCTTATCAGAAGAATTTTCCTCGCGCGACAACAACGGATCAATATAAAATCCGAAAGTGTTGCTCATACCGACCGCTTTGAAAGAAAATCGCCGTAAATCGCGGCCTAATGGTCCGAAAACGCAAGCGATATTTCAAAATTAAGAGCCTTAAATCATTAGCCCATAAAACGGAGATAGTCGCTTTTAATAAAGAGCCAGGAATATAAAACGAGACCGTAAAATCGCCACTAAAATTTCCGTCCACTTTTCCCATGGAAAAGCGAAATTCAACGAACATGGCAGCGCGCGCCGCGCGGCCAAGTATATCGTCGAATCTCACTTTCGCGAGAGAGAGAGAGAG
>JAWWEM010000044.1:11570209-11585514 GCA_035582935.1 Ormyrus thymus
GAGAGAGAGAGAGAGGCCGGAAAAGAATCGCCGCGCGCACACGCGGAACCTCGCGCGCGCGCGCGATGCATCATTTGTCCTCTCTCTCTCTCCCTCCCCCCGGCGCGGTGCTTACACTCCGGACTCGTTAGGCGAATAAATTAAATTGGAAAGCGCGCGCGGTGCTTTTTACGAGCGGCCCCTCGCACGCAATGCGTCTTGGCGACACCGACTCTCTCACGTACTCGAAGCTCTCCTCTCTCGGGTGGGAAGAGGGGGGGGGGAGGGCTTGATGCATGCGTCGTGCTAACTTGCTGTCAGCGCGAGCCGAGAGAGCGAGAAAAAGAAACTGGTAGCCTAAGCCGGCGACTGTATATGAGGCGCGCGAGAGAGAGAGAGAGAGCGGAGAATCGAATCCTGTAATTGGAGACGGCGAACACGAGGCGAGAGCCTCAACGATCCGTCGTTACTTACGCCGCCCTGCCGCTGACAGACGCCGAGGAAAGAATTTCAATGTGGATAAGTAACGAGCTATGACTTAATAGGCAAGGAGGCCCGAGCCTTTGACACGAGTTTCGCGAGGCTTTTTCTTCTTTTTTTTAAATCGATGATTTTTCAGGCAGAGCGCTTGTTCGTTTCTGCCTGGAAGCGATCGTGGGCCGCAAAATTATGCATTGTTCTTATTTAATTTTATTTTGGATGCGTGCATTTAAACGAAGTATGCGCGGTAATTGAATGATTATATTTAGAGTTTCATTTACATATTGCTTGCTCATGTTTTTAATTGAACGAAAACGACACGACACGCGCGTTAATTAAAATCAGGAAATCATATAAAGTCCGCCGGCGAGGAGAAAGTCTGTCATTATAAGTGCACCGTACACGCAGATTGCGTTCTTGAAATTTTTTACAGAATCGCCGAGTCGCACGAAAATTTCAACATCGCCTTCAAAAAAAAAGAGGGGGAAAAAAAAAAGATTTAGATCGCGATATTTACAGGAGAGTCACACGACTTCAAGGAGCTGCTTGAATTATTGCACTCGCCGCGGAACAACAAACAAAATCGCTCGTACGCATACGTGCGCCGAGCGCGAGCGAACGAGCGCGCTTACGAGCAAATAAGCCGATAGCGCGCGGTGCTCGTGGAAATTCTTCTCCTCGGCTAGATAAGGCGCCTGAGCGATAGTAAATTACGCTTTGAAATAATTAATACATCCGCGCTTACAAAATCAAAAGTAATTGCCAATGCTAAACCGAATCCTTTTAAATTGGCCTGGCGTGTTAAAACCGCGCGTAAAAGGAGATAATAACTTTATTTGAAACATTTTGCAAAAGAAGTGTGTGTGCGCGCCAAGGTGTGCGCCGCTACCGCTTTTAGCGGCGTTTTAAATTAAAAATCATAAAAGTACTAATTTATAACGCGCCCGTTTATTTTAATTAAAATACTTTCAGTACTTTATACGCGCGGCGCGCCGTCGAAAAAGAGTTTTTCTCCGCGAGAGCTATTATTTTGCACTTTATAAACATTGAAACTTGAGAAGTCTTGGGATACTTCTACATGCGCGTACGCAATCGCTATATTATCACTGAATTTAATAAGTTCGATAAACGTATTTTTTTCCATTCAACCCCAAGCCCTTAGGCTAAACCTTTCACTGGCAATCGCTTGGAAAATAAATGAGATATCTGTTAAACGCCTTGAGTGTATAAAGGAAACCGCGTACTTAAACTTGTAAGCACACATAGTACACCTCCGCCCTCGGAGAAAAATACACTTGCGAAACGGCCGCGAAGAAAGATTAAAAATGCCGAATTACCAGCCGAGAAGTAAGTTTCCACCTTCACACGATCTCAACGGCGTGAAAAGCAAAGGCACCGAGGCAGCGATTCTCCTGAAAAAGCGGCCTCCGCGCTCGCCGGGCCCGACCTGAGCCGGGCCCCGGCGAAGTTACAGATCACAAAAGAGGAAACAAGCGCGCCGGAGCGTGCTCCCTCGCGCGCCGGGACAAAGAGTCGCACGCGAGCGCGGAGGAGCCCCGCGCCGCGCTATCTCTCCAGGCGGCAGCGCTTCCCTCGGGGCGCTTCGCGGAGACGGTCCTTCCTTTTTTTTCTGCGGGGCGCGCACGTGTATCCGCGGCGCGGGCGGCCCGATGGGTATCGCGCGAGAGAGAGAGAGAGAGAGAGCGCGACAATCATCGGGAGAGCCAATTACACCGGGGAAGTACGCAGCGAGAGATCGCGCGCGCACGCCAGGGGGAGAGGAGGCGCTCATTGAGATTTATTTGCCCTCCGCGAAGCGGGTCCCCTGGCTCGCTCGACGCCTTTTTTTCCTGCCCGCAGAGCTCGTCCTCTTTTAGGTGCGCTTTCGGCTCGACTCGTTTACCCCCGATTCTTTCGATTCCGGCTGCCTGGCCTCGTGTGCTCGATATTCCGATCGAGCTTTGGCGCTGCGAGGACGCGGACTTTTCGAACCTTTTGGCTGGCTTCGCTCGTCGGCTCGCGAGTCGAAGCGGCTTTAGACCCAGTTTTTATAGAGAGAAGTAATCTTAGCACGGTTAAACAGGCGTATTTTCACTCGAATAAATCGAATGAAAGCGCAAAGAATCCATTGAAGCCGCCCGATTTTCATTTCATCTCATTCGAGCCCCGTCGAAAGCACGCGAATTAGTCATCCGCGGAGAAGGAGCGCGCGCGCGCGGGGGGGGGGGGCAAACGCGCGTCGAAAAGCTCTCTTCCTTGCGGGTCAATCAACGAGAATACTTTAACAAGCGCGTGCCTGCATACGAGAGAGGAAGAGCGAGGCAAAAGCATCCGCTGAAAATCCACCCCCTCCCGAGTTGCGACTGCTTTGCGAAAACATTCCACAGTTCCACTGCCACCCCTTGGAGTATTGCGGCCGAGCACAAGCACAGCCAGAGAGAGAGAAGCGGAGTTTCGCGCTAGATGCTATATCAGCCGCGCGGCGCTTGCTGTCTCTGCTACTTCGGACGGCTCCTCTCTCTCTCTGTGTGCAACGGCAGCAGCCGTCTAGCTGGGAGGTATTTGATATTGACTTCTCAGAGGCAGTAGCAGGCTTTGAACTCGGTCTCCTCTCTCTCTCTCTCTCTCTCTCTCTCTCTCTCTCTCTCGGCCGAGTAGTAGCGTCAGAGGAAGCGGCCGAAAGAGGAAAAAGCCGGCGGAGGGATGAGGCCTGGGACCGAAGGGGAGAAAGACGAAAAGAGAGAGAGAAGAAACGCCGTCCGCAGAGAGGAGAGAGAGAGAGAGAGAGAGCGCCCAGTGCGTTTAATTAAAAAGCTTCGTACGTGGTGTAGTTGGCTCTCTTGCGGGGCGAAGTACCGCCTGCGCTTCTCCTCTAACGTATATATATGTATATATAACACGCAGCCCGGCGTATTGTATCTCTTGAGAGGCCGCGGGAGTCGATAAACTTGCCGGATTCTAATTTTTTAATTTTGCGGCCTCTTTCGCGCATCTTCATAAGCGTCTGGCCTGGGTTATATTGTTTCCGCGCGGCGCTTTCCCCGTCGGGGCTTCCTGCTTTTTCAGCCCGCCCGCCGCTTGTCCGCGAGCTGCTTACACCGGGCTATCGAGCTTTTAACTTTTTAAGCATTTTCATCAGAACTTTATGACTACCGGTGTAAATTCGGGGGCTGCTGTTGTTGCGCGAGCGGAATTTTTCAAGGAAGATAAAAACTTCGATTGGTTAATAGAGCAAGCTGCTTTCCTCGAAGGGGGCGATTTTACAACGATTCGGCAATTCCGAAATTCTAAAGCACACATCGCTCGCGGTAGCTCGGCGCAGCGTAAGTTGCAGAGCTTGGTCAGGCGAGCCATTATAGTGACTGTTTACATTGATGATAGAGAAAACGAGATTACCCATCCGCCAGCGGTACAAATCGTGTAAATGCCCAATTTCGGAATTTCCCGCTAATGCGACGAAAGGATCCGAAACACACAGAGAGAGGGAGAGGGGTGGGGGGGCAGTGTTCATCAGCGGGCATCCTCCGCCGGCATTTTCGAGTTCGCCGAGTGCATTCCACATTTATATATTTGCCTCGGCCTCGCGCGCGCGCGCGCGCATCTACATCATTTGCACGGAAAACATCACGGCACATCGCTCTGTAGGCGAGCGCCAGCGTTTTCCAGCGATGGCTACAATTATCCACGAGAGACTTCATTACCCATTCGCCGGGAGCCAGCGAGCGCGCGCGCGTTCTATTCTTTATTTATGGACAAGCTCATTATTTCTGTGCAGGTAAGCATATGAAAAATTCTCCCTTCCTCTGCCGCCGTCTGCTCCTCTCTTCGCATCCTCTCGCTCTCTCTCTCTCTCGCGCGCGCGCTCTTTTTTCACCGTTTTCTCTCTTTTGGATCTTGTTTCTCTGCCTTGCTTTCTCTGCCGCTACCCAACTTTCTGTCTCGCGTTATTTTTCTTTTGGCTGCTTACAAGTCGCCATTTTTTTTAAGCTTGATTAAAAGTTCCACGAGCTACTCTTCTGCAAATGAGATCTTATTATCATTGTAAATTAGTCATTTTTCGTCAAAAATTGGAGATTTATCTTACAATTATTATTCATCGATTTCGTCTTACAAAAAATGATGAACGCTGTACGGAGCATACAAAAAATTAACATTTCCCATTACGCTTTTCAGTACTCGCAAAAGTTAGGTCAGGCAATTTTCGAGCAATTTCCTCTGCACCAAGAGCGCTCGTCACCCCCCCCCGAAGATCCAACATTTCCAGCTCCGAAATCGTCTACCGAAACCACGCACGGAGCATCTCCCCTCGCAAAAGTGAGACGCGAACAGTCGTGCGCGAAATGCACGCCATAAATATGAGCCCGGGGCGACCGCTGCCTGCACATATGCAAAGCCGGCGAAACGGTGACACAAAGGGTGCGCTCATGCGCGAAGCCTGGCCCGAAATTCCCCGGCGGCGGTGCGCGCGCGGAGAGGCAGAGCGTCCGCCCGCCGCCCCGAGGAATCATCGCGCCGTTGGCATTCGCGTCGCGCGCGCGCCCGCACCCGTCCAGATCTGCGAGAGCGATACGCGGCGGGCAAGATGTCTCCTTTCCGCGCCGGCATTCTTTTTCGGCGGCCGCCGACTGCTCCGCCGATTCCCGGAACGCGAAGCCTAGGCTCGGGGAGGCGATGGATCATCCGGTGCGACGGCGACTGTCTCCGGTAGCCGGAGGCTCTTGCTTAACTGCGGCTTTGGTTTCCTCGGCCGCTTCTGGAGTAAAGGGACACTTTTGCTCGGAGCACGGTAGCTCGCTTTTGGACACCTGATACGCCTGCTTAATCTTCGACGCTGATGAGTTCTTTTTAGGCTAACGGCCTGCGGAAGCTCCCAGCCGTTTGTCGCTCTTTGTTTTATGTTTCATTTCAAATGAAAGTTATTTGATTTTAAAGTATTTGTTTCTTAAAGGGCTTCGATGGGAAATTTTAACCGTCAGATAGTAAATTAGCTATAAAATAGTCCTCTAAGCTTTCCCCTTTTTTTTCTAGAATTCAACTAATATTTTTATACATTTATCACAGATCTTCTAGATTTGTCATTCGCCGGTTTTTAATCAAGTAAAGCAAATAAAATAAATCTTTAAATTTTTAGAAAAAATATTCCATTCTTGAAAGTGCACTGCCAGGCTGTAAGACAAATTCTCCATCACGATCCTCCTTCAACTGCTGTTCATCATAATAATTGCTGATTTCCTACATCTACTCCTCCCACGATACAAGGCACACAGTTACTCTCGATCCGCTCAAGTGTACACAAGCCTACGTCTGTTTAAGGCCGTTCATAATCAGTATAAAGTGAGCCAAGAGGCCCTCGGGCTCACGCAGTGACACACAGTTTCAAAGGCGATTATCAAGCGATTCGTCGCAGCGGCGAGTCGCGACTCCGAGCGCGCCGCGTGCCGTCTGAAGACAGGCCGGGCACAGCACGAAAGCAGCAAGACCGAGGAGGAGGAGAGCGGAGGATGAGAGCGGAGAAAGAGATTAGCCCCGGGAGGCTCCTTTGTGCCTGCGCCTCGCCTTCCCGACGAAAATGGCTCGGGCGCCTCAAAGAACCGCGACGGATACATTTTTAATTACTTCAAATATCACTCGAGCCAGCCGAGATCTCCTTAATTAAATGTCATATTGCGCCTGCCGGCGCTATTCGTCTTGCGCCCCGGAACGCATTGTAGCCGAGATTTGCCGCTAATTTCAAACTTGAAGGATGAGTAAGGTCTTGTTTACCTTTCTGATTCACTTTCCCTCTTGTTTCATGCAGAATCCGTACTTTTAATCTCACGAACCGATTGCCCGTAATTAAAATAAACCCCACAAAAAGCTACCTCTACCGTTCAATTTACTGGTGGATCTTGGGGCATTCCCAGGAAAATTACACAAAACGAAGCGATAAATCGAGGCATTTAGAAAATAATCGAATGGAGGAGAGCCTTAAAATTCACGACACTCGCGCACAATGCCCACTGCGAGCGAGCACTTAATAACACTTAGACAAACCTTAATAGAGATTTCACGCAGAAGCAGGGAAGAAGGAGCCGCGAGCCACTTACAGACAGTCGTAAAAGTGCAGCGCCCCGAGTGCGACGCTTTTCCCGCGGCCCGTTATACCGAGAGCGCGCCTGCTTGCATTGTGCGGCCACCGACAAAACTAAATCAATGGGGAGCGCGGGGTGAAAAGCCTATTAGAGCGTGGGCACGGATTTATCTCTCTATAACGGATAATACAATCGTAAAGTTGGGCCCCCAACGTCCATTGATAGCCGCGGCGCGGCCTGCGGTATCGTTAACCGGCGTTCCACAATCCCGGAAGCTCCGGGGGGAGGGTAAGGAGGCCTCCTCCGGCTTGTACTGTGTCTGCAGCGCGAGGATTATCGACGATCTCCTTTTGTGCGGGAGGGGGATGGGGGGGGGAGAAGCCGTCGCCGTCGTCGATTGCGCTCGAGCGACACTGAGCGCACGACTCGCCGAGGAAGAGGGAAGAAGATTCCGATCGAGTTCTGCGTTTTTCTGCCGGAGCTTTTGTTGCGCGGCGCAATTTTGAAATTTATGTCAAGTCGCCGCTGTATATTGCTTGTTTATTGACCGCTGGTACTTACTGCACGGACTATATCGAATTTATAGTTTATTCATTACTTTTCCGACTGGCCACTGAGAACAATATTTGGTTAAACCAAAAGGAACTTTATTGATCAAATAAAATACACTGTGCATGTTAGTATAACAAATTTCTTTTATTTAAAAAAATATCCGTCAACCAATTAACATCGATGCTGACGTGGACATTGTAAAGGACGAGATGTTAAACTTGATCATGAATGATGATGGTTGTCGCAGAACACTGTTTTTGGTGGGAGTGACCGTGTCGTCAAGTAGGGGCGAACGCGTCAATGCGTCGTCACTTCAGTTGTCGATCACAGGTCAAGGGGAGAGCGTTCTAAGTAAGAGCGGGCGAGCACGGTATGAGCGTCCGCTGTTTGCGAGCGGCATGTTCTCGGTTGAAAGAGCGCTTGGTAACAGCGCTCGGCGACGTGCTCGATGCGCTGAGGAAGAGCGCTCGGTGAGGCGCTCGAGGTGACGAGAGAGCGCCCTGGTTAGCTCTGCTACGGCGAGTCCCTCGGTGCCAGTCGCTGGGACTGTTATCCACCCGTTGAGGCTTCTACGTTGCGCAGTGGGAGGACACAGCACTAACCCCACTAGGTCGACCCTTGGAGCGAGTCTGGACGAGAGAAAGCCCGCCTAACTTAGTGAAGACTACATCACCCAGTTGCAAGGAGGGAAGGTGTAGAAGGAACCTTTTCTATGTTTGAGATTATGACGGGGTCGGTCTCCCGAGATTCCGACCCACTAAAAAGATGTTCCTCGACTTATGGGGCGTTTAACCCCTAATCAAGTCGATGATCGGCATCTCTTTGCTGGCCGTTGCGGATTCGAATCTCTACTTCTTTCGAAGAGGGAAGGTTGATAGAGAAAGAAAAGATAGCCTTTTTCTTCCTTAGCACGACGAATCTTATCCGCTGACGAGATGGGCCGTGGCTGGTAGTTTTAACTACCTTCCACACTGTAATTGCCAGGGCCGGCCGTTTACGTTGGTGGGTCGACCGCTTGGAGTAGATCTGCAGCGGTGTCAGGGATGGTTGGCCGACCCGCTGAGTTGGTCGAGCTGCTGGACCAGAGATTGTGACTGGTAGCGCTGGTTGGATCGCCGGAACCGATGCTGTACCTTGAGGTGTGAAGTCGGAAGTCCCCGTTGGTTCCGTCTGGGTAGAGGCATCTAACCGTGAAACTCTTCGTCGGTTTTCCAGGATCCGTTGCCATTCATTTTTAAAGTCAATCAAGTGTGTTATAGGAATAAAATAAATTTTTTAAAAGAAAAATATTGTTTCAATAGGACGTTATTTGATTGATTGAAAAAAGAAATACTTTGAAAAAACAGATTGTATTAGTTATTTTTTTAAGATAATATTTAATGAAAAATAAAAAAAAATGCAAATATTCATTTGAACGTATTTTAAACTTGTTTAAAATCTATAAAAATTATATAAATTATTTTTACATTTTTATTTAAATTATTTTTTTTACCGTCGTAATAAGTAAAAAAAATGTATTTCTTAAAGAAAACAGACGAACGACAGGTCTTTGTAAATGCTTGAAAAGTTACGCAAGGCCGTAATTAGCACCTTCGCCGAGAAACCTTATTTCTCCAACAACTGATTTGTATTACAAGTTTGACAGAGTCGAACAGACGACCATTCAATGAACGTTTCCCACTTGCATTCTGGCCAACTAATTAATATCCTTTCCTCGATTTTCCAGGCGCATAAGCGCTTTAGTACGGCAATATAAAACGGCCTGCGTAGGTGCGGTTCGTTCCGCGCGGCGATCAATTCGCCGCGAGCGAGCCTTCCATCTGCGCTCCTCGCACGTCAATCTTCCCCGAAGCGGCGAACAACGCTTCGGGAATCTGTCGCAACCGGCCTGTAATAGGATGCGCGCAAAATCTTATCCTACGCCCACCCACGCGTAATCACACGCGGACGCGCGGGCGAATTTGAATATAACAGCGGCCCGTTCTCACTCATATAATACACATGCAGCGACGCGGGCATAAAGTGCGCGGATACATATCAGCGCGGGCTCGATTTTATTCGCGCTAAAATCCGTGCGACCGAGTTCGAGTTTGTGTATACGCTTGAGAATATACGGAGAAAGAGAGGGGCACGAGACCCCTCGAGGGCCTTGTCGCGGCCGGCGCATATACGCGTGCCGAAATTTATCGCGCTATTTCTTTTTAATGTCCGGTCTATTTTATCGCCCCGTGTAAAGATTCTATTATACACGACATCGGCCGTTTTTAAATATTTAAAACAGGCTGCTGTAGGCTCCGTAAAGCGTGACTGCGTCGGCACTGTGAAACTGCAGCCTGCAAAAATGTACTCGAGTGCACACGCCTTGGCAGTTTCATTTAAATGCTCAGCAGAGGTCAATTAAAAACAATAGAACAGTTATAAAAATTTGATCTTAATTCGCAGCTGCATTTGTGAAATGGAAATTGTTCTTTGGCAAATAAAACTAAGATTAAGAACACAGTTGAGTAATTAATTTTAATATGCAAATTTGGTATTCAATGTACATGTGTTTAAAATTTATACATATTGCTCCTATAAAAAAATGATGACTTTTAATTTTTAGCATTTCATTCAATCTTTGTCGAAAAAGTAAATAATTAAGCATGAAAGTATTATTTTTTTCAATACTATATTTGTGTTAAATTTTCTTTGAATTTAAAATTATGAAAATTATATTTGAAATTAAGAAACGCTGTTAATCAACTATTTTAGACTTGAAACATTATTAACCAATTTATTTATAATGAAGTATTTTAAGTAATTTAATTCGTATCTCTAAATACATGCATGTATCACAAAATAAAGTTTTAGCAACACATTGCATAAAACAATATAAATTTAAAATTTCACGTTTACACGATAACGTTAATTAAATTTTTTTATTGTCAAAATTATTCTGTAAATTATTTGGCTTCTAAGAAATTTCAACGAGATAGTATTTTTTATCTTGATGATTATATCATTTAAAATAAACATCACGAGTAAAGTTTTTTTATAACTTAATTAGCTTTGAGAGGAAATATTTATCTACAAAAATGTCAGTAAATAATTATACTTATTAAATATCCATATTTTTCAAATAAAAACTCATTGTTTTTTTATTTTTCGTCTTCACACACTGTACTTTAATATTGTAGTGAAATCATGATTCAATTAAATTTAACGTTAAAAATCGTAGTGTTTTTTATACATTTTACAAAGTGTTTCTACTATTTTAATACCTGAGAATCACAAAAGAAGCTCTATTTTTATCCCCTCTTACAGAACAAAATAGACTCATTGAAGCGCAAATACGAGCTCTAGTTGTTTTTAAAGATATGCAACATGTGAATAGTTTTGCTGGTTATCCTACTGTTTCCTAATTTAAAATTGAGAAAAAACTTTATTCTTACAAATTAAGTGTTATAATAGCATATTTAATTCTTAAATCAGGATAATCCAATAACTGATCCACTGCTACTTTGGTTGAATAGTGGCCCAGGAACAAGCTCATTGGTCGGCCTTTTTAATGAAAACGGTCCATTTTTCGTTTCTAGCAATCAAAAATTGAAACCAAGAACATATTCGTGGAATAGAAGTCATAATGTGATCTACGTCGATAATCCCGTTGGCACAGGATTCAGTTTTACTAATAACGATTTGGGTTACGCCAAAAATCAGAGTGACGTTGGTCGCGATCTCCTTGAAGTGTTATTGCAGTTTTTTTAAACTTTTCCCAAATCTTCGTTGAAATAAATTGTTTATCACAGGACAATCTTACGCTGGAAAATACGTACCAGCTATCCACAACGATAAAATATTATTTAATAATTAAAAAATTAACTTAAAGGGTCTTGTCATTGGAAATGGTCTTACAGATCCGATCAATCAATTGGTCCACAGTGATCTTCTATTTGGAATTGGCCTTATCGACTTTAATGGACGTCAAATATTTAAAAAAACTGAAGATAACATTCACAGTCTCGAGAAACAAAATAATTATTTGCAAGCTTCATTACTGTACGACTCAATGTTCAATCCCACTGCTGCAGAACCAAATCTTGTCAAGAATTTGACTGGCTTCGATTACCAATACAATATTTTATTGACTAAAGAGCTCGCTGACACCAACAAGCTCATTGATTTTGTTCAAACCGACGATTTTCGTAGAACTGTACACGTTAGCGACGCGGCCTCTACGCGTCATTCTACGTTAGTTAACGAATTTTTAAAACAGGACATCGCGCGATCCGTCACCCCGTGGATTCCGGATTTACTCGAAAATTATCAAGCGTTACTTTACAGCGGTAATTTGGATATCATCGTGCCGTACGTATCGACCGAAAATTACCTTCGAAGGCTAGAATGGTCGGGTTCTAAAGAATATAAAAACGCTACGAGGAAGCAATGGTGGATCAACGATCAGCCCGTTGGATATTCGAAAACTGTCAGAAATTTAAAGGAAGTCGTTGTGCTAAACGCCCGTCATCTGGTGCCAAGTGACACACCTGCAGCGGCCTGGGAAATCATCTGAGCCTTCACTCGAATGATTTACAAATTCACATTTTTATGACACGAGTGAAAGATAATTTAAAAAAATTTGTACACTAACAATAACGGTCTGGTCTCTAATTTATTAAAGAAACTTGATTTTACAACCACTTTCCTTCTAATCCTCAAAAACCGCGCGTTTCGCATTCGGTTGTCTTTCGAGGGATACAGCTAAAACCGTAAGCTCTCGGCCGAAGCACTCGCTGCGAAAAAACTTCCTGAAAAAAATTACTTACAATATACCCCGCGTCGAAAAGATTTTCATAATTCCGCGCGCCAGTCCAGCGGCGGGGGCTCCCGCGAGCTCGACGAATAATTAAATTATACATCGCGCGGCGCGCGTAATCGCGAAAAGCCGTCCTAACAAAGAGCCGGCAAAAGGCGGAAAAAAAGCACCGGCGGCGCGCTTTTTCCTTCCCCGCCGCGTACCGACGCACTTCCAGGCGAACAACACTTTGGCGTAGGACGAGTCTGCTGCCGGGCCTGTTTTCTTTTTTTTCTTTTTGTTTCTGTTTTCCTTTTTCCGTTCCAACCTGACGCGCACGCGGCGAATTTCCGTGCTCGGTCTTACAGGCGCTGTACATAAATCCGGCGTACAAACAAGAGCCCGCGCCGCGGAGCTGTTTGCGCGGCGCTGACCCCGTCGAAAAGCTGCGCCTGCAGACGCGCGAGGTAATACGCGCGTATAACTCTTTGCCCCGCCGCTGCGGCGTTAAGCCTGTGCAAACGCGCGGGACCGGCAGCATCAAATATGAAAGCTCCCGCAGTCGTTGCGCGAGGGCTAAGAGCGCCGAGCTAAGGAAGCTGCAGCAGCCGCTCCCCCATTACCCGCGCGCCGCCGCGGAGAGCATACAGCGCTCCGCTTTGGCAAACGAGCGGCTGCTGGTTCGCGCTAGGTCTCTCGGTTCTGCACTCGGCTGCGAGGTCGCGACGTTAATGCAAGTGTTTTACGCGTGCTTGCTCGCGCGGGCAAATGTGGGATGCTTTGCACTATTTTGTTAGGACGTGTTTGCGCGCGCTTATTGCGACGGTTCAGCTTTGGTCGATGAAGAGGCGAGCTTGGAAGTAACGAGCAGGTGAATCGCGCTGCTCTTAATCGTTAGTTGTATTGGCTCGTTGCTAGAACGAGCTTTCGAATATATTTAATTGAAAGGTAATGGGCCATTTTTCTATATACTTCTTCAATGGTCAATCCAAATGCTTGGAAAACTAAATACTCGCTTCTCACCAAGTCGTTAAGTTGCAAGCAGCAAAGTAATAAAAAATACAGTAAAACCAGCTAATTAGAGAACAAGTGCAGACACTGCACGGGAAAAATCTTAAAAGCCTGGCGTTATTAAACAGCCAAGTAGCAAAGCTCGATGTACCGAGCATCGAGCCGTAACTGTAAACGACTGCAGAAATTGAAAATCCGCGGTCACTCTCCTCCGTCCGAGCAAAAGCAGGCCGTCGAGCGACTGCGGGAGGCTCCTTAAGGTTCGCGCTCCTACGGAATCGGTAGCCTTAAATATACGCCCAAGGCGTGGCGTTATATTCCTTCTCCTCTCCGCGCGGCCGGGGCTTTTTCTGTTAAGTTGCGCGCCTCTCGGCGCACTTACGTATACCGACAGCGTGAGTTAGCGCTCGCGTCGCCGAGCCGAGAGAGAGAGAGAAAGAGATAAGTATCCCCCGTGTAAAGGTCTTAGAAAACTAATAGACGGCGTTAAGGCACGGAGAGCGGCGAAATTGCGAGCGGCCTCCTTTATGCCTCTTTACGAGCCGCGTGGCTCTCTCTCTCTCTCTCTCTCTCTCTCTCTCTGCTCCCGCCGAGACATTGCTCGCATACCTGCTACCTCTTCGGGCCCGCGTTCAATCCCGAGCTAATGTCTCGCAATGATTAACTCGCGCCATTTATCTGCCTCCGCGGAGCCGTGGCGCTGCCGCCCTTTTTCTCTCTTTCTCTCTCTCTCGGCTTGGTTTCCGCTCGCATCGGCTTTCCTCGCCAGTCAAATTGCGACGATTCTGCCGTAATTTGTTCCGGGAGGAGCGGAAAAAAGAATGCACATGCGACCGTGTGTATTGAATAATGCGAGGGCAGGACTGCGCTCGTTCAAATTGAAAATTCCCTTGAACGTGTATCGCTTATCGCAGGTTGTTTTTTTTTTTACCATAGCTTTATAATAATCATATTTATTAGCTGTGCTCTGCGAACTACAGTGGATCAAAGAAGGAGCGAATAGATAAACAGCTTTTTCAGTTGAATTACACGCTTTCGATTACAGTTTTTTGCAGGGGACGCGCGACTGTCGCGTATTTGTATAATCATGTGCACAGACGAAGTAATTACTTTAGCATCTGCTCTGCATGCGCAACGAAAAATCCACGCGGCGTGATTTTACGCCGGCGTGAAAATGATGAAAGACTATTTCGTAATAGGCTCGGGGTATGGAGTATAACGCACGTGGAAGAGTAACTATTGTTGGATGGTGACGGGCATTACCGGAAACTTCACGCAACAAGAGCGGCTTCGAATTGGTAATAAGAAGATATATGAGCAGCTCCGATGTTCTTTAAAATAGATTAATTATATAGATTTTTTAATTTTAATTTATACTCTACGGTGAAGAACAACATTTAAATTAACCAGGAAAAAATGCGGCTCGTATAATTGAAAGATAAAAATTGTGTGCGGGTTTAATGCGCGTCTAAAAGCATTCCTGCACATGACCGAGTTCCTGTTTCAAGAAAGCTTTAAAAAGACGCAGAGAGCGAAACTCGAAAGCGCGCCGGCATTTCTCGGAAATTTTCCGGATTTTAATTTCCGCGCAAAAACAGCACAAGCACCTGACATACGTCGTGGTGAGAAACAATTCGCCCTTTGCATTCCCCGGGCGCTGCGGTCGCTTTGACTCATTCGCATTGCGAGTCCGCGCGGCGCGGGCACCGGCAGCATTTCAACTATTTACGGATTAGAGGCTCGGATGTTTTCCAGGTGTTCGTTACCGGCGCTTCGGCAAAAGTGCGCATAGCCGAGCGAAAGAATCCCGGGCGCTCCGTGTCATTTCGCCGATATTTGCTCTCGTCGTGTTTGCACGGGCGAGTCCTATGTACTCGCGCTCGCGGAGTAGTTAAAATTGCTTTGATTCACTCGCGTATGAAACGCACCGGCGCTTTACGTTCGGGTTAAAATTGAAATTAAACAGAGAGATTTAGCCCAAATGGAAGCTTTGCAGCTATCGCGCATTTCTTCGGCGTACGATTTTAGATTCTCCATTATTTCATTAAAGCGCATTACCTGAAATTTACATCAACGTCGAAGCACACGCGAGAGCGGCGGAGAGATCATTTGCCTAGTGGTAAACTCATAATTCAAGCCGGCCGTATGCATAATTCACGAATAGGTTCGCCTGGGCAAAAACGGTAGTTGCCATTAAGAAAACCGCGCCGTTAATTGGCGCGCGCGCGCGGGTGATTTCTAATTCCTTGATGGACACGTAAAACTTTTATCGAACGCCTCGAGCCGCCGCTGCGAGAACTCTCCGTGGAGAGAGAGAATTAGAATTAGAATTAGAATTTTTATTAAAGACTAAGGACACAGGGTCCTCCATAGTCTTGCCAGTTACAAAATGTACAATAAAACCGGGAATAACCCGGGCGCGCAACGCAACAATATGA
>JAWWEM010000044.1:11585614-11617136 GCA_035582935.1 Ormyrus thymus
ACATGAAGCCACGTGAACCAAGCCAGATAGCCTGCGTCTTGTCGGCGTTGATGGCAAGGCCATTAGTATCCGACCACTGGGCAAGGCGGGCGAGATCCTGGTCAACAAGCTCTATGTTTTCGACAAGGTTTTTGAAGGACGTGCGCCTATAGATGGTAAGGTCGTCTGCGTAGAGGTGGTGTTTGCAGTGAGCCAGAACCGAGGGGGCGTCGTTGATGAACAACGAAAATAAACACGGCCCGTTAAGACTACCTTGAGGAACGCCCGAGTGTCTGAAGACTGGCTTGGAGGAGAGGCCGGCATCCGATACGACAATTTGCGTACGCTCAGAGAGGAAGCTGCAGATCCATGCGCAGGCTGCGTCAGAGAATCCTAGGGTCACTAGCTTGGCGCAAAGATGCACAATATTAACCATGTCGAAGGCGCGAGAAAAATCAATAGCAACTAGTAGGGTGACCTCCTCGAGGTCGACTCCCTCGCGAATATCGTCGACTATGGAGATGAGTGCGGACTGTGTGCTATGCCCTTTGCGGAAACCTGACTGTTTTGCATCGAGAATATTCCAGTCCGCGATGAAATCGAGGATCTGCTGATGGGCTACTGCTTCAAGTATCTTGGCCGAGGTGCACAAGATACTGATTGGTCGTAGATGACTGATGTCAAGGGGTGGAGAGCGCTTCGGCAGCGGCCGAACTATAGCGCCTTTCCAGGCATATGGAAACACGCTCGACTGCAGCGAGCAGTTGAAGATGTCGACTAGGGGTTCCAGAATTGTTGGCATGCAGCGAAGTAAAAGCGACATCGGGATGTCGTCGGGGCCATGCGCTTTAGAGCGCATACGCATCATGCAGCTGATGACATCAGCGCTCGTCACGGGTTTGAAGAAAAGAGAGAGAGAGAGAGAGAGAGAACACGCGCACTAATACGCGCGCGCGCGCGAGGCAACGAACTTTCCCACATTACGAGCGCAGTTGGCACGCTTATGGAACAAGGAGTGAGAATTGTGGCCGTGAGCAAGGACTCTGTCCGCTCGATTTGCGGAGAGTTAACGAACTCGCGTGCATCCTTTCTCTTTGGCGC
The DNA here is from genome assembly GCA_035582935.1 of Ormyrus thymus. NCBI lineage: Eukaryota > Metazoa > Arthropoda > Insecta > Hymenoptera > Ormyridae > Ormyrus > Ormyrus thymus. The sequence goes on from JAWWEM010000044.1 coordinate 11,586,695, forward strand.
ATGCGTAGACGTCGATCGCCGGGGCTCCCGTTGCGTCTATCGAGGAAACGGGATGATCGATAACGGTGTGCGGGTAGGTCAGGCGCTTTTTCATTTTCCGAAACGTCGCCGCGCTCGCAGCAGTCCGAAGCGAGTGTTTTATATTCGGACTCTGTAATTAAACGTCAAACGGATTCGTGTTCCCCCTTTGACGCGTCAAACACCGCGGCCGCGCACGACAAAGTCAAGGCAATAAACGAATTTGCACTCTCCGCTGCGCGCACCGACACTCTTTCGCCGGGCACCGAGTTTTTGGTCAACCGTCGGATTTTCCGCGTGCAAGCCGTCGGGACGAAGCTGGAGAATCCCGGGAAAGCAAACAAGCCGAGCCGGCAGTCGCGCAAACGGACGCGGAAAAAAGAAGAGGAGAAAAAGGAAAAAAAAAAGTAGAGTACATCCGCCAGGACGATTAACTCGGTGAAAGCTCAATTATGCAGGTGGAGTCTCTGACTGGTGGAAACGGTTCTTTTGAAGAATATAAATTCAGCGGTAACCGGGCGGTTAACCGAGCCCGTGATTTCACGGACAAACATGAAATGCCGCCGCCGCCGCCGCCCACCCTCTTACTTTTTTCGTTTGTAGCCCGGCGCCCGGCGCTGGCATCCTCGTACACTCCCAGCCCTATATAGCCCCCCCGCTCTCTCTCTCTCTCTCTCTTTCTCTCTCCCTGACCCGGGCGGAATGACATTTCGCGTTTGAGCACGCGCCTGCGAAGCTCGCTCTCGCGCGGATTATAAATTATTTAATCAAGCTGCCGCCCGTCCCGGCAGACGCGGTGTACGCGGCGAGTTAGCGCCGGGAGGGTGGGGGAGAGGGAGGGCGGCAGGCAGAAAGAAAATATTTGCCCCCCATTATAAACGCGAAGATGCGCGCCGGGGAGCGAGACGGGGAGAGGCGAGCGGCGAGCGCGGAGGAGCGAGGGGAAACGCGCGGATGAGATTGGAAGGTGACCGGATGGCAGTGAAATAATTTTTGGATCGCGCTGGCATTTCGGTTCGAGGGAAATTTTATTGTCCGATTATTAGTTGAAAAGGCGGACGGTATATAATCTGAGAGGGATTGACAACGACGACGGAAGAGGGGAGAGAGAGAGATCGGCAAGCTCGAGAAGGTGATTGTGCCAAATTGTAAAACAAAGGCAGAGCAGAAAGGACAGGAAGAGAAAAATAGCTCGAGGAGCAGTAGTGGTAGTAGTAGTAGGAAGGGTAACCGGAATGGGAAGAAGCGAGCGGGGGGTACTTTGCTTGAGCAGGAGAGAACGGGGAGGGTGGCTCGAGGCAGTAATAAGAACGACGGGCATAGTTTTAACTTCTCTTTTATGCCGGCATTCTCCGGCGCAGCGAGAGAGAGAGGGAGTATACGCGCCGCCGCCCGCTTTGTGCGAATGAAAGCACAAATTGCTGGAGCGCCTTCGGGGAGACATTGAGACACGACGCCCAAGACTTTTGCTTCCTGCCCCGCGCTTCTATGTATATTTATCCTTCGCAACTCCGCTCTCTGACGTTTTTCTCGTTTATTGCGCGCAGCCTCCCGAATATCCTTCCTCTGTTTACTTAATGCTTCGACTTCTGCTCCCAGCATTTTTCTCTACTCAAGGCCATATAACTTTTCTGATTTCGTTAGTTGCGCTCGGCTTCCAATCTGACCGCCTGATGGCTTTCAGTGTGTGCTTCCGAGGCTAAATTAGAAATTCGAATTTTTTTTTGTTTCATCAAGTTACTCAAGCACGCCGTTTGCTTACCTTCAATTCAGTTCTCAAAGCTTTTGATCCTTTCGATTATTAAAATTATTTTTTTCACGTATCAACCTGCAACGAAAGCTAATTTAACAATTGCACTAGGCAGACATCTTAACAACTCGGCGTAAATAAAGAACGCGTTAAAACAGAGAATCTGGATCGCCTCGCCGACGTTTCCAGATCCCAGTGCGAAGGGAGCCAGTGTGTGTGTGTGTGTGCGTGCGTGGCGGTTTTTGCGCGACTGTACGCGGCGCGGCGTACAAGTTAAGATGCGTTATCGAATGTTTTATTCATGAAGGCAGGGAAGGAACAAAGCCCGCCTTTTATCCAGGGGACATCTCCGCGCGCGCTCGGTAGCAGCGAGAAGTATCTCTCTATGCAACGCGTCGTCGTCGTCGTCGTCGTCCTCCTCATCGTCTCCTGCGGTGTGACTCTTTGCTTCCCGTTCCGCGCGCCCCGGCCGCGCCGGGAGCGCTTGTTTGTACCTCCTTGTCTTTATCGAAATGAAGCCCCTGAAGTTTCTTTAAGCGATAGCATTATTCGCTTATGCATGTATCGAGTGCATTGTCCCGGGATCGCGGTAGGGGATTGATTTTCAAAAATTGCCTGAACTCTGCCCCCTTCCGGCTTGTAATCTCAGTGGAAGGCGTTTAACGCCAAAACCGCGAGCGAACGAAATATTTTCGAGAACGAAAGCTGTTTTAAAAGATTATTGCATATCAAGCAGCGAGTATTCTTAAAAAGAAGAAAGATCGCACGAAACATGGAAAATTGAACGACGCGCCAAGCTAAATAAAGGATGGAGGGCAATAAGTCGCGCGACACAAAGGCCAGAAGACACTCCGCGATTCTTCCGCGCAATTTCCTGAAACGCCGCGCAGCCCGTACACGCCGCGGCGCCCGTGAAAAGCCTGGCAAAAGGTCGCTCGGCTATTCAAAAGTGCGGCAACCACTTGTGGGTCGCCGGAATTGCCTCGATAAAAATATTGGAGAGCGCGTCTTTCTGGGCCTCCCTCCTGCGCGCGCGCCTCCTTTCTTTCCGCGAGGGGAGCCGCCGCCGCCGCCGCTTCCGAGTGTAGTGCGTATTACGCAGCTAAAAAGAAACAGTGGAAGGATCGCCGTCGTTGCCCGATGGCTCCCGCAGATACACGCGCCTCGCGGGGCTGTATCTTTGTCATTTGTATCTCCCCGCGGGGGCGCCCCCGCGAATGACAATGAGAGCCGGGAGCGCTTTGGTGCCGAAAGCCGCGGCAGTCTCCGACAGGCCGACTGGGTCGCCGCGGTTTTGCATGTGTAAAGGAAGCCCGGGGACGCCGACGGGAATAGCAGGAGGCGCATACGCGCTTCTTCGCTGGTGCTCGAGGCAAGACAAATCGCTCGCTTGCGGACGGTTTTTTTATCGGGCTTTAGCTACTTGCGGCTGTTTTGTAGAATCTTAGTTTCCTGCAATTAAGGTGTGCGCAGGCGCTTTTTTTTCGAGCAAACGGATAAAAGATAAAAAACATCAGTTATTAGCGCATATATTTTAAAGTTCAAGTAGCTTTACTTAACGGCTGCTTGGTAAATGACCATGCCTATGAATTTTAAAAACTGAAACTTTGTAATTGGTTAATTAGTTGCATCTAGATTTAAAGAATATACATTAATAGACAGTAATTTAGATAAATTACCCTTTTTTTCATAAGTTGAAGATATTTTCATGAATTCACTGTCGTACCTCAATGAAAACGTTAAAAATTCAAGATGCAGATAGGCAGCCGAGCAGTAATCTTTTTTCCTCGATCCAAATTTTTCAGATTCTCCCCCCTCCCCCACAGCAACCGTCGCGTCCAGCCGCGGCCCTTGTTTACGAGAGGACATATATTTTCCGGATTAAATGTAAGGTGTGCAGCGCATTTTCGCGCGACTCTTTACTCGAGCATTAAAATAAATATCACCGGGGCCCGCGCATCGACATCAATTCTCTGAAAGTATTACGAGCACTCGCTCGCGCCGGAGAAGCACACTCGATAAAAGTGAAAAAAAAAAAAAAGAGAAGAAGCGGGCAGCAGCTCTCGCGCGCCGGCCGGGCATCTCGCGGCGTACATGGAAAGCCACGCCCCCGCAAATAAATATCGAGAGTCCGAGAATATAATCCCCGACACTCGCGGCGTAATAACTTTTGTCACAATCCCTTATTCAATCTCTCTATCTCTCTCTCTCTCTCTCTCGCTTTCGAGCCACACCATCCCGGCAAAACCAACAATTTCGCCGAGGGAGAGAGAGAGAGAGAGAGAGAGAAGGTCGCCGGCGATTATCTTCGCGCTTGCGATTTTTCCTCGAGGGGCCGAGGTGTATACAGCCACATATAGATAACTCGCGGCGAACGTACCCTCGGTTTCTCTCGCCCCCTTGACCCCGTTAATTGTCATATCGTATCTGAGCACAGTTTCACGCTCGCTCCTCTCTCTCTCTGTCTCTCTCTCTCGCTCGCTCTCTGCGTTGTTGCGCGCGGGCGAGAAAAAGAAGGGGGGGAAGGAGCTGTCGGGCCGAACGTGGGTGGATCGCGCGCGCAATGATTTACGAGGACTGGCGCGCGGAGAAGGAGAGAGAGAGAGAGGAGCCGGACTCCAGAGACGCCTTGCTGATAGCGTCAGAGCCACATAAGTCATCGGAACTACCTAGGGGTCTCTCTCACTTTCTCGTTGCCTCTCTCTCTCTCTCTCTCTATCTCTCTCTCCTTCGTTCGCTCGCTCTTTCTTGCGGCTTCGACTCTTTCCACCGCGTATATAAGTTGACTACCCCGTCAGCAGCTCCGTTCGCACCCTCGGAACCTCTCTCTGCCTCTTTGCCGATCTCTCTCTCTCTCTCTCTCTCTCTCGCTCTTTTATTCTTAATCTTCTTTGGACCTCTATTATCGAGCCTCTGTTCCAATTATAACGACCTGAGATACTTGGAGAATTATAATTGGTTCGGCCGCGACAACGTCCTGATCCTGCGGGCCCGGATCGGCGATTTCAGAAATTTTAGAAAATTGATCAGATCTGGCCTTTGATTTACGAGCCAAAAAGTCGCTTCTCTACGATACTTTTTAACTTCTCCTTAATTGATAGCTCTCAAAGTGAAGCGTCGCGGCGAGCGATAAATACGCGATCCCCTCGGCGAGCCGCGCGAGCCAACGTCCCCGCCTCGGCCCGAGTCGCCCGAGAGAGCGTCATAATGCGCGGACGCGCCGGCCGGCGTGCCTTGGCCTCATCCTCGAGCGCAGTCAATCGCCGCGCGCCGGCGAAAAACGGAGAGGGGCGCGACGAGCCAAGCCGCCCGTGTGTCCCAATTAAAGTTGATTTTCTCCGTTTCCTTCCCGGTATTAGCGATGTCACGGTGAGCGCGCAATCTCGGAATCTCGGCGCGGGTATTGTGAGCCGACGGCCGGTGTACCCTCCCCCCCTCGGGCTCGAAAGGCCATGAATATTACATGCCTCTTAGCCTAGCGGAAAGATAATTGTCAAAGAGCTCTAAATACGAAGACGAAACGGGTGGACAGTAAATGCATAATACATATAACTCGCGGCGCGACTCGTGCGCACGCGCGCGTTCCTAAGTGTAACGGGGAGGATTTATTGCGAGTCGCTCGCTTACTTACATGCATTTTCTTCGTACGCGATATATATTTATATAGGCATACAGCGTGCGCAAGAGCGCCGCGCGGCGGAAGATGCACTTTAGCGGAGGAGCGGCGCATCGTTCTGATACGCGCGACTCCGCGGAGAGCCGCCCGGCCTTTGCGATTTTTCCTTCCGGGAAAAGCGCGCGCGGGCCCGCTCCGCGCAAATTACGCGCGCGCGCGCGCAACTAGCTCGCTCGCTGCGCCATTTTTTCTTTTTTTTTCCTTCTTTTCACGCTCGCGTGACTCTCGAGGAGCCGAGCGAATATTGTGAGCGCGCGAACGCCGCGGATGCTCCACTGACATCGGGCTAAATGCGAACGCGGGACGAGCGGAGCACTGGTGGCGCTGTTTTTGCTTCGCTCGATATTAAGCAGTTTCGTGGGTGCGCAAGGGTTTCGCATAATGCCTAATACGGATTGAGAACGTATAGACTGTTAAAAAATAATTAATAAACATCGGTGTATAATGTAAAATTACTTACCCAGACGGCAAAACTATCCCAAATGAATTCTTTTTAAGTCAATGCTGTTTAAAAAAAATTCATTTGGAATAATTTTGCCGTTTGGTAAATCTAATTCCTAAACTAATTTTAAACACCTTTTAAAATTTTACATTTTTTAAAAAATTTTAATCAAACTATTTTGCACTAACGAGAGTGAGCACTCCTACTGATCAAAAACTATACGTATTATATGTACATGCACGAAGCCTAAGTAAAAACGACAATAATGGCTAGTAGAGAATTTTTTCTTAATAAGACCGCGACGGCGTTGCTCGCAAATGCGAAATAGAATAATCGCGCAGCAATACATAACTGAAAAACATGCCGCGGCAGCCTGCAATTGAGCGCCACACTTCGTACCTCTAACGAGTCTTCATTATCAGTACAGCTGCACACAGCTGCGGGCTCGAGAGGGGGCGGAAAGAAAGAAAACAAGGCCAGGGCAGCCTGCGCACTCGGCTCACCCCCCTCCGAACCTTCCTCTAGCCTACGACGACGAAGACGACGACGACGACGATGATCTTTAATAGGTCCGGCCATTTTCGAAAAACGCAGACGGTTTAGCCTCGCAGGCACGACCCATTTCCCGAACATAAATCACGCTGACGTGCACGGGGGGGGGACGGGGGTTACGGCATTTCAAAGGTGGGCATTATCGACGAACCTCCTGTAATTAAGGCGCAGATATATACGCCGCTCGGGAGAGGGAGATGGAGAGGGAGACAATCACCATCTTGATGAGAATGTGAAATTCAATTCGGTCCGACTATATAAACGCCGAGGCTCTAACACACGTCGCAAGAAAATCCGACGGCCGAAAAAAATATAGATTGCCAGCCGATTGATGCAAGAGGCAGCCACGGGCCTGGATCCGCTTCCTTTGTTGGGCGAATTTTTGCAAAGCATTTTGGGGAATCGCCTTTTTCGGGACGGACGCTTTAAAGCGGGAGCTTACTGGCGCGGGAGATTCCGGTTACTGGGGTATATAAAGAGTACGGATTTGTTTCCTCGGCGAGAGAGCCAGATTCTTTTTTCTGATCTTCCTCACTCTCCACCGACAGGAAATGTAAGCCGAGAAAGGCGATAATCTCGTGCACAGGATCTGGGATTCCCCGGCTGAGATTAGCCTCGTTGTGAATACAATTATGAGAGTTTTTTAAATAGGCGATAAGCCCGAAAATTCGTGTAAGCGTCGCTTAAGAAGATCAAGCGGTAAGGCAACAAAATACTAATTGACATGATCTTTTCGCGGATAAAGAACAGCTACGTCATTCTCGCGAATGCCAATTTGCAAATAACAATTTAATACACCCCCCGTCCTCGCGTCAAAATCCAACGGTCGACCCCAAAAATAAATCCAGCAACAATACAAAATCTAACGCTCGCGCGCCGAATAATTCATCCCCTCGGCGAACGGAGCAGAGCAAAGTCCGGCCTTCGTCGGAGTTCAGTCGGTCAGACGCGGGATTATTCTTCGGCACGTATACGGCAGCGCGCGCGGCGGGGCGGCGAGCGGCGCGAAGAAGCCGCCCTTCGTTTAAACGGCTAATTTTCTCCGGGCAACCGCAAAACCGCAGGAATATAATAACGCGAGCGAGAGCCGCGGAGAGAGAGAGAGCGGGCGGCATTAAGAATGCACCGATGGCCGAGAGCTGGCCGAGCACTGCTGCGATTAGCCCGCTCGATGTATAAATCTTCGGAGGGATCGCCTAGGCGCTGCGCGGAAATGGTCACGTGGTCCGGTTAATTAGACCTCCTTCCCCGGTCAGCCCTTCGTCATCGCGGCTGTAATTCTTCGTTTGCCGCGCGGCTCTCGGTGGACGAGATAAATGAGAAAAACTGCGGCGCTGCGGAATTATTGGCTAATTATTGTTTGTCGGGCGTAACAAAGACGGGAGCTCTTGAATGGGATCGGCGTCCGACTGAGAATAGGAGCGGATGTTTCGTGTCGTGCGATAATAGCCGGGCGCACTTTGAATTTCTGTTATTTTACGCGAGAACTGATTTCGGGAATTGAAGCTGCTCTCATTATGTACAATTTGTACGAGAGTCGAAAGGAAAGAGAAAGAAAGCTACGAAAGGAAATAAAAGGCTGCTCGAGCTTGTCCAAATGATATTACTTGAGAAATCGCGTGCTCGCCAGTCTTTTACTTAAAGCGTTAGACGTTCGTTATTCCCTCGAAATGTAAAGTGTAGAAACCCTCTCCTGGAAAATAGTGCACAACTCGCCGAGAGCGCAGCGACGTCGCTGCTTTTTTTTTAAATACAAATTTCAAAGAAAACGCACGTTTCATTCGAAATTAGCCGTCCCGGCCCTTCGCCCGATAACGAAGAAAGAATGTCAAAATAAATCCGACAGATTGAGCGATAGCGAGAGAGGAAAGACGACTGCTGGGCGGCGGCTCGTTGTTCGCGCGAGCTCGCTCGCAGCTGGACGTCTGTATCTTACGTTTCAATATATCTCAATTATATCGTAAATAAAATATGACTGGCTAGTTGCGTGCGCCAGCTAAATTGGCAGCTGAGGTGTCCGTTAGGGAACCTGTTCTCTTCTCGACTTCTTTCCTCGGTCGCCGCCGCCGCCGCTTCTTCGTTTAGCCACTGGCGGGGGCTCTTTTTCCGAGGCGAGAGAGAGCGCCAGCTTAAAGCTGCGCCGGCGAACTTTGGATAAACTCTTTGCGGCAGCTGCTAAATAAGTTGGGCAAGAGCACCGGCAGGGATTTCAGGCGTTCGAGGCTTATCGATGGGATCCGAAACTTGGTCGTGCAAAAATTTCGAAAGTTCTTCGCGGAAAATTATGTAAAATGAGGAGGAAAAAAAGCTGCACCTTTCATTCGATACTTCTGCTCGAAAATATTTAATTTCGCTTAAAAACTTAAAAATTTAATGCTTCCATCTCACCCGCTACCACCTCCTCATACGTAACATCTTGCGCACTTGTGCAATTTCAAAGCCTGTACATATCCTAAGCGGAAAAAGTTCCCTCCGGTAATTTGATAATCATAGCAGCATTTCTACGCGCGGCCACCGCCGATAATCCGCGCGCGGGCAGGTATCATTGTAGGCTCTCGGTGCATAAACAAGCCGGGTAATCGCGCTCGAAGGGTCGTAAACAGTCGCGCGGGCAAAGCTCGCGACTCGGCGCGCGTATAGCACTTATTTAATAACTCACCCACGGATTTCACTGCGCGCGCGCGCGCCCCGATGGAAGCACCGCGGCGTGCGCGCCTCTCCTCTTAACGTCCCTCTTAAATTTCAAGGTCACGGCCGGCAGCGGCGGCGGCGGCAGTGATTTTCCCGCTCGGGAAACCGATGGAGGCATTCGAGGGCCGCGGCCGTTAAGCGCGAAACGATAATCGGCGTCTGCGCCGCGTGCAAAAACCTCGCGTCGTAAGGGTCAGAGGGGGGGGGGAGAGACGAACACCTGACTGGCCGCGCGCGCGAGCGAGCCCGTAACAGCCGCATAAATTTCGAGTAATGGACGATGGGCTCGTTTACGCCGAGCCCGCGAGAGTACCGAGGATGCGTGCTTTCGAATGTCGTTAAAAAATCACCGGCTAATCACCGGTGTCAATTCTGCCGGTCGACTTGAGTTACCGGGGTGCTATCGTGATCTCTGGGGGTTTAAAAGTGCCTGTAAACTAGACGAAAAAATCTGCTCGAAGTCCGGTGGAAGTCTGGAGAAAGGCTAATGATACAAGAGACTTTCACTACCGTGCTGTTTTCTTTTGAAAATCCAGAAAAGGGGCTATTTTTAATTTTTAATTTGAGCAGTTTTTTTTTAAGAATAGCATTGCAGAAAAAGTCTTTAGTCAACACTGTCTTAAATTGAAACTTTTTCTAAAATAGAACATGATGTCTTTTGTCTGTTTGACTTCTGATGTCACTTTGAAATAGTCGATTAAAATGCTTTAAACTTTAAATTAATCAAACTAATTAGTCAAATACTTACTCAACTTAGAAACACACTTTCAGCATACTAATTGCCGAATTCATTAATTTAATTAATAAATCAGTATAGGAATTGCCGAAGTAAAGTTGGCATTTCGTTAAAGTTTTAGGCGTGTATATAAAAGCTTATTTCACTTATTCTGTCCTCAATCTTTCTTAAACTCCAGCAACAAATGTATAATCGCAACGGCTTATTAAATGTAATAATATTTTTAGTGGCGCAGGTGTGCCTTTAAAAGAACGATCAAAGTGGGGGAAATAAGTCCGCGCCTTCTCGTGCATTGACGACTATACCATATCCCTCGCCTGGGCTTTCCAGGTGGAAGTGAGGGCACGGCGCTAACCCCACGTCTAGGGCGTTGTGCGCGCCTGGACTTTTTGCATTCCTTAATAAAAGTGCGCAGGTCAACGAGATTTAGATCGCTCCGAGGCGAGGTTAATAAGAATAGGAAATTTGTATGAAATAGGATAGTGTTTTTGTTGCTTATTCGCGTAGTGTATAAAAGTGAAGCACCGATTGTCGACGTCGACCGTTCGTTATGGAAATGCCTGTGTTAGTGAAAGCGTGCGAGATGCCGTTTTATCTAGTCTAACAAAAATGCAAAAAATACTTACCTATGCTTTTCCTTGTCTTATTGAATGCTTCGGACAAGTTTAATAATGGAGATGTCACTAATAATTTCGCTTCGCGCATTTTAAAAAGCACGCGACAGTTCCTTTTCCCCAAACATTATCCATTATAAAAAAAGAAATAAATTTTTATTAAAACATTATCCCAATCTTTCCTTCCTCAACTTCGGCAGTATTTTTAAATTCATTAACCGGCGAAATCAATTACCTCGAGCGAACTGATTTCCAAGGTGTATATATATATATATATTCCTCCGCCATGAAAAAGGTCGTGCCCCGAAAACGAAGCAAAGAAGAGAAGCGCCTTATGACCGGGGCGAACGACGGCATCGAAAGTCGTTCCTCCGCCGCGCGCCGTCTACATTACGCGCTTTATTTTGCGTTAAAGCGACAAGTTTAATATCCGGAGGGGGGAAGACCCGGAAAATACAGCGCGAAAGGGAATAAAGAGAGCGTGAGAGATGCTCCCCCCTCTCGCCCCTTAAGCCGGGAGGTGAAACTTTAATACAATTTCATTTGCCTCCTCGGCACTGACAAACTCCCGAGCTTTTTCGCGGCGCGGGGAAGCGCGGCGACGGCGGCACTCCCCCTTGTTTCACTCTTTACCGCCGTCGAACAAGGACTATTTATAATCATAAGGCTGCGAGCGAAATTTTCGCTCTCCTCCTCGGCGGCGCGCGGGTGAGCAGCGCTCCTATCCCGCGCTCCCGGCGTTATTAACCGCGCGCGCTCGTGCGAGGTTTCGAAAACATTTACAACCTCCTCGCCCCGCCGTTTCCATTCTTTAGTCAACCCGGTAATGTATGCGTCTTGTTAGCGGCGCACTTGCCGACGCGGAGTTGACGTAAAAATCCGAGGCGCGGACTCTATCGCGCCGCTTTATCATTCGGGCGAAGCGTTATATATTTTAGCGGTTATTATTACTCGATTCTGTATTCTCTTGTGCTTGAAGCCGTGTACTCGTTGATTACATGCATTTCTTAGTTACGATTCCCCTTTTCGGATTTCGGCCCCGCTAAAATGTGCTCATTATTTTTACCGAATCAACATAACTTTAGAGCCAGTGATTAATAAAGAATAGATTATGTAAATTGAACAAAGTATACGTACTTATGTAAGTCGGTAATTAATCAATATAGCTTTCATATTTTTTATTCGCGCCAGTTCTCACGGTTGTATAATAATGCAGCTCATTGTACACAACAACATTCCTATTGATCCTCTTTTCATCAGTTTTACTCTGTTTCGCTCGGCTTTACCGTGGAAAAAATTATAATTTCTCAATTTCTAGACCGAATGCCACTTGAGCGGAGTGCACAGATGCTGATTGAGCGAAGAAAGTAAGAAAAACGAAATTATTACTCTTTTCTACTGTTACGATTTAAAAGAAGGTTTAGTCGCTGCATCTCAGGCTTTAAGAGCTGACGTCCGCAGATTTTTTTCTCCCGAAACTTGGTTCGAGGCATCAAAAACGATGAATCTTTCATTTAATACAATAAGAGAAATTTGTAATCTCTCAGAACACGAGAGCTGTAAATAACACGGAAGAGCCAAAACTTGTCTCCATTTAGAAAGCAGCGCGAACAAAAGCTCTCTCTCTCTCTCACCCTGTCCTTGGAGAAACAAAGATTCAATTTCGCCAGCTTTTTCCGCGCGTAGAGACAGTTCTGTACATTTAGTGAATAATGCAGCAGCAGCGGCGGCGGCGGCGGCGGCAGCGCATTGCAGTTTGCCGAGCGACGTTATACTCTCCGCGGCGTTTCCCGAAGGAAATTAGGAAACACGAGGCAAACACGGAGCGAAGTGCCGCCGCCTCCGCCTCTCCTCGAGAGCCTCCGCGCGCGCGCCCTTACGCTGCACCGCCGCGCCCCGCGCGCTCTCTCGAGTAGGCGAGCCGAGTCACAAGTGTAATATTCACGGAATAATACAGCCGTCGACGGCCGGGGGCCGCAGTTCCAGACCGTCTCTCGTTTTGACGCTTCTTTTTATGGCGTCGGCCCTCTGCCGGTTTTTTTTTCTTGTTCCTTTTTTTTTGCAGACGAGCTCCCCGTTTTGCTCGATGGTCTAATGGGAGAAGTGCAATATTCGCTGTATGTCGTTTTAGGGCTCGGGAAGTCAGTTTCGACGAAGCTTTTTTCGCTACTTTTTCAAATGTAAATTCATTAATTCTTACCACAAAACGTGGGAAAAGCACTGAATCGATTGACAATAAAAGAGGTTTTGTTTCATTCCTTAGAATTTAATACATTGAAATATACTTCATCGTTTTCATGAAATATGTTAATATTAAGATACACTTGTTTTTTCATACTTTATACATTACAATGTTTAATTTAGAATAGCATATTATCACGATTTTATTATACAATGTTTGTTCATCTCATTGAATAATTAAGAGTGCATTATTATTACGAAATTCATTGTTGAACGAAATTCATACAAACCCCTACGATTGATCCTATTTCCACTGTAATATTTAACGTACTTAAGCCAAGTGTCTTAAAAAGGTACAATTGATTCGACGAGCGCGTAATGATAAACGAGCAAACGATGTTCCCTGGCAAAAACCGCAAAAAAGAAGAGCGCAAGAGTAAAAGGTCTAAAAGCTGGTCATTGTGCGGGTACTAAGGAGAGAGAGAGAGAGAGAGAGAAAGAGCTCGAGTCCGGCGAAATCAGATTTCGTGTCACTGGCGCTGGTCTCCTCCCCCCCTTTGGAGCTCTAATCTGATGCGGCTTCCTCGAACCGATTTGTCGTCCGCTCAAGTCTCTCGGACTGCGCGCGGTCTGCGTCTGCGTGACGTGCGGAGAGAGGATCCCACACCCCATTCAGCGAGAGAGGCGCTCGTTTTAACGTCGGGCGCGCGGGGCCCCGGCTCTTATTACGCATAAGCGCGGAGGCGCTCCGCAATATCTACGCCAGCATCGCCGCGGCGGCCAGAACCTGATACAGCCCGGCAGTTATGCATATCCGTCCATCCGTCGGTCGGGCAGCTCGCGCACAAAGCCGCCGAGGCGACGTCTCAATTTTTTAGCCGCGAGATAAGATTGTGAGGCGTACGCCCGGGGGCCGCGCGCCGGCGGCGGAGAGGACGCGCGGAATCGATTCCGCGAAGAAGCACGGCGAGAGCCGCCGCGCCGGGCATTAATAATCGCCGGCGGAGTCGCGCGAGTTCTCGCCTTCTTTCGCCGCTGTAAAGTGAGTCCGAGGGCCCCGGCCGAGGCTCATTGTTGCACGGTCACTTTGCTACGGCTGATTCCCGCCGTAATCTATGCATCCTCCCGGAGGATGAGAATGGAGACTTTGCATTATATCCCCCGACGCGGCGGATGCGGCTTGCTCGACGTGCGACCGCGCCGTTCTACGAGCTTCGAAATCTAAGACGCCGCGCGGAAAGAAAAATGCGAGACAGCGATGCGGATGTCGTTCTTTAAATGTACGAACAAACGGGAGCTTCCTTCGTGGAGGTGCGGATCACGTCGCATTAGAACTATCGGCTCAATGATAAAGTAGAACTCTCGGGTATTAGTATATATATAAAAAGCATCATTATGTTTTTCGACACGCAATAAAAATGATACAAATCATCGTGCGAACCGCAGACGGTTTTCCCAACCAGCCGAACGAGAACCCCCCGAAAAAGCTTGAGAAAAAGCGACGCCTCCTCGTAAGAACCAGCGCCGAAACACGGCCCTAAAAACGGCACGAGCAAACGATCAGGTAGCCTGCGACCCGAGCCGGACCGAGCACGGGAATGATCTACTGGCGCGCGCGCCTACGTAAGCAGCCCCGCGTCCGACACTCGGGGCCGATCCGCCCGTTCTTTTGCTCGCAAATCATTTTGCCCATTAGCCCGCGCGGCGCCGCGTGGCGGCGGCGGCGGCAGCTGAAGGGAGCGATCCGCCGACTGATGTGCGCGCCGGCGTAGAAAAAGGGGACCCGCGTACACCCGCCCGCGCACTCATCATCGCCGGGATAATGGAGTGGGCGTTGCACGCGAGAGACGCCGTGGATGTGTGCCTGGAGCCGGGCCGAAAGAACATCGCCGCCGAAGAAAAGCGTACGGGGGCAGCGCCGCGGCTAAGCACGCGCGGAGCTCGCCTTGCGAGGAGGGCAGGGTTCGACTGGGTTCACTGGAACACTGGGAGGCTCGTCGGAACGACCGTGGAAGCGGGGTAATTTACTTGGCTTTGTCGCTGATTTTTCGTAAATATCTAAGAAAAAATAGTGCACTGATAATTAATTAATTAGCTCTCCTTTGCAATAGAAGCCTATGATGCTTGCGCAGAATATTATTCGACCCTGCAGTTTAAAAGTTTAATTAATGAATTTGACCGCAAGAAGAACTTTCGTCAAGCCTTAAAAGTATGTTGACTCTTCGAAAGAAACAAATAAAGCCCAGCAACCGAGCCCGCGAACCGCGCGACGAGCTCCAAGCTCCTCCGCAAGGACTCGTCTCGAGCCCTCTCGGCTCGGCTCGAAAAATCAATGCCTCGCGCGTCTCCCGGCGCACGTCGAGCGCCGCCGCGCCTGTCATCGCGCGCGCACAACTCGACGCGACGACGCGACGGCGTGTCATCGGCCTCCTTCTCTCTCCCGGCGTCGCGCACACAACAGTTCCTCCCACGCGGCGGGCGCCTCCCGCCTTCGGAGGGAAGAGGGGCCGAGCGCGCGGAGGTTGACGGCGCGCGGCGCCCATTGGCTCGACAAATTTTAATAACCTCGCCAGTGGATAGGCCGCCGAGTACGCATGTCCGTTGCCGCGCGGTGTCACCAGGCCGCGTCGCGCGCCGGGAGCGGTGACAACGCGACGTCGCGCCCGGCGACGATTCGACCGGACCGGGGGGGGAGGAGGCCGTCGCTCCTCTGCTCCCTCCCGCGAGAGGAGGACAAGCCCGCGGAGGGACCGGGCGCATGCGCCGACGCAGGGGCTTTGCTTTGGCGTACGGTCGCCCGCGGGGATGTCTTGCCTTTTCTTTCCTTCGCCTCTCTTTGCGCCATTTTATTTTATTGGAACGAGCCCGGATTTGCGGGTCAAGTGGGAAAAATTGCGGCCTCCGTAAGTTGTTTGGAAGTCAGCGCCGTTGACGCTCTCGCGCGAGCGGCGAGAGTTTTCAGAGGCCCCGCACGTCTCGATTTCTCTCGCTGAATTCGAAAAATGACCATCTCGTCAATTGCCGTAGACGAAAAACTGCAAGCGATAAAAGAAAAGAAACACGTCGGCAAAATCTATATCCTCCGCTCGGCGCGCGATTCGCAGGCACCGGGGGGGCGAAAAAATGAGCGCGGAGCTCGGAAGAGAGGCGGAGAGAGCGGCTCTTCGGACGGACGAGGTGACCCGGGAATAGGTGCCACGAGGAGTCGCGCGTCGCGATCGATACGGACGGCGCGCTACCCCGCGTGTCCCCGGCTGCCATTGGTCATACCGGGAGGAGGGAGAGAGAGGCGCCCGAGGAAGAGCTCGATATTCCTCTTTCGCTGCTCTCTCTCTCTCTCTCTCTCCTCTCCTCTCCGTTATCTCTCCTGCCGGGCGAGAGCTACCGCCGCTGCTCTCGTCTTCGGTCATCTCCCTCGCGCCGCTTTCCCTCACTTTCCGCGCCCTTCCCCTTTTTCTCGACGCGAGGGAAGTACTCGTCGCTGCTGCCCGGAGCCTCTATAGCTATGCGCGATACCGCGTCCCTTCCACCGTGAGCGCGATCGGAAGCCGAGTCGGGGGGAGCCCTCCGTATGCTTGCCGCACTCGTTCGACAAACATTTTTTAACGAGGAAAAACTTTTTCATTCGCTTAGACTCTCCCGGCTTGTCGAGCTTATTATAATGGAAAGCCTTGGAAAGTTGATAATCGGGCTCGCGACACGGAACGACAAACTTTGTCGAGCGAAGATTTATTCGCATTTTCGTCTGGCGCCTCGTCGCTTGCAGATGAATGAGAAGAAAAAAAATTTCACACGCGCACGACATAATTTTTGAATATTTCCCTTATAATTGAGCAATCAAACTTAATAAAGCGCGAGTATAATACACCCCCATTATTCCAGAACGAATGCAACTTCCCAAGGATTAATTAAAGAACAATGCGAGCATAAATTCGCTCCAGTTATAAAAAATCCTCAAAAAGTCTCATCAACCTGCCGAGGCGTCTCCTTAAATTTTCACTCCCCTCTCGCGCCGGCTCCTGATTAGCATACAAAAAAGTTGTCAATGCAACGGCCGACTCCACGCCTCCGCGCCGCCTTGCCTGGTACGAAAATCGGAGCAACGGCTTCTCTCTCACTCTCTCTCTACCTGCGCTCCGCAATAGCCGCGCCGCGCAGGAAAAGAGATTCCTGAGAAAAACTCGTCCGAACGTTAGATCGCGCCGGTCCGATAGCGCTCTCGCGGAGCGTTAATAAAGGACACGTACATATAAGTCGCACGCCGCCGCGTCCTCCATATTTCGCCACGATGGAAGAAGAAAGAGCGTCGCTGGCGGGACAGTCCCACGGCGATGAGACACTGTCAACGCTCTCTTTCCCCCGCGCGCCTCGCCCGGGGGGGAGGGGGAGGGGGAGGCGCGCGGTGTGTGTTTGTGTGCGCGGGTGCGGAAATACCTGCTTGAATATGGATGAGGCGCGCGCCGTGCGGACACAGTCTCATGCTCGCGCGGGGACATAATTGCGGCTTAATTAACGCTAATATGTTAAAATCGCGACGGCTTCCCTTTGTCCGAGCAGCCGAGCGAGCGCGCGGCGCGGCGCCGAGAAATATGTGTGCCAGGCGAGTCGCTGCGAGGGCAGGGAGGAGGGGGGGGAACAAAAGACGCTGAGTGTATTGTACCGGGAGGAAAGGTGGAGCAGGTGCTCAAGCTCGCGCGACTTTGATTACGCTCTCCGGTTCGGCCGCAACGCCTCGAGAAATATGGCTTGATGCGCGGCTCTTCCTGGAATGGTATTCGTTAGTAGCTTCGTAGGAAGTACTCTGTCATCTTTCCTGCACGTTGGAGTAAGAAGCGCGAGCGAGCTTTTTTTTCTCTTTAATGATGTTAAATTCGAAAATTGGAAAAAAAGTGATTTAGGCATTGTGATTATTAGGCATCGAAGGTCGTACTATCGTTAATTTTTGAAATATTTAGTTTACATTTCGAATGGATTCGATATTGAGACTAATTAGTAATCAATTTATCATTAAATATGATAAATTATTTTCAAATCTTGAAATTTTCTTTAAATAGACAGAGAAAATATTAAATAAAATCTTTTAGAAATTAAAAAATATCAAGAGTCAAAAATATTATTTTGCTTTTGGACGCAACAGTCGATTTTATAATAGATCTTGTAAAAACCGCTTTTTTATCTAGATCATAAAAAATTGGATTTAATAAATAATATTCTTTCATAGTTCTTGATATAATCATAAATCAAACAACTAATGATATGATTTTTATATACTTTATTGCTACCGATATATCGTTTGCACAAAGTACTGTTAAATATAATAACATTGCTAATGGAATCAAGCTTTTAAATTCATAAATTTCCAATGCATTTAGATAATTGCACACGATGCAAAAATTAATTTTCACTCAGTTACACCACAAAAGAACATTATTCATGAAATTTTATTATTCAAGGAAGACTCGAGACAAATGGAGGTTAAAAAAGTGCACTGTAATAGACTTGCGTTTTATATATGCGCTGCGCCTATTATAGCGGATTTCCAGGCGCGAATCGAGTTTGTTTACGTCGTTGGATGCGCTTGAAGGCGATTAATAATAGGAGGCGACGGATGAAACGTGTATTTTTATTATCCGTACGATGGCTACGGTGATTTCTATCTAAATCGCCGATGCAATTAGTCGAGATCTCGCGAAAAGATTTCAGAATTTTAACTGCCGTAAAGTACAAAGTCTACCTTGTAGTCGCGATGCTTTCTGCCTACGTTTCTTCAAAGTGAGAAAATTTTTATTGATTTTGAGGCTGAACGTTTAAAGAAATAAATTATTTCTTTCTTTTGCCGAGTGCATGAAAGATACTTAAAATAATAATTAACCATTTTCATGATTGTTAGAATTTTCACTGAATCGCATTTTTAGTTTAAAACAAACTTTTAATGGTTAGTAAAGTTCTCCCGCGCAAAACATTTTCTTTTTTTTAAAGTTAACCAACGTCTTATCTTCGACAAACATATAAAGAATTATGAAAAAGTCAGATAACACGAGACTATATTGAACAGGTATAAAAGAAGAACGTAAACAATCAACGATGTCAAATAATCCAAAATTCGAATAACAAAAAGAGTCTCTCAACCGAAAGTGAGAACAAAGCTCTTCCCCAGAGCCGCCGCGGCACGAAATCTATCATCTACTAAAGTCAGACGCGACCTGGCAAAGGGGCGGGGGGGGGAGGGCGGTGGACGCCAGTTATTCCGTCTTCCTCCCAGCGAGGACGAGGAGGACGGGTCTCTTGCTCTTCGGCCGCGCGCGCGCGCTCCTCGCTCGAGAATGCAGATACATAAATTCATGAGCGAGTAACAACCGAGTGACGCCACGCTAGCTTCCGTGCCGCGGCGGCGGCGGCGGCGGCAATCGTATTCATGAACCGACACGGTAATTAGGGACACTAGCTCGCCTCGCAACCGGAAATCGTCCCGAGAATCCTCCTCTCTCGACCACTTGCCGCCGCGGCGAATATCGCCGGAAATACTTATGCATTCCGTTCGTTTCGTAAAGGAACGCAAGAAATTTCACGTCTCGCGACGACGCCGAGAGCGGCCGCCGGGGGGAAGAGAGAGAGAGAGAGAGAGGCGACGGCACATATCGCGGCAGGATGGGAATATTGTCGTACTTTCCGAGGGCCGAGAGTGCAGGGAGGGTGGCAAGACTTATGGCCTGCCCGGGAGACTGCCGGTATTGAGCTTCCGGTTAAGCATTACGGACTTTTCAGCCGGCCGGACACTTTGTATGATGATGGATCGAGTCCGTTGGATTATCATATAGATACGGATTGCGTGTCTCGCTGTCGTATTTATTATTGAGAGTCGTGCAGGCTCACGTGAAGGCTGCGCATTTTCAACGGCTTTTCTTTAGATTCCCAGGAAAGTGAGCCGAGGCGGCGTACAGCCCCCCGCTTTTTGCGCCCGATGGATTTAAATTTAGATTGCTCGCTGTGGATTTCGAGCCGCATCGAAATTCATTATTTATCGCGAGCCGATAAAATTCTCAACTTATTGACAAAACGTAATAAAAACTTGGAAGTGCGGCTCGGATTTTTGCCTCGATCGTTCTACTTTTATTAAACGTAAAAACTTGAGTGCCACCCGCTTTTTAACAATCGGGCTTTTAAAATAACGTTCCTCGAGCTTGCACAAGCGCGGCGCGTCGCTCGTTTCATCGAATAAGAAAATCGGCCGCGAAACAAATTTTCATTACTCGCGCAAAGTGTAATACGGCACGGCCGCTCTCTCTCTCTCTCTCTCTCTCTCTCTCTCTCTCTCTCTCTCTGTTTTCCGTATTTTCATTCGGTAACCGACAAAAACATGGCAGAAAATTTCTACGCCCTCCCCCCCTCCTCCATTCAAGTCCCGATGCGCGCCGCGCGCTCTCCTATGGTGAAAGGTCCATTAGAGGCTTCGCCCGGTGCATTTTCTTTTTACGCGGTATAACTTCACTTGCCGGCGCGTCCAGTTCGCGTACACACACACACACACCCACACCCGATGAATGCTACCTGCCGCCATTGGGCTCATTGTGCTGCGAGCTTAGTTTTTTCGCTCCGGCGAAACGACCCTTTGCTGGACTTTTTAATCGATTTCATTCGATATCGCGAGATTTTTATCTACGGCTCGCTCAGAATTGTTTTTCTGATTCATTCTGTGCAGTATGATTTCTCTGTGCAATAAGTTGAAGAATTGCTTTCGCGGAGTTGATGAAAAATTGAGCCCGCAAAGTTTACTGAACTTCCGCCAGGAAGCGAAATTCCAATTTGATTCGCAATTAAAGCGTTCGCTTTAATTTTTAATCTAATAAAGTAGCCTTTAATCACGATAAATACAGAGAGCTCGAAATGTTTATTTCGAACGAGCGCTTAGTCCGATAGAATTTATAAATAAATATGATATCAAGTGCAAGCTACATTTACAACCTTCCATTAACTGGAGGCATCGAATTGACTTGTAGTACCTACCCTCACTAAAGTATCGACTCGAACTTATTTCTGTCCCACTTTAATATCTCTATATACCTCGGCTCCTCTTTTTTTTCTCTCTCTCTCTCTCTCTACAGCCCGGCATCTCCGCGGCGAGCTTCATCGCGCACTTTTCCCTCCGCCTCGCTCTCGAACGAGGAACAAAACGAGCCGCGCGCAAGGACGTCTCGGCTTGGCGCTCGCTCGCCGACGTCGGTGTGTGTCGTGGCGGCGGCGGCGGCGGCGCACGCAGGGGGCGGAGAGGAGAGATACGGAGTATATTATATGGAGAGGAAGCCAATTATTTGCGCCGCGCGCATCGAGTCTAAGTGCCAAAGGCAATGATAACTCCGGGCGGCGCATAATTTTGAAGAGCCGCGCCGAGGGAGACGCGCCGAGCGAGACGCCGCGTGTATACTATAAGGAGGCGGAAAAAAAAGAAGGATAGAGAGAGAGAGAGAGAGAGAGAGAGAGAGAGGGAGAGAGGGAGTACGTAACTCTGGCGGGTTTATAATGAAGATATAACCGAGCCGACTGCAGCGTCGAGACATCTTTACGTTCGCGACTGGCTAAGGCTCGTTATACGCCACACGCGTGTACGTGTATAAGTGGAAGGACAGAAGAGGGGGAGGAGAGGGGGGGATAAGACACAAGGCAGGCGTCGTTGTTAATCAAAGGCCACGCATAATATAATGACTTGGGAGCGAGAAGGGAATGAGCGGAGAGAGCAGAGACGCCCGCTGATATTAAATTCGACGCGCAAAGGAGATCGCGCTCGAGAGATCGAGTGGCCTTTCGATTTCAATCGGTTTCGCCGAGATTTTTTTTAACCTTTTGCATTAATTATGGTTATGGCTTTATGAGGTAGAGGGCATTTTTTTAAAACGCCCCCCCGTCCGGCTGGGTGTGCCTATTTTTTGACGTTTAAGGCTCGTTATTTTCGTTTACACGAAACGAGACTCTTGAGGTCTTTATAAAATACCCAATTCGCGTAGTTAATATTCACGGATGATAAAAACTAATTGGATGCAATTAATCTTGGCTTCGTGTGCAACATAAATCACTTTAGTATGATAAATTGAATGCTTGCAAATAAAGAAGACCGAAATTGAATGTTGTTTTAATTTCTTTTACAAAGGTTATATAGTTTTAACGATCGAGGTCCTATTGATTTTTAAATCCAGAAATTGATATAATTGTCAATGGAGGATTCATAAATCATTAAACTTTTTCCTTTCCTCATTAAAACGACCTTTCCTCGTAAAAGCAAGTCCATTTAATTACACGAAAAGCACTTTAGAAAACGAAAAAGCATCCGAGAGACCTCTCGAAATAATGAATAAAAGCGCGCTTAAAAAACACACCGGGCCCGAAATTCCAACGAACTCAATCGGACGCGCAGCGGAGTCGCGCCTGAAACGAAGTGCGCCGAAGACCGATGATTCGGACAATGGCATTATTTATCGATTTTCCTCGGCGCTAAAGCACGAGCGAGAGGAGAGGCGGACGGCGCAGCGCGGCGGCCCCGAACGAGAAAGGGAGCAGGACAGAGGCACTCTTTCAATCGGATATTCATAGCTCTCTCGCGCGCAGCGCTGCGGAGGATTTTCATTTACGTTCCGTCTGCGGCAGCGTTCCGCGAGCCCGTTCCGCCGAGATTAAAACCGATGCGCGTCGACGTGTCGGCGACCGATATACACCCGCGTCCCGGCCGACGCACTGTGTTCATTTCAATTTGGCCTTAATTGAAGCGCTGTTCGGATATTGACGAGTTAAATAATTGTCTCTGAAAGAGAGAGAGAGAGAGAGAGAGAGAGAGCCGGAGAGGGAATATTCACCTCGGCTGCATTTTCATTGATGAAACGGCCGAACGAGAGCGCGGAGCTGTAACGCAATTATTCCGAGTAAATGTTTCGAATGCGTCCGGTTTTGTTCGTTTTTTTTTTCCTTTTTTTTTTTATTCCTAGTCGGACTCGCCGGGGTTTCCGATTGCGCTTCAAGCTCCGGAGGCTGGAAAAACGGGGAAATATTGACTTGCTTAATGACGCGTCGGTGCTCGAGTGCAGTAAGTGAATTCGTTCGTCGGGGGTGAAGGAGAGAAAATCGGGCTGAACGATGCTTTATGATTTTTGAACGTTATTAAGATGTACTTGGCCGGGCATGCTAATTTATGCTAATTTCGCGCGAAATTCGTTTGGTCGAGCGCTTAATTACAATTTTAAATTGAATCAATCGTTTAAAGGCGCGTTCCGACTAATTTGTTTTGATTAAAAAATTAATGGCCTCTCGCGGCCCCTCGCATAAAACCTCGCTCAAATTACGGCTTCAAATTTTAAAATTACAATCAATTCCGTTCTTGAAAATCATTGTTTTTTAAACGCTATCATCCTCAAATTTGTCTTGTTCTTCTTGCTATATGCTGTACTGTGCGATCCAAAGAACAAATAAAATTGACATTTTAAAGCCATTCTTACTGTGGTTACAGTATAAAATGCATTAATAAATTTTGTATACGCATTCTTTAGAAATAAGTCGTACAAAAAAATTAGTTCAATTAATTATAATTACTTACTAACTATATGGGATTTTGAACATAAATATTATCCACTTATTAATTGAGTTGTTAAGTTTTCTTTTTTTACTGCCAAAATGTATATTTGACTTAAATTTGTTTAATTTTAAACAATAAACAAACTAAAACAGTTAATTCATGTAGAGCAATTAATTTATTTGAATATTCATTCGTAATTGTTTGTAATTCTTTCACTTTAGAAAATCTGTAAAGTGTGGAGTATTTTCCCTTCCGTTACTAAAAGTCAAGTAAATCAATATATGACCGAAAAAGTAAATGCGATTTCAGTGTCAAATCCCGAACATCTCCTTCTATATCTTAACGACTCGCCGAGAAAGAGCATTAGCAGACTTCGCCCAAAAAAAGTGCCATCTTCCGTAAGAAGCGTCCCCCGATTAAAAGGACCCATCCATTAAACCAACAGGCTCCGAATCTTTAGGGAGGCTCGTTGCGGCAAATTAGCTTTTTTAACATCCCGTCATGACTATGTCCTTGCCGTGAGCTTTCAGCCGGCCGTCTTTGCTTCTCGATCCTCCTCCTTTTTTTTCCCCTTAAAGCGATGTGCCAGAAGCGAGCCGAGGCTTAAAAGGATTCGGCAATAAACGCGAGTAGGTTCCTAAGGAATTAGAAGGGTGTCGCCGTACGGACGAGAGTACTCGGCGTAAAAATCCCCCGCTGCGTCGCGCTCGCTCGAAGGACATGGGGGTAGCGCGTCTGAGGGTGGTCCGTCAATTACGCAGTCTAATGCGACGTATACTAGCTTTTAATTATCACTTTTTAATCTTTTATATTGCGAAGAAATTTATCTTGAAATTTTTTTTATATAAACTAATTAGTTCTATGAGAATCCAAATTGTGCCGTGTTTAACGTAAAAAAGAACATTGGCATATTTACGATATGTCGAGCACTCAATTTGCTTACATGTAAAATACAATGCACACAATAAATATTCAGCTGCGAAGTAACCGACACTAACCGGCCTTTAGCTCAAAACTTGCACAGCTCAAAGCACGATGTCGTACCCACGAATACATCACTCGCCGACCGGTGAAAAATCACCGACTAATTTCCGCATAAACGCGACTCGAAACTCAACTCTCTCTCCCCCCCCCCTTTTTCTCCCCGACTCGATTCTCCAAATACCAATAATCGATCATTCGTATTCGTCATAAAGCAGTCAGCCGATCGATCGCCGCCAGAACGAAGGAGCAAGACCGAGGAGGCATAAATCGAGCGTGACGCGGATATTAGCGCTCCGCGAGAGAGTCTCCTCAATCTCTGCGTCGAAGCCCGGGCCCTCATCGAAAAGAACACAGGGCTTTTTTCCGTTCCAGAAGCGCAGCTAAACATTATAGAAGATGACCCTCTCTCTCTCTCTCTCTCTCTCTCGCGAGCGCACGACGCAAAACAGAGAAGAGAAGCGAGAGAGAGAGAGAGAGAGAGAGAGAGCGCAGCCCGCTGTGGCAGCAGCGCGCGCGCGGCCCGGGTATAATATAAGTGTATCTAATTACCCAGGCGTTTACGTCAACGTTTACCGTGATTTACGGCAAAATTGTGCCCGCGCGCGACCTTCGCCCGCGATGCGGAGACGCGAGAGGGAAGGCGCGCGCGGGGAGGGGAAAAAATGCAGGAGAGAGAGAGAGAGCGAGAGAGAACGATGCTCGAAAGGATTCGGTCATTTATCACGGTGAGCGCTCTCTCGCACCAACGTCCCGCGCGAGAGAGAGAGAGCTGCCCGGCCATGGGAATGAAAGGGGGCGAGGAATATAATCCCCGGGACAGACTAATCGCGAGCAGGACCCCGAGCCGAGCATTATAGCGAGGAAGGTGCTCGAGAGAGAGAGAGAGAGAGAGGGAGACCGCACCGGTTCACCACGCAGATGGGACCTCTGCAGCTCCTACATTTTCGAGCGGAGCATTGCTTTCTGAAGAGGAGCCGCGCCTGCTTACGGCTGATTCGGGTCATTAAGGCGCCGGGAATAAGCTGTCGATGCGCGTTTACCGGGTACTTCCGCGTTTGTGGTTAAAAGAGGAATCGTCGAGATTTTGGAAAGGAAAGTGAGCTGATTTCGGGAAGGACTGTACAAGACGCTAAAATAACTTTGGACTGAAAAAAGGAAAAAATTATATAATGACGTTAAAAATTGAAATTTTACGTTCGCCTAAAGTGAGATCAAACTGATGCAATTATAGTAATTTAGGTGTAAATATCGTGCATTAAAGCACGTTAATATTGATTACAGCAATCCCATAACAGAGCAGCTTTAGGCAAAAAACGTAAGTTCCAAACCGACACAAGAAAAGTTGAACGCAAAAATTAATCAGGGTGTGCACTCGAGTCCCGAACACGGAGCAGCGAGATTTCAGAGTCAAGTTAATTTAAAGACCAAATTTTTAGTCACGACCACAATTTAGCCTTTCCAGTCAACTGCAAGACTGTAATTAAACCCTGCCCTCGCAGCAGGGAAGAAGTCAAGGAAGAGAGTCCTCGCGTCGAAAAAAAAATCATCGCGAAGCAGGAAATTCAGGTAAACCAGGCCGTGGCGGCAGCTCCCTCGCAAAGCTTCGCCCCCGAGACCGAGAGAGAGCGCGCAAAAAGTCGTGGAAGAAAGGGCCTCCGCGCCTAAAGAAGAGAGGAGCGTCATACGTCGAGGAGCATCGGCAGCAGCCGGCGTTGTTTCGCGCGTGTTAGAGGGTGCACACATAACGCCTTGGAAATTACAGAGTGCCAGGGTCCATCCATCACCGGGGGTTTGCGCGCGGAGCGAGAGGACCCAGAGAGAGAGAGAGAGACCCCTGGGTAACGCCCCGGCGTTTAAGTCGTTAGCAATTTCCTGCGCGCGGGACTAGTCGAGCAGAGAGAAAGAGAGAGAGAGAGAGCTGAGCGCGCGAGCAGGAACGAGAGGGCCCCGAAATTCCATATGGCCTGATAATGCGGAGCGAGGGGCCCCGAAAGATTCGCGAAATCGATCGCCTCGATCTTCACGGTCATTTTTTCCGAATGTCCCCCCCTACCCCCCCTTTTTTTATTTAGCGCCGAGGCTACTTGGGGCCCTGCCCGGGCTTTTTTATGGGCGGGAAGAGTGCGCCTCTCGGCCGATGGGAACCAGAGCCGCGCGGCGTTGTGCTGTTATTTGCTAACGACGCTTCGTGCTCGGTGTGCGTTAGTCGTGCAGTTTTCGAAGCCGCGTGGCCAGTAGTTTTTGCGGAAAACTTTTTCGGGAAACCGATTATTCAATCAGTTTATTTTATTGGTTCGATTCTTTTTTCTGTAACTGTTCAAAGAGAATGTTTTGCTCGAAGTAAGTGAAGAGATTCAGTTAGAATAGAAGTTACATCAAAATTTTAGTATTTAGTTACATAAACCGTACAAGGAGTAAAATCTGAAATTTTAAACCAAAGTAAATAAATAAAAATTAAATTAACGTTATTTTACCAAGCTAATTTTGTATGCAGCTCTTAAGCTGGTACGAAATAAAAAAAATCATAATGCGCCTCATAAAATTCTTACTTGCTAATGTACAAATGTAAAATGTACAGTAAAATTAGCTTTTCGAAACTTGACGCAAGAGTGCAGCAGCTCTCAATGAAGGAAATGCTCGCTCGATAATGTTTGATGGAAGTTTATAAAATCACGTGTGCTGCTATCGGGGCACCTACTGAAGGTAATACCGACAAAAATAATGTTGCAATTTACTTTTGCAGCTGCGATAAGTGAAAGATATAATTACTATAAATTAAAATGATAATGCGTACCTTATAAAAATGACGTAATTTTGAAAAAGTTTTATCTAATGCAAGAAACATTGACAACTGAAAACTTATATTTTAAATATAAAAAAAAAATTGTTTATACATGAGGCGCAAACGTGCATGAATAAACCATTTTTATTAATCATAAATATCTTGCATCCCCTTACTGAATACTTATAAATTACATTTGCAGTAATTTATTTAAATCAAAGCTAAGTAATTGAGGGCTTTATTATTTCACTTTGATATTAAGTGTACATTCAAAATTTTCAGTAATTATATTTTCATATTTTATATTTAACTACAGTTTAGTATAATAAGAGAATAATCCAATGATGTAGGTTTCAAAAAAAATTGTAATAAATTTATATCTTATACTATTTTATTATGATCGATTCTTTACAAACTTACGTAACATTAATAATATTATATATTAATAATAACTATAATTAGTTGTATTGTATTATATTATATAATAACTAATTATACTTTTTCACTGATTTTTGAATACGTATCAGTCAAGAAATAATGCGAAATATAGTGCTCATTATAACATTATATCATTAATACTAATAGTAACTTACATCATCCAAATCATTACACAATGAAAAGAATTTACTTTTTTTAAATTTATTAAAATCACAATATGCTTGTATTTTCAAATTTATCATACAATGAAATACTTTAGAAATATTTCATCGTAAATGTTCTTTAAAATACTGATCGCAATGATTTTTTAATAAATATTTTTCAGAGTACCAATTGAGATAAATTTTCGGGAACGTTTGAAAAAACTTTCAATTTAAATTTGAGAATAAAAATGAAATGCTTGAGTTTATGCCTCGAAACATAAATAAAACTGATCTTAATTAATTATTATAATAGTACTCTTTAAAAACTAAATTAATAATAGAATCTTAGTGATTGTTTTCATTATTACTATCGTTATTATCGTTAGTGTCTTCCTTCCTTTCAGCGTTGCTCTGAGTTTTCTTCATTCTCGATCCTTCGTACCTATCATAGCCTTCTATCTGACCGAAAATTTTCCTGCCAGGGATTCTTTCGCTGTCCTTGACGTTTATTTCAGTGCCGATTTGAACTGGCCAAGGAAGTCGTCGATCATCTGCTGAACGTGGCTTTTGGCTCTCCAATTTACGATCATCGCTGCGCATTTTTTCCTTGTAACCTCCTCGGATTCTTTCTTGGTCCCTTGCTCGATCATCTTCCACTAAAACCAGATTGAAAATGTTAAAAAGCTGTATTTATTTGTTTAGTGCAAAAATAGTATATTTAAGACGCGAAGTACACGAAGAAAAATATTTCAATAAAAATTACTAAACTTTCTGGTAATGCAAGCACAAACTGCCAAAACCCAAGAAATTACCATACTTTTTAGTAAATTTTACTGAAATTTCATAAAATTATCATAGAAACATTTAATAAAATGATCCTAATTTTTATTAAAATTTTATTAAAATTTACTAAAAAGTATGGTACTAATTCATGGACATAAAATACGTTATTGTTTTATTAGATTTTGAATGAGAACTGAATTTTTCCAAATCCAATTTTCTAAATTCAAGTCTAAGGGGAGAATTTAGAAATTTTCTTACTTTAAACTTATGTAAAGTGAATCGCATTATTTAAAAAAAAAAATTATAAATAGTGCTTTGATGTACAGGGTTTATTAAACTACTATATAAAAATGCAAATTGAATAACTTGAGCAATCCATAAAAAAGTAGTTTATTATCAAAAATAAAGATCCACGTATAAACAATTTATTTATATACAAATGCGTAAAATTATAGCAAGAACATGATATTATGTAGAAGCGTCATTTCACAAATAGAAATTCGAATGCAGGTAAATCAGCAGCGCCCACAGAATCGCTTTAAATAACAAAAAGAAATATGAAATATAAAATACCCCAAAGGGTCCCTTCAGTAAGCATATCAAGATTATCTATCATACAGCATCTACTGCCTCGTTATCATAAATTAAAATGGAACTAGCAATTATCTCCGAAATCAGAGATTCGCATGCAAAAAGTTAAAAATAGAAAGAAAAAAAAAACAACCACCGAGTCATATTTTACCTGCAGCGTAGGGCGGTCTCCTGCGATCGTAATAGCTGGATCTCTTCACGTAATTATCATAATTATCATACGGGTATCGCAGTGGTCGGCGACTCGGCTCCACGTTGTTCGGCGATATCCTGTTCCTTTCCGCCTCAATTTGCGCTTCCGGGCCGCGCACCGGAGGATCGTAGGGCCTGGGATAATTCCTGAGATCGACCGGTTTCCTCACGACCTCCGGCAGTGTCGCGTAATAGATGATTCTTTTGGGCTTCGGCGTGGGTCTGTACCTGCCGTACAGTTCGTAGTCCTCCTCCTCGTCTCGGTAGCGGTCGTACAAGTAGGGATTCGCTCCCGCTGTGCCCCGGTAGTAATAATCGCGCTGCAATTCGTTCAAAACAAATCGTTAAACGCCCGTCGCGCTGAGTCTTTTCACACCGCGAGTGTAGAATAAAAACTGCCTCACCTGCGATCTGTACCGATTGGGGTAGTAATAGTTGCGTGGAATTTGCACGTCGAAGTCGTGCTCGCGGACGACGTTCCGGAAGATCGGCACCTCGTACTCGTCGTACGATCTCGCGATCGGCATGTCCCGCGACTCTCTGCCCTCGGGGTGAGGCAGAAGCCTGCCCTCTGCGGATCCTCGTCCCCGTCCGCTGGTGACGAAGTCGGTCTTCGGCGCGTAGTGGGCCCTGATGAGCGGCGGCAGACTGGCGGCCTCGTCGCTGTCGACGGTGTCCTCGTAGTTGTCCGGTCTCGGGCTCGGCCGGTCGCGGAACTGCACCGAGAGCGGCTGCTTGGCCCAGGTCTCGGGCGAGCCCATTCTCGCCTCCCGGACGCTCTTCGTCGCGGCGATCTGCTCCATTTTCGCCTCGGACTCGGTGTCGCGACGAACGCGAGCCACCTCGAAGCCCGCGACGGGAGCAGCGTCGTCGACGACGGCGCCGAACTTCTTCGGGACCGAGGGACGGCGCTGTCGGGCTTTGATCGTGCGCGTGACGAAGGGCGAGTCGTCGAAGCGCGACCAGATGAAGTGGTTATTGGGGAAGTAGTCGGCTCGATCGGCCGGGGAGACGTCCCAGTCCGCGCTGATTCGGACGCCCGGCGGTGACTTCCCGGCGACGCCGCATAGCGTCAGTAGAGATAAAACGACGTTGATCTTTAGCCTGGAAATTCAAAGTGCCTTGCGTTATTTAATGGAAAATAATCGTTTCTTTCGAAAACTCGGTATTTGACGTGTAGTTCATTGTTCTAAAGTGAATAGGACAATGCAATTTGGAGCTTTATTCTACTTATTAAGTAGCAAATCCAATTTCATGCTGCAATAGTATCTCGCATCCCAGATCTGTCCGCCGTAGCTACAATTAATAACTACA
>JAWWEM010000044.1:11617236-11638018 GCA_035582935.1 Ormyrus thymus
GTTTGCGCGCGCCGGACAACAATGGCCCGCGCGTCTGTGCCTGCATCTTCCTTCCGGTGCTCGCGTCCGACGTGTGCACGCGTGGGCGCGAGAGCAGATCCGATCGGGCCGCCGTCAGGCGCGCACGCGCAAATAAGCGCGTCGCCGGCGCCGATTCTCCATGACAAATATAATTTCCCATAGGCGCTTCCGCGCTATTATTCCGAGTTCCGGCGCGAGAGCCCGGATCCGGCGATTGTCCGGTCAACGCCACGAGCTTTTACGGCCCGGCTCTGTGTTTTGCCGCGCGGCGCAGCTTTCCGGAGAAGTATATTTCTCCCGAGGCGGAAGTCTCGCTTTATTATTTTCAATTTTTCGTCGATTTTTATCTGGATCGCGCCGCGTTTCCTGCCGGGCGGAATGGAAAATCCGGCACGCGAGCTTCGTAGAATATTCATAATTATGGATTTCGTTTATATCGGTCTCGGGATTAATCGGCCTGTTTTTAGAAATTATTTCGTTAATTCGCAACGATTTTGATGTTAAATTAATAATTTGCTATTTTTTAATAAGAACTAACAGTCGCACGAAATTTTATCGCACTGCTATAATTGTGACTAATGTGCGCGGTATCATGCAGACGCTTGTAATTTAATCAGCGCGTCCTTACCTTGTACTAAATCTCAACAAAAGCAGTCGAGCCAAACCGAGATGAGTTAAATTTTTATTAGAAAGTTATCTTATCAGCATTAATCAGTTTTTCTTTCTCCGCCGCCTCGATTTCGCAACTGCTTTCATTGTCGCGAATTTTCATTGAAATTTCAGACCGACTCGTCACGCCATCGGGGCCATGAACGCGCCATAGAAACTGCTTTACGATTTTCCGCGACGCAAAATGTGTTTTTTTTTTTTTTGACACTGTGCGGGTTAATGAGCCATCCGATCGATGAAGAAACGTTTAGAGGTGCAGGAAGGACTTAATTCGAGTGTTCCGTGATTTCACAACTTTTCGTCATCTATCACGAAAATACGCTGTCATTAAAGTTCTGATTCGTATGGGATTACGGGGTCTTACAGAACTTGTCCTTTCAAAAGTAGCTCTATGAACTTACTTAAATAAGTATGATTATAACGACGCATTGCAAAAAGAAACTTTTTAATCTAAAAATGTGCTCTAATCGCGTTAAAATTTACTTGGCTGCTCGTTTAAAATGTTCTTCGTGAAGATTTTAATGTTACTTAGTCATCCGAAGAATCTGATGCATACCTCTGAAAAATTAGCATCCTTAATTCTGAATTACTTAAGCACGTACCGAACAAAAGTGAACTCTTAAAAGAGTAATAAATATGCAAAACGCGATCTTCCCCGAGAGCGGGCCCAAAATTTACGAGATTTTTCGCGTTTCCTCGCGAACCGGTTACTCGAAGCTCGTCGCAAATACAATTCTTTTGTGGGAGAATGGTTCAACGATCTCCTCCTAAAGCGCGAACAGTTATGAGAAGGCAGTTCTCGCTCCGCGGACGTATAGGCCAAAGACTCGCCCGCCGATTGAAGGGCAACGCTACCGGTCGCGCGATGACGGAACGAATCTCCGCGGGATCGCGCCGACGTCTGTAGCCGTTATCCTCGCGTCGGTCTTGGGCTTGTCGTTTCTGGGATTTACAGTTAGCAGCCTCGCGCGGCGGAACCACGCAAATTTGCAGCGAAAACGGAAGGTCCTGTAAAATTGTTTTCTTTCCTCTGCGCGCTTGGAACGTACAGCTGTACGGTTAACGCGAGGTGGTCGTTTGGTACAATCGTTTAAGGGCTGCAGGGAAAGAATGAAATATTGCTCTTCCGAATCCCGTTTGCAAGAAATAATTTAAATATAAGTACAAATGATATTGATAATATATTATAATTATTATTCACATCATTTGAAAAATAAGACAGACCATAAAAAGCAATGAAGATACTGTTTCAAAAGTTTATTTTAAATTTAGTTAATCAGCGAACTAATTGTTAACAATTTTAAGAAATAATTAAACACCACGGTTTTAATGGTATATAAATATTATATTTAATATCCAAATTTTCATTAAAAATATAACAGTTATATAAAAATAATTTATTATTCATATAATTAAAAGGATTTGCTAAAAATGAACCCTTTTAACAATTTTTTTTTTTAATGTTAACTTGTTAATGAATAAGTTCAGACACATTTTGCAAATTTGAATACAACAGTTTCTTCTCTACGTATTATGTTTCAAATATAATATCTCAAAAATTACAACGATAAATTTCATCATGAGAAAAGCATACCTTGGCATGATGTTTTGTCATCCGTCCTATGTTGACCGTTGAAGTGTTCCCCGGTGACTGGAACCGAAAGAACTCTGTGCGCGGCATTTACATGCTTTACCGACAATGCTTTTACCCCTTCTACGACGCATTCTGGCGTACCTCACGGTTTTATGACTAATTATACGCGTCCTTTCAAACTAGTATACACTAAATCTTTTTGCGCGTATTTTACGACTTAAAACAAAATCATTATTTAAATGTAAAACTTAAAAGTGTCTTTGCTGTAACTGTTTGTAAAAAAAACCATGTACAGTAATAAAAATTGAATGGTTAACAAAATCATCTCATTATTATAATTCAGTCGTTCATTGTTAGAGTTATTGTAATTACTATAAAACCTTAAATATCGTGGTATTAACAATGCAGCAATGCAGAGTCTTAAAGCGGTAAAAAATAACAATGCATGTATTCAAATTATTCTATTTTTACTATCATTTTCATTGATTTTGTATACTTGTTAGTAATTTTTAATTCTGAATTTTTTTCATTTATGTAGTTTGTAAAACATTAAAATTCTATTTAAGTCATCATTTACTTATCAACGAATGTTTTGAGTTGTTTGTGCAAAAAAATGAACTTCTTTGTTACAACATTTTAAATAATTATGTTTGTGATAAATAGTTAAATAAAAAATGCAATTGTACAATTACTTTTATGAATATTTCTTACAAATTTTTTGAGAAAGCACGTATTTAAATTTACCGCTTCTTAATAATTTGCAGCACTACAACGACTGCAATCGAAATTATTATAAACGGACCCCTAGGTCATTAAATAAAAACTAATGTAGATGGGAATCTCGATGGACTTCCGCGAAGGCGCTCTAACCTAAAATTTATATTACTTTATTTTTTTTTTAATGATAATTAGTGGGTCCGAAATTAAACAAGATAATTAGTCACCCTGACTGGAGCGACACCCTTGCTGGATCGATAAAGAACGAATAAACCTTTTTATTTCGATTAGGCAATATTGTGCAATCGATTGGATCTTTTTGTTTAAACAAATTAAGTTGCAAACCAGACAACCTATCTAGAACACCGTCAAAAACTAACAGTTACATCATAATAAACAATAAAGAGCAAAAACAAGCAACAAATCAATTTAATTCCAAAACTTATTAAAAACGTTTTAACATTTCTTAAATATGTATAGTTATATTATTGATTTTGAATATAACAAACATCATTTTACATGATAATCTTTTCCTTTTGGTTAAACTTTTCTTCTTTAGATAGACTTTCAAAAAATTTTGCATGCACTTTCATTTGAATGCTCGCTGTACTTGTCAGAGTTTACGTTTGTGGCGCTAGCATAGCCGGCTGAAATGTGAGATATTCTCAAGTCTCATCTCAAGTCTGTTTCAAATCTCACGACTATGAATTCGAGCCTAAACATTGTACAGAAACTGCAATGGCAGAAGAGGGAAAAAAGATTTCGTTTGGTTTTTCAAAATCCATAAAAAAGTCAGTTTTACAAAATGTGGCATCAAAAGAGGAGAAGAAAGTTGAATATATCGAATGCATGAATGACAATTCGATTAAAATTATAGGGTTCGTTTCTTCACTTCATTTATTGTATTTAAATCAATTGAAGAACATAACCTCTATTGACTTTATTATTTATTAGTCTCTTTAAATATTTTGAATAAAATGATTAAAAATTATATTAAAATAAAAAAATATTTAGCCATTACTGATATATTTATTAAATTTTTGTTGCAGAGAAGAGAAAAAAGAAGAAGCACCACTTGTTATTCCAATGCTTGGTTCGAAAACTTGGCATGATAGAATAATTAACAAAACTAATGCTGATATATTTGAACCAAAAATACAAAAAGAAGCAAAATCCATAATTAAAGATGAGCCAATGGAAATTGTTTCAATCAAACAAGAAAAAGAAGAAGCTATACCAAATGGAGACATTTCAAATGAAAACAATACTCCAATAATTTCTTCAATTGATATAAAAAAAGAACCTCAAGAAGATAAGTCATTAACATTAGAAGAACAAGCTGCACAAGAAATTTTATCTGATCTTAACTCAAATGATAATGAAAAGAAACAAGATGTATTTGCAGTACCAATTGCAGATGACGATTTAAGAGGCAAAGAAGAGGTAAATATAATCTTAAATTTTTTTTATAAATTTTAGTATTGAATCCATATAAATAATAAACTAATTTAATTTTATTACTTAACAGTCAACTTTAGAAGACTATGAAAACATTCCTATAGATGCATTTGGAATGGCTATGCTTAGAGGAATGGGATGGCAACCTGGAAAAGGAATTGGCAAAAATGAAAAGTATGGAAATATTTAAGTGACTTTAAAATATTAAAATTAATTTAATTCAAATTCACATTTTTAAAAATAGATATTTCCAATTTAATCTAATATTTAATTTGATTTTATTTCTGTAAAGGGTTGTACCACCAGCAATACCTGAATTAAGACCAAAAGGAATGGGACTTGGTGCTGACAAATTAGCATTACAAAAAACTAAAAAACAACAAACTAAAGAAGAAGAGCAACTGAAGTTAATCAAGGGCAGTTACGTTAAAATTATAGCTGGAAAACGAGTTAATAATTATGGAAAAGTTGAAGGATTTGATGAAGAGGTTGGCAGATTAATATTAAAATTAGCACTAGGAGGAGAAGTAATTACTGTAAATGAAATGTTGGTTCAACCAGTTACTGCAGCTGAATATTCAGAAAACTCTAAAATCTTAAGTGAGTTTTTTTAAGCAATAATGTTTAGGGACTTTTAAATTATCTCTTTTGATGACTTTAAATTATTTTAAAGCAACTATATACTTCAATAACAAACTCAACTTTAGCATACTTTATTATATTCTCTATTCTAAAATAAAATATAATATTCTAAAACATTAAAAGAAATATTAAAACTTTGTTATTATCTGTAAATAATTTGCTTGTTAAATATGCTTACGTTTTAAATGACATCTTTTACTGAATTTGCTCATTTTTTTTTAAAATGAATTCTTTTTGTATTGTAAGTATAAAAGTTGTAAAAAAAATTTTTTTTAAAAGTCCCTTGCACAATGTTTTAAGGAATTTATTTTATGGTAGGCTTAGCCTTTAATGTTTCAATATATTAATTTCAGATGTTAAAAAGTATGAAGAATACAAGAGTAATGAAAATAAAAATAGTGATAAAGTAAATGGACCTTCTTCTAAGAGTTCAAAAGATGATAGTGATGAAGATAAAAGGAAAGCGCGAAGTAAAAAGTCAAAGAAAAGGTCCAAAAAAGGTAAACATCAGTCTTCCGATGATGATAGTAGTGTGGAAAGAAAATCTAGGAGAAAAAGAGATTCCTGTAGCAGTAGCGATGACGAACAGAGAAAAAAATCAAAGAAATCTAAAAAGCATAAAAGTCGTGATAGCTCTGCTGAACGATCCAGTCGAAAAAATAGGAAAAAGGACAAGGAACGAGAAAAAACAAGATATAAAAAATCGGATTATTCTGATCCTTCAGAGAGAGCAAGACAAAAAAGTCGCAAAAAATCTCGTTCTAGATCTAGAAGTTGTTCTCCAAAACACCGCGAAAGAGCTTGATCATGTTCTTATTCACTGAAAAGGTGAATAAAATTTTATTATATAAAAATCCTATGGATTTAAATATTTAATAACTTTTGTTTATAGTTTTTTTTTTATATTCAATTTTGAAATTTACAAAACCAACCATTGTACAGTTAATTTTATTTATAAATAATACAGACTCGTAAGAGAATTAAATTTTGTATTGTAAAGTTTGAATTTATTTAATTTTTATCTTTCATTTGAAGATACATGTTTACAATTTTTTTTTTTAACTTTTCAAATAATATAAAAATAAAAGATAAAATATTTTAGTAATAAAAATACTATGGTATCATACCTACACTTATTACCAATCCTTTCAACCAAATTAATGAAAATTAATTTTCTCTAATTTTCACGTATGTGATGTATACTGTCCCACGTATCAGTATCTTATCTTATATTAATGCGAGTGGGGTATAGAACCACTTTTATTTCTAAGAAACATAACCTCATAATGATGCAAAGTTCATCCTTTGCAAGACAAACAATTAGAGCCATGTCTAGTAAGTAAATCCAGCAAAACAGAATTTTATTATATCATTTAAAAGGTATTTCATTTGTCATGAACTTTTTATTTAAGAATTATAATTTGAATTATAGCTCTAAGAATAGCTTTAGCGCAAATAACAGTCGGTAGCGATAAAACAGTAAACATCAATAAAGCAGTTTCCTTCATCAATAAAGCAAAGGAACAAGGAGCTGATCTTGTTGCATTGCCAGAATGCTTCAATTCGCCTTACGGAACAAGTAAGTGTATCTATTCTATCTCGTTCCTTAGTTTAAGACTGATTTATTGCTAATAAAAAAATTTTCTGAAACGCGAAAGATTTTGACAGTTTTTTTATTATAAAAATAATTACAAGACAAGTGTTTTTAACTTACACACGTGGCTTTTGAAAATTTTAATTATTATTTTGCAACAGACCACTTCCCGAAATATGCTGAAGTCATTCCATCAGGTGAGTCCAGCGTGGCGCTGGCAAATGCCGCCAAGCAAAATAAAATTTATGTCGTTGGCGGAACAATTCCGGAAAAAGACGGGGATAAATTTTTTAATACATGTACCGTTTGGGATCCGGAAGGAGAGCTGATTGCTAAGTACAGAAAGGTACTTGATTCATCTTTTTAAACTAAACGAACACAATAGGTAATTTTATAACAATTAATTTATAAAAATAAAGACTTGAGTATTATTTATTCCTGTATTAGTTAACACTTTACAAACTATAAGACTTATAACATTAAGTGGAGTAAGTAATTTTTTCCAGTAATGTTTATTCAATTTACATCTTTAAAGTTTTGAAATCATTTGAATTTTATTGGTACTTAAAATTTTAATAATTCATAAGCAGAAATTTAAGTATTCGGAATTTTTTTCAAAATTACACACTTTATACAAAGTATGAAATTTTCAAGATAAAAAAAAGAATAAAAGTTTGCGTGAATTTAAATTTATTTAAGCGTTGAAAAATTCTCCGTGCGTTTGAAGAATATCCATCTGATATCTCGCAAATCAAATACCGATGCAATTACTCTGAAACGAACCGCTGCATAGTTAAAAAGATAATAATAGAATCGCAATCTCTTCCGCAAACTATGAATAAGCAACGCAACTCGAAAAATCGATACCCACTTGATGAAATTCTACGCGGCCGTCGTGCAGGCTCGGGAGCCCCTTGGCAATGAAACTCTTAAAGTCCTGCTATAAAATTAAGCTCGAGGTTACGAAACCCGGGCAATTTCGATAATGGCGCGGCGGCCTATTCTCCGACGCGGCCCATTGTTTCGATCGATCCCTCTTGCCGCAGATGCACCTGTTCGACATCGACATCAAGGGCAAGATAACGTTCCGCGAGAGCGACACCCTCAGTCCGGGCGACTCGCTCGCGACCTTCCAGGCCAAGGGCTGCAAAATCGGCCTCGGCATCTGCTACGACATCCGATTCGAGGAGCTGGCCAAGCTGTACCGCAACCGCGGCTGCCAGATGCTACTGTATCCGGGAGCATTCAACATGACCACCGGACCGCTTCACTGGTCGCTGCTCCAGAGATCCCGGGCCAACGATAATCAGCTGTACGTCGCCTGTATATCCCCGGCGCGCGCCGAAAGCACCGGATATATCGCCTGGGGTCATACCCAGATTACCAGCCCCTGGGGGGAAATCCTGGCCGAACTCGATGCACCCGAAGATATGATCGTTAAAGATATAGGTATGTTAGCGAGGTGTCTTGTCGAAGCTGCAAATCTAAGCTTGTTATTCACTTTTTACAGATTTAAAAACGAATAGCAAACAAATTGGATAAAAAGAATGTTAATATTAGTTGATTAATTTCATTGAAACTTTAATATTTATTTATAAATTTATTTTAGATCTAAAAGTGGTCGATGAAGTCAGAGCTCAAATTCCAGTGTTCAGCCAACGGCGTACAGATTTGTACGATACTGTCTGGAATAAAAGTTGAAATAATATTACGGTAAAACCAATTCCCTGAACAGATATTAAAGTTTCACCTGTAATAATGAAAGGTTTTTAAATATTTTTACATCACATTGCTGTTGATAAAGTATAACTGTATATTCTACAATAAATGTACAATGATTTTATTTTACATAAAAGGCCACTTGATGATTAAACGACATGTAATATTGTTATAATATGTTAAAGATTCTCTTATTATGTTATGACACAATTCATTATGTTGGGTCATGAAAAATTTCACAGGTACTTCTAACGCTTTTGGGTATCTTTTGCAGATTTCCCAGTTTGGCAAAAAAATGTATTATATTCGTTTATTTTACGTTCACGTAAAAGTATAACGTTAATTAGAACATTTAATGAGAAAAATACGAACAAATAAGCAATATTGTAGCGACTGAATAAAAATACATATAATTATTTAAATTTTTCAAAATTTACAAACTCCCGGAATTTCTACTTATGAAAATATCTAATTGCTATCTTAAAAAAATCAATAGCGTTGAAACGGAAAGAAGTCTTTTTATAACAATATTTGTGTAACATTTATCTACTTTGATATTTCACATTGCAAAATCACATCGCGTATAAAAAAAATGTTACAAAATACTTTGCTGAACTTGCGTTAATAATTCGAACAAGAAACGAATAGATTACTCTCTATTCTATACACTATTACTATCGATACGCTACAATTTTGTCTTAACAGGAAAGTTGATTGCAACTCGCCTAAATACAGATTGCCATTACGAGTTGAGAGGTCTTATGATTGCGAGTACAACCACGAGGACATATTGCGGGAATACAAAGAGTATGCGTGTAAGTTAGAACTGTTACTTCAAGACTGCATTACTTGATATTTTGCGCGGTTGTGAAAATTGAGTCCACTTTAACCCTCTCATTAAACTAATTCATCATACGCTTGCAGTGCACTGTCGATGTAATGCATAAATAAGCTTATTTATATGTCAACTTTTATGTTATTTATATTTTTAGCACCTTCAAATCGATAAAGTAGTCTATTATAGACTTTCTTTTTTTTGCGTATCATGTATTTAATTTTATTTCCTAGCTAATGCAACTAGCTACTTGATAATATCTTATTGCTAATATCCCAACATCGAGATTGGATTATTACTCTTACCACGCAAAAATAAATATTAATGATTCTTCTCGCAATAGGTAATCTTTTATTTATTCATGTATTTCGATGTACAAAAAATCTGTAGCTGTATATTATCACAATCATTTACTTATAATATAATGGCAAAGACAATAATACTTTTATCAAGGGATATTTGTAGCTTAAAATAAAACTGTTAGTATAGTCAAAACTTTTTCTGTAAAATTATTTTTGGACTTGATTATTGGACTTTATAATATTCAGTAAATTTGTGCTTAAAAAGCTCCGCACAAATAGTAGGAAAAATGCGAATGCTACCAGTCTCTTATGTTGGACTTGAACTTTGAGCAATTTTTGTAGAAAAACATAAGAATGAATTTAAATTTCAGCATATAAAGAGCATTTTAGTTTTGATACATTCAACTCTCTTTTTAATAGTTTAATAATGTATTTCTATTAGCAATAAATGCAGCTACTTATTTTTTGTCATATAATATGTATTCTTCTTCTAAGAGATAAGATATATTTCATTATTTTTACTCTGTGCATAGTCGGCATAAAAATGATATGTTTACGCATTTTTAAAAGTTTTTTCTTTAAAATTTTTTCGTCCGCATTAAAAGGAAATTTTTTTCATTTTATAACGTTAACTGTGAAATTACATGTAAACTTTATAACATATCAACATTCATTGTATCATATTCTAGCAAACGTATTTAAATATAGCATTTTGATCTATGTACATCAGTTAAGTAGGTTTTACAAAGGATAACATCATTAAAATTCTATTTTTTATAAATCTGCAACGTGAAAATAAATAATTTCCATTTAAAACCTTAATAAGAAGCATATTGAAATTTGAAAACAAATTGAATTCAATGATTCTGTTTCAATGTCGATTATTTCAAACATAAAAATTCTTTCTTTCACAACAGTAATATAATCTTATTATAGAGAGGGAGCTTATAACCTGCATTATTTATCTTAAAAAATTAAGAAGTAAAATCTTTTCATTATTTCTCTTGCTTACTTGAAAAATGATAGCCTTGAAAGCTTCTTGCCAATTTTTTAATTCAAGCTAGATGCAGATTTATCTGTCTTGCAATAAGCCTTTGTGAAAATTTCATTTGAGCTTCCAACATTAAATACATTTAAATATAAACGAATGAGTACACGGAGAGAATTTCTAAATTTAACTTTAAAATTCTTACGATCATAATATGGCTTAGAGGTGGACTTCAGTTGGCCTAAAATGTTCAATTAATCATTTAGATTTTGTAATAATATAAATATATAAAAATTGAATATATAAATAATTAAAAGAAATCAGAAAAATAGAGTCTCACAATATTTTCCAATTAATTTAATTATAAATATTCATAATCTTATCTTGTTTTAGACGCGAATAGTCTTCCTCTATTAATTTTTTACACTTTTTATTAAAACTTTTTTCCATGTACTCTGCTTTAAAATCTTAATTATTTAATTGGACGAAATGCAAATTTCCGAGCACAATATAAGTTTTTCGTCAGCTCAGAAAGAAAATTCGCAATTGCAATTTTAAGTGATGATATATTACGGCAATCTTTTAAACTCCTTGGTTTAAATTATTATTTATACGTAATTCATAGCAGTCGATATTATTTTTTAACTCTAACGTGGACAATTTCAGTAGTAGCTTGAATTTATTAGAGATCTCAAATGCAACGGTTGATTGGTAAAATCTCTTAGATAAATTAAAATTCCTCCTAAATGAAACCAGATCTTTTCAAGCCTTTTAGCTTTATGTAATGAAAATATCTAATTTTAAATTATTAATCCTTTGCAACGAACGTATAACTTTTTGCTTCTTCTGCCCCTGTGCATTTATGGTTTTGCATTATCCTTTTAAGTTTCGCGTTACTATTTTAAGTTTTCCGATAATCTATTTACAAATCAACCTTTGCAGAAGTAAAGATATGTCTGCCAAATCACCATTAAAATTCACTGCTACGTTATGCAGAAACCGATTAAAAAACCTACTCCCCTGCATCTCGCATGAAAAATTATCTTAGACCCTTTCCTCCGTATAGTCGAATAGCGCAAACACCTCTAAGGAGAAAAAAAACCTATTACAGAGTACGGATAGATTCTATCCGACTTGTTAACAAGTGTACACTTTTAATGTCCGCACCCGCTTACTCCACCCCTTTTTTTTAACGCGCAAAACAACTACGCCCGCACTACGTGCAACTTACGTATATTATGACGTGTAATAAAATCACCTAGAAACTTTCGTCCCGACTTTCGCAGCCCGCTCGGGTGTCGGCCGTGTTTTCCGCCGCAGCTTTCCCCGACGCTCCCGCGGACGCGGATTTTTAATAATCCGCGAAAGCCGCTGCTGATTTCTCCGAGGAGTTGCGCTGCGCAGTCCTCGCTAGATGGATGTGATAGCAGTTCCTGTTATCTTAGGGGGTGGAATCATATACGAAATCCTGCTTGGCCGCTCTGCTGCTTGTAATTAACGACAAGTTTAAATTGGATGAGACAAGAAATTAAGTTTAGGTATTATATATTACAATGCATTTTATTCAAAGACCGTTTCAATTTTTAAGATTTAAGCTTACGTGATGAACTTTTTAGTTTAAAAATACGGAATGTCCATCCGAAATGAATTGCTTTAATTGAATTCTTACTTATAATAATCAAGAAAGTAATTTTGATAAATTTATCATAAAGTGTACTATATGATAAATTGACATTCATAAAATAGTTTAATGAACAATTCACTGAGAAAATAATGTCTAACGAATCATAAAAAATCGACGGCCAAAGCGTCGCGTCAACGACGCCACCAAAATAAACAAAACAAACACGCATAATTACAAGAAGTCCAGCTAAAGCATCATCCGAGGCCCTCACCTCAGCGCCGTCGGCCCGGGAGTTAAGAGGCCAGGCGGACGAGGCTGAACCCTTCCAGCAGGAATGACGCCAGCAGCAGCCGCAGCAGCAGCGAGTCCCTCCGCTGCTGGTGGTGCACGGAGGTGGAACCGGCGGCTATAATCAAGTCGGGCTCGTTCCAGTCGGCGGCGGCGTCGGTCCCGTCCAGGCACTCGAATTCGCAGCA
The DNA here is from genome assembly GCA_035582935.1 of Ormyrus thymus. Classification (NCBI taxonomy): domain Eukaryota; kingdom Metazoa; phylum Arthropoda; class Insecta; order Hymenoptera; family Ormyridae; genus Ormyrus; species Ormyrus thymus. Next base: position 11,629,876 of record JAWWEM010000044.1, read on the forward strand.
GCGCTCGCCCACGCGGAACCTCTTGCATTTCTGCGGACAGACGCGCGCACTCGTGTATATATACATATATACGGGGGGCGAAATTCAATCGGGCGGTTTAATTGCCCTTGAGAAGTGCCGCGACTGCTCGGGTCCGCCGCCCCCGCGGGCGAGGAGGCGCAATTCCCGACGAGCTGCATTCTGAACGGACATGCGGACGCGGAGACGGGGAGAGTGTTAATAATGTCTTCGGGAGCGGCGGCCGCTGCGTTCCACACACGCGTCGAATGCTCAAAGAGCATTCCGGGCGTTTGTGCCTGCGGGCACGCACTTACTCGGGAATCCGTCTCCCTTTGTATAACGTCTGTAGTAATGCTTTATTGCGAGCACCCTTGTACGGATGCGACGAGGTATGCTTTAATTCACTTGCGGTTTAATTCGCTTGATTACGGAGCTTTCAATTTCGAAGCAGAGTCTTTATATACTTGTACAAAATTACCCCTCATTTGCCTGCTTTGCGCTTCTGAAATTTCGATTGCAAAAGCCATGCTTTTTATTTAGAGGTCTGTAGATCTGGTAGTCTATAAATAAAATTCAAAAAGGGTAGTTCGAGCTTCACCGAAAGACCTAAAACTACCCTTTCACGGTCATTGCGATGCTATCGTTCCACGGCAAATCGAGCGATTTATACTTTCAAACGAGCAGTGCCCGCCCGTAGGCGTATATTTAAAAAAGAGCATCGCATCCGACTTTGTTTATCTCAAGGCCTGTCAGAGCACAATCGCGAAATGGGAGCGTCGCACAAAAGCTTTTTCACGGCTACCACTCTGTTTGATCATTGCTTTTGACAAGGGGAACTCTTTACGGCTGCAGTGCAAACTTTTATTAGAGAGCCTTCAAAGAAAAACTGACGGTGAACTAGCAGCGAGAGGCTTAGCTGCCCGACTCGAGGATTCAGCTGGAACTTTGGGAAAAGTTGTTGAATAACAAAATACGGAGATCGGGGAAAGAATTGTGAGGTTTAACACCTCGAAGTAGTCGAGTTGTGAAAGTCATCCTTAATCCATTTTGTCCCAAATATCCTGCAGTTTCAAAGCCACAATTATCAGCTGAATTATTCACATCCAAAGATGAGACTATATATGTTTTTGAATTTGAGTCTCTTCTTGTGAGTAAACAAGAGTAAAAGTTATATATTCAGCTTGACTTAATCTTCTACTGAAGGTTTAAAACAGTTGAAGGACTTACAATATTTGCAAGTAGCTTTCAGTACTTTATGTTCGAAAATATAATGAGATAAAACTTCCTAAATCGTAGCAAAGTAATATCAAATTTAATATTCATAAAGCGAAATACGATATTGCAGGATGTAATTCCATAATATGAAATGATATAGATTTGTAAGTTGAAATGAATCATTTATAATATAAAATAAGTTGAAAAAAGTTTTATTCGTTGGCGACAGTTTTCCAGCTGTTTAATGTGATATGTGTCTGCCTCGTTAAACCACAACGTCACTTTTTTCATCGTATATATTTATAGATGAATTTTTTACGTGATATTAAATAAAAAATATCATAAAAACGTCCTTTCAAGAATTAAATTTCAATGTTGAAATTGATGTTAATCAATATACTTGATGTTCTGTGAAAAAGGTTTGCTCACTAAAATACTTCCATTTATTCTTAAACATTTTCATCAATGGTAAAGGCAAACCATTCACAGTTCTATTCAATTGCAATGAAAGTAATAAAAGTGGGTACGCAGATTTTATTAATCCCAAGAGTCACATTCAAGCCATTTCATAAAATTGCTCTGTAAAAATTTATTTAAATAATTATTCAAACATTTTTTTCGCAAAAGAAATTGTTAAATTTGTACTATTAATGTAACATTGTCGATTCAGATTTAAATTTACTTTTAATTGATTGTGTTCTGATACTAATAATCTCTGTAGTTTTAAATGAAAATTTATATTCAAATGCTTTAAATTTGCAAAAAGTGTTGTGTATTACAACTGTCTTTATGAAACGTAAAATAATCGTAAAATCATTTATAAATTTAAAAATCGCTTATCATTTGCTTTTATTAAACATGAATTTATCTAAACAGTTATAAAAAACTTTTTTAAGTTACATTTAGTGTACAAACTACCTGGTTTTCTTGAGTGTCATTTAATACAAAATCTTGTACAAATAAGCGGCCACGGAATATATTAAAGAAACTTTTAAGTATTCATTCAAAAGAAATTTTCAGGCCATTCGAATAAAAATTCAATAAATTTAAAGATTACTCTCCATCCAGTCCCAACGTCAAACTTACGCTGCTTCGCCCCGTCGATAAGCGCTCCCTGTCAGCGCTCGTACATTTTTAGCTTTCGGTCTCATTCCCTTCGGCAGACAAATCGCCTTGTCCGTCCTGATAGGGCCGTCGAACGTCGAACGTCGCTGCCAATGCACAGACGAACGTACGCGAATAAAAGGGCTATACGTCGAGTGGCCGCCGTGACCCAATTTTCTATACATCCAGATTTTGCCGCACGACTTGTCCGCCGCGCGCCTCCCTCCTCCCGGCGACGCCCCACTTCTTCCTCGATCCTCCGGATCCGTTTCCTCGGCGTGTACGCGAACCCATTCTTCTCTCTCTCTCTCTCTCTCTCTCTCCCTCGCGGCTGAGGCCGCAAGGCGAGAGGCGGGGAAGCTGCTTAACGAGCGCAAGCGAAGCTTTGGCAGAATATTGTGGACCGGCCGTGTAAATCATCCGTGGAGCAGCTAACAAAAGGCGCCGATGCGCGACTGCAGCAATTATTACCCGCGGAACGTCTCGACCTTTTGTCACTACCGAGTTGGTATGCGCGGCGATGATGTTATATCGACCCCCTTCGACGGTGATGTGCGATAAATTTTTTATCCGTCTTCAAAAAGAAAAAAAAAAACGCCCGGGTGGGGTTAACCAGCTCGCTGGCTGTCGGCGTGAAAGTTTAATACCGGGGTTAATGTTTCAAGCGGCCGAACGGGGTGTAATGAAGACGAAAGAGAAGGGATATCGCTCGAACGTCGCTAAAGGCTGATTGAGCTGCTTTATTTTAGATAACAACGAAAGATGTATCGATACAGAATATAGAGTCTTGTATTGCTTTTTAATAATGAAAATTTATCGACTTGTTATCCCTAGCTTGATGCTCACTGAAAGTGCACTGTTGATCAACTATCCGATTACGTTAAATCTATTACTTTTCGTCATTTTGTAACAAAAGCATTTTATCAAAATTATTGTAACAAAGTACGTCGAGAGTTTTGGAAAATAAATTGTTATAACGTCAGTCATAAATATAGCGATGTAAATCCTAATATGCAAAGTCTATTCCGAGTAATGTAAACAATTTAGTTTATTAGCGTATACTCTCAGAATCTCGTTAGCTTCCTGAATAGAATAACCACAAACGTTACATCTACTGGAAAATGAAATTTTAGGCAATTACATAAACTTCGAAGTTATAAATAAGTAAAGAAACTCTTTATACTTACGGTCCTCTTTGAACATCAAATCGGGTCAAATTAAAACTAGTGCACTTAAAACGCAATCGGACGCTGCTAAGAATTTTATCGAGCTTGAATACGCTCGAGATATATTTGTCCGGGAAGCTGCTAAAAGTTTTATAGTGACTGGTACAGGGAGGGGAAAAAACTAAAAGAATTTTATTAAAATGAAGCTACGCTTTATTTTGTTTCGGAAGGTCGTCCACTCTTCCTCTCAAAGTTTGTCCAACTTTATCGCTCTTGTCCCTGACGGCTTCGGCTCATAAAATTCAAAGAGAATTCAGCGCGCGCTGCCGCGAGAGCTGTGCTTTAAATGCGTATACGAATGAATTCGTAAAAGCGCCGCCGAGGAAAATCGGAGCTAATTGATTGCGACGTCGAGATCTCGGGCCGTCTAATTGCCGGATTATCCGGCGAGGCTGCCCGCGTTTACGACCCGTCCGATACCGACCTATACAGGCGCGCGCCACGGCGGACGCAGGCAGTTAACTCCGAAATGACGGGCGTTGATCGAAACTGATACGCGACGACGCGCCTCGGATTACGCGGTATTTTACGCACGCTGGGAATCTTGATCGGGGAATAACTTGATGGCCTCGCGATTTACGCAGAAATTTTAAAGCAAACGAATTGTAATTTTAGAATTGAATTGCACAATGCAGATAATTTATTTACTCAAAAGGCTAAGCGGACAAGTTTGAAAATAAAATTTAGACATTGCCTGCACAAACATCGTTGCAGCTAATCGTACATTTTGAAAGATAATGAGCCCCCGCACGCGTCATCGCGCTCACGTTAACTCGATAAAAATCTTTCCCGAATTTAACTTTCCAAAAAAAAAGTTATATACATTCCATTTGCATTCCCAGCTCCATTTCGGCGGCCAACGCGTATCGCACAGATTTATAATTCCATCCGAAGCGACTTTCTGAATATTCCCGTAGCCGTTATATTGCGGCAAAATAGAAGCGTCTCGAGAGGGCGCACCGCGTTAAAGTAATGCGACTCGGTGTACCGGGGGGATGATCGAATCGAAGGCAAGAAGCGGCACTACCGTAGGCATTTCGAGCTATTTGGCTTCCATCCTGCAGTTACTTTCGACGCCGCAATGTCATGACATCTGCCCTCGATGATGGAGGGAAATAAAAAGGAATGAATATATAAAACTGACAGCCGCTTCTGATATATGTACAGCGTCGCCACGACTTTTTTCTTTTTCGACGTGTTCTGCCTCCTATTATAAATGTGATTTAACGCGCTCCGCGCTTGCGTTACACTTTATGATGGATTTCCGGGTTTAAATGCATCGCCGGAAATCCATTATAAAGTAAAATTCCAAGTCTGCCTCCGAGTATCAACAATACTGTCGCCTCGAATTTCCATTCGTAATAAGGGCGAATCTTGACTGGCGCTCTCGCTGCGCGGTGACTGCCAGTAGTTATGGTGCGGATCCAGTCAGACTTCCGTGAGTATGCGCACTACGTTTATTTAGAAGATATGTAAATTCAATTGGCTAACCGCTATTTTGAATCGGAAATTCGATGTTTCCTTGACGTTCGGTCGATCCAAATAATTATTGAACATTCACTTTTGCAACTTACTTACTTACAACATCAATATGTATTTTAGCATTTTTTTTTTATATAAATGCTACTGAAATTTTAATTTAAAAAATTAGAGAGCAAGTTTCTCAAAAAATTCCTTCCTGGAACCGTTTCTCCTCACAGTAAAAAGATAATTGAAAACAAAATCCTTAAGTGGAAGAAAAGATTTCGCGAAAAGAAATTCGTTAAGACTGGTTTCTTAAAACAAGAACTTACACCGAGCCCGTTCACGGCGTCAGTAACACTTTGCCGCGCTACTGCTTAATACCTCAAGGAAGCCGAGAAACGCCAATAAGGGGCTTGCTAGGATCTTAAACTTTTTCCAGAAACGGAAGAATGTTATATGTATCCGTGTGCAGCGTTACTCGAGTAAATGAAAATACTGTAGCGTAATTGACTTGGAAGAAAGTTTCTTTTTAGGGCAGTAAAATGGAAGAAAAATAATAAAAATTTTGACACTTTTATATGACGTACATAGACATTCTTTTCAAAGCTTAAATTGATTTTAAATTGGAAGTACGGTCTTACTTTTTAATTTTTAAAAGCTATGACAGTTAACCTTCCGCGTTAGTCAAACAAAAAATCTAAAAAAATTGACAAACGCGAATTTTACCTTTAAAAACAATAATAGTAAAATAATTAAAAACTTTATATTATAATTTGAAATGCTTTTTTTCAGTTAAGAATAATAAAAATATAATATTTTTAAAACTGCTTTATGCAATTATATTAAAACAATGGAACTATCAGGATCAGCGAAAATTTTCTTTTTTGACGCGGTTGCAAAAATATTTCATTATTTTCAGCGGTCTATCTGTGATTGCAAAATCAAATTAACAAATCAATATTCAGTGCTTTAATCTGATTGGAAGAGCGCATTGCCATCTCCATTAGGAAATTTAAATTCAAATTTCGATTCTGTTTCGTCATTAACTCAAGTTAAACTTCATTTAATGTACAATTTAATTAGTATTTACGAAGCATCTAACTAATTTAATTAATTGCATTAAGCATACGTGCGACGAAGTTTTCTGGTACGCGCCAACTGCGAAGTTCGAAACTATATTAACGCGAATTATAATTAAAACGTATAATCCCGGGATGATTTAAACTAATCCACAGTAATTTAAAGCGAAACATTTAAAAACTATTCAAAGTGCCCGAAATATTTTACTTTTCAGCCGAAGGCCTTAGACAGACCGTCGAGAATATATCTGCATATCATTAGCAGCACGCGCTCTAACTATTCCGCGAGCACAAAGTAACACCTTCTGCTTCGCAAGTCCGTTGGAGTATCGACGTGGAAGAAGAAAAAATGAAAGTTTCATCGCATTCTAGCCAAGCGACACGTCGGCGGCCTTCCATTGAATCGTTTGCAGGTTTGGAGCTGACGTTTAGCGCTAAACGGTGCGTAGATCGCGATCTTTTTTTTGCCAAGTTTCAAAAGCGCTGCGGTCGGAGAGCCGTTTTTATGACGTTTTAGCACGAGAGGAAGAAAGACAGAGAAAGAGCGCAAGGGAAAGGCTCAAGATAATCAAGGGCAACCTTTGCGGTACTACTCGTCTTTGAATAAACTCTTGTAAATGAAAGAACTTGTATAAGTATGCTCTCTTTTCACTTATAACACTCCTAGTTTATGATCCTAAGCCTTCGGGAAGCCATCGCAATAATTTTATTTTCCTTTTTTTATGAAGGAAAAGAGAAGGTGTTTGTTAATCGAATTTGATTTTTAAAGTTAGCTTTTCATTTTTCTAAATTTTATGCAAAGTGATGATATAGAATTCATAAAATTGTAGGTAATGTAATTTTGCCCTAAAGCTGATATAAATTTCGGTAAAGGATTAATTAGTGAATTAGTGTGCAACAAACTTTCAAGCATTTTTGTCCTAAAGTGAGTGAAATTTAAAACTGCAACTTTTTATATTTCATCAAAACTTATTCAGTAAAGTATCAGAAGTAAAGTTTAAAAATTGAACATAAATTTAAATGATATTTAAATTTGAGCATTACGCCTGCTTAATTAAAAAGTACGATCGCACATAAAAGCAACTAACTCAAATATTCGTGACCTTATTTTCAATCCACAAATTGTAAAACGCTTGAAAACTTTCATCATTACTTTGTGCATCTGCCAGAGTCAAAGCTCACCGGCATATCATCAGCGTTTCCCTCGAATAGTACGAAGAAATCTGGCGTTCCCTCCCACGGTAACGAGCATCGATCGTTAAGCGCACAATAATTAAATATAAGAAATTGCCGCAAAATGTGCAACGTGCAACCTGTTAAAAATAGCTCTCCCGGCAGAGGGCTTTATTAAAACGAGCGAGCTGCACGTGAAAATGAAGGCTATATACACATCGGCGGGAAAAGCTCGCTATTACGTTATCAAGCTGCGTGCGTTGTTTGTGTTATTTTACATACGTAAACGCGAAGCAAATAATACGGTTACGTTTGTCCCGCGAACAATCTGAACTCCGCTTTTCAAAAGCTTTTACTTATTACAATTTCAATGCATTCGTTCGACGAAGTTATCCGTATAATCTGCACTTTTGAGTAAATAAATAACGTCGGTGCTAGGCGTTGAGAAAAATTCTAACAATAGTCAAGTCAATTTCGTACGCGAACAAAAACTCGATTTCTCAGACCACAAACTACATCTCCCATCCATTATTCCCCAAAACTTTACCATACCAATACTATAATAGTCCAAGCAGCGACAGACCGGGAGAAATAAAGATGACGCAGAAAGCAGTAAAAATTTAATCGGCCCCTCGTTATCGCGAGCCGATCGCAATCCGCATGAAACGCGCGGCGAGGATAAAGGCGCACTCTTCGCGAGCCGCAACGAGAGCACGAACGACTGCTCAGCCGTAAGCTGGTTTATCGCGGCGAAATCTAATTGGCGCGATCGGGAGGAGCCGCGTGCTTCGGAAATTTTATGCCCTTCGAGGAGAGAGAGAGAGAGAGAGAGAGAGAGAGAGAGAGAGAGAGAGAGAGAGAGAGAGAGAGAGAGAGAGAGAG
>JAWWEM010000044.1:11638118-11674775 GCA_035582935.1 Ormyrus thymus
TTGTCAAATCAATAGCTTGGTGGTTGAATTGATTATCGGAGTTTTTGAATTGACGATGGTTTTTTCTCAGTGTACGAATGCGAAACAAGTAATTTTGGAAAATATTGCCCTCTTCATTTTTCACGTGAAACATGCGACAGTATAACATTTTTAGGTCATGCAGTACACATATTGTTTTGAAACATTCTTGCAAAAAAGTGCAGTAATTTATTAACGATTGCTCATGCTTTAAAGATAAAGAAAGAATTCTCTTTTCATATGGTAATTTGTAAAGAATCAGATGAAAATTTGTCTAAAGCCTCCACTACCCTCCAACGGATAAAGCCATAAGGCGGCATGTAATTATATGCAGAATACTATTTCCATGAAACGCTTTAAATATAATTTATTTTTAAGTAAAAATTTCCTTTTCCAGATTGTTAGCTTCGTTTTACCTCGAATAATTTTATGACCTATAAAACGTCTTTTATTGCGAATAATCTTCCAAGAAAAATTAAATTGCCTGATTTGCAATAAAATCTTTATAAATCTTTATAAATAACATTTTTCAGAATAAAAGCAAATTAAAAAGAGAATGCTCATTTAAATTACGAAGGCGAATTTTATACTTTTGAATTTATAATAAGTACTTAAATGTAATTCTGATTTAAAAAGTAGTTATTCAGTGAAGATTTATATAAATATAATTTAAAGCAATCAGTCGCAGTATTCAATAAAATTACTCAAAAAAGACATTGTAATAAAATTTGATTGGAAAAACTGTTCTTTTTTGACTGAAAAAGAAATGACATGTGGAAAGTTCAATTTCCCGTTAAAGTCAAACAAAGGTTCTTTCTTTTGATTGAAACGTTCCATATAGAATCGTCATAATAGCGATTTCAAAAGTTACTTTTCAATATTGATTATCGTTTTAACCAAGAACTATGTAACTTTTGCCCAATTGCTCTGATAAAGTTACTGCTTTTAACTTCTTAACTTCTTAACTCTCAATGTCATTTAATTTTACTGATTGCATAATTAGCTTAACAATATTATACACTATTGTATTAGTAATTTAATATAAAAATTAATAAATACAGAATAGCTGAATTTCGTTTAAAGTATTACTGTTATTAAACAAAGTTTGATTTTTTAATTAAGTAGTTATACGGTAGAGAGTATCATTTGCCAAATAATTAAAAGTTTTTCAATCACTGCGTAGAAAGAAAATAGCTTCGCGAACCACTGCCACTACCATCTTTTAAAGGTGTTTGGTCGATTTTCCTGTAAGAATCGCGATTAAGAAATAAGGTCGACGATAAAAAGAACATTTTTTTTTATCAAATCCGAAATTATAAATCGGTGCAGCTGATCTGATCTCTGCTATCTGAACTTTCCATTCCTCTCTCTCCTATTTTAAATTCCCCTCAAGCAATTTCAAGCCGAATCCATTACTGAATCGAAAAAAATTTTTTTTTTAAATGTTTTTGTGGCGTCTCATGCAACTTTTTTGCCGTCCTTGTCCGAGATTTGCGTATGTGTTGTAGTTGAGGTGGGTCGAGCGCTACGCAAATTACTGCAGAATTATTTAAAATTGAAAAAATGATTCTTTAAATAAAAATACATCTTGCCAAATCTTAGGTCAGGTTGCTGAGCAAATAATATATAAGAAAAAATTATTCAAAGTTCGGTATTTTAACACAGATTCTTATGGAAGTCACTCATTATTAACCGAAAATGTATATCTTTTTTGTCGATAAATTCTGCAGATACGAATGAAAAACTACATTAGAAAAGTTTAAAATGTGCACTTTCTACTGCAACAAAAATATATACATGACAGTGGTCAAAAAAGATATTTAATTATGAAAAATTAAATTATTTTACTTCCGCAAAACAGTTCATTTTCAAAATTTGGAACGTTGCAAAAAAGTCTAATTGAAATTTTCTTGTAAATAAATAGGTTATTGAATGCCGTAAATTTTATATCATAAATAAACTTATTATAAGAACTTATACTTAATATAAAAATCATTTTCATTAAACTATTAATGTTTATATCAATGAAAGCCTCGATAACCTAAAAGCGACTTAGTATAATATAATAAACAAATCACTATAGTAAATACTCAAATCATATACGAGTATCTAAACAAAATTTTATTACCGTAGAAAAAAGCATACGTTTATTTTATGTACTTCTTACATTTCTAAATTATATATATATTTTTATTTTAAAGTGCAAGGTACACGGGAAATAGTATTTTATTATCTTAATTTTTATATCACTTCAGTGACTGGAGAATTGCATTCGACCCACCATAAGCAATAGCCACTTTGCTTACAAAGTACTTATTAAAACCAAATTTTTCTCACAATTATGTCAATGTACAATCTCCTAGATTATTAATGCAACATTGAAAATCAGTGAATTGATATCCATCATCGAGAATAAGGTGAAAGATGAAAAGGAAAAAATTAGAGTAGATTTTTAGCGCGACTAATTTAATTAATTAAAATGTTATAAGCGTAAAATTTATGAGCTTATATTAGATAATGCATAAATGTAGCAAAAATTTGTATCTTCTCGTAATGAACATAATTTGCGCATAACATTATTATGGAATTAGCCTGAAAAATTAAGTAACTACATTAATCACAAAAAAAATCTTAAGCAGCGACAAAAAGTGGATCATTAAAAAGAATATAAAATTTAATTTTATCCGTATCCTACAAGTGGTGGATAACAATTAAAATGTTTCAACTTTATTAAAGATTTAACGGCTCTGTAGATAATAGAATATTGTGTAACAAGCGAGCGAAGCGTAAGATTATAATTCCACGACTGTTCACGAGACGCAGATGAACTAGCTAGCGTAATAGAATAACTTCCCACACATGTTACGCACGATATTTTTTCAAACAAACGAATGGAAATGATCCTTCCGCGAACTAAAACTACCCTTCATTGTTTTCTGTGCACGAAAAGCTAAACTCCCGCATCAGTTGTACAAAAAATAGTCACGAGAAAGGGTCACTTTTATGTATGCTTTGAAAATCTTTATACAGTTTTTCACTGTGCCTGATATATAAAGCTATTGACTTGAAAAGCCAAAGCTGTTGTAGATTGGTGTTCAAAAAAAGCTTTAGCTAGTATAATCTTTGCTTAGTCTTGAAAGAATCTGCGAATTAAAAAAATTTAATATCTTTCTAATTAATAAAATATTAAGTTGCTCTGTAAATTTTTATCTTTTAAAAAAAACAAGAGCTGCAAAAACTAATACTGCTCTTATGCTAACACCATTATGTCGAATATATTCGACAAAAATGTTCATAAAAAATTTCCAAATAAAAAATAAAATGTATCACTGCTTTTTGGTCTAAAATTAAAAATTCAGATATTTTAAGAGTAATATTTTTTTTAAGTTGTATTACAAATTATAATTCACTAAACTTCAATTATTTAAGTAAACAATTTTAATGTAAAATAAACGTTACTTGTAATAACTGAGGAATTTTAGTGCAAATCTTCATTTTTTAAATATAAATATAATAACTGAGTTTTAAAAAAATAATAATTCTTTTCCGTTTTTCGATTTGATTGGAGATTGTATTGGGTATAGGTACTCAGAAATTTCATTATATAAAACATTTTATTAAATGAAAAATAAAAATCTATATTTATCTCAATAAAATACTTTGAACACGGGTTATATATAACAAGATTTCATGCCGATTTAAGTATTATCTTTTTTAATGTTTGCTCGTTCAAGTCTAAATCTACTAACGCGTTTTTTCTTACTGTTTGTTTCGCTGGACTCTGTAACAATATTTTCTACATTCCTTTCTTGTACATCTTGTACCACCTAAAATAAAAATAAATTAAAATTAATTTAAAAGACTTATGAAAAAAATTATGGCAATAAATTTTTAATTTAAGTTTGCTATTCATATTTAGTATTTAATATGAAAAAGTACTTACAAGATTATAAACCGGATTTATGGTGCTTTCATTTTCAATAATCTCCTTTTCCTCTTGAAAATCGTAATCAATTAAAGGAACATGTCTGTAGCAACTATCCAGTGATCTCTTAAGAATTGATTTGGGTTTGCAATATATTCTGTAAATGTCTCGCGGGCTAGTAATATCATTTTCAGTTCCTTCTTCAATTGGTGATTTTGTGTTACTATGTTTAAATTCTATTATTATTGGATCATCCATGTCTTCTTCATCTGAATCAGAATTTTCATTGAATTGTACAACAGGGGCAAAAGAAACTCTTCTGTTTAAATCTTTTGATTTTTCAGAACATGAATCATTAGAAACTGAATCAGTAGACAAATTAATTTTTGTTTTTTCCAAGTTTTTGTATGGACTTTTTTGATTTTGTTTAACATTTAATGATGAGTTAGACCTTCCTAACATTTTTTCCACTTCTTCTTCACTAATAATTGACACTTCAAATTTGCCATTTATTTTAGTGTCTCTCTTGATTGGTTTATATGGTTGTTTTACTGGTTTTTCTACTTCTTTTGTATCTTTACTATTTACTACTTCTGACACATTTGATTTTTGGGTTTTGTTTTTTAAATCTGACACATTTTTTTCATCTTGAATATGTACGGTATCAACTTCTTTTTCATTTAAATCTACTACTTGTGACTGTATTTGTTCTATTTCCACACGTACTTCATTAAAGTCAGTTTTAATTTCTTCTGATGGTCGAATTTCTTTTTCCTCTGTATCATCTTTTGCTTCTTCCGATTCATTTCCTTCATTTTCTTCATCTGTTTCACTTTCAGTATCTTCCTCATAAAAATTTGGATTATCCTGCTCTAACCTAATTAATGACAAAATAATTTATAGTATACTGTTAAAAACTATTTTACATAAATAAATTTTACCTTGTAAGTTCATCTGCTAATTCTTCTTCAAGTTCTAATTGGTCAAGTCTTTTAAAGAGATCATCTTCAGTCACAATTTCTATTTTTTCTTGATTTCTGATTTCAATAAGTTTCTGCCTGTATTCTTTTTCTTTTTTTCTATGTTCAACTAAAGAAATGTTTCATAATTAATATTTTGAAAAATTTAAATACATTATAATATTTACCTCTCCAATTTTCGATTTTTTTGTCATCCCAGTGTTCATTTATGTCTTTACATTCATTGGATTCAAAAGCATCTGCAGGTATGATTTGCCGCATTTCAAACAAGTTTCTTTCCTGTTCAAGCTTTTTTAACATTTCTTCCGATCCTATAAAAATATATAATATAAGAATATAATTATCAAATTGATAATCGTTTGAATCTTCAAATTAATTAAGTTATCGATTATGTTATGTACTAGGCTTTATCTTACGTTTTATCCTGCGATTGCATAATGCTATTGCTTGTTGTGCACTATATTTTACAAAGTATCCATCACCGATGCAAACAAGAATTTCATTTGTATGCTGTAATTTACCCTTCATTAAGGCTCGTTTGCCTAAGGGTACCATGCAATTTAATGATAATTCAGCAGAAAGTGTTTTTAACCCTTCAATAATTTTTTCATGCTGACTTTTGTATTGCGTCCATGTTTTAATACTTTCATTACTTTGTTGAATTCCCTGAAAATAAAATTAATATGAAATAATAATAAAATAATATTATAAATTTGATTATTTATATTTAATTTTAAATACATTTTTATTTAATTACTTAAAAAATCAGCAATAGTATTAACTTTTGCAATAATTACAAGGTCAGTACAAAAAATTCATCAAATTCTAAATATTTTGAATTCTAAAAATAGTGATTAACAGTAGTACAATATAATAAACATAAATGTATAAATCTCAAATAATTGTATACCAAAATTTAAAATTGACCTTGAAATGACCCTTAAATTTAATTTCATATCTTATAAAATATTAAAATATTTTTAAACAATTTATTTGTATGTTATTAAAACTTTTTATAAAAATTATTTTTTACACAAAATTTGTTGAACCATTTTTAATATAGAAAAATAAGATATTGTTGATCAAATTTTGAAATCCAATATTTCTTCAAAGTTGATATACCAAAATTTATGTAATTAATACCTTCATTTGTATAATTAAAACAACAATTTTTTTGCTTGATTTATCAGAAAATTTTAAATATTATTTTATCATCACAATTTAATTTAATATACTAATTGATAATTTAGCAGTATTGTAATATTATTAAATTTGAATAATAATATATTTAAAAAAAATAATGTAATTTTGACTTTATAACAACATAAAATGGTAACTTAATATTAAGTTAAATATCTGTAATTTAATAATTTTGATAAATAAAAAAATAAGTTAATTAGAAAAACATTTATTTTTAATAAGTTTTTCTTCTCAAAAATGACATATTTAAGAAATATTGCAGAAACAAAATGATTATTTATATTTGGTTTAATACCTGCAAATATACTTGCTGTAAGAGAATGTCTTGATAAGATATTAAATTGTCAAATTCCATTGCAATTCAAACGTGAATATCTTGCAACAAATTGTTGATCAGCTGATTCTTGAACATAGTTATAAGAAAATAACCTAGAATGAAATGATAAGTTATCATTTTTTTTCTATTTTAATAAAAAACAAATCATTCTAATTATCAAATAAAAAGTGTAAAATGTATATATAAATTATAATTTTAATAATTAAATGTAATTACTTTTTAAATTTGTATTATTTCTTTTTAATTAACAGTATTTTAGTTTATTTACACTAGTTAACTAATAATACGTCATATGTACAAATTAACGATATAAATTACTTTTTATATACTACGCTTAAAGCAAAACTTTAAGTAAGAATCAAAGGCACTTGTTTAAATTAACTAAATCAGTTGTTGATGTTTCTTGGCAAAAATAGGATTAGGCTTTCTTTTCAATAATAGTAAGTAGCAGAAAACAATGATTTCGCAAAGTACCAACTTAACGAATGACCAGAAGTTTAGAATCTTACTATTTGCGAAAATGGAATCGGAATAAAATTCTAGGATTCTAGCAAATATTCTTGCAAATCTCAAATCCGTCACCTTCAAAATAATAAAAGATGTCATAAGTTAAATAATTTGATTCAACTTATAATAACATTCACAAGTAAAAGGGAGATTTCTAATATTTTAAATCAAGTATTCAGCAGTTTAGCAGTCTTAGCACGATCGTTAGCCTGCAATAACGGTATTTACGAACAGTTTGTATTTTTTGTTATCTGTTATCTATAGATTGCAGCAGAACTTGCAGAACTGAGTACGTAACATATATACAGCAACACAACTCACACTGACAAGATTCGCACGTACACTACGTATAGTTGAATTCACGGTGAAGCGCGAAAGCCACGCACGCCATGTAGAACTTGACCTTTGCCACAGAGAAACTTGCCTGGAGAATATATTATCTCTGTATATGAATTAAGGAATTATTAATCACTAATTTTAACTTTGGCTAAATTTCGATAGTAAATATTCGATAATTAATAAAGTAGTTCAATCTGGCCGGTTTTAAGAAGTGGAACAAGTAGGGAGTCGTCCGAAAATTTACGAATGAACAATTTACAATTAAGAAATCTTTTCTTTCCGTTTGTTTAAAGAGTGTATCATTTTAACTTAACAAATTTTGTAGATTTATTTGCACAATATGAGTTACTTAAAAGGGGTAGGGGCAAGCATTATATATCTTGGTGTCATCCTAGCTGCAATCACTTTTATTCCTGGAATTCCACCTGATGGAAAATTTACTGAATACAGGTAATTAGTAGTTAATTTAGTATAATCATTCATTTAATATAATTCATTTAATCATTTAAATAGCAGAGTATTTCATTCATCATTAAAACTTAAAAAATTTTTAATTTATTCAAAAATGAGTGTTAATCTTTTTAGATAATTTTATCTGTAAAATTAATGTTACTTGATTAAATTGATGTATAATTCAATGAAAATATTTAATTTTTTTTTAATTTATTGAATTTTATGTTAATAGGAGAAAGTATTTGATTTATATTAAAAATTAAAGTATTCATATAATTAAATTAATTTTTCAATAATAAGCTTAAAATTATATTTATTGTAGAATTGTTTCACCAAAAAAATTAGAAGGGAATCTTGGTTTGAATAAAAGACTCAATAATGCAGAAGTTTTATTTCAAAATGAAGTTAAAGGTGCTGAATCATTTGCTTCATTTAATGGAGAACTTTATACTGGTATTCATGGAGGTTATGTAGTTAAAGTTACAAAGAATAAACTTGTTCCTATTGTTAAATTTGGAAAAGAATGTGGTAAGTAATATATGTTAATTATCAGTCTAATTAAGAAAAATTTTGAAACATATATTATTTTGCAGATGGACTGTGGCAAGAATCCAAATGTGGTAGACCACTTGGATTAAGATTTGATAAAAAAGGTGCCTTGTATGTTTGTGATGCTTACTATGGAATTTATAAAGTAGATGTAAATACAGGAAAATATGAAAGACTTGTTAAAAGTGAAGATGCTATAGATGGAAAAGTACCTAAAATATTCAATTCCTTAGATGTAGCAAGCAATGGCGATATCTATTGGACTGATTCTAGCACAGAATTTCATATTCAAGATGGAACTTATAGTATGTTTACTGATCCAGCAGGAAGGTAAGAAAAATAGTAAAATTTATTTATAACATTTTTTAAAATATAATTTAAATAGATAATGCTATTTTATATTTGTATAATAATACAATTTTTTCAGAGTAATAAAATATAATGCAGCAACAAAAAAGAATCAAGTATTAGTTGAAAATTTAGGATTTGCAAATGGCATTGTTCTAAGTGAAGATGAAAGTTTTGCTATTATTTTAGAAACTGCATCATCTCGTATTATAAAATATAATATTAAAGGTCCTAAGGCTGGAAAACATGAAATTTTTATAAAAGGACTTCCAGGAATGCCTGACAATGTACATTCTGATGGGAAAAATGGATTTTTGGTGTCATTAGTAGTTTATGCAGATGAAGATTTGCCTCAATTGACTCAGTCATTGACACCACATCCTTACATAAGATGCATGCTTGCAAGATTATTAAATTTATTAGAAGCACCCTTCAAATGCTTGCAATCTTACTATCCAAACTATTATGCTGAAAGAATTATTCATTATGTAGGAGGATTTGAAAGTGTTATGTTTTTATCTCCGCAAATAACACTTGTGTTAAGAATCAATGATAAAGGTCAAATTATAGATGCTGCATATGCTACAGATGGAAAAATTGGTGGCATCAGCTCAGCATTCGTCCATAATGAGTATTTATGGCTTGGTTCTCCATTTGCAGAATATGTAGCTCGAGTACCATTAAAGCAAGCATTCCCTGATTTAATGGTTGTTGAAAAAATTACTCAATCTACAAGGCCTAGTACCACAAAAGAACAAAAAATATCTGATAAACCTGCTCAAACTACTCCAACTCCTACAACCACAACTACATCTACAACTACGTCTACAACCACATCTACAACTCCTAAACCAGAGACTCCACAGCCAACTGCTAAACCTGTTAGTAAAACAGTAAATGAACAAAAACCAACAGAAAAACCTACTCAATCTACTACAGCACCTAAAGTGGAGACTCCAAAGTCATCTGCTAAGCCTGTTACTAATTCGGTTAATGAACAAAAATCTAGTCAGAAAGAAAAAAAATCAACAGGAAAAAACTGATTATCAATGTTCACCAAATTTAAGAGCGAAAGAACAGGTTACAGTCATAACATATGGCAGCAAATTTATTTAATTTTTTGTTTTTTATATTTCCAATTAATTATTATATTGTTTCTGTGATAAAAATGAGCATTTTGAATTAGCACAATTATTTAATGCAAATTGTTATGTTACATATTTTGTATTGAATATTATAAATTTTAACAGAAACTTTATACATCGAGTTTCGCAAATCACATACTTTTACAAATCAGTAATGGCTTCCGTATGTTTTTCTAAACATTCCAATTTTAATCTCGGACATAGAGGTATTTTTTAACATAATTGTTAAAGTATTAATTCATCATGTATGTTAAGGATCTGGGTTATTATAAGTTTCAAGTAAAAATAAAATATTTATAGTTATTTTCTACAGAATAAAGGGTTTTCCTAAAAAATTTTATTTGGTTTTCTTTTATCTTCAAAATTTTCAAATTTTTTAATATTAGTGAGAATGTACATATTTTTTTGTTCAATCCCTTCATTGCCGAGAAAATCGTTTTTACAGAATATCTTACGATAAAGATTCTTTGACGTTGGTAGTTAAAATGTTAAAAAAAATTTAATTGAATATTTCAAAATTAAAAGAATTTTAGATTTTTGGAGACTGAAAAGTTGGTTTCCCAACAAACTTATCGACCAACGTTAACGTTTTCAAAAACTAAAGTACATAATACACATATATGTATGAATTCAAGTGTTAAGGTAGTTCTATGGGCACATGTAGAACATTTGTTTATATAAATATACAAACGCGGGTAAAAATTACGAGAATAATTTTGAACGAACTATAACTCAAAATTTTGCATGCCAATGCATATTAATTTTTACCCTTTTTTAAAGATCATAACTTTAGCTACAATTAGTTTGTTTTTGGAGTTTCTGGTGAATTGCTATCGATAAGAAAACTTTAAATTTGTTATGTTATACGTCTGCTGTACATAAGAGCCTACGCTTAAGAGATTCATTTCAAACACCGTTTTCTCAAATTTATGCACGTTAACTGGTCTGAAAATTTAGATGTTTGTATGCTACGTACTTTATACTACGCGCTTGTATAAAAAACAAACTTCTTTAAAATTAAAGTTTCAGAAAATATTATGCAAATATAATTATTAAGCAATACTTTTCAGTTTCTTTCTAGTTCATAAAATTGTTGCATTTGATAATTAAAGGAAAATTAAAAAACAAAAATTATTTAAATTCTAATTACTTTTGTTTAAATAATACTAAGTTTATTATAAACAAACACATCTTATAATTTTATACATTGAATATAATTAATAAATTTATACGTGCGTTGCACGTAACACGAACTTATAAAAATATAAAAATAGAATTAAGAATCATCAACATTTGCTCTTTTAGTATTTCCATCTCTGTGCGGACTGTGTCGTCGTTTGTTCCCTCGCCTCATATTGCGTCCTTAAAAAAAATTAAAAATCTTAAATAGTAAATACAGTAAAACTTTGATAATTTTCTAAATGAAATCATGAGTTTCAGTTATGTGAGAAATTTCAACTCAGCGAGATCCTAAAGATCCCTCAGTATTAGCATGGCAAATCATCATTTAAAAATCTTAATTAAATTTATATGACTGATAAAATTAATTTTTATAATTTAATATTGTACCTCTATCATATCGATTGGCCTTGGCACTAGCCATAGTTTCTTGTATTTTGGTCAAGTAATTTTCTTCTTCTTCTCCTTCTAGTACTTTACAAGTTATATCACAATCCTGAACTTTAATCTAAAATTTAAATAATTATTACTGTTAAGCAAACTATCAAGTTCATTGAAAAGTATTGATATAGTAATGTTCTACAAACCGTATTTGAATCCAATTTCTTTACAAAATTAACTGCAGAATTTTCTCCTTGAAGTCTAACCCACCCTGCAGCATCTCCTTTATTTAAGTCAATGTATGCTACTTCACCTTCTAATTCTATTAATTTTTGTTTTATTTGGTCTCTATTAATACTTTCATTTACACCAGAAATGTGAATAATGCAACCCTTTGGTAATTTAATAGTTTTTTCTTCTGCATTATTTTTTTTATTTTTAGATGAATTATCCTGTATATAAGAATTATTTTAGAAAAATATTTATTAAATTTAAAAAAAATAACTTAATTAAACTTACATTATCATTTTTAGCATTATTTTGTCCTCTAATCAATTTTTTCTGCCGCCTTTCATCCTTTTCCTTTTCCTTTGAGGCAGTATAGTCAGCTCTGAAAAGATTGTTATTTGGAAATCAAAATTTAGATTTCAAAATTCAAATTTAAAAAAAATTTTATTAAAAATTTAACTTACGACCATAACTTAATTAGCTCTGTGTCTTTATACTTTACTGACTCCTGCGCCATATATGCTTTTGCATCGTCTAAAGTTTTGAATTGCAAAAATATTGATCCTTTGAAAAAATATTCTTTGCCTTTTTTGTATTTTCTCATCTACAAGTATTATAAATTTTAGTAAAATATAGTTCATTGTTAATGAGAATATTGAAATCTTCAGTACTTACAATAATATTTTCAATAGAATCTGTGTAGGATTCAAAGTGTTCTTTTAACACATCAATAGTTGAATCCCTAGGGAATCCTTTTAAATAAATTGTCCTGGCTTCTTGAGCTTTTCTATAATTATCATCGAATACCGGTAAAGGTTTTTCAGACGAACGTCGTATTTTTTTCTTATCTTCAGAAATTTCAATAAGTTCACTATCCTCTAATGCTTTTAGTATAACTTCAATATTTTTACTCAATGATGCTAAAATTTTGAAATTTAACATCACATTCATAGGAATCCATCCTTCATCAAGTTTTGTTTGTTCAATAAGGAACCTGTCCCTTTGCATATTTACATCACCAAAGTAAAACTAAAAAAACATAATTAATTTTACCAAATAAAAATATTTTATTTAATAAACGAAGATTTGTAATAAAACTATACTAGTGCTTACCTCAACTTGGTTCTTAATTTTTTTCAGCAATTCTGCAGAAGGTTCTTTGTCTGATTCTGTATTTTCGTTAGATTTTTCTGTATCTTTATTATTCTCGCTAGATTTTTCTGCACTTTCATTACTTTCGCTAGATTGTTCTGAATCTTCGTTACTTTTACTAGATTTTTCTGTTGTATCTTCAGTTGCGGCATTTTTTACCGGTTTGTCATCAGCCTTAACCTCTCCTTGTCCATTGTTTGTCTCCGCTACATTATTTTCTTCTGAAGCTTTGTCGTTATTTTCAGCCATGATTAAAAACAAATTATTTTACTTTATAAACCAACTAAAAACACGTGGCAACTACAACTAAACAGCCTAAAGAACGATTTCTGATCTATGCACACGTGCTCTTGTCGTTTTACGTTCCCACGCGGCCAGTGTCTGAGACCTCGATTGGTTCTTGCCGACTTTCAGGATGGCTCATTTGGCTCTGCTTTGCTCATGGTCCACATTCCGGAAGTGACGCAGTGATTGTGTAGCCCCACTGTGTTGGCTTGGCGTTATTTTCCATCAAACGTACGCTTAATGTAAAAGGCTCCTAGATTGGTTGATTTGGTAGGAACGCGTCGAAATTCCCCTCCAGTGAGTGGTGGAACGAAATTCAAAAAGTAACTAAGAATCTACTAACCGGATGTAGCAGTTACATTAAGCACAAAAAATTTATTATTAATATTTAGATATTTTTATAAGTATCATAATTATCATGCAAAATAATTTCAATCATTTTCAGAAATTTACATAAATTTTCAGTAAATTATTTAGTTAATAAATTTTAATTTGAATCACGTAGTGGTTTCACCGTGGGACGTCCTGCGGTCCCTGTTCCCTTTTCCATTTTCTATATACCGTATACTTCTATCCTTATAATTCTCGTTCTTTTCCGGTCTGCTCTTTTGGGTGACTGTGTCGATTTAGTTTTTAGCTCTGACCAAATCTTTTTCCATCTTCCAAAATGAAAATCTATAAGGATATTTTCACAGGTAAGATTGGTTATTGTATATTCTATTTGTTTATTAACTTTATATTTTTTTGCTTATATCAAAATATCCAAATTTATTCATCTTCGTTTTGCACAGTATACTTGTCTATCTCTAGTACTCTCTCTGTCCTCCTCTCCCCTCTTTGAGCCCAGTAGTTTACTAAATATTTTACAATTTAAAACTATATACTTTCTATATCATTAACGTTCTATTATTTTTTTAAAAACGACAGAATTGACATTTAATTAAAATATTTGTACGATTTTTAGGAGATGAGATGTTCTCTGACACCTACAAAATTAAACTTGTTGATGATGTTATCTATGAAGTCTATGGCAGGGTAAGATATTTATTTACATTTAATATTTACATTTATAAACTCGTTATAAATATAAATAATTTTTTAGCTGATTACTCGCAAATCTGGTGACATTGAAATTGCTGGTTTCAACCCATCAGCTGAAGAAAATGATGAAGGAACTGATGAAAATGTGGAATCAGGTGTTGATGTAGTTTTGAACCACAGATTACAGGAGACTTTTGCTTTTCATGACAAGAAATCGTACACTGTTTACCTTAAGGATTTCATGAAAAAGTGAGTCATCATTTTTGGTTATTTATTTAGAACTGTAAATTTTAGCATGATACTAAATTTAGATTTTTTTAGACTTGTAGCCAAATTGGAGGAGAAATCTCCTGACCAAGTTGACGTTTTTAAAACGAATATGACCAAAGTTATGAAAGACATTTTGGGACGGTTTAAAGAACTTCAATTTTTCACTGGAGAATCAATGGATATTGATGGACTCGTGGGAATGATGGAATATCGTGATATCGATGGACAATCTGTGCCAGTGCTTATGTTCTTTAAACATGGATTAGAAGAAGAGAAATTTTAAAATTTTCTTGATTGTTCAACGATATTTTAAATATTTTGTAAGTAAACTATTTAATATGTTAATTATACTTTCAATAATTAAATAGAATATCTACAAAAAAATTCTTTTAATTTATACAGTTCTCAAAAATTATTAGAGGTCAGTTAATTTGACATGTGCTGAACCTTACAGAAACTATAAAAATAATGTTTAAATTATTTTTTCATTATAAACTTATATCAAATAAATAGTAAGAAATTAGTATTATAAATACTAATTATTGTTTTTTCAAAATTTAATTTATGCATAAAAGGAAATTGTATACAATATTGCAAAGTAGGATAACAAACTAACCTTAATCTGCTTAGTTGCATGCAACTAGCATTTTCTGAATTTTTATTGCAAAATCATTTAATTTTTTATATAATTAGAAAGCAATAAATTATTAATACTAATTAATCTCTTTATTTTATTTTGAATTATTTAGATAATTGGAATCAAGACTGCTAACTGGCTGCAAGGAATGATGAAATTTTTTGTTCAAAATATTAAGTGATTGTTACTTCCAGGACAATGCAATAACTTATTTTTTAAATATTATTCATGTTATTTGAAGATCAATGAAGGCTATTGTAAATAATTCTATGCGTATGTATAATGGATCATCTACATTACACAATTGTCAAAATTTGTCTAAAATGTTTTAATAGTAGAAGATGGGATGAGAATAAACGATTATGTCAGAGCTGCTAAAATACAAATAGTTATTGTAATTTATAATGGATTATTTCTTAATTCATTTGAAGAAGTCCGTGAATAAAAAAAATACTTTTTTGTAATCATTTAAAGAGTTTGATTATTGATTTAATACCTATTTATTAAATTTATTATTAATGTAACATTAATGTAAACTTGAACAATCAAGTGCATTTACAAAATATAAGAGATTTTTTACCACTATAATTCCTTAAAATATATTCTAAATTGAAAATTTATTTTTTCAATGTTTTTCACAAAATTAATTTTGTCATTTATTATTTTGCATCTTTAATATATTTATATATCTTATTAATTAACATTTATTTAACTTCAAACAATTTGTTTTATTGTACAATGTTTTTATTTATTTAATAAGTAACATCAAAATAGCGTATTATGACTTTATATTTGTCAATAATTTTATATTTTTTATGATGGGTGTTGAAATGCCCAAAAAATAAGTCATTTAAATGAAATAAAATGCGAAATTTTTTGTTTAGTTTTTAATAAAGCATAAAATCTTAAATTATTAATCACTAACTTATAAGTAATTTAAATATTTTTATAAAACTGTTTTTGCTATAAGACGAACGGTTGTTCATTCATAATATTTTTTAAAAGAATTAGTTTAACAAATATTTTATTTAATTGAATCAAGATTAAAAAAAAATCTTTTTTAATCACTTTAAGGTATTTGCTGAGGAAAACTTTACGCTGTTAGTTACAAAGACATGAAAATAATCATAAAAGAATTAATTTTTTTTATTATATTTATAATTTTTTAAATTATTAAAGCTTGAATATTTAATAACAGAAGATTGTGAATGACATAAATACTTATTTGTTATTATCTGGAATTAAAAAACTTAATGTCAATTACTTACCAAAATTTTAAAATAAAACATTGAATAAAAAATTAGAACCATACAGTGGTAATAATAAATAATAGTATTTCGTATTAAACCAATTGATAGATTTGAAGATTTTACCACACCCATGATTAACACACTGCTCTTAAAGCTACTATTCATAATAATAATTTAAGCTTTTTAAATCTATTTCAAAAGAATAAAAAACTGCTATCTTTGTTATGACAGCTTTACATACATTTTTCTATTACGAAAATTCATTTGACGTGTACAATTTACATAGTAAATTAAAATATTAATAATATTAATATTAATATTAAATTTTTAAAGGAATAATTTGTTGCATCAAAATATACTGTTTGATACAAATTAATAAAGAATTGTAAAACAAAAGATTCTGCGCTCATTTATTTTAATAAAAAATAATAAAAATATATTACTGTTAGTGTTCCTCACACTACTTTCCTTACACATGAATTAGACATTCATTTGTCAACTGTGTATCGTAACGAAGTAAAACATTTGAAAATTTTCAGTGACATCTATGTCAATAAATAGAAGATTCTCTGATTATTTAACATTACAGAATCAAATGTTGCTTCAATATTGCATTTAGTTCTGTATAACGATTGAAAGCCCGAAATCGTTTAAAAGTTAAAATTTTAAAGTTAGTACATTAAACTCTAGCATATAATATTGCAAGCTATTCTCCAATCAAATTTTTTTTGAAAATAGAGACGTCTCTGAAGGCAATTTGATTCAGAGGTATATGCGGAGAAATATCGAGGAATATTGAGGAATACCGAGGTATTGTTGTGCAGAAATATGAAAAGCAAACTAGGAATCGGAAGGTGCTTCAAGAATATCAAAGAGTTGATTCAGTGGCACCTCGCTTAGTAAATGGAAGAAGAAGTGATGCTCGCTACATTTCAGCCCGATGGAACGTAGTGCAGGCAACCTTAGAAGTAGCTTAGTAAAACGTCCCGGTTCATCCGGGCGATGTAGTCGAGTATATTCGTCAAGAACAGAATAGACCTTTTCTCTCAGTAAGTCAACTTCGTGTGCTGTCTTTAAGTCTCGTACCTCCGGATTGAACAGAATGATGGCGCGTAAACAACCGAGCTCGGCTTTATCCATCCTCATGCTTTTCATCTTGCGCACGAGCTCGGAAAGTACGCGCTCAAAAACAGGACCTACGCCGGCTTGTTGGGCCGAGTCCTTGTGGAGCGTGATGCCCGACATCAAGACAATGCCATCCTCGATGTCGATCGAGCGATACGAAAAGGCTGCAATCACCAACTCGTTCCAGGCGGCGCGTAGCAGCAGAGCTTGATCCTCGATGGGAAGCGTTGTAAATTGTGGTATTCGTTTGGCCCACTCGACCATGTTGCGCATATGCGTCTTGGTTTGATTGTTGAACTGCTCGTAGGAGGGTTGGTTTTCTTCCAAATACTCGAAGCGTTTCTCGGCCTCGAGGATAAGTTCGATGGGCATGTCCGCGTACGAGCTGCTCGTGCAGCTCTCGGCCTCGGCTCCGCTGGGAGCGGAACCGGCACCGCCGCCACCGCTTGCTTCTCGTTCACGCTCCTTGGTTCGTTGTCGCTCTTCCTGCACAGCTTCTCGCTTCATGCCCATTGTCAGGCACTTTTGATAGCGGCAATATTGGCAGCGGTTACGTTGACGCTTGTCGATCAGACAACGCTTTTCTTCCCTGCAGGCGTACGTTAGATCTTTGCGGACGGTCCGCTTAAAGAAACCTTTGCAGCCTTCACAGCTAAAACAAGCAGTGCCATTTTTTAGATTTTATAATTTATTGAATTTCCATTTATTGCCGTTTTTTTTTTTTCAAATTTTGTTTGTACATTCAATTTTTTCAATCAAAGTGTTACTTATATTATAATAAGTCAAAAACTGACCTATATACACCATAATGTTTGCCGCTAGCTCGATCGCCACAGATCGAGCAAAGATGTTTACTTCCAGAAAGAGGGTGATTTGGAGGGTATGGAGAACCAGCTCCAGTTTTGCTCTGACCACCAGGAGAGGTGCTGCTCATGCTCATCCCGCAATTTATATTCAATGACCTAGTAACGTCAAAATTACATATAGTAATAATCAACATTTTCAAACACAATGAGGTTTATTAAATAATTTCGTTTGAAAGAAAATTATTATGTGAAATGATTTAAAATCAGTTTTAATGAACTTAAGGTCAAATAATTTTTGGAGTTTTTTTTTATTAAAAAGAATGATTTGTTATAAAAAGAAATTGTAGTAATATTTACCCAGGACTGTTTGGACCAGAGGGACTAAAATTGCCAGGATTTATCAAGTTTGCAGTATCAGGTTTCATATCAAGTGGGCTTTGTGGACCTAGTGAAGACATGGATAAATTACTGCTTTCAAGATTTAAACCTACAAATCCAAAAACATAAAAATTTAAGGACAAACCAGAGTTTGTTAAAAGCATTAAAAAGAGCATTGTAATGCATGCACAATGATGGACATTATAGACCACTGAGATGTCAACTTTAGACTCCAATCTCTCCAAAGTATTCATGTAAAATTTTAATCTAACTAAATATATTATTGACAACATTAACACAATATTAATATTTCTGAAAATATTTACATTGAAAAAATTCTATTTTGAGAAAATAATTTAATAAAAATTTTTACAAACCTATAAAATTTTTTTTTATTTTTTGTTAAGTTATATATAACATGGTATATTGTGGACTAACTATAGAAGTTTTATAGGTCACCGATGTAGAAAGTAATGCTAAATCATAAAATAGTAAATTTTTTAACTAAATTTTGAATTTTCCATTTTAAAATTATTTAAAAGTTGTTTAGGAGTTTTAATAATACTAATATTGAAACAAATAAATAAATTAGTTAATCAAAAAAACTATTTCTCTGTAAGGCTTAAAAGTTTTACGGGAGACCAGGATTAAAGGTACCGAACACTTTTATAAATATATGAAAACAAAGGTGTGTAGAATATTTTCTTATGAAAAGTGTTTGGTATTGGATTAACTTGTAGATTGTAACAAGCTTATCTGTGATCTTTTTTAAAACTTTTTAATGATGATACAATTTAATATCATAAAGTTTATACAGTAGTAACACAAATAAATATTAGGAAATTATATTCATTTATTACATAATAATTTTTTCTACTGATTAAAATTAAATTAAAGGAAGTTTCAAAAATATTTCTTGTCATTATTTATATAAATTACACTTGACAGTAGTAAGAAATTTTAGAGATAAAAACAATACTAATTTTTCAAATATAAAAATTGTTAACTTTTATAAAATATCTACTTTCATGTCTAATAAGTATATTTAAAAATATATTTTTTATTTATTAAAGAATATCTATCCACAAGAGAAAAGTATATACTTCATTAACCAAAGTAATTTTATTTATTCTATATTAAACTAACCTCTATCTGAAGAATCCATTATTGCACCTTGACACTTATGGTAGTGGTTTCAGGATAAATACTTGTTGAAATGATAATTTCAAAATTAATTCGAAAGTACACTCTACAGTAATTCTGATCTTTCTTCTGTTTTTGTTTCTTAATTACTTTTTTCACGAATTTATATGGAGTTTAATAATTAAAAATATAATCGTGAGAGAAATAGCAAAAGTGAAATCTATTTAAATTTGCTTAAAAAGTTAAAGAGCTTAAAGTTTTAATTGATTCCAAACATTAAATGAAAATAAATATTATAAATAAACATGGCCGCGACCCCACAAGACAACACTTGATATTGCTGCACCTTGTCTTTAAAGAGCCAATCACTAGCATTTGGTATGATTTTTATTTAACTCGTTGACATGTCGGAGTGAATGAGTCTTCAACAATACTGAATTTGTTTCTAAGAGCATTCTCGTGGCCTTGATAGTAACACCAATGTTAAGAACAATTTTCTGTCAAGAATTGATTCTGCACTCTGCTGTTGATTGATAGAATAAGGGTTATATCTATAATCTGTAACAAAGAGCAATATAGACGATGGCCGTAACCTTCAGAATCTGCGTCTGTATACTTACGAATACTTGCAACTATATTTCTCTTTTCACTGTTTCAGTTTTTTTATAAACCATTCTTGATTCTTGACTCGGTGTATCCATGATGTGGGTCTGTTGGTCTCTTCTGATGATACAGGTCAGTTAAGGTTGGTATTGTCTAGCGGCAAAATTAAAAGTGGTAAATGTATTTTAACATATTACGTCTTCGATAAAGGTAAATTTTTTAATTTAAAAATTTACAAAAATAATAATGGCTACAAAATAAAAAGTAATTTATAATGTAAAAAAGTATCAAAACGATCAATTTTTAGTATTAAAATCAAATTCTGTTATAAAAACTTCAAGCATTCAAGCGCCCCAAGGTAGATTCAAACGCTGTTTTTTATCTTTTCAAACTCTTTTAATAAAAAAGAAAATATGTTGATATTTTATAAATAACTATAAAATTTGTTACCTTAAAATTATTAATTAAAATTACTCAACCCTAATAAAAAATTAGGCTTAAAAAATGCGGTTTGTTCTTTAAATACTTAATGATTTTTCAATTTTGTCTTTAATACCAATGTGACGTCCGGAGGTTTGACGTCTCACAAATTATTGAAATGAATAAAATATTAAAAAATATAAAAATATATTATCGATTTTGATCGATGCCCATTTTTGGCTGGCGCTATTATCAGTCAAAGTAATAGCCGCGAGGATATACCGTGAACTCCCGTATCAGTTATTATTGATAGATTATTCGATTAATTATCAAGAGTTGAAGACAGTATACTGGCAAGGAGGAATTTCGATAAAAATAAGAGATATTGTATTTTGTGATTTAGGAGGTAGAGCGCAAAAGTCATTGACTTTTGGTTGCGGGAAGACCGCGTCGAATCTTTTTCGCAAACATGGCAATTAAATTAGCTTAGCAACTTAAATCTTAGTTCAACAGTAAATCCTAATAAATATTTCAACAAAATATATTCGCCTTAAATTATTATTGCATACATGATTAGATTTTTATCGATCAAAATCAATAATATCATCAATAAATCAATAATGCTTGTTTTTTTATTTTAATAAAAAAACTTGGGACGTCACACCAATATCAAAACATTATTATTGATTAAAAATATTTTTTTTTTGGAACAAATCCTTGAACTTGACTGTCGCATTGTAATCAGGTCTGATCGCGATTTTATCATTTTTATTTCACGTGCCACACTGGCAAATCCATACGAAAATTTCTTTACAGCTCCCCGTGCACACGCTATACATTTTCTTATATATTTTGAGAATATATATTAAATGATGGATTCCAGTTCAACAAGTTAAAATACATGAGAAAACATAACTTATACATGGAGACCTCGGCAAAAAAATTGTTGCTTACGTATTACAATTGTGGCACCTGGAGCATTTATCTTTTAAGTGAATCTGGTAGGTATAAAATCGAATTTTTGTTGGGCTTAAGAGTTTGACTCTCAGTGCCGGATCCTTACGGTAAAAATATGTATTAAATGTAATTCAGCAGGTGGCAATCTGTCAATGATTTAAGTATTCAAATATATAATTTAAAAAAAATGTACAAGTCACTATTAAGGGAGGAGATAGCTTTAGAATTTCCAAAAAATCGATTTTTTTTCATATTTTGAATGTATAATATATTAAAAATATAATCAGCTTTTCGAGGAAGCCGAAGGTTTATTATATAGACCCGGAATCGCCGATTGATCGGTAAGTTATACCGTAACGAATCTTTAAACGTGATTATCTCGAAACTGTCTTTTTAAAAACTGCTCGTGCTGTAACTTAGAAAGTTATTGACTAATTAGGCTGAAATTTTCAGGGATTTCTCTTTATAGTGCTATCGGAAGGATATACCTGAAAGTTTAAAGATATCGGGTTATTAAATAATTTTTTTGGGGTCAAAACTGTTGACAAAATTTGGACCTTCGATTGAACAGCCGATGTAAATTTTAATTTTCAACTTTTTTATTATTTTATAGGTTTATCCTTCCGTTTAACATATCAGTAATCAACAGGAACAATTTTGACAGCTGCAGCAGTTTTGGATGCCTCGGAACAGACACTTGAAAAAATATTCTGCAGGGCCGCCACTTTGTAAAAAAAAACCACATGTTTTTTTATACTTTAACAATGTTACAATTAATAAATGATCTAGTTATTTTATCACTTTAAAAAAAATTCATTAAAATTGATTATTTTACCCTTTATAAAGGTATCTCCCCCCTTAAAATGTTGATAGTTTTTCGTTTTAATGAGGAGGGTAATTTTATATGCAACCTCTTCGAAGCAAATCTGTTAAACTCAAGTATTTTATTACTCATTAGTAACATTTGTTACTTCATAAACTTATTTACTTATGTCACTATCAACTTATTAACTTTTACTTTAAGTAGTAGCTTTCAAAATCAATACTTTCAAACGTAAAGGTCACTAAAAGTTTAAATCTTTTTGAATGAAAAATATAAATCATTTTCAATTGTTTGGTATGTATTTCAAAATAAAAAAATTCGATAAATTTTTTAGTGCACATGCAGTACTCGAACTTAAATTGTTTATTAATCATGCTTTTGTTATTAAAGTAACAGTACGTAATTCAACTTTTAAGGCTCTATTGAACAGTTTGTAACTTTCATTCAATTACAAACTCTTTATCGAAAACCATTATAAATTAATTGGATTAAAAGAAAAAACAGGAGCAATCAAAACTATTATGCATACGATTTTTTAAAACAAAACGTCTGACCAAAACCTTTCGAATCCCTGATTTACCCCCGACGGTAAAGACGGCCAGCTGCAATCTCGGGCATAAACTGAAAAAGCACCGCGATCGAGAGCAAGCACGGCGACCACTGGCAAACGGCTATTCAACCCTCGCACACGAGCGTCGTCGCACGTGTGCACGGGCGAGGAAGACCTACATCTCAACGCTCCGCCTCCTCTGCTACGTACACAAATACTGCCGAGCGCGCGGCTCGAGCGTACGTACACGAGGCGCGCGCGCGGAGCGACGCCGCGCGTCGCGCACTACGAGTTGTATTATTGATCAATAAGAGAGAGAGAGAGAGAGAGCGAGAGAGTGGCTCTGGCTGTACTACTGGCATGGACGACTCGTGTGCCCCCGTGCAAGGCAGCTGTCATTCCCCGTGGCGATTTCACGCGCTCGCGTAAACGTTCGGCGCCGGGCACCAAACCAGCCCCGCGCGCAAAGAGACAACGCGTCCGACCGATTAATTCCGCGCTAATCCGGCCCAGCAGTCGAGGCGGCGTTAATAGTCGAGATTCAACGGCGGTACCTTTAAAGAGAGGCCGACTTGCGGGGTGAAAAGAGTGCGAAGGAAAGAGAGAGAGAGAGAGAGAGAGCTTCGAGAGGAGGGGGTGACGTCGACAGCCAGCGCGAATTCTATACATCGTGCGAGGGTGCGCGTTTCGATCATGCGACGGCGGCCACTTTAGGAGGACGACAATAAAAAAAAAAGGAAAGGAGTCCGAACTTCGAGCAGCGGCAGCGCTCGACAGGGCCCGAGGGGCGCGCAGTAATTTTCGCCAAGTTTTCGTCGATAACCGGTCAAGTGGAGTTCCTCATGCAGACGCTACGCAAGAAAAATAGCCCATGCAAGTGTGAGTATTGCGACATGCACCAGCCGACCATCTCTTGTCTCCCCTCCTTCATTTTTTTTTTCGTTCGTCTTACTTCTCGGCTCGACGCTCCGTCGACGTCGCGCTCCACTTTCCACCCCCGTCGTCGCCGGCGGGGCCGCGATATATGCCGATTTTTCCCGCGGCATTGATTTTTGCTTCGCCCGAGAGCACGATTGTCCAAGTTTCGAGCAGCTATCGTCGCGTTCGCCGTCAGTATTGTTTATAGTTCGAGACTGCTGAAAGGAGTAAGGGGTAGTTCTTAATCGAGGGCGGTGACTTTCGATCGTTCTAACGGGGGTATCGAGTCATCGGCTGTAATGAAGAAACGAGTGCTATTTTAGTGGATAATTGTTTTCAGCTGATACTTTGATCCGTGTTGTTTGGACTGCCTTACCCTCTCGTTAGGGGTTGATTCATGCGTGACTTCTCGGACAGATGGCGCCACCTGTACTTTATATCCGTGTCATCGTCAGGATTAACACTTTGGCACGTACGGGGATTCCACGGCAGTCGTTTAAGCCTCTTCTTTGTCGGCCCAGCTTTTTTTATCTCCTCTGATTTCCGACTCTTTGCGCCGAGTCGTTCTTCGCCTCTTCTTTATCGGCTGCGCCCCTCGTAAAGGCTTAATTAAAAATGGCTCAAGATGACTATTTCTGCTGGTTAAGCAAATTATTTATTGTCCGTCCTTCGCTGGCTACGAGAGGTGAAAGAAAAGGTTCGCGTGACCGGATGACAAAGCCGCGCGCTTGTATACTTTAATGAGCAAAAAAAAAATTAATCGAGATTGCTTGCAATTGATTTTTGTATTTATATACTATTATGTTACTGAACTTTAAGATGGAAATTATGCGCTGCGTATTATAATCCATGCAGTCTTCTAATAAAATAGAGAATAAATAGTTTTTACGAAGCGGAATTGAGACGGAAAAGTTTTACAGGTCATAATTTACGTGTGACTCAATGCTTTTAGAAAATGAAATCTTAAGCTTTTAAAAGAGTTTTACATAATACTGGTGCTATGTACGTATAATCGTTATCGACTAACTTGTGCTAATGAATTTTTTTCTTAAGCAGTAAACGGAGAACT
Source organism: Ormyrus thymus (assembly GCA_035582935.1). NCBI lineage: Eukaryota > Metazoa > Arthropoda > Insecta > Hymenoptera > Ormyridae > Ormyrus > Ormyrus thymus. Next base: position 11,663,135 of record JAWWEM010000044.1, read on the forward strand.
CGTTATTCAAATGTATCTAGTTATCAACAGGAATTTTTTTAATACGTTAACATACTATATTTAAAGCTGATAAAGAATCAGATTTTTTATTCAGATGATTCAATTTTCTGCATAGGTGGAGTAGTAAAACATCTTGTCTAATGGTATTCGCTCTGCTTTATTTAAGCTTAACTCCAAAACTTCTTAAATTATTCTTCTTTAACACTTCAAATCGTATTCCCTTCTAGTCTTCTTTTTCTAAACGTCATCAATAAACCTGCACAACTATTAATACAATTTTTTCATCAACAACCAAATCCAAGATCAAGATCAAATTAAACGCGCACGCCTCGAGCGCCCAATTGTCCTTTTTTTTTGCTGCGATACTGCACCTTCAATTACACTCGAAAACGTAATATTATCGTAATAGCCGCTGCCGTGCACTCGGCGCAAGATCGACATACATACACGCATCTGGCGCAAGAGGCTCAAGAACCCTAGAACAACGCGAAAGATTGCAAAGAACCGCGGCACCGACTACTGCTCGGCAGGGAGGGTATATGTGTAGTGAGGAGTATACGACTTGCCCCCGCGGATCATCAAGTGTCGACAGTTGGCGTTCTCCACTCGAGCGCCGGCGAAGAATTGTATGAATATATATATATATATATATATATATATATGCCAATCTCAATTTCCTGGCCATCGCTGAAAAGTTTTTCAACTTTTTAGCCGCTGGTCAAGTGTCGACCTTTGTAAACTAAATATGTACTTCTTGTTATTAAATGAACATTGATTATATGACGCGCAAATCAATTAATTCTTTGTATCGTAAAGCGCGAAAACATTCGATTTCCGTGCCGAATCAACTTTTCGCCGAGCATTTTTATTCGTACTGGATTATTCATAAAACATATTATTCCGTTTAATTCCTCAAAACATTCGAGTAGAAGGTTGTTCTCCTAACGTACTCATTACTCCATAACGACTTCGAGCCAAATAAATATTATCCAGCCCGTCGGTCGCGCGCAAGCCAGCTCGCCGGCGCGAGCGTCAACGGCGTCACAAAGGATTTCCCGCGCGATTGGTAATAGACTGTGGGAAGCTTAAAATCCGAAAAATTCGAGGCCGATAGGAAATCCGTGGAGCCATTCGCGTTTCTTCGAGCAGCAGTAAATCGATCTAGCTTGCGGACGACTTAATTCGTTTGTGCCCTATCGCCGTTACACCGGCGGCGAGCCCCCCGCGAGGCAAAACTCAATTTGATCCCCGCGCGCTCAACGTGATTGCATTTGCCGTCGGAGAGAGAGAGAGAGAGAGAGAGAGGAGGCTGCACAGAAGGAGAGGAGGAAAGAGTCGATCGGCAAGCGTGGGGCGCGCTATCGCTAACTGACAATAAGTTTGCTGGCGAATAGCTTCGTTTCTCTGCGGGACAAAAACCGATGGGACTGCCGCTGCGCGCCCGAATCGCTATAACAGGCTCTCTCGCCACAAAGTAACTTCAAGTGATACCGGCTGCCGCGTTCGATACGTACTCCTGCAACTCCATTAATAATTCAAATTCTATCTCCTGCTCGCAAAGACTGCTCGTCTCCGCGTTAATTTCGGACGAGTAACCGGGCGGAAAAGCTTTCTTTTTTTTTTTTTTCACTGTCCTGTCGAGTTGGAATTCTCAAACGATTACCCAAGCCCATCTGTAGCTCGTTACGAATTTATCTTTGCGTCTGAAATATGTATGGTATTGCATCTGTATATCGGTGCACGTCTGAATCGATAAATTTTAACAAGATTTCTTTTTCCTTTTAGGCGACGAAGTTAAACACTGACTTTTTAATTCACTCGATCGTTTTCTCGAAACTTTTCAGTAAAAAACGAGCCGACCCGCTTTTTGGGCGAGGGGGTGTCCTTCAAAGCGAAGCTCATCGGTATTTTAGAGGTGTCCGAGGCTCGCGGCGATCGGATGTGTCAAGCCGCGCTTGCCGATTTAAAGATGGCAATACGCGCCGCCGGAGAGCACAAGCAGCGAATCACCGTTCAGATCAGCATCGACGGGCTCCGCTTGAGAGATGAGAAGACTGGGGTACGTGCCGATGCGGCGCCACTGTCAATCTCGTCAACGCATTGAATTATATAAAAATTTTAATTATGCGCAGGACTGCTTGTACCATCACCCAGTACACAAGATATCCTTCATTGCACAAGATATGAGCGACTCCCGAGCGTTTGGCTACATTTTCGGCTCGCCGGACACGGGTCATAGATTTTTTGGAATTAAGACTGATAAAGCCGCTAGTCAGGTATAAGCCTTGCGATTAATATTCGCACGAGTTTCCAATGTACTTAAATTGCATTAATAACTTGAATTGTATCTCCGAAGGTGGTCATTGCTATGCGCGATCTTTTTCAAGTTGTATTTGAATTGAAGAAGAAGGAAATTGAATTGGCCAAGCAGCACATCGAACACAATGTCATTAGGTGTACAGCGTATTCGGTGCGATCGCCAGACACAAAGGTAGAATTAAAGGTACAATTAAAAAGCCTTTACACGCCCAGTGCAAAGGTGCTCAGTTAATAAATTTAAAATTAGAAATTGAAAATTTTTTTAAAGGGCGCAGCGGACTCGGCTCTTCACCGAACTGGCTCCGACAGCGATAGGTCTAGGAAACACGAGGCGCAAAGCGGCGCGGTGGCGGATCTGTTAGATTTACAATTCGAATTGAATTCGCTGCAGCAAGGCATTCATCAAATGGATAAAATAACACCCGATAACCCCAGGCCTGCCGAGGATCCTTTCGAGGCGGATCCTTTCGGGGATTCGTTCGCAAATATGAAGGTACATTGTACTGTTGTTGCAATTTTAACAGGGATTACTGACAATTGATAAACTTGTCTCGTAGATAAAAGAACAGATTCAACCAATCTTACCTCCTCCACCTTCGTCATCGAAGCGAAGTCATTACGAGAGACAGCAAACGATTCAACAGACGTCCACGTCCGGTACATCTAGCCCTGCTAATATAGTTAATAATAATAAAACGCCGCCCCCGCAAGGTTCTGTACATTGGTTTGATAAGGAAACAGAAGACTTATTCAACGAAGGAGAATTGTCTAATTTGACGAGAAAGAATTCGTCGAGCGACGAAGACAAGGAAATGGTAGGTTTCAGCAGAAATACAAAATTTTATAATTCGATTAATTTGGATAATCAATACCATTTCTTATTAATTTTTCAGTCTTCAGCATCTGCATCTCAAGATCACTATAAACAAGTGGATTTATTCTCAGAATTGGACCCTCTTGGAACTGGTTCCAAAAAACCTTACATTGATAAAAAAGACTTTTTCCAACACTTGAAAAATCCGCCGAAAAAAGTATTAAAAGACCTAGCGTCGACAAATTCTGAAGATACGTTTCCTACTAATTTTAATATTGCCTCTAATGCATCGGAAATGAGCAACAGCGGCTCGAATGACAATGAATCTAGCAGATTTGAAGACAATGAGTTTGCAGATTTTGATAAATTTAAAGAAAAAGATATTTCGACCGAAAGATCAATCTCTCCAAAAACGTATCACAAAGAACCTAGTAAAAGAGGCATCCAACATCAATCTCTATCTGTTTCTTTACCTCCCGAAGAAACATCTACACCCAAAAACTCTTCCTACGGCTATTCAATGTCTAACTCGATGACTTCCAGCAAATATGATAATAAAGAATCTACTGAAAGTTTGCAGTCTCTGGTGAAGCTGCCAAGCCCTAAAAAATATATGCACTCCACACGCAAAGCCGAATATATTTCAGAATACCCTGGAAATAAATCACAGTCAATGGATAGATCGTTTCCTGTGGATTTTTCATCGACAAGTGATTCGCCAGCATCGCCTTTAAGGTCCTGTTCATCCGGGGCTAACTCCAGATTATCAAGCTCAAGCACAGAGATGGAAAATGTTCCCGAACCTCCACCAAGAGGTGCAGGAAGTATTCTAATTAATCCTCCTCCCCTTCCTCCAAAGAAGCACAGTAACAGAGGTAGTATAAAGCCGCCACCGAGACCACCTCATGGAGACGGACATTTCCACTACGATTTTCTGGAACGAGAGGAAGGCTCGCCATCTCCAACGAGAAAATATCGAGGAACGGGATCACCCAAAAATACTCGAGGTAGATTTGACGATAGCTTTAGTCCTCCTTTACCGCAGTTACCTAAGAGATCTGACACGGGATCGGGATTTTCCAATTCGAGTTTTGAAGATTCATTTAGTACTACGATTAACAATTCACCTACATCGGTAACGGAAAATACATCAACAAATAAGCCGGACTCCCATTGGGCAAATATTACAACGGATATTACATTGAGCCAATTAACGTCAAACTTTTTAACAGATTTAGCTGCCAAAATGGGGATGTCAGTTACAGAAGTATCGAGTTTGACAATTCAGCAATTATCAAAATGCCTAGAATCATTACCGAGGAAAGAAAATAAAATTGAAAGTAAAGCCACATTTTCTGAACCAATTCCGAGTCTAACGAATTCGCAAAAATCGAAAAATTTAGAATCTCCTGTTACGGCAAATCAGCCGCTTTTTAAAGCAACTTTTGACCAAGAGCCAAAGGTAGAAAGTTCAACGAATAATTACGATAAATACGCGGTGTTTCGAGAATTACTTGAAATGGAACAAACAAGAAATGAATTAAAAACAAAGAAATCTAGCGAAGATGAAGATACGATTGCATCAGAAAATCAAGAGGAGCCTGGCGATCTTGAAGACGATGCCCAAAGTGATGAAATAGACGAAACCATTGCTTCCCTGGCAAATTTAACTGTTAAATTGCCACCAGTTGTTTCAAGCCAGTCCAAAGAAGTTTCAACGTATTACGAAATGAAATCAAGTACAGAAAATATTGCATCTCCAAAAGAAAATGACATTAGTATAACGCAAGACGAGACTGAATCTGAAGAACAATATTATAGCATTAAGGAAAATGAGTTACCGTCAGATTTAACGAAAATTGAAAATGATAATGTAGAAAAAGTTGAAAATGAAGAATATGTCGAGCAGCCCAAGAAGCGCGACGAGTCCAAAGAATCTTTTGATAACTTTGTAATAACAGCAGAAGAAGTAAATGAATTATCCAAAATTGTTGATAAAAAGGCAGAAATAAAACCGTCAATTTCTACTTCTAGTGATAAATACGCAGCTTTGCGAGAAATAATAGACGAAACAGAACAATCGAGTGTCAAAACCGATAATTTTGTTACATCCCCAAATAAAATCTCCGTGAAAGCTTCAGCTGAGGTAGACTTGCACGGTCTATTCTCAGACAACTTTTCCCAACAAACTGCTACTATTTCTGCAAAAGTAACAACGAAGAAAGATGAAGATGTAAAGGCTACAGTTATGGATATATTTGAGGAAATAAAAATGTTAAATACGGATACGCATCGCGCAAAAGAAACTAAACCTTCGTCCTCTAATTTAGATTCTATGTTTAATGCTTTCGCCGAGTCAAAAGTAGAAAAAGAAAACTTGAAGGATGACGAAAATTGGGCTAAATTCGAGTCGAACGTCTTTCAGTCCGATAAATCATCGGTAGAAGGTCAGGGTTCCATCGGAGGAACCTCCCCGTGGTCTCCAGAGGGTAAAGAATTCAATCGCGAACCTCCGCTTAAAAGAAGCATACACCGGCATTCGGGAGAGAGTGACAATGAATGGAAAGATGACGAAGAAAGCGAAGAAAGCAATGGCAGGGCCAAGGGCGAAGGACCTTGCTGCGTTCGGGTTCCTAGGTACGACGTGCCACCTTTCGAGGATAGATTTTATCATGAACCCGTGGAAGGCGACAAGGATCGCATGTTCCGAGACAAAGTGTGCCGCAAGGCGGGAGGAGCGCCTTGGATGAAGAATGCTTACAGGACGCGAGAGCCGATGTCGTGGGAGGAAGAGGCGCGATGGGAAGAGGAGCGGCGACGACATCTGCATCGGAAGGTTCCTTATAAAGACGAGGAAGAATATAAAACTTACTGGAAAAGTTGTCGTCCGAAGCAGAGATGGAACGGCGAAAGGGAAGCTTTCTGGGGTCCCGATCATCCGTTCTACGAAGAAGAATGCAAAAGGAGGATGGCCCTGTGGACTGAAGAAGAGCGCGAAAGTAGAGAAAGGTTTAGCAGCCAAGAAAGCATGGGCTACGAAGAAGACGAAAGGTGGTATAGAAGTGTATACGAACGAAAAAGGTACGAGGATGACGGGATATTTTGGAGAGGTCGAGGCCCCGAAGGAGAATATCCACCCAGAGAGGCCTATAAAAAGCACGATCCGCACTACTTTCGAGAAGGACGGGACAGACACTACGATTATCCTCCTAGCTGGGAAGAAGAGTATACAGGCTCCAAGCGTCCTGGAGATTCTCCAAGGTATCTTTGCTCGTCCAGGAAGAAGCACTGGCCGAAACGACCGAACAGCGCAAATGACGGGAGGGAGATGATGTACGTAGACGTTAGACCGAAGTGTGCAGTGTCGAGGTCCGAGTGCAGCGATAACGACTCTGATCCGTACCATCGCCCGTACAGATCGAGAAGTCGAGAAAGCTACTGGGGCAGCGATCAAGAATTCGAAAGCTGGGGGGAGAGGTGCTGGTCGGAAGGGCCCGATTCGAAGAGCGAGAGCTTGCATCGAAAAAGAATGAACAGGCACCGAGTACGACCGCCACCCAAATCTCAAAGCTCGCCGTTCGAAGACGACTTTACTCAAAGCGTGGAGCGAAGCGAGGCCCCGATCGATCCTGTAAATACGGAAAGTCGAATCCGACCGGAAGTGGAGATGAAGCAGCCGACGAGTCCAAGAAGTCCGCGTGGAACGAAGGAACAAGCCAGAAGAGAGAAGGCTTACAAAGCTTCCAGCTATTTCGACGACGATCTTACCCCGACTGCGAGTGCTTCGAGTGACGCTTCGGATAGACAGAGAATAGGCTCCGATTTAAAAGTGACGCCCGAGGAGCTACCCTGCGACGTTAAAGATCCTGCCGCCGACGGTTTCGCGTCGGAGGACAGCGGCAGAGATTCGTTTTTCAACGGCCATCCCAGATTCGACGACGACGCTTTTGCATATCGCTCCGAGCTGGAGGATCAGGTGCCCGAGCACGCGACCACAATACCCATGAAAAATTCTAGGCAATTGAAGTACGCGAACAGTCGGGGAAAGGGCGACCAGTATATCAAAAAGTCTGAATCTATAAACATATTCAGCCGCGAGAATGATCCGTTCGACGACGACGAATTCTTCAATTGATCAAAAAACTCTACTGATTTCTTTCGCGCCACGGCTAAACCTCGAAAAGGGATCAGTACGTCTTCGTCACATTCACCTATGCATCATTTATACAAGATGCGCCGCTCCTACCCTTTTGGATACAAGTGAAGTGCATGTTTCATTTGCGGCTGCATGGAAGAATAATATTTTTGTACCGCGTGAAAAGCGACTGTTCTCCCGCGTTCCTTTCGCAATGTAGGCAATTTGAAAAGAAGAAAGACCAGCTTGCAGTTTCATTTCTAATTCGGATTGGCAGACGAGTAACTTTATATTATACATGAGCAATATGTCGCGTGAATGTATTTAGTTTAGAGTGGATTCTCATGTGCAATTTAGGGAAATTTAAAGAAAATTCGTTGAAAAATAATAATACATATTGTTTATCGTGTTTTTCAACTCTCGGGAATTTTATGTACGATATTAATTGTTAGTTAAATGTTCAACCAGCAGAGTTTTAATAAGTGTGGTTACACGAGGATAAGAAGTTTACCATAAAAGGACCGCGAGTCGTAGATTAAATAAGTTTTGTAGGAATAAAGTTGTTTTCATCCTGCAGTCGATTCGTGAAATGTCAAAATGCATCGACTACGAAGAAGGATATAAGTGACGAGTTTTCGAAGCGGAATAGTAATGAAATATGAACTGTGTAAAAGAGTGATCCTCCAACATGTATATAGTTATCGACATTTGTAAACCCGATATACCTTTGTTATTAATAACATTCTCTCTAATTAAACTATTATTTATTGATTTCTTTATGTTAAGTATGCGAAATTAACTTATATTCATGCTATAAGTTATAGATTAAATAGAAGAGTCATTTATTTCTTTCAAATAATTTAAACGTGTTTTATTTTTATTTAATTATGACAAAATATAGACGTTTTTATTAATACATATAAATATTTAAATTGGTCGACTACATTTTTTTACTTTTATTTACATGCTTTTATATATCCCCTATGTTTTTATGAATCATGCATGCCATAATTATAATTTAAAAGATAAATAATTTTATTATTATATCAATTAAAAAGATCATTTTGGTATTCAGCTTGTGTTATTTTAATAATATTTCATCTTGAAAACTACTCGAAAAATTTAGATTAGGAACAAAATTTTGATTCAAATGTTGCTTTCATAAACGTCCATAATATTTATGTATGTATCTTAATAATAGTTACTGGACTAAAAAAAATAAAAATCATTGTATCACTCCAGTTATTAAATTTCATTTAGAATAATTTTTAATTAATGTTGTTAATTTTTATATTTTATATACAAATGGGGTACTTTATAACCATTATTTAAATATAATAATATAAATAAATGATATCACCATTTGATAATATCTTCAAATATGCCGAAATATATTATATTACTTCAAGAATTGCTACAACCAAATACAGTAAGTACGCTTTTCATTGTCAAAATTTTTCATTCGACATTAATTTAATTATTATAGCATCACTTCGATTTTTCGTCCGTAATTATTAATAAATTATTGAAACCAGTTCCACTCTTGTAGATTATACTCCTTCCACCAAAGTAAATAATTTTCAAATATACTTTGCTGACAAAGCCACTCGCCCGCTCGGAAGAACACTGACACCTTTTTCTCCTGGACTGCAAAAAAGTGTTCAAGTTTCGGGTCAAAACGAATATCGGATACGCCGCGAGCACGGATGTATATATTAAAACGCTCTCGTCGGCCAACTATATTAATAATTTCATTTCATCCCGGTTCCCGAGCAACACTCAAGCAAGGCGCCCCGCGCACTTATTTGAAATTCAATCGCATGCAAATTCGCCGCGCGGTAACGATGCGCATAGATGGAACGGGGCACGGCGCGAATGAGATTGAAAAGAGATCCGCCGTCAGGGCCGCTTAGCAAACACTTATCGATTTTACCGAGCCTATAGAATAAATCAAAGCTCTTAGTCTTTCGCTTCCGCGGTGGATCGCTAACAAGTTCGCTGCGTTAATAAGGCGGCTGACGTATTAACTGCTGCGATTAAACTGCAAAACAATTCATTATTAAAATTAATACACTGTATCGCAATTCGAAATTGTAGACTTAAAAAAATGTCGACTTTCGAAAAGACGAACAAGCTCTTTCATCCCGATGCGCTAAAAACCGCACCAAGAAGAGGCTTCGATAATTTGAATAAAAAAAAGCGAGAAAGAACGACGCGAATGCGTTATTGACGCCGGGGGCTCGTTTCCGCCTTCGTCTGAAAAAGTTTTCAAGCTTTATCGCGTGTTTAAGAACGTAAGCTTCGAGTGCGCGCGAGCGCTCCTTCGCGCGAAGGCAGCGGAGGGCGCATTTACCCGTGCATTATACAGTCACACCCGCGCACTCGTTCCCTCGCGTCGCGTTCGCCGCGAAAAATTGCAAAAAGCTCTCCGCAGGCTTCTTTCGGGGACCTTTTTCTCCCTCTCTCTCGCTCTCTTCGAAAAATCCAGCCGCGGCGGGTCGACAATCCCAATTATAAACATTTCTCCCGTGCCCTTTTCGAGTTGCATTTGCTAAAGAGAGCTGCGCGGCGCGCGGCTCGTTTCGCCAGCAGCCTCCTCGCAGGCCTTGGCACCGAGGCGCTTAGCCTCCCCCTCCCCTCGCGCGTTCTCTTTTATATAACGAAAGTACTTTGCGAGCCTCGAGTGCCTCGGCCGGGCCTTGTTCGTGTGTACAAGTTAAGCGACAACCTACTATTGTACGAGGAAACGAGAAATCTTGGGTATTGTTTTAACCGCGGCTATTGTTGCGCACGTCGGAGCATAGCGAAATTTGATAAAAGTCTATCTTGCCCGTTAAAGGAATTGAATTAATTTACGAGGAACGCTCGGATTTAAAGCGACAACGTTGGCGTTCAACCGGCGCGAATTTCGCGCGTAACGAGCAGCCGAATTTCCCGGCGTCAAAGTGAATAATGAACAAGTACTCGGGGAAGCTGCGCTCCCCTCGGTGCGCTTATGAGCAGTTCCTTTTATCATTAACCATTGAATATGTAAAGACAGCCAGTCAAGTGGCTCGTTAAATCCCTTCCGGGGGCGAGCTGCACACGTATCCGTCAGCTCGAGCGAAGCCTCTCCGGGTCGCGAGACGCGCCGGTTGATCTGCTCTCTCGAGGCGGCCTGAATATTCATAAACATGTATTTTCTGCAGCGCGGCCGACTTTATAATTCCCGCGGCTCCTCGGGCTAGAAATAAGCGCTCGCGGGATAAAAAGAAAAAAAAAAGAGGGAGGAGGCTTCGCCCGCGAGAGCGAGGGTGATAATTTGTTGGCGTGCGCGAGAGGCGTCCTAAATGCGCGCGAAATCCCGTCCAAGTGTGCGGGAGCTTGCGCCGGCGCTCGCCGGCGGGCGCATTGTTTCCTTGTTTGCCAGGTGTTTCGAGTACTCCCGTGGAGTGCGCGCGGCTGCGCCATTGTGCGCGAGGCGGAGAGAGAGAGAGAGAGAGAAGTCGGTGGCGCAGCGCGGCTCAACAAAGCCGGCCGCGCGGCCGCCCGCCGATCTAATGCTCTTTTATTGTGCATTGTGCGGAGCAGCCAAACCAAGAAGCGGGGAACTCGCAAGGCGAGGACTTTGGGCGGGTTGAATGCTCCTGCAGGGGTGCGGACTCTCGCGACGAGATCGCCGGCTCTCCGTGGTGTGCGTCGCGCGTGTGCGTCTACGGCGCGGGTGTTGGTACGCGCGAGGCCTGGAACCTGCGCCGGCCGCGGCCGTTTGTCCGTGCGATTTTCTCTCCCTCTCTCCCTCTCTTTCTCTCCTCTCTCTATCTCTCTCTCCGCGTCGATCTCGAGCGCGATTCAGAGAATCGCGAACAATTACTGACTAAATGCCCGGGGGCTAAGTGTTTGATGAAACTCTTCAGCGCAATAAATTCGCCGATACTTACGGAGGATTAAAGAAAAAAATCAATGCTGCGCATTTTTAGAGTAAACGCAGACGCTGTTTGGACGGCGAGAGGCTGAATCGTTTTTTTTATTATAGTTGCGCCCCTTCTCGACGGTCGGGGGCTTTTTCAAATGCTCGTCGAAAAAATATTATTAATGTTGAATTTAGCAATTTTTTTTAATGTAAGAAGAAATACAGTACTTTATTAAGATTCTTCGGGAGCTGCAAATCAAGTTTTCTGAAAATTAAAATAATTATTTTAAGTAAGCTTTTACAATATTATTAGAATTTAAAGTAAATGTGAACGATTTAAAATATGTTTCTAACGTGTTTTTTGGCTTTTTTTCTAAATGTGACAAAGCTTTCTCCTCGAGGAAGCCACCCTAGTAGAAATCAAACCATTTTTAATGCTTTGAGATTAAATTTTAGCATTTATTGGCCAATTATGGAGTAT
>JAWWEM010000044.1:11680554-11694639 GCA_035582935.1 Ormyrus thymus
GAGAGAGAGAGAGAGAAAGAGAGAGAGAGAGAGAGAGAGAGAGAGAGAGAGGGAGATGAGCGAGTTGTATGTCTCCCAGTCGGCATTGATTTTCTCTCATTGAGGAGAGGAGAGAGCTTGCAGTGTGCACGAGCCCGCCCGTAATAACAGGTGCCATGTTATTTTTACTTCGTAGTTAATTCTCTTTGAAAGGTAACTCGTGCCTTCTTTGCCGAATCCTTTGCTGTTTTCAGTCGCGTTTTTTTCTTCGTATTTCTGCGCTTTTCTGATGCTCGTTACGGTTTTGTAAATGATTGTTTTGAAATTTGGAAGCTAGAAATAGCGATGGAATAATAATGTTTATTTTATTCGTTGTTTGAAAGACTTAATTTTTACAACCTTTTTAATAATATCTTTTAATTCATCTAAATTCATTTCTGTAATCAATAAAAATGTGATCCTTAATTTTGAACAAAAATGCATTATTTCTGCCTACTGTGGCGCATATCTTTTTGAAAGCGAAAATGTATGTTTGAAAACACCCTTTTCGGTATTTACTTTATTAATAACCGCTTATTAAAAATATTTTTTGCTTAAATCGTTGAGAACTTAATCTATATCGTCAATACAAATATAATTATAGATTTAACTTAAAAATAAATTACTTTCAAAGATAATATACTTTTTAAGTGAAAAACACTAATTTTAGAAATTAAGGCGCATTTTATCGAATTTTATTAAACGAATCAATTAAAAAACTCTTTATCTTCTTATTAATAATGAGTATAGTTTAAAAATCGTAAAGAAACTTTTATAAATTCTTTGAATAATTCATTCGTCTTACTAAATTTTACATGATTCCACTCGACATTTTTTAATGCACTGTTTAAACTACCCACTGACATTTTTAAAATCCAGAATTTTAATTTACTGTATTTCTACCCTGGTAGAAATTGAAAACATTTTCAGAGCATTTTTTGGCCAGTTTTTCATAAATGGCCAAAAAATACTCCATAATTGGCCAATAAATACTAAAATTTAATCTCAAAGCATTAAAAATGGTTTGATTTCTACTAGGGTATATTAGTTTCTGTGTAATTATTTTGCCATAATTGCCTTGGTTATTTACATCCTAAAAAATTTCAAAGCCAAAATAAATTAGAATTTACTGATATTGAATTGCTTATCGATTATTAAATTTTCATAAGCCATATTGAAACAAACGCTATTAGAAATCCAATATCGATGATATGACATACCGCGCTTAACCTTACGAAGGAATGCCATATTATAACCTTGTAAGACCTATTGGTGGCATGCGAAGTATGATTGTACAAGGCCAACTGTTCTTAGTAAAAATCTGGTATATCTGGCACAAAACGACTCGGCTTCGTCTAGAAGAATATGTAATTAGAATATTATTGACTGCTTAATAAATATTAGACGCATTGATTACATAACATTTCTAAATAGAATTTCCCGTTTCCTCACCGAGACGTACTTTCTCAGTTTTACGCAAATTTAACAATTTATCTCACGTACGCAATATCATCGATCTGCATATATCCTTGCATCGGAAGTGTGCAAAACGAAGCCTAAAAATAAACAAGTCAGCGAATTCAAAATTCCAAAGCAACCGGCAAAAGTTTTTAAATATAACAAAACGCCGGCCGCTCCGCCGCGAAAAGCTCTACAAAATTGTTTATTAAACACCGCGCGGCAGATCGAGAGCAAGCAAATAAAGCCGGCCGATCGCGTAATTCGTCGCGAATGAGCGGAGACCCCCTTCAATCGGTCGTCAAGTGTGTGTGCATACGGAATGTAATATATCCCGGCGGTCGCGTGCCCGGCACGTGCCGGTAAGTGTTTGTTTCGGTTTGTATTGTCACCGCGCATATGAGCCCGCCGGGCAGTCCGAAGGCGCGCGCGCGCTTTCTTGCCTCGCTCCTCGGGCGATCGGGCTGCAGCGTCGCGCACGTCCTCCCTTTGCATTTAGATTATTTCCCATTCTAAGGGCAAATAACGCTCGAGCGTGTATAACGCCGACGAGAGAGAGAGAGGGAGGGAGAGAGTCGCGATCATGGGAACCGCTCGTTGCCTCGCAGCGCCACGCCTTTGTCCGCAATCCCTAATCTTCGCTGATTAGGCCGACTGGTGTCAAGTGGGCTTTTCTAAAATTATCTCTCGAACGACTGTTTTCGGGGTAGTCGCTTCTGCGAGGGGGGAGGGGTGGACTTCGTTAAAAGTTGACCGAGCGCCCCGGTAAATTCTCGATGACTAAACTCCTCGACTTTACGACGCGGTTATCTGATGAAAGAAAGCGTCGTCGCCCATATAGAATTCACAAAACTCGGGGGCGCGAGAATTCGGGCAAACATTTTCACGCCGCACATACAGCGCGGAGAGATTGGAAGAGGCGCGCGGCGGAAGGACACAGCGTACAGAAGGACTCGGCGCGCGCGCGGGATTACAAGAGGGCTGTTATCTTCATCACGATCGAGGAATGCAATATTCTCACCCCAAGCGACAAGAGTTGCCTTCGCATCATCGTATATCCCTGCAGCGCGGAGCGCGCGCGCGCGAGAGAGAGAGAGAGCTTTGCGACCCCGAGAGGGGATTAAAACGCAACGGGAACCTGCTATATATTCCCTGGGCTCGGTTGCTCCCCCCCCCCCACCCGTCTCCCTTCTTCTCTCGCGTTATTTCACCTCTGCGCGCGCGCGCCGCCGCTACGAGGCTGCTTCCGCCTCGTACTGCCTCTCGGCACACGGCTAATGTGGCTAAATAAGTTATTACTTCGCGCGACATGCCCGCGGTGTCTTTTGCCTTCCGCCCCCCCGAGCTTTTAAATTAAATTCTTTCCTTTCGGAGCCAGAGCGCCGAGCGAGCGCGCATAAATTATTAATGTACATTTTTCGGCAGATTTCGAATCGCCGCCGGCGGACGTGGGCGGTGAGGAGAGGGGGGAGGCTTTCTTAATAATTTAACGAATAACGCTTGATATATTGAATTATACTTTATTATTATATATTTATTTATAATATATTATAAATCTATGATCATTTCGACACATTCATTATTACGAGCTACAGGAATGACGCTTCGTACCAAAAGGTACAAATCAATGCTATTTGATTCGAGCAATGGTAGCGATTATACATGTTTTCCGTCGCAAAGGATTAAAATGAACTCTCGTCGCTCGCAAAAGGATTTCGCCAATGTTTTACTTTTTCAATTTTACAAATCATCGGTCCAAACTGCTTTTTACATAACGTGACGATCAAAGGAAAAGCCTCTCTTAATCGAGAAGCGAAAAACGATATTCAGCCTTACAGTGACTTTCGTTGCTTGTAAGATGTGTTATCAATTTGTATTGCGAGTACCTCTTTGATACACCTTACCACTTCTTGAACATCTTATCATTTATACTTGTAAATCTATTAGACGTCGCATCCTTACAGCTAAACTATCGTAAAACGTCGATCTCTAGACAATTTATACCATATACACATTAATGCACAATCATCTTTTTTTATACACTTTTAACGCAAGTTACTCGCTAAAATTTTTCTCTGTCCCCAACGTAACATTAACATCATCAGTCGATTTTTTTTTTTTTTATTTCGAGAAAATTTCAACGCGCGCTATCGGAATCAGTAACAATACGAAAATAAAAATGTTAAAAAAAGTGCTTTTAGTCGATTTTTCGAAAATTTATGTTCAGAGCTTAATCTTTCGGTGCTTGGCGGCAACAATGTTTCTATTATATAATAAATCACTGCCGATGACAATTATCTAATCAAAATAATTTTTTTGCGAATGACGTTTTTGTACGTTAAGCTGGTTGGAAACTTTGTGTCGGTGTTGCATCACTTTATTAATTATAACACAGTTATATTTTATTATTGCGCGAATTTCATTGATTCACAATTGCAGCGTCGAAACAAAGACGCGACGCGGAAGCATCGCTAAAAGATTAAATAGCTCAATCTGCCAAGAATCAAGTTCAGACCTTTCTGAATCACCTTCGAAATTTCGAATTGCAAATCAACGAAGAAACGGATCGCAATAAATCTCGAGCGGACGAACGAAACGACTACGAGTGCCTGGAGTCTGCATATTTTATTTTCATCTAAATTCTACTTCGCCATATGTACACTATGCGCTCACTTTGACCGATCGCCATGGCCCGCCGGAAACGCTACTTCGTATATACTACTCCAATAAAAAAGCTGTCAGAAATCGTCAAGTGCTCAGCACATATTGAATCGGGGGGGGGCCATGTATTTACAATGCTACTATTAAAACTACAAGGTGTATAAATGGGGTAATCGGATTGGATGATCTTACGGCGAATAGTGAAAACGTATTCCATTGCTTCGCAAGATGTCTAAACTTATTATATTACATTTATTTGTGTGCTGTGTGTGTGTCTCTGGGCGTCGCGTGAGCCGACTCCATTTAGAGTCGAAACCAGCCGCGCTAACGAATAAATTAGCGAGAAATTAATGAACGAGATGTAATAAATAAATCGAAGCGTCGTATAATTTTATATAGAGCCGCTGTAAAACTGTTGACGTAATCTTGTCATATATTTGTATTATAGTATCACGATGTTTAACTAGAAACTTCTCACGAGACGCTGTACTGTGCAAAGTTTCCAGAAACTTGACGCAGTAACAACATGGTAAGGGACGCAAGTTATACGTCGCCAACTTTCCATTTAGAAATGAGAAAGCAGTGCGTCAAACGATTGTGATCCCCCGTAAGTGGTTATATAATTGCTAAAACTCTATTCGCTCTGTGTGGAAACCTAAAAAAATATAATTATTACATATTCAATCCGGCTCTCGGCTCGATCAACAAAAGTCAGTATTAAAAAGTTCTATAACCAGGCAGGAATGCTTTTTTTTATTTTGTTAATTATATACGACGAATTATTGCACTTCTCTTGAGGTTTGGCTTTTCGTATTATATATAATATATGTAATGGCAAGAATTAGTCTGAATCCATAAAATACATTAGAACTAAATAATAAATACAATCTTTGGCCTTTGTTTAATATCATCAGAGATGTTAATGTTTCGGGTTGTAAATCAACATTTATAACAATATATCTCAATACCGAGAAACTCGCGCCCTCTCTCCCCCTTACACGAGCGGCGAGAAGGCGGACACTTGGCTCCTGATCTCGCGGTGCTCCGACGGACTGAGGTCCAACAGGCCGCTCACCGCGTTCTGCTCGGCACTGTGACTGTTCGCCTGCTTGCCTATCAGGGCGTCGATGCTGAAGTTCCGCCTCTTCTCCGCGCAGCCGGCGCTGCTCGCCGAGCCGTTGCCGATGCTCAGGCTCGTCCGGGCGGGCGGGTTGTTGCTCATCTGCCTGACGGGCGGCGCGCTGATCGGCACCGGCTTGTACAGGGGCGGCGGCGGCTCCAGGAAGCCGCGGAGCTTGAGGGCCTCGAGCGCCGAGGAGGGAAAGTCGAGGAGGGGCAGGCCGGCCGGCGGGGCGAGGTAGGCGCCCGGATAGGGCAGGGCGCCGGGGTGGCCGGTGCCCGGGCAGGGGCCCCGATCGCCGCAGATCGCGAAGGTCGCCATGATCGCCCGGTCTCGGAGGACGTAGTGCGGCGGCGGCCTCTTGTAGCGCTTCCGGCGGCGGAGGAAGCTGCCGTTGTCGAACATGTCCTCGGCGAGGGGGTCCAGGGTCCAGTAGTTGCCCTTGCCCGGGTTGCCGGGCTCCCTGGGGATCTTGATGAAGCAGTCGTTGAGGGAGAGATTGTGCCTGATGGAGTTCTGCCACGCGGGGAACTTGTCATGGTAGTAGGGAAACCTGGACATGATGAACTCGCAGATGCCGCTGAGGGTGAGCTTCTTCTGGGGCGACTGGAGGATGGCCATCGTGATCAGGGCTATGTAGGAGTACGGCGGCTTGATCAGCGAGGAGGTGAGCTTGTCGGGCGAGCAGTTCGAGCCCTGTCCGTTGGCCTTCTGCGTGGCCGACATCATCGAGTAGGTTTTCTTGTAGTTGCGGCTGCGATTGCGCAGGGAGCCGGAATTGTTGCTGGGCGCCGTCGGGCTGGACGAGGGCTGCGGCGACAGGTCGTTCTTGTCGAGACTTACCGGGTCGACGATCATGCTGCTGCTGTCGGAGTCGCGGTCGCTGTCGACGCAGCCGTCGCACGACGCGTTCGACATCATCACGGGCTCCATTTCCATGTTCAACATTTAATTGAGAGTTTTAGGAGGCACCTGCAGGCGAGAGAAGCACGGGATTCGGCTTTGTAGCGGCGGACGTGGTGAATCTTAGCGGCTAATTAAAAGTCGAGGGAGATCTTACCTTTGCTTATTTATGCATGGTTACGGAACAGAAGACAGAGAGTGCGGCGGCGGCAGATCAAATGACATGGAGGAGGAATCTCGTCGACTCGTGAAAATGAAACCGACGGCGCGCTACTTCTGAGTGGCGACTCTTCCAACATCTCATTTTCCTTCGCTTAAAAGTACCTTAATGCACCTGTCATCCAAGTTATCTCTGTTTTATAATCTTACGCTAATAGTTTGTTTCCTCAGTGATAAGGCTCCTTTATTTTTTCAATCTGCTCACTCACACTTGCGCCGTCGCCTCATGCATTGCCACACACGTCGGGGCGCCACGCGCTCCGCCCGAGAACTTCAAGGATTCTCGACTTCCCCGACCACCTCGGATCGCGCTGTAAACAGTCTCCGGAGACGACGTCTCCGTTGTAAATATCGGTCTCTTACTCGACGCCTCTCCCGGGCACGGAGCACTGACGAACTTCCAGAGTCATACTATCTGACGCACGTGTCGAAGTGGTCCGTCGGTCGACTTCCCGCAGCTACCGGTGGGCCTTCGTCCTCGCGATCGAGTTCATGCCTCGACGGCTACTTCGCTCTCCCCTCGATCACTGGCTCACAAAATGGCGTTATCGGCGCAGGCCAGCGCGGCGGAGATCGTCCCCGCGATCGGCTTATCGGAGCGGAGTCAGCGGAGGAAAGCTGCCGCGTTCGGCGGCGAGCAGGGCCGGGGGTTCATGACGAATTGATTCGAAGGTCTCTCTTTCGCGCGCGGTCTCGCGTGCGCTCGGAGCCCCGTGCAGCGCGCGCGCGCGCTGGGGGGCGGATCGCGCGCGCGTCGAGGGCGGAGATACGTCGCGCCCCCCCCCACTCCGCTCGCCGAACGCCGGGACCGTCGGGGGTGGCGGCGGCGGCGGGCAGTTTTGCGGCGCAGGGCTCCCGGAGGCCCGGAGAGACGGAGAGAGAGAGAGAGAGGGTGGCGTAGCTAGAAAAATAGCGAGATAGATAAAGGGTCTTGAGCTCCGTGACGCGCGAAAAAGAGAGACGGAGGACGGGGCGGGGGTGGGGAGAGGCTGGCAGGGAGCCGAGGCTAAAATTGTAACACTTGGCAGAGGGAGAGAGAGAGGGGAGGGAGGCTGCTTTACTTTGAACGTTTTGCGACACGACGTCGGCGCCGACGACGACGACGACGACGTCGGCTGTGCCGGAAGAGGATAGGAGAGAGAATTTAAGTGTATTCGCACCCGATTGCGATAGTGTATGCACGCGCGAGCAAGAGAAAGCGAGGTATTTGTAGGGTAGAGCTTGTGGGTCGATGCGCGGTACCTCGGGGATTTTAATTAAATGGTTTGTTTCTAAATGTTGCGTGCGGATTTAAAGATCTTTTAATTAAAAGCCCCCCCCCCTCCTACGGCTTAATCCTTGAAAATACGAGAATTTTATTAATTAGAATGCGCATTTATATTATATTATCCCGTTCAATCGATTCGCGAAATTCGTTAAATAAGAATTTTAATTAACTTTAGCCGTTCCGTTTAAATCCAATATATATAATAAATAAAAGTTGAAAAACGTTCTCCGTATAGCCTGCAGGAGGAACTAGCAATTAATAGTACGAATGAATTACGAGCAGTTTGTTTAATATTTTTCGCGTTCTCGGAACTTTAATTTTGATTAAAAAACTTTGCTCCGGGACGTCTTTAATCTTTAATCATAAAGTTTGATCTCCGCGAAGTTTGAGAAAGAAATATTATTATCTCTTTAAAAGAAAATTTTTCCTCCCCAAAGCGGAGCCTCTTATATTCATCACTTTTCCTTTCCAAATAACAGCTTAAGCGCTCCGCGATATAAAGTCCGAGGTCGCGCACAGCGCCGAGACGTCTCGAAAAACGCCCGAGAGTGTCGAAATGTCCCGAAGTAGTTTTCCTTCCTCTCCTTACGGGCTGCGTCGCGGTCCTCTCCCAAAAGCGAAGTACATTAGGGCGCTTTCTGCGAAAAGTACGAAGCGGGCCGCGGGCTGTGTGACTTGGCAAAAGTACCATCGCGGGCCGCGCTGCGCGAAGCTCAAAGATTAAACCGTCCGACTAGCCTCCGGTCCTCGCCGGGCTTTTCGGGCGAATTCAAATCTCGCTAAGCTCGGTCCATTAGAACGCCAGTGTAAACAGTAAACAGGGCATTAAATCGACAGCGGACGGGACGCTCCGCGGCTTCTTCTCTCCTCTCCTCGCGGGCGAGAGACGCGCGCGCGCGCACGTGTGCGCGTGCACTGCGCTCTTAAACGCGAAGCCAAGTGTGCGTGTTCCCACGGAGATTTCAGGGACACTGTTTAGCCCGTACGCTCGGAGCGCCGTGCGCGCGCGCGTGTGTGTCCGCTTTGTGCGGGCCTAGCGGTGGAAATTACACGCTCGCTACCTCTCAATTGATAGAAGTGTTTTATTTTATTCGACCGCCATTGTTGTCGATGCGAAAGTGGATCACCGGACGGGAATGGGAAGCGGAGACTTTTTTGAAACAACTTCCAAATGCAATGTTTTTCTTTTTTTTTCCTTCTGCAATGAGAGAGAGTCGCCGATTGCGGGCGGCGCTTTTATTTCCCCGCGCGGCGAAAGTAGGGAAGCCCGGCGGTCGGGTTCCACGGACAAGTCTGTGAAAACTATTTACATTTGCCTTTTTTACGAATTAAGGAGTGTGTGCGCGAGCGTGTGTTTTGGCGTTGGTTTCCCCTTTAAATCTATGCGGAATTTAGTTCTTTGTTGAAACGTTCGAATGACCAGTAGAAAGTTGCGCAGATTTTTTATCGTGCTGCTGAGGACAATGGGTGTTATTTAAAAAGAACTTGTTTTTAAACTGCTAATGCTCTTTGGAGAAATGCATCGTGCATCATGACCGAAGAGCTCGCTACGTTTGAAAGTCATTTCAAATCGTTTTTAAAGCTTAGTTATACAATGAGACTTTATTATCTGCTGATAAAATCTTGAAAGAACAATCGAATAACATTTAATTTTCAGTTTAGAAATTGAGAAAAATCCACGAATCTATATTGATAATCAATTGAAATGGACATTTTACGTATTTTTAACCGCGTGCCGCATTAATCGATCGCGCGATTAATCTAAACTTTACAATTAACCGTTGCACAAATAAGTGAAGTGATAGATGAAATCCGTAGCGCCTCGCTCGAAAGACGGTCTCGACTTTTCTCAAAAGTTTTTTCATCGCCCGATTGCGAGGCTTATAATGTTTAACGAATTATAAAGATTATCTAATCATTACTCAAAGTTTGTAAGAATACAGTACTTTTAAGTGTTACAATACTCGAGATAAGAAAGCATAAATTCACTTACATTATTGCAATATTTTATCTAATATTAATTATTGCGATTTGCGTTGAAAGAAAAGCGTAAAAATTTAGTCGATATTTATTCAATTAAAACCATTTATTTCCTTTTATGCGACAAAAAATTAACATTTAGATTACAGTCAAAGATATAAAGTTGCGGTTAAAAATTTTACTCACTGACTATGCTTTCAATGTTTTAAGGAACTCTTTGATGAAATTTTCGTATCATAATAATTTAGAATTCTAGTACGTTTATTTATTATCGTTTTAAATACCCCACCGAATTCGAAAGCATCTGAAATCTGAATTCCGAGAGCCTAACATACGAAACGACGGATTATACAAAAATCAACCAATTCCAATCAATCGAAACTTCCGAATCCCCGCTGCTCCTCGGCAAGAGAAGCTTGAAAGCCTTCCTTCCGCGCGACCGAGAACTAAATCGCCGTCCCTGCTTTTTCGAAAGCGGCTAATATCCGCGCGGAGCGAGGCGAGCCAGAGCTGACGAGATGAATGGCGACGAGCGCGGCAGACGTTAACCTGTTATGCATTAGTGGTGCATGATAAACGCTGCGGGTGGTGTCGCCGGGCCGCGCGAGATGAGAATAGCTCGGGGGATGGAATAGATTGAGAGGATGCCGGGGGTATAGGAATAAAACAATTAGGGGGCGCGCAGACGTACACTCGAGCGCACACCCCACTTTCTTTCGCCCGTTTTCCAGGCTGGATACACGTCGGGATGTATAGGGGCAAAAAGTGCTCTCTCTCTCTCTCTCTCTCTCTCGGCTTGGCTATCGGTGACAAGCGATACAATTTACCTTTAAATTTCTGATGTGATGTATAGATTTTGAAATTGATAAAATTGAAGGGAACTATTTGTTTTAGCAAATAGGACTGTATTAGGAGCTGGCAGGAATTAAAGTTATTAAGCGTAATTAGAAAAGTGAAAGTTTGCGGTTAAGATATTTGATTTGGTTGAATATTAAAAAGATATTTGAAGATTTAGTCGTATAAATTGTATATAATAATATAATGTTTATCGGCTTTTGAACGGTTTTAAAAGCACTTTAAAGAGCAAAACTCGAGGACGGCGCGATTAAGTAAGTTTTTTGTTCTCGAATGTTTCGAATTCAAATGGCCAATAGAAGAATCCTTTTGACGCCGGAAGCATCGGAGACGAGGAAAACTTTGCAATTAAAGTCCGCCTACAGAATTTAAGGCCTTAATCGACAACAAGCAAAGCAATTAGCGATCCGTAAATTGAGCACTCCATAACATTTTTACAAACTTCGTTAGAGGCGATTTTTCATCGACACCTTCATTCGCTCATTCTGCTCAAAAATATCGCGTGCACTTGTCGAAAAAACATTTGCTCGGCAAGTGCGAAACGGTGCAAACAGTCCAAATGATAGTTTTCATTGTACGCGAGTGACGTCGATTTGATTCATATAAAAAGCCGATCATATAAATCCGATTAGCCGGCGAAATTTATTTTGACAGCAGCACGTGACCCAACAAAAACGTTTCTGCCCTTAATCTGCTTAGCACCTGCACCTGCTCCCGAGCAGATGGACTTGGAAATCGACTCGTCCTGCAGTTTTAGAAAAGATTTTCATGAAGTTGCGGCGCCAGGATAAAAGAATGAATAATTTAGCGGACGAGGGGATGCTTTTAAAAATACAAATAGCTTTCCTTTATGCGCAGCCGACTTATATGAATTTTATTCTCGGCCGCGCAATAATTCCTTTGAAATTAATCCGACGCCGCGTCGTTTTTTTTTTCTTTTTTAATTCTTTACATAAAAAATTGCTAACGCATTAACGAGATTTATTGAAAAATAGTTCAAGTTCTCAATTTGAATGAAATAGTTGATTATCAAAACAATAAAAGACAAATGAACGCTTCAATATTGCCGTTGAACGGCTGACTAGATAACCCACTGACGTGCTTTTATTAGACTTGTCAGTGGTAATGAAAATGTTAAGGTGACCTTGATTAACTATAACAAGTACAAACATTGTGTTACTCCTTCTCTATGACATACTGATAAACTGCAACGGTTTTATAGCTGATAAGCGCGCATTTTGCTTTTCGCTCAAAAGATACCACCAGTTTCGCGCCACAAAGTAATTCAGTTATGCAATTACGCTATTTAAAACAATAAAAATTATAAGCTCGCGTTTTATTAAAAAATACTTTTCATGGCAAGTTATTACAATCGTTTAATCTATTTAAAAGGTGTTTATAAAACCATGTATTGAAATTATTCAATTTGAACAGCTAGATAATCAAAATCCTTCGTGCATTCTGATGCAACATTGTATCGGTCTGCAAAAAAAGACATTAATAGAAGATGAAACATGTCGCATTAATTGAATACTGAATATTAATTTGCATAAAACTTAAGCATTCATTGTATACGCTTTGAAGTGAAAATTCCGGAGAGACGGAAAATCACTTTAAATATTTAATGTTCCAGATAATAAAGTGAGAATCTTGTTTTATGTTTGAGAAAGAACTTTTACTGCTGATAGTTTGGTAAATACCTATGTTTTAACTAGATTTTTAGATTAGTTGTTTGAAATATAAAATATATATTATTTTCCGTTCAAATTATAATGCCTTATCCAATATTATACTTGCTACTTAATAGAATGAAAATTATAAACTTTATATGCATTTCAGTTATAAAAAGCTGACGTAATTTGCTTTCATATTTAAGTTAATCTTATAGGGAGCGATAAATTATTTTCCCCGAATCAATAGAAGCAATTTGCGTGATTCCCTCTTTCGATCTTAGTCACCGTCTAATTATAAAACGCAATTTAAGACTCCGCTACGTCCTCATAAACGTTCGAATAAACAATTCTCTAGAAATTTCCCGCAAATTAAAAGAAAGAGTTAGCCGACAGCTCCGGACTGACAGTTCGAAGTTTCGAAAGCGCAAAGCATATCTGCCGAACTCGATGCGAGAGAGCAAACAATTATCCACTGCCGACCACACAGATGCCATGATTGAAATTAATGATACGCCCGCGATGTTTCCACAAAAGGCGCATCATCCCGTTTACCGCAACGCGAATTCATCAGGAATCTTGGCCGCTTGTCCCCGGAGCCCCCTCCCCCCCCCCCACCCCCTCTAATGACCCCTGATCCCCATGACAAATCGCCGACCGCACAATGCCGCAGCTTCATGAACTAATATCTCCATAATTTAGCGCTCGGGCGCGACCCCACTTGTTAAGCGCGACGTACGTGCACGGACCCACACGCCGGGAATCCCGGCTCGTGTCCCCCTCCGCCCCTCCCGTGCTAAACAGCGGCCGGGATGACCTGTTATGCCGCGCGCAAAGTCAAATATTAAAGCCGCCCCCCCCCCTCCCGGCCGCCGTGAGCGTCATTGTCACGGGATTCACGGGAAATTTTCACGACAAACAGCCGTAAAAGTTTTTCAATGGGCCGGCCGGCCGTTCCGCGCGTTTTTGTATAATAATGTGCGCGCGGTTTAGGACGGATACTGATAAATATTGATTCTGATAATTATTGAGGGGGCCGCGCGCGCGTCGGCGACAAAAGGCGAGGCGATTTATTATCTTCGGGGCGCATTGTGCAGGCGGCAATCCGTTTCGTATAAATTGAATCTTCGATGTTAATATCGAGGTAAATACGATACGGTCGCTCGATTAATATTATTGAGATTTTCCATTATAAAAGCTTCGGGAGCTCGCTCCCGTTGCTCGATATTGAAATTTTCGATAAATATAAATAATCTCCGCTGCGAGTATTTTCTACAAAATATTGTTTAAAATATCTGTTGTTCTGTTTGGTGTTCGTCGCTTTATTTGCCAGGTATTCGGAGCTTATGAATATTGACGGACGGACATAATCAAACATTAGTTTCCAAATGAACATGATTTGCGTTTCCTAAATCAAGCAGATTGAAAATGTACGCGTACGGAGTGCAATGAGTGGAAAATAAGCGATAAAATAGATCTTTAACATTCAAATGATCATTGCTAATAATGCTTAATATTCTACGAGACAACCGAAAAAGATTTCAAGCCCAAAAACGAATGTAAAAGACAGACTTTCTAGAAGTTCCTTCCGCCCATATTTTCCGCCGGCATCTTCATTTCCTTTAAAAGAAAAGTAACAATTGTTTTGCTTTACTGCGTCAACTTTTTTCTTCCCGAGACGAAGTCCAATCTCCGGCGGGCTTTCGGAAGCTATATCGACGGATACCCCAATCAACGGGAATCCACAAAGGGTCGAGAACCCTGAAAGACATCGAGTTGCCTCGGCGAATAACAACCTCCCTTCTTCTCGCCCTATCCAGCGTCCCAGCCCGGTTTTTCCTCATAGGTCGCCAGCTTTCTTTCCCTCTCTCTCTCTCTCTCTCTCTCTCTCTCTCTCTCTCTCTCTCTCTCTCTCTCTCTCTCTCTCTCTCTCT
>JAWWEM010000044.1:11696842-11716904 GCA_035582935.1 Ormyrus thymus
ATAAATTTCACCCATGTTAAATTGTGTACAATGTTTACGTGTACGATTCTTATGTGTATAAAACGCACCTTGCCAAAAATTTGATTTACAAAACATATAAGTTTATTCAAATTGCTTGTATTTTATTTTCCAGTTCCTTATTTTTTACGTAGCTCTTGTGTATTATACCAATAATGACAAAAGCCACAGTAAAAGTAAGGAAAAGAAAAAATCAAATAGCCAAGGGTAAGAAGCTAGAACAAATAATAGTTGCATTCTGCCTTTACTGAGGTATTTCGATTTAGCGGAAGTTATACGAAAGGTATCTGCCGTATCTG
Organism: Ormyrus thymus; assembly: GCA_035582935.1. Classification (NCBI taxonomy): domain Eukaryota; kingdom Metazoa; phylum Arthropoda; class Insecta; order Hymenoptera; family Ormyridae; genus Ormyrus; species Ormyrus thymus. The sequence continues at coordinate 11,697,160 of JAWWEM010000044.1, forward strand.
AGGGTTGAACTACATAGACATTCGCAGAGCTATAAAGACAAGAGTTTGAGCTTCCTTACTATCTTTCTCTTTCTGTCCTTTGAACTATACAAGTACCGCCAAGAGAATAATGTAAATACTTTTTAAAGAAACAAAACTTACAAAATGATAAAAACACGTAATTCTTTAAAATACAATAGATTCATTTAAAAAAAAAATAAACAAAAAATGATTAAAGTTAGTTTTTATCATTTAGTGATGAATATAAATGCAATTATAAGACACTTATTTTTATTCGATAGTTTTTATTGCCTGATTTCCAACAAAATCTCCCATATTCTACTTTTTAGATTTCGAATTTCCGAATTACGTATACCGTTGACAATATTATTTCTAACGGAAATACATGAATAAATAATTTTACAAAAAGCCCTATTATGGTGATAAAGCTATTTACTTGAACATTTTACATACACATACTGGGCTTATAATTTTAATATAAAAAAAAGAGAATACATTCGCAAATATATGTTTCCAAAATATAAGAGCGTACTAATGTTACCTCTAAAAATGGCTCTTTCGTCAAATAATATTAGTTAAAAAAGTTACGGGTATTTTTATTTATCAAAAGAAATGTATAAAATAGGTGAAATACCAATTGTATGAATGATCTTCAGAAATGCAGCTTTATATTCAATTTTCTTACTTTTTTAACACGGGAGGTCTCATTTTTTTCAATTATTAATCAAATTCTTCAAAAGTTACAATAACAACTAAACCGCCTTAAAATTAAATTAAAAAAAAACAAAAAAATACATCACTTTATTACACGATGCAAAAAGAAGTCCTTTGTGGCATCAAAAAAGCTTTACTTCCCTTCCTTTTTCAAGCGGCGCAAAAGATCGTACCGGCAAACTGATACAACAGAGAGCTAAAAAAGCGCGGAGATTACGTCCTTGAGGAGAAAGAGGGGTCTGAAAAAAAGAGAGAAATGGGCGCCGCGAGCCCCGGCGAAGTCTAAGGGACCTAATCGCCCCGTGCAAGTTCTTTGAAGACAAAGTTAATAACGCGTATTTATGCATTGCCGTGTTTAATTGCCCGCGCTGCTATTAAGTCTGAGAAGGGTGGAGGCATACGTGCAATTTCCTGAATGCTCCATACTCCTCGACAATTCCTACGAGATGCTTGCGTGAAATCAAGGCGTTTAGACGGTAGACTTTGTTCCTCGTGAAAGCAGCTTGATAACAAAGGGTTTTTATCATCATTTTCTTTGACGGCACATTTTTTATTTATTTATTTTTTAAAGTTTTATAATTAATAACCATTTTAAATGTGGCTTCTTTAGTCAACGTGAATGTGAAAGATAAAAAGTGCTAATTGCTAAAATTTCCTTTTATTGTATACGATATTTGACTTATAATATTATAAGTGTATTAATTAAATTGCGTTATAATAATTCATTGATCGTATTAATATTCAAATATAAATTTTATAATTTTGAAATGTTTTGCTTATAACGTGCTGTACAATTTAATCTTTGAATAAGTTTGAAATAAAATTTTTAATTTTTAAATTTCAAAATTTGGATAATTTTTATTGTAATACTTCCAAAACTGTTGAGTTTATAAACATTTTTTCCTGGTCTGGATGAAGTACGAAAGTTTCTTAATTAATAAATTAAAGACAATTCATTTATATAGCTTGTTGATTAAAAATAATTATCATTATAATTTTTTTAATGATTAATTAATAAAAGCTAAGATCGAAACTCATTTTTCGTATTACAGAAAAGTTAATAATATTACAGTCATATAATAATTATTAGTATTTTAAGAAGTAAAAAATTTTTAATTTTAAGTGAACAAAAAACAAATAATTTACTTATAATTTTTTATGTAAGGTTATAAACTATTATTATCGAAAAATTATAAATAATCAAGATATGTTTTGATAGCTTAGGTCAAAATGATTTAAGCGCCATCTTTGAGAGAAAAATACAATTGCTGAAGCTGCGTAGATAATTTTACGATGTTACACTATTTGACCGACTGATTATCAATGGTGCTGCCAGCAATACAATATTCGTAGGCGTTTTATGTGTTTTGATTCTGCTGAATAAATGACTTGAAAATTAATTGAAATAAGATGTGTCTTTAAAAAAGTAATATTATATTGTGATATAAGTTAATTAAAGCTTTTCTACACATCTACAATGCAACATGCATTTGCAAACTAAAAAATGCATTCTTGATGTAAACAAACTGTTTTGTTTAAAGTGGAAAACATTTCTTTGATAGTTTTAAGTATTCTTTTGAGACATTTTAAGGTGAAATGTAAAAAGCCAAAATGATAAGATTTATAGAATTTTTTTGTGTATTTTTATTGATATTTTATGCTCCGATGAGTAATGGAGCAAATTATACCTACGAAATTGATTGTAATAATTTGAAAATGGGACAATATATTTGCCCTCATCCTGAATATGATTTCATCGATCCCAAAACACAGCAGCCTAAAGGATGTACAAAAGAAAATAAGGCCAAAGGTAATATGTCAAGAATTTATACCTTTACTTTTCTTAAATTTACTTTTGAAAATAAAATAAATCTATCTAACCTTAATAATAGTTGTTGAAAATTTTGAATGTGTAATTTAAAGATTACCTAAATATATTGGAAAATTAAATTCAATTTAGAATTTTATTGTTTTCAGTTATTTGTCAAGCAGCGGATGGTCTTATATGCAGCGAGACCAAAAATAATACTTTTAAAAAGGATATTCCTTGTAAATGGACGTAAGTATATTCTTTAGTTTTAAATTAGGAGTCATCAATTTTTAAAAAATTTTACTTACACGTATGTTTTAAATTATTGCAGCAATGGGCACTCTTTTGAAACAGCGCTTCTTCTTTCCATATTTTTGGGAATGTTCGGAGCAGATAGATTTTATCTTGGTTATCCTGCTCTAGGATTACTTAAATTAAGTACTTTAGGTTTTCTTTTCTTGGGACAATTTTATGATGTGATACTAATTGCTACACAAGTTGTTGGGCCTGCCGATGGATCACATTATGTTATGCCATATTATGGAGCTGGAGTAACGATAATAAGAAGTGATAATTTTACTTATAGAGTACCCCAGTATGATTGGTGAAAAAATTTTTGCGTAAAGATTGGAACTTTCCTACTACAGTTAAAACATTTAATTTTGTTACTCAAATTATAATAAATATGTTAATAATTGTATTAAAAAGTGAAAAAATGGATTGTAAACGCATGAAATTTTATAGAATTTAAGAAATATGTAATAAATAAGCATTTACATTATAGATAAATTGAAATTCTTATTCTTGATTTTAAAAATGTAAATATGTTAAATATTGTAAGATAATGGATGAGCAAATGAATTTTTTATTGAATAAAAAGGAATAATAAATCAATACTGAATTCATGTTTTTCCTATCATAAATTAAGTAAATTAAATGCGTTTTATTGTAAGTTTTTGAAAATCATTAAAGTCATTAGTTACAAAAGATTTTATTGTATTTTTGTCTAGTGTAATAAACGTGTAAATAAACTGATTCATTGAATAGTTAATCACTCAAATTTGTAAACGTAAAACTGAAATAAAAAATTCATTCCCTTACTTTGAAGATTTCGAACGCACGTTTCGTGAACGCCTTTATTCGATTCTTTGTTCGAGTGTTTCACATACCTATGAAGGGGCTAGCATAACGTGCCCAAAAGAAATAGTTGAAAATAGATAAGGAGCAGAGTTCGGCTTTGTTTAGTGCAAAAAATGGCTTCCACGTCGTTAAATAAGGGCACCCGAAAAACTTACAGTTTCGAAGAAAGAGAAATCCTCGTAAATTTAATTTATAAATACCTGAATGGCAGCGACGAAGATAAAAATTCAGAGACTGGTTCGATTTCCAGGCGGAAATCAGTTTGGTCGCAGCTAACCGAGGAGTATAATTCGCTGGTGGGACCGGACAATTCGAGGTCCTCGATACAGCTGCGACGATGCTGGGAAAATATGAAAGCCAACAAAAAAAATCGCGATGACAAGCGGTATTTAAAAGTTTTTGTTCCATAATCCTTTCTGATCAAATATCGTTTTTCGTTTTACGAAAAAAGGCAGTATTTCCTCAAGTCGAAAAGGTAATAGAATTTTTATGGTTATTTAGAATAATGGAAAAAATTATGGGCGACGATTCGCAGCCGGCGCACGCCGCGCTCGGCCTGCCGCCGAACGTAGTTTTTCAACCGAAGGATTCCGAACCGTTTACTTTTGAAGGACTGATACCGCCCACTTCTCAGAACAGTAACGTAAAGAAAGAAGAGAGTAAGCGAATTAAAAGCGGAAATTCAAATTTTTTAAATTATAGCATCTGTCTAAAAAATATTTTCTATGCCGATTTAGATGGGGAAGACGTGAATGTTAACGAGCACCGTTCCGTTTCGATGGAAGACATTACTCTCGATGGCGAGGAACCTCTCATGAAAAAAGTTAAAAGGAAAAGTATATCTCCTAGGAAGCAAGTCAAACCAAAAACGTCGAAAATGAGCAAAATGCAAAAGAATACGGAATTGTACGAGTACGCGATTTCTGAAGCGGAATTAAAACTCGACACCGCTGCTATATTGAAAGAAGAAGCGAGGCTGAAGCTAGAAGAGGCAGAATACAGAAAAGAAGAAGCGAGAATGCGCATGATATGTGCCACTTATAAATTGCAAAAATTAAGAGAAGAATGCGAAGAGGCCGTAGAAGAGGAGGGAGAAAAATAATGTATATTGCCTGTGAAATTATGTATATTGCGATGTAAACATTAGTATTTATTAAGTTAGCTTTAATTAATAATAAACAAATAATAGCTACAAAGCTGAATATAATTACAACAATATTTTACTAAGAATATGGTTTACTTTGTATTATATAAAATTTATTACACAATAAATTGTTTACAATTTACAAATGCAGTTGGCAGTTTTAAGAATTATTGTACCGACGTGCGCTCATAGCTTAAGGTTAAAGTAACAATAAATTTAATTACATGTTATTTAATCGTTAAATGCAACAAGATTCGATTAAACGCTTCTCTTACACGCTAATATTAAAGTATAAAAATTTTAATGGCGCCAAGTCCATCAATTCGCGAAAGAAGATTCAAAAATGTAATCACCGTGGACGTTCTAGCGTTCACAAAAATAGTTTCTAAGTGATTTAAAATCTATAAAATGAATAACGATGCGTCAAAAATTTACGTAAAAAGATATCATCGAACGGACATAAAGGTATAAACTTAAAATAATTTTGGTTCTTAAATGCAAGTAAATTAAAGTACAATATTAAAAAAAGCTCCGAATAAAGTTGAATTTCTGTTTTGGTCTTCCAGACATAATATACAGTCAGATAGCTAATGAACTTACGGAGAGCCGTTCAAATCAAGTGGAAATTATCGTTTTGCGAGGTCTTCGAATCGACCAACTTACACCTGGAAACCTCGAAGAGCGACGGATCAGTGTATATGGGCTCGCTGGGATCGAAGTTGCCCCTGTGACTGCCGGACGTCCCGGCGACTCCGGCCAGCGTCGCCGAGGACTCCATGCGCTGGCTCATGATCGTGCTCAGCGATCTCGCGATCGGCCTAAAAGTAAAAGTCGAATTCACTGATTATTCATACGTGCTTGAGGCTCGCCGTCTCGAGGACTTACGAGGATCGGCTCGGACTTTGGAGGCCGGAGCGCAGGAAGGAGAAGTTGTTCGTTCGAGTGCTGTAAGTGTCTTCTGAATTCCTACTGTGATTCGATAGTCTATCTGCCCTACGGTTTTTAACTATTGCTGCGTAAACGTATTTTCTGAAAAAAGGAAAATGGAATACGCTATTAGTCCGAAATAGATTCGCTTGCTCGATAATTTTTTATTAAACTTATCGATATACTGTACCTGTAAATTAATATAGTTAAAAGGACAATTGATGCTAAAAGTACAACGAGTACGACTACTGCAGTCATTAGACCGTAATATTCATTAGGAGTTATGCATACGCTATCAACTACAGGAGCGATTCTTTTCTCAGCCACTGTATTTTCTTCTTCTTCTGCCATGTCGTATCGCGAATCGAAGACCTGCAATCGATCAATTAAAATGATTAGAAAGACTTTTTTTATTAAGCTTCACCGCAAAAAACATTTACCTCTATCATCTCTCGAACAAACTCCTCTTCTCCCTCGGTGGCGTCCTTCACTTCGGCATCAGTCCCGTTCGCGAGAGCCAAGCTTCCGGATACATCGGTCGCATTGCCCGAAGTCGGATCGTCCTCGGCTTCGGTCTCGTTGCTGATAGATCTGCGCTTTCGGCCGTAGGAAGGCTCACTTCTGCCTGTGCCCGAAGAGCAGAAGGCTGGCTGACATCCGTCTCTGCACGTTCTCACGGTGGCCTCGAACACCAAGAAGTTAGACTCTGGTATTTTGAAGGCGTTGAATCGCGCTTCCAAGCTGTCGCCGTCTCGTAATCGATCCAAGCCAGGGAAGACGTAATTATCTACCGGGCATCTGTTCGAGGAGTATTCAGAGTAAGTATTGAACAAAGCACGTGGTATAATTACGCATATTTTCAATATTACGTACCCGTATCTGTCGATGAGTTGTACACTCCTACCAGAATAAGGATCTCTTGCAACGACATTTGTGGCAAAGATATCAGTTGCGTAGTTGTATCTAGAAAATGCAACAGCTCTGCAATAAACAGGAAGATTGCTGCAATATCTCGAAATAACTTACCCGTCTTGTGCTTCTAATCTGAATGTAAGCGGATCGCCAACGGCAATCGTAGTGGTCGGCCTTCCTTGATAAAGAATTAGTAATCGAACTCGCGAGCTTAAAGTATTCTCCGCCGGCAGATACTCTATTGGAATGGGCGAGCCCGATCTGCTAAATAATTGACAGTTCAATCACGATTAGACCGGACAGTTTAAATAAACCATTCGTTGCGTAATAAATAGAGCAAAATTTGTAAGAGCGAACTCGTTTAGTGCATACCCGGCTCCGATGTAGCCAGAAGTAACCACCGCCTCGTCGGGGCCTCTGAATAAGCACGTTAAATTGAAGCGCTTGTCTCTTCCGGTTTGAACGTAGTCGGAGAACTGAACGACCACTATGTTTGTCATCGTGTCGCCGTACTGAAAAACGTCCAAATAAATGTATTTTATAATGTAGCCATTTAAAAAACTATACAGATCAGTTAAATTTCTCGTACTCTTTGCGTGCCACATTCTGGATATCCTTGAGCTCCGCTTATTCTTAAAACATTGACGGTTCCGCCGTTTCCGCGGAAGAAGCATCGATCGTAGTAGCCGTAAGTATAAATCCTGCCAATAAAGCCTTCCGGTGTGCGCAGCGTGAATTCCATGCCGTCCTCATTGCAGACTTGACTCACTGGAACAAAAGACATACATTGGGATAAATTATAATTATTTTACATGCACGTCGACAAAACGCGAGCTCGACCATATTCGGAAATTTTAAAAAAAAGGAAAGAACAGCCCAGTGCACATAAATCAGACGATCCTTACCGTCGAGGCACTCGTCCACGCCTTGCCTGCCGTTGTTCCTCTCGTAAAAGTCGTAGTCGGAGCTGGTGTCGTAGTAGATCGGATTGCCCATGTCCATGTCCCTGGAGTCCCGGTCGCTGAGCTCGCAGTTGTCCCTCTCGGCCCCGTAGAGCGCGGCGTACGGCCTGTAGTTGAAGGACCGGCAGACGAAGTCCCGGGCGTCGGCGCACTCCCTCTCGCACTGGGCGAGCGACGAGGCGGTCGTGTAGCGGCGCACGAAGGGCTTGCGGACGCGGGTGCCCTGGCCGACCTGGCGGAAGTTCTCCTGCTCGTCGCAGCGCGACAGGAGGGGCGGCCGGCCGATTATCGGGCCGCCGCTCGTGCCGAAGGGCCGCGTCTGGTAGACGCCGCCCTCGCCGATGTAGCCGCCGCCGACGATGCCGCCCTCGTCGTAGCCTCCGGTGCCCAGGGCGTTGCCGCCGGCGAGGGCGCCGCCGCCGCCGCCACCCACACCGCCGTTGTAGCCTCCTCCTGGCGGAGGACGCGACGGCCCGTACTGGGGACCCGGGTGCAGAGGTCGCTCGCCGTAGTCTTTTCCGGTGTAGCCGGGGTATCTGCGGTGGATTTTAGGCTCATTAGAATTGGTTTACGCCATGTAAAGTTTGTGCTTTGTAGGGGTAAGGACGCATTTAAATATTTTCGAGTCTTTTTGAGAGTTCGTCGCACGCGGAAGACAATCATTTAATTTCCTTCAGAGAATTATATAATTGAGCGCGACTCTATTGTCTGAAATGGAGACAAAGTTTTTTTAACAGTGACTGGTCACGTTAATGCCTTCTCGCAAGGAATGTATATGAGTATCAGAGTTTTAGTGTAGATTATAAAATTAATTTTATCAACGACAAAAGGGCGAGCAAACGGGCAAAACCCTGTACACGCATATTTGAAAGTGTTCAGCTCACCTATCGCCATATGGATAGCCGTCCTTCTCCGGGTACCGATCAGCGACCGGATACCTCTCGGGCAATCTGTTCCCGTCCATCCCCGCGGGGTAGCGATCCGGAGGATCCTCGGGCAGGGGGTAGCGATCGAGCGGCGTCGGCTGGGGCGGCGGAGGATACCGGTCGTCCGCGGGCGGGAATCCGGTGGTGCCGACCGGGAACCTGGAGCCCGGATATCCCGCCGGTCGGTCGAACGAGTTGAGCACGGGGTATCGGTGTATGATCCCCGGGAAGCGATTGCCCGGTCGAATGGGCGGCAGCGGCGGACGACCCGGCGGGTATCGGCCGCCCATCGGTCTGATGGGGTAGCGATCGTCGGCAGTGGGGTAGCGGTCACCGATGGGGTAACGCTCGCCCATCGGGTAACGGTCCCCGGCCGGGTAGCGGTCCATGGGGTAGCGGTTGATCGCGGGGTAGCGGTCGCCGCCGGGGAAGCGCTCGTCGTAGGGGTAACGGTCCGGGCCCGTTGGAGGGTAGTAGGGCCGACTTCCCGGAGCGGGATAGCGCTCGTCCCCTGGTAGGTAGTGGATGGGGTAGCGACTGCCCGGGAAGGGGTACTTGTCCGGGAAACGGTCGACTTTGTTGCCGCCTGGATAGTCATCGGGGTAGCCTTTAATTGCAAAAATTCGTGGATTAGTCGATTAAATCAATATGTTCGTTTGAATTACACGTATAGGGAGTATTTTAATGTTGTGATTACCAGGTCTTCCGAGGAAAGGTCGGCCGTGTTTCGTGTCCTGACCGAGTGGATCCGGCCTGTACCCTGGTCCCCCGTCCCCATCTAAATATTGATCTGCAATTTTCATCCGAGCAGTTTGTCAATGAAATGCGTTCCAAGAAAAATGAGATCCAACATGTCCGACTTACGCATGAGATTCTCGTAGTAATCGTAGTCCGCGTCGTAAATGATTCGATGGCCGTCCTTCTGATTGAACCTGCTGAGTCGGCAGGTCCGGTAGTGCTCCGAGTACACGGCGCTCCTGCACTGGAAGCTGGTCTGCCTGAGGCACTCGTCCAGGCACTCGCTGAGGCTCCTGCCCGTGATCTCGGAGTGGAATTCGCCGCTCAGCCGGGAATTCCGAAATCGCTGGAAGGCCGTGTCCGGCCTGCGACCGTCGGAGTACAGGTGGGAAGAGACACTATTGTCCGGATATTCGGAGCCTCGTGCTATGGACGGATCTACGTTTCGTAAGCGAGCATTGTTACGCACGGCTCGGCTATGTACATTTGACTGCCTATCTGTTTCTTTTTTTTTCCAACTTTCTGCTTGGTGCTATTGCTAGCGAGCCGGCTTATTACGGTTTTTACATACTTTGTGCGAGTTTTTTTTCTCGCATGGCTCTGTCTCTCTGGCCTCGTAGTGCAACTCGTGCTCGAATTTTTCTACGTGCGTATACTTTTTTCATCGCTTTTATGAGATGTGGAAGTATGGCGAGCGATGCCGCCGAGAGATACATACATGCGTGGATTGTGCGATCCGGGCCGAATACGCCGTCGAACGTGAAATTGTTTTCAGCGGCCGACGTCGCATTGTTTTTCATTGCGAAACGCGCGAAGGGAGAGATGCGTGCGAAGCGTTCAGGATGAAAATTAGCTCTGCGGGTGCAGCGAGGGAAATTTTTATTAGCGTTGAGTGATCAGTGAAGCGTGAAAAATGTAGGCGTGCAGAATGCGCGCATCTGATCGAAGTGAGAAATTCAGTTGCAACGCGATAATAACTTTTGCGCCTTCTTTTTCGAATGTTTTAATGCAAAGAGCATTTCGTACTAAATGGAAAATTTTCAAAAATTTGTACTCAAAATTATAATTTACTCTCGTTAAAAGTAATTATCTCGAGGCAACGTGCTGTGCAATTGGATTTTTAAAAAATTATAAAAAATTGTTTTCTTTTTTTTTTTAAAAGTTTCGAGCAATACACCAGAATTAAAACCAGCACTTACGATTATCCAAGCAAACCAAATCGTAGAAGTGGTAGCTCGGACTGCTGCTGATTCCAATATCATCCCTCTGCGAGACGGAGTCCTCCTCCGAAATGACGCACTGCCGGGTTTGCTCGTCGAACTCGACGCTCCGGCAGAAATACTTCTCTGCCCTTAAGCAGAGCGCCTGGCACTCGTCGAGGGTTAGATTCGTATAAATGTCCACTTCAAACGGACCGCGCAGACGTTTGTTTTCTTCCTTTATAAATACGGTCAGGCCGTCGCAGCGATGCTCCGCTGGAAAAAATTAAAAACTCTCATTGTGTACACACTTAGAAGCGATTTATAAACTTTTGCGAATTTCATTAGAATCTGCACTTTATTTAATAAAAAAGTAATTATTATTGTTAATAGTTCTGTTTAGAACATTTATTTTATAGGAATAATATCTTTCCTATTCAATGATAATAATTATTAACAATTGCTAAATTAGATAAATAATATTCTAATTATTACCATTTAAGCAAGTATTTTCCAAATATTCAGAATTAGGATTATCTTCGAGAAGATCAGGATGCGTTCTCCTTGTGAAGCGGCTAAGCGAACAGCTTCTCATAGAAACGTCATAAGTGGCCGATCGACATACGAAGCTGAACTCGTTCAAGCACCTTGAAATAAAATTCTCCGTTGTACAGAAGCATTTGAAAAATATATTATACATTCTGCAATTCTCCTTATTTCGCGTGACGGCACTTACTTATCCTCGCATTCCGTTCGATTAGTAGCGGTCACTTCCTTCACATCGGTGGCCGGAAGCTTCAGCTTCTTTCTCGAGTGCCTCTCGAAGACGTACCGCCGATTAGGACATTCCCTCTCGATCCTCGCGGCTGCAAAAGTCCAACGAGAAACAATTCGATAACGCACGAAAAGCCTCCCTACAACTCGGGGCATCGAGATCTTATTATCTGCGCGACCGCTAAATCGCCGAGCTAATTAGCGCCGCAAAAAAGACTTGCATTCCCCAAGTCGGTGCGCGCGCAGTGGCCGAGGGTCCCATGCTAAGCGCTCCGGGCGCCGAGGCGTGACGATCGCGTGTGCCTTTTACCGCGGCTGTCACACTCCGTTCGCGCCGATGAACACCCTCGAATCATTGTTAATGCCTTTGTCCGCGCTTTGTTATTCAAACGAGCGTGATCCACTCGCGGCGCTGAATTAAAAATAGAGATCGCCCGCGGGAGGGGGAACGCAAAGCGCCGCGCGGCGAAAAATTTCATATGTGATGCGCGCGCGATTAATGAGCGCGCGGTTACCACACCGCTCTCGTAAAATCGTTATGGTCCGGCTTTACATGTTCGAATGATGGGCGTAATTCTTGCGTCGCTTGCGAAACGGCGGCTTTGCTCGGCCGGGGAACCCGAAGGTCGATACACTGAAATAGGAATTATAAGAGCAATTGTATCGCCACTCTCGGCGGTATAAATTTGTACACACTTCGGGAGACAATGGATTTTGAGCTTATGGCGTTTTAATGTAGTGTGTAATTTGGGGGAGGAACTGAAAGAATAATACGAGTTAAAGGAGAGGAACCTTGAAGAGATGTTTTGATAATGATAAAGCGCACGAGTATGCTCATTACGGTGGCTACACTGAGCTGTGGCTTTGTTTTTTTATAAGACAGTTTTTTTGATTTTTTAAGTACGGGCGGATTATTATGTGAAATATCAAGTTCAACACTTATAATTAAAAAATCCAAAACTAAATATTTATTTTAATTTCAAAGATGTTGGGTAAATTATATGTACTTATAAACAAAGCAAGTAGAATGAGCTTAGTATAGTCTGACGTCGATATGAATATTGTGTATTTCCATATTACTTCATCATCTTTAACCGCGTTATTTTCAAGGCTCGCAGGAATTAGGACGGAAGCCTTCTTTGAATCAGATTTACTTGAAGGATACTTTGCACTGATTTCGATTTAATATTCAAAATGCAAAGTCGGATTAAAATTTTTGAATGATATATAAGTACCTCGACAGATTTTTTAGATTTATTCGATTACTGATGACAATTTCTAATTATTATTATTGCAATTTTCGTAGTAAGTGTTAATATTCTAAGGAACTCATTATTTTCCCTCTAAATGCCCAGCTTACAAAAAAAAGAAGAAAAAAAAATTCAAAAAGTTCGTCGTTAGATAAACATATTTCAACTCACATGTCAAGCACACTTCCGTAAAATGCACACTATTCGGGACCATCATAAGATTTCCGACGCCTTCTGGCTGAGCCATTTCGGAGCTCAAGTAACATGTGCTTTCCTCGTACTCGGCCGCGCCGCTGTAGGAAGCTATTCGACTCCCCGGCTGAAAGTCAAAGCTCGAACAAGCCCGCACTAAGTTATTGGTGGCGGTCCGATCCCTTAAGCATAGCTCCTGACATCTTTCTAGGACTCGGAATGGCGGTGCCGTGTCCCTTATCTGGAAGCGAGTGTTTTTTTTTTCATTTTAATTAATTATAACGTAAATAATGCCAGTAATAAGTTATTTAATCTGCTTAAAAAAATATTTAAGCGGGGTAATCGAAAGCTTTTTATTGGAAAAATAGATTGGAGCTTACTGTTTCGTCGTCAAAGCCCTGCAATTGTTGGTCTGGTAATCTCTCATAGACAACTCTACCCGCACCACCATTACAAGTAGTTTGAGCTGCAAAATATTGAAAAATCAAGAGCAATTAACACAGCAGCAAAATCCTTCCTCGATTAAATTAAAGTGCTTCCCTTAATGACGTCAAATGTTTTTTGTCGACAATTTATAAGATTTTTAATTAATAAACTGATATAAATACCATCTTATTTGCTAGTTATAATTAAAGTAGAAAATTATAAAAAGATAATTATAATTCAAGGGAAGCAACTCACCGTTGACGAGCATCTTCAACACCGTTAGAACAGTAATAGCTTGAACCATGCTGATCATATTATGAATCCTTTTCATTTTGAATTCTGATAACGGATACTATCAAGTAGTCATGTCACTCGCACTGGGACTGCAACAATTGCACGATGTTACACTTTGATTAAAACTTGGGTTTTGATTATATTATTATCGTAACATGCTTATATAAATTTCATAGAAATTCATTTTCAATAATTAATAATTTTCATTTAGTTTAGTATCAAGTAAAAGCCGCATAATGCACCTTGGTATACCGATCAAATTAGTAACGCGTCACGTATACGTAAGGCACGATAACCGATTACATTATTGTACTTACACTATCTAAAACAATTACCTGTTACATAATTGGATTGACGGTTATTAAATTTAAAAGTAAAAGACCTCAAAACTCTTACCATAACTCAAAAACCTTTAACAGAATAAATATAAAATTTCGAGACATCTTGACTGTGAACAAAATACTGGATAAAAATCGAAAATTCCCCACTCGCGCAGAAATGACAACAGCTTAATTGATTAATTGAGAATAAGGTTGAAAAAAAAAAGAACCGAGCAGATCCTCCCGGCGCACTTATGACAACGTTCGCCGAACCGATTTCAAAGCAGACTGCGCATGAATTGAAGGGAGTTTGGCCGGCGAGCCGGCCGGAGTCAAAATGCGTGACAGCTATTCGATGTCCCCATCTGATGTCACGGATTAATATAAAAAAGGGAGAAAAAATAGTGCGATGCTTCCGCACCTCCGATATAATGAATATACTATTTCACGATGACTCTGAGTTTCTCTTTTACTCGTATCGGACCTTCCCATCGGGGTTTACGCATAGCTTTTCATTGTCTCAATATCAATTTCCTACTTTAAAAAGCTGCCGAAAATTTTGGTCGGAAGTGTTTTACGCCTAGGCATAATTACCCTCATTGTGTTACTTTTCAAATCGAAGCTCTCGAGAGCTTATTTCTCACCAACTTTTTCCAAAGGCTTAAATAATTTATAGTTCAATAATAAAGAAGACTATAAATTTTGAAAAAAAATGAAATATTTTTGTTATCGAAACTAATAAAATAGTAAATGTGAACTATACTTTTTACACTACACTACAATAAAGTAAAATTGTCCTCAGTGTCTAAAAATTGAGTACAATTAAATTGTTAATGTTTGAATTTTTAAAAAAAAGCTCAATAACCAAAGCGGGACGCATTATTAAAAGCTCGCAGACAAAAATGATCCGAAGCAGCTTTCAACCTAAAACCACCAAGGCTTCGAATCTCCTAATCCCAGCCGTCAGAAGAAAATTTAACGAACGCGCCAGTCTGTCCTCCCTTTCCCCCGCGGTCTGCGGGAGTCCCCCGCTCTCTCGCCTATATATCCTATGTGAATCTGTCCCCGCGTGCGACTACATTCTCTCGGGCTCGGGAGCATTCGCGATAACTGCGAAGATAATAGATCCCTAATAATGCGCTCGTTGGGAAGTTGGGAACTACGCTCCGTTGCCTTTACGGGCTCGCTCGCGGTGTGTGTGTGCGCGCGCGCGCGTGTGTCCAGCGTCGTTATTCACCGATTCGATATGTGCTCGCGGGCTCGGAATAGGGCGCGAGAGAGCGCCGCGCTCGTGGAAACGGTTCAGGGTGAGCGCCTGTTAGGAATCCCGCGAGCGAGGAGAGAGAGAGAGAGAGAGCTTTTCATGCCAGTAGACGGGGCTCCTACAATGGGAGAGCAGCAGCGCACCGGACACACTTGGCAGCGGGACGACGGAGGATCCGCGTGGAGGACGACTCCTTCGGTCGCGCGGCGCGTCATCGGGAGCGAGGATTCGCGGTGGATTTCGGAGATAGGCATCGAGATCGGGCGATATGGCCGTTGCGAAAATCGGGACTCTAAAGGTTGGAGCCGCCGAGCGCGGCTGCCTCTTTTTCAGACGCACAAAGGGACGCACCGCACTCGATGAGCATGAGCTATAAATAGAGGATATTTATGGAGATTTATTTTATTAAGGCTTTTGTGCCCGCAGGCAATTACGATTTCGCGCCTGGATTTAGATGCTGCGCATAGATTATGGGCAGACTTCGAATGGATGCTTGTGCAACTTTTATGATTGTAGGTACTTATTTTTATGACTGTTGGTTTTTGCGCAATTCGTGCACTTGTCCGTTAGAAATTGTAGGTGTATTATAATGTCTGATTCTGAAGCGTTAAAGAGCTTCATATCTTATTGGCGTTACTGGCATGTTTATATTGATCGAGATGAATGTTTCTTTGAAAAATTGTAGGAAGATGTAAATTAAAAGACTTACGTTTTAAAGCTACTACTTATAATTGCTGTAATTGTAAGAATTGTCTATAAAAGAAGGACTTAATCTACCGAAGTGCTTCGAAAGATATAAAAGTCAGAATCATACAAGGTTCTAAATAATCGACATAACAAGAAAATAAAATTCTTTACTTTTCTTTCAGCTATAAATTATCTTTTAGTTTGCATAATTTTTTTAATTTTAGTCGATTCATAACTTTTAGTAAATATAATGTACAGACATGACTTTATGACGACATTGCCATTTTAAAATTAAAAATAGTTCACAATTTTCTTGAGGGGATAGGAGTTCTGTGCAAAAAAAATTATAAACATTTTTATATGGTTGAATCTACACACTGCATAAAAAGTAGAAAATGTTTGAAGAAAGGATTGTGCTTTAAAATACATGCAATTTAAAATAAATATAACTTCCAATTATGATTAAACGGTTCAGAGATTCTTTAATAAACCAGAAGTGATTGTACGTCTGATCAAAAATGAGCAATCGACATTCCAAAAAATTTAATATGTCGAATAATTGATGTAATTGACTGCTTCTTTTTAAGAAATGGCATGCAATAATAATAAAGTTGCGCAAGTTTTTTTGCGCAGCTTAATTAATTAATGATAAGTAAAAAAAAAACAGTTCCTTTTAAATTCATATATAGATTGATTCAGTTTTGAGTTACATTTTATTTTTATTAAAAATAACGTAAAAAATTGTGAAAAAAAAACAATTCTTGGCATAACAGAAATTAGGTATTCGATAAAGATTGAATGTCAGCTTGTCAATAAAAATGTTGAATAAAATGTGAATAGTATTGTACAGGTATAGAAGTTCGACAATAAGAACTCAATTGGCCATAACTTTTCTATTTAGAAGCCCGCGTTTGAAAAGGGTCTAAAATGAAATGCAAAGCATGCACTAGTTAACACTAGACGCAACTGAAAAAGCAACCAATTCCCAAGCGATTTAGATTACAATAATGCAGATTTGCGTTTGAACTTCAGATTTTAAGCAGATTTCAATCATTAGCCTCTCGGCGTGCCAATTTTCCGAATGCTTGTATTTCACCTTGCAATTGACAAAAATTCCAACAGTCCTCTCAACCAGACCGATTTGAGAAAACGCGTGAAAATCGAGTTAAGAAGCCAATACACTACCCTCCGCCTCGCGGCCAATAAATCGATGCAGCTCTTACTTATCAAATGAGCTCCAGCTCGCTCGCAACCGTGGTCGAATGCTCGATGAAGCGTCCCGTGCCACGGGGGAGTCTCTCATGAATGAAGAATCGCTCGGAGAGGCCGGCTCTGCAATAAAAAAAAGGGCAAAACCCTCAAACTGAACTCGAGCGCTCGAACTGCAGCGAGTGAGAGAGAGAAAAAAAAGGCGCGCGGAAAGGTGTCGGCGAAGCCCGCCCAGCGCGACTGGCACCCGTAATCAGACTGAGGCCCGAAATCGCGGTCGCGCTTGTTCGCGACGCGCGTAATAACAGGCCTGCCGCGGCGGGCGCTCGCGCAAGAACGGAGCTTGCGGCGACGGGGGGTAAAGGCTCGACCATCTCTCTCCTGTTCTCTTATGCGCATTTGTGTACAAATATGCCGGCGGCGCTCTCTCGTGCGTGCGTGCGCGAGGCGGCGGCAGGTGTCGCGTGTATAGGTGGGGTATGGGCGCGAGAGAGAGAGAGAGAGAGAGCGGGCCGCGCTGGCCTTGCCTACGAGCGGAGAGCGGAAGTCGCTCGCTCATTGTGCTCGCGTTTCCGCGCGCGCACATCCGGGAAAACGCGGCTGACCGGTGCGAGCGAGTCCCGCGCCGTTGTGTCCGAGCTGCCCGATGGGACGCGAATGCACGCGGGGGGTTTCGTGTGCGCGCGTCGTTGCGGAACCACGGATTAGAGATTCCGCGTAGAGTCGGACGACGCGCCGCGCGGGTCAAGGAGGACAAGTCGGCGCTGCGGGAGGGGCTTCTTTTTGTCTTTTCGGGGAGAGCCCGTTAGGACGGGTCGGAGAGGGAGGAGGAAGCTACGGAGGCGATGAGGCGTTGAGGATCATGTCGAAATCGATCGATTGATTTTCATTGGCAGGAAGGAAATAATGGCTGTAGGTTGATAATTTCATTAACGTTTCAGGCTCGAGAGTAAAGCTTTCAATCGTGCAACGAGCAGGGTCAGACGGTGCGGATGGACAAGAAATTCTACAGTGCAGAAATCGCTCGAATTTACATTTTACAATCTATGGAAATTTTTAGGGGTGCCTTATCCCTTTGTCGTCTTTTCCATTACAAACCAAATGAATTGTTATGAGGCAAGAATCGAGGAGCAAAATGCTAATAATAGCAAGATGCTACATACAATGTGTCAATGTCTCTGCTGGAAAAATTTGGAATTGTACCAAAAAATATTATTAATATAATGTTTACCAAGTGTGTACATAATAATGTACATAATAATGTACAAGCGCGGTAAACATTATATTAATAATATTTTATGGTAAAATTCTAAATTGTATTATTATACACGTATGCAGAGGTACAGATATAAGTATATTCGATTTTGTTTTTTTGTAAATAATTTTCTCTTTTTAAAAAATCAATTTACTTTTCAATCAATTATCCAAATAACTGGGCTGTATAATAATTTTTTGGGACTTTAATTTTGACAAGGAGAACGCCGTAGGTGCCATCGAGTTAAAATATTTTTTTATAACATTATCTCAAAGTAATGTATTAATTGATAAATTACGTTCGAAAGTAAATTGTGCGTAAAGGATTACATGAGTCTCGAAATTTCGACCATTCCATTGTTTTTCTATTTTATCAATAGTACAACGTGTCCAGAATATTTTCCCAAAGTTTCAGAGTAAAACTCTAGGAGAGAGAGAATTGGGAAACTTCTCCCTTTAGGCTCAATCGGCCGAGAGCGTCTTAGGTATATATATTGAGGCAGACGTTTGGCTCGTCGTAGGTATACCGGACCAAGTGTTTATTTATTGTGTCTCTATTGTTCTTGTTCGGTTTTGTTGCTCTCTAACAGTTGTTAAGCCATTCCAAAAATACTTACTGCTGGATCAAAAATAGTTAAAATTGCTGCATTTGTTGCCACTTGTACTTTCCACGATGGCATCTTAGCACTTTTACTGTTTTTGCACCGTATGGATATGAAACTTGGCCAAGGTAGCCACGAGTATGGACGGAAAGAAAACAAATATAGCAAACTCATAGCCGGTCAGAAAAGAATTGAGGCTGGTTTTCGAGAGGCGACAATTCGTCGCAGGCAGGAACAAAAGGATGCTCTGGTGGACAATGCGGCTGCAGCAGGACCTTTGCTTTGGAGCTGGAATCGACGATTCCGTGTAATTAAAAAAAAAAAAAAAATGTGAGAGGTGACGATCGTCGGGTAGGCCATTGATTATGAGAGATGCTGTCGTATTTGGCGCATTTCTTTGAGAACTTTGAAAAAAGATAAAATTTTTTGAACGATATTGTAAACTACGTATTTAAATAAAACTGACGAAGCAAATAATTTGTCCCATATTATTAAGTAATTTGAATTTACTCACCGTAATAAAATATATGTCCAGGAGACAACATTATTAAATTAGAAAATAATTTAAAATTGGAAACCAAACTATTTTCTAAAGTTCTTTAAGGGGGTTATATACCCATTTTTTTAATCACTTTAATCACCTGTAAAAAAGAAATTTTAAGCAGTAATATATTATACTATTAATATAATCAAAATATAGCTTATTCTTAATCAATTGAGCCCAGACAGAGGTCTGTAGGCCCATTTGATTCAGAGATATTGCAATCTTAAATTTCTTCCTTTGGCGTCAAATTCTGTTTGAACCAATTAATGGATTTTCATAAAAACAGGGCTTAACATCTTTGTTTTTCATGTCATTTAAGGCCAACGCTATTTTCTAGTGCAATTTTTTTGATTTAGTATTTTTAAATTAAGAAAAACTGACAAAAATTGACAATTTTTTATTAAAATTTTGGGATTTTTTTAGTTTTTCTTAATTTTAAAATACTAAATAAAAAAAA
>JAWWEM010000044.1:11717004-11728113 GCA_035582935.1 Ormyrus thymus
CTTATAAGAGAGAGTGAGAGAGTGCTATACAAAATAACATGCGGGCTCCATAAGGGATACAAAAACAAATGTATATACATATATATATATATATACGTACATTCTACAAAACAACCGAGTTCCCGCTTAATGTTTTCATGAAAAATCAAGCGCTGTCGGACTAATAACCTGGATTATTTGTAATCATAAAACGAGCGACACGCAACGGCGCGATTTCCTTAATGCACGCGAACCGCACTCTGTATGCAACAGGACACTTTTTCATGATTTATGATCCGTTCAATTTTGCTTCCCTCTAAAGACTGCCTCTGACGCATTCTTTCGCTTTGAGCGAAATATCAATAGCCCTTGCCGCGCTGATACCTATAATGAATTACGCCGGATATAAATCGATTTTTAATGGAGTCTGTCGATGACAAATATACACGGTACGTGTAGTAGGTAATTAGGGTCATTAGAATAGTGCATCATGAACAGCTACATCGGATTAGCGAGATTACGATTTTACAAATATTATACAATTTAACTTTTTGTCTAAATTTAATTGGACTGGGAATTAAATAATAACAACAAGCAGATTAAACGATTTCAGCTAAATTATTTAAATTCAAATCAACGATGGAAACGAGTTTATTTTAAAATATCTGTATAGTCATTATGAATGAGAATCAAGTATTTTCAAATAAAGAAAAATCACTACTGTTTTTACCAAAAAATAAAAAACAGTAAATAAACAGAAGCAATTAAAAAAAATATACAGCGCAATTGTAAGGATAGAAATGACAGTGTTGCATATTCGAAATAAACTGGTTCAACTGCGCTTCCCCCGGTGACGTTTTACGCGAAAAATAAAAGTTTTAATTCAATTAAAATCTGCCCGCGTGACTCAATAAAACCGGGGCGAACGAGCGACCCCCGAAACTGGCGGCTCGCCCTTAACGATCCCGGCCGCAATATCGAAATCTAAAATTGAAAAAAAAAAAAAAAAAAAAATATCGGCCGGTCCGCTGTAGAGCCGATGCACGAATTGCACACGACTGCGCGGAGCCGGGCCTGCCGGGTGTTCCTGCAGAAGTGCGGTGGCGCGAGACCGGAGCCTTTTATATACCGGCAGCCGCACGAAACGCCGGAATATCGATCGGCTCCCGGAGCCGCAACCGCCGCGGAACTGGACGCGATTTTTCCGCGGCCAGGAAACGGCCAAGTGGGGCATTAACCGCGCGCGAAAGCTCTGCCATTATCTTCGCGGCGACGCGGAGCGCAGGCGAAAGAGAGAGGGGGATTCCCAGCGGGATAACGAGGCTCGCGCCAAAGCGGGCTCGCGGCCTCTCGCGCGCGCGGCGCGCAACCCGAGATCGAGCGCTTATCGGGCTGGAACGCCCATTATTCGACGCGCGTGGCCGACGTTGCTAAAGCTTGGCTCTGCTTTTCTTTTACTTGCAGCGACGGTCGACTAGTCGAGGGTGACCAGATACTGGCGATAGATGGACAGCCCCTGGACTCGAACATCTCCCACGAGCAGGCGATATCCATCCTGCAGAAGGCTCGGGGCCTAGTCGAGCTGATTGTTGCAAGAAGCGCCCAAGGTATGGTATATATATGTATATATATCTCGTACACAGGCGGATAACGACGTATAGGTATCGCATTACCTGCTTTGCTCTGGCCTCGGCTTTTTAACCCCGGCACCTCCGCTGCTCTCCTCTTCCTTTGCTCGTTCATCTTGTACCTTCTTCCTTATTTTTTTTTCCTCTCTCCCGCCCTCTTTTTTTTTTCTTTTTCACGGAGATCGTAATATAATGTACTCTCGAGTTTGGAAATTTTCCGAGGAGCCTCGTCGGCATAAAAGATCCTCGCATGCGATGTAAACTCCGCTGGAAATGAATACGCTCGTTCATTCGCTCTTCTCTTACTTTTTTTAGTGCACAGTCGAGTGTAAGTTGATAGGTATGGTGATGATACTTTATAAAGCAGCTACAAAATCCTGATTTTAATAAAAGTTTTTGCGAAAAACTTACGAGGGGAGCATTTTAGTAAACTCGAAAATACTTATACTTTTTTTTATAACGGCAGCGCTGAACGAAAACGAAATTTGATTTTAAAATAAATTTATTCATGAAAGTCTCGGGAAAAAGTACGTTCCCATAAATATCTGATTCCTCGCTGATATCTTATTTATAAATCTCTTATCTTGCAGCGTAAGAGCCTCGATACAAAAAAATCCAACATTTACGTTATCTGATAAGCAGATGCGAGTACACGCTGCATGAAGTAAAACAAAGCTCGTATAAAGGCCAGATTTCGTACGCCAAAGTTCGGGTGAACGAAAACAGTTTGCGAATCTTCCGCTGGTTGACATCAACTGTTGCCGGCGATGTAAACAAACAAGAAACAAAGTACCCACCATTTGCTTCTAGTTTCACGGCTCGTCCTTCCGCGTGTCGCGTTAAGTGAAATGTGGCGCGAATGCCCCGGCCAAAATACGCAAAAATGCGCTTGAAACTTGTTCGAGCTCCATTGAGCATTTTGAATTTAGCTCTAGAAAAATTTAGATGCCGTCTAATGATTTCGGAACTCTTTTACGCTTTCAGACCTTAATTAAATAGCTTTCAAAGTCGTAAGTTTTCAGTTAGCAGCTGGAATGCAAAGTAGTTATTTGCTGCACGGTAAGATCAGTTAATAGCGCTTGGGTAGAAAAGAAAGTCCATTCGATCCTATCCAATTACTGTCGAAAAAAGTTTAAAAAACAAAAAAATGAAAGTTGCAGAATTTTTTATCTTACTTTACGAACGCTTTCTTTGTTCAGGAACGAAATCCAGTGTATTGAAGAGTGAAAGAATTTCATTTAAAATGCCGTTCTCGTCGCATTTATAAATTGCTTACTCACAAATGCAAACATTTCATTCATATACTTAAAACTTGTAAAAACTGGAATTCTATATATTTTACGCAAGAGTATGCAGTAAAATCTCGTATTTTCCGGCGCATTATACATCGCGAGTGTTTTGCCGTGCATATCGTGTTTCTTCAAAATTCAGCTTTTCAGTAAATATATATATAATATATATATATTCACTGCGGAAGCCCGATCGATACGTGCATCGTGAATATAGGGTTAAAATGGTATCCGCAACATGAATGATTCTCGAAGCGTGTATCTTTGTTGACTTGCAATAATTATTCGGCATTATTTCGATTTATCTGCTCGCTGCTCTTTTCACATTTGTCGATTATGTACAAGCAAACGTATTTTTAAAGAACTACATACTTGCTTTAGAGCTTGAGAATGCACATAAAAACTAGCCCCTTATTTTTGTAGAAAGGTAGCATCATTTATAATTTATACATAAAATTTAAAAAAATTTCAATCCTGTTTTTACAATTTAGAAGGTTGACAAAATTTTGTAAGTAGCTTTTTCCAAATTCAGTCTATGAACAATTATTCTATTAATTACTGATCTTTTAACATTATATTAATCTTATGGATTATGGATTATTAGTGATTCAAATTATGCTGCTCTTTAATTTATATGCTTCTAAACCATATTTTATCTTAAGATATTGATAATTTATTTGATATCCAGAAAACTTCTCGTTCTAATTAAATTTCGTTAATAAACAATGGTGATTATTTTTTCATATTTACCTGCATTATCAAGTAAGTACAGAATCCTGGAAAGCACATTTATTTGATTTGAAGAAAATTTATTAATAGATTTAAATCATCTTCATTTCACTTTGTAATGATTTAGTTTATAAATACATTATAAGGAATATATCGCCACTGCAATCAAATTTCAAAAAGTTTCTGCCTCTGTCGATGCATTCAATTTTTTCCAGTTTTCTCTTCCTTCTTCAGTCAAAGGCCGAAGAATATCCGTTGCAATTAAACAAAATAGAAAAGCTTGTACCCCGGCAACTGTCGGTCCTCTGCAATTAATTGAGCAGTCGGGCTCAAGTAATAAGTCCTAGAGTCTGTACATTGCTTTTCCTACGATCATAACTGCTGGAAACTGTCCTCTCATCTTGATATATATGTTCCCTGTTTATACACCCTGCGGTATCGTCCTTCGCCGTCCCTTGAACTTCTCGATCCTATAACTCTCCCCGAAAGCTGCGGCCGTCGCAATTAAATTCCTCTGTGTGCGTATGCGCTTCATATTATATTTAATAACATGTGCAGGAGAGCTTCGAGAATCTCTTAGTTTTCCCGTACTCGAGTGTCGAAACTTTATTACCCCAGAAAGTTATCTCGCGGATTTCGTATTTGCGATAGACCTTTGTTCTGCTTGCATGCGTAAGCGATCTTTAACCTCTGGAAAAGTGTCTTGTAACGAATTAACTCAACATAGAAAAATAGATGATCGAGTATAGGTTTAAGTAGTAATATCAGAAAATGGTCAGACATCACTAGTTTTATATTTTTTTTATTAATGTACTGCATTAGATATTTTTAATCATTTTAAATATGGTTTTAATTACCATCAGTGTCCGCTACTAGAAACGAATTCTTTTTATATAATCAATTACAGCGTTCCTCGACGTTTTGTGTAAAGCACTTATTAGTTTCAAGTAGCAAAGATCGATTTATTAACTTAGCTTCAAAAATAAATTCATTTAAAAAATGATGTTACACTTCTATTTCTTTAAAATATTTCTCCGTAACGGAATTTTAAAATATACGTTTCAAGTAGAAATAGAAATATTCTGTTATACATGTTACCGGCCGCGAATTAAGCGAAGACCGAGCAAGGAAGGTAAAAAGTGGACGACGGCACTCGAACCGGGGACCACACGATTGCTCCGAGGATCGTGCTGTAACACCGAGCTAACGTCCACGATGCAGCTTCGGTGCATACGAGCAGTCCTCGCATCTCCTTGCGTCGTGCTCATCTTTCGCGGCTCGTCTGCGGATGACGTCATCATCCGTGACATATAAAAAGAAAAATATCTCTGAGTAATTGTATAATTACTAGTTTTTTTAAAAAATCCTTTATATAATTTTAGTATCTAAAAATGCTGGAAGTCATTAAAACAATTTCTGATTTCTATTTTTCGAAACTTGACAATTTAAAACTGCTACAATTTAAAGATAGATCATAAATAAAAAAATTAAGAACAGTTCATTTTTTGTACAAAGTTTTACCGACTATATACGTAGAATGCTTAAATCTGAAAGTATTTCCGACTCGCTCCAACCAAGAATCGCAGACAGTGAACGAGTAACAGAAAGAAAGTTCCGCCACCTATCCGGGAGCTCGCTGCAGTGTGTTCGGCGATTGCCGCGCCGTCAGAAAACTTTTAATTGGGTGTGCACAACCACGCGGCCGCGCGACCGCGTCCGTGCACGAACTTATATAAATCAGGCGGGGAAAAAATAGTCCTTGTTAAGCTGCCCCCGCTACATCTTTTTATGCATCTGTTTATGTAAGCCAAAGACGAAATGCAGAGGTACGAGGAGTAAGAGAATAAATTTACGTTGACTTTAGCTCGACTCCGCGGTCCTGCGAAAATCTCCCGGGGGCCGCGCGGTATATACACTTGCATGTGGCAGAAAGTCATTTGTATCCGGCGCATTTAAATTTGACGTAAGAATCTTGAAAGTAAATTAGACAGAAGTTTACCGGTTGGAAGTTGCGAGAAGAATATTAGCGAATGAAATATAAGGGGGAGGTGGGCGCGAAACGGTGAGATTAAAGTTGCACTCACTATATTTATGCATGAAAAAGATAATTGCGTTTGAAAAGTAACTAATCGATTTAATGCAGTTTCAAACGAGAGCTTATTAGAAAACAAGTATTTGAATTTTACATGCTTTATGTTGGACGTATAATAAACGTATGAATACATTTATTTTACGAATTTTTCTTTTTATTGAAAATATCATTTTTGTAAATTTGAATTATCAAAATTTCTGCTTTTGATCATATTTATTAACTTTTAACCGTATTAGATTTGCTATGTCAGGTTTGGAAGTTTCAACTTTCAATTCGTAACCACTGGTCTGGAAATTCACCAGAAACATATTTCCAAGCGGATTGAATTCTAGAAGAAAAATGCAATAAAGATAAAGAGTAATCCGAAATTCATTCTTGAAATAGCTCAAAAATATGCATTTTAGATTATTAGAAACTGAATAAGTTGAGATATTGTCGGTCAAAGTTTTATAACGCTTATTATTTAATACTATATCGATGTTTCAAAGAATATTAAATATCGCTTCGACTATACACATTTATTGAATTAAAAATAAACTTTATTTTAACGAACGAATTCGATCACCTGACAGATCACGAAAACAGTTGAATAATTAAATTTCCCAACAAGAATTAAACTTGTCTCGTTGATTAAAATAAAATTGTTTTTCTAACGGATTAGCTGCCATTCGGCGTGAAACTGGTACTTTTTCGTTCCCGCAGTCGAGAAGGCAGATTTTCTGAAATTCAGACCGAGTACAGGCGGCTTTGTTCATTTTTTTGAAATTTCGCGCTCGAATCGAGAATGCGCCTCCAACGGTATTTTTTTTATCGCCGGTCAATACACCGATCGCCTCACCCGGTCGAATAAAGCTTATCCACGCTTCGTTGCACTCGATCTGGGATGTTCGAGTTCCCTGCCTCTCGATGTATACTTCACAATACCGAAACCATTTGCTCTGCTGTTGGGCTGCACGCGTGAAAGTTTTCCAAGTACTCGCGTGCGGCATTTAGCGCATTTCTTTAAAAAAGCTACTTACCGCGATTTTCGAAGTTTATCTGACGTCTGACATTTTTTAAATTTATTTTCACGGTGCGGTCGAAATTTTAAATTTGGATGCTCTCGAAAGCGATTTTTGGACAGCACTTGCAATTTTTAAATAAATTTTTTAAACATTTTTTACTATTTTTCGTTTTCAATTTTTTAACTCTGTAATTTTGTAGAAGTAGACAGTACGGTGATAAAAAATATAAAATAAGTCTTTGCAATTTCAGTGAAATACATACAGCATTACACTGTATGTCACTTTCTGAAAAGTATAAAGTGCATTGTAAAATCAATATGTAGCTGTAACATGTCAAGGATTAGTTTAACGTGCGTTATACTTTCTCTGCTTCAAATGGAGGTTTACAGTATTTTTTTTAAATAACATCAATGGCTTATATTTTTGCGAATTGAACCGACTGCAAATTGAAAAGTAAAGTTGTTTAATGTAGATTTACTTCAGCTTTACAATACACGTAAAGAAAAATAAAATGACATTTTGATATAACGATAATGTCGTTTTAAAGGCTAGATTGAAAACGACTGAAAAAGCATTATCTTAACAGTGCTAATTATTTTACTCGAATCCCTCTGCCATCTTCTTCAATGGACTTGTTATGCAGTCCCGAAGTCACCGATAATCCTCAAACGCGAGAAAAAGTAGCCATTCTAATCATCGGCGAGATAAAAACTAAATTGTTTACGTGCTGCGAACGACAGTCTTTTTCGCGTTTTCCCTCTGCCGCAAGGTCGCGAGTGAAAGAGCAAAGCGCACAGCGCAGAGCGAAGCGAAAGGGGAGCAAAGCAGCCAGCGGATGACGAATGATGATCGATGATATCGCGGAGCCGTGCGCACAACGCTACACGTATACTTTGTGTATTTCTTTCTCTCTCTCTCTCTCTCTCTCTCTCTCTCTCTCTCTCCCTCCCTCCCTCCTGGTGCCTGAAAAATGCTGGCCCGAACCTTTCGATCGGTCTATTAATCATACACATCGAATCTCTCCGGGGCTATTGATGCACGATAGATCATCGTTATAGTTGGCGTTCACCGCGTGCTTCTCCCCCCTCTCCTCCTCTCTTTCCATCCGCGTACGTGTTTGCGCGCCAAGCGGGGCCACATCAATCTGAAACCGCTGAAAATTTCATACGGAAACAAAGCTCGCCACGGGCATCTTTCCCGTACTCGGCGCTTGTGCCAATAAGGGCGCGCAGTTCGCATCTCTGTAATTATTTAACAAATTGTCCGAGCAGCAATTTCCGCCAAGCGAGGATTGTACACTCGTATATCGTTCGCGCATAAGCGAATGCTCGATTAACGGTTCGGGCGAAGCCTGAAGCTCCCGCTGTAAACGATTGGTAAAGAGACAAAAGGAATTATACATGGATATGCGCAATTATTCGCGTGTCGCTGTACGGCTGACTGGTTGTATCTGGAGTAGTTTGAATAATGACCTCGTTATTTGCTGCGGAGAAGAAAAGTACGAAGGCAATATTTACAGTTGACTTACTTTTTTCATTCTCTGGTACAAAATGCAAATGCAAGTTTTTATTAAATATTTATCATGAATTTGTCTCGGATATAAGTTGATGTAAGCTACTTCAAACTGATCATAAATATTAAATGTATAATTTAATTCAAGTATTAATTATATATTTCCATATTAATTTGAAATTGTAAGTTGAACTACAATTAAAGGGCGAAAATGAAATTAGATGTTAGTTTAATTATTGAGTAAATACTGGGATGTCTGACCAAACCAGATTGAAACTACTTATATCATGTGCGGGTATTATAAGCGAACTGATGTGCACTTTTACTTACCGCTTAGTGTTATAAATAGGTTGGACTACTTTGCAGTATAGAATTTAAAATTTAGTTATTCAAAGGTTATTAAACAATTTGTTAGAATTTGAACTAGTTTTACAACTTAATGATATCGAAACTTTAAAATGACTTCGTAGCATTAACTCTTTCGAATATTTTAGTTAACATCACTATAACAGTTTTAATAACGCTGTTATAAATTAAAAAAAAAAAAAAATGAATTTAAATCATTTTTATATACGTTATTTCAGTACTTCTAAAGCCATTAAAAAATTTAATTTGGATCCTACTTCAAGATTATAAATGTAAAGCCGGTTGAAAAAAAATATATACGTGTTTTACTCTAGATCCTTTTTTAAGTGCGCTATGTTTTTGCTTAACACGGAGGTGTTCACTTTAATACGGTCTTACTCGGCGCCGTGAGTTGTATAAGCAGCGTACTGAGCAGGCCCTTGTGAATTTTAAAGGTGCAGTAATTCCTGTAAGGCTCCGGAATTTCCGTTTAATTTATGTAAATGCCACTCTTTAACATGACAAAACTGTTTTGCAGTTTAAGCAAAGTACACAGCTTACACCGAAATCTTCAAATTAAATATTCATAGCCCTCCGCCGACTCAGCAGTCCCCCCGGTCCCCCCCGCATCGACGCAAGCCCTCCGAATTCATCTCAATTAATCCAAAAGCGCCAGCGGTCCGTCCCATTAATCCGGCCACCTCCGCCGTTTGTCAACAGACATTGGGAGCTCTTTAGCGACGGATGAATTGTCCGGGGCACCAGGTGCAAGCGCAGCAGCAGGGGGCGGAGGAGGCGGAGCTCAAGCAGCAGCATCAGCGGGAGCAGGGCAGCAGGCCGCGGTCAGCAGCAGTCCCGACAAGGATCCCCAGTCCCTCTCGATCTCGAGCTCGGTCAAGTCGTCGAGCGCTCAGCCAGCGGTCGGTGCCACCCCCGCCGCAGCCACCGCCGCAGCCACCGCAGCAGCAGCAGCAGCAGCAACAGCGGCGCCGGCACCCGCTGCAGCGCAGCCGACAGCTACCGGACAGCCTCAGGCCCCTGGGGGCCCTGTCGAGAGGAGCAATTCCGCCGTCAGCGACGCCTCCAAGAGTGGTGACATGGTGGTGAGTTACTCGAGACGGAGGCTTGCTCTGTACCTATCGGGGCAGTGAATTTTTTTACGGCTGCTCGAACGAGTTTCAAATAATTTATTGCTTTTTTTATAGAGGCATTATTGTTTAAAACTTGTATTGACTGTTTTTTTTTTTTTATATTTTTTACGTAAAAAAGCAACAACGATTTCAATTTATTTTGCACTGTAAAAACGGTTTTTGTATATTTTTTATAAGTTGACATTTATATCTTTATGAGCTAACCAAGATTGAATCAAATTCATTTTGAATATTTTAAAAACTCCGAGTTTTCTTTTTCCTGATCTCATATCGCTTAGTCGACGGTTATTACAAAGCCCTGTTTACTTAATCTCCAGATAAAAGAAGCAGATTAATTCTTAAAGCGAGAGGCTTTATCTTGAAGAATGCGGTTCGCGTGCATTAATTCGGCCGCCGAAATCATTCTTTTTTTTCCTCCGAACTCCTGGTAACGAAGCATTGTCAAGCTCTGTATAACTCCTTTTAAACATCCCGGCCGGGCCTTTTGTGTCGGCCGCGAAAAAGGCCGATGCGCAACGGCAAAAACAGTGTAAGCGCCCGACTCCTGCTGCAGCTGTGAAAAAAGGGAGACGGAGCGAATGCTAAAGGCGAATTTTTTTACGGATAATAAAAGAGGAAACGGCGGAGAAAAAGAAGATGAGCTCTGACGGCAGTTATACGGCACGAGATTCTGCGCGCGTAACCTTTTCACGTTCCAGGCTTTTTGCGCGCGCTACGTCCTTCTGATTCGGGCTATTTCGAAATTTTTGAAAAAAAAAAGAAACCTATGTCGCTTATAACTTTTTATATGTCCGGCGTTATTTTTCTTCTTTATTTTTCGTGGAACGCTTTCCAATTATTTGTAATTGGAAGAAAAAGGCTTTCTTGTTTATTTGACGTAGCCCATATTTGAGCAAAATCTTTTGCGGTCAATCTGCGCTTCGTTTTATATTTCTGTCGAAGCTATTCAATTTATTTTCTGACTTATCTTCTCGTAATCACCGTTCAGTTTAAAATCTATCAAAATAATAATTTTTCTTTTGAAAAGTTTAAATTTCAGAGAATACTTTTTCAATTACAGCAATTAACATAAGTTATATTATTATTTCTCTACTACGGTGGTAACGAGGTAATTTATGACCTGATGTTTTGTTCTGAAATACTTGTACGATAAATCTTCAAAGAAAAAATCTTCACTATTCCACAAAGTAAAGTAAATTAAGCAAACTTTATCCGTTTTTCCCTTCTATAAAAATGGGTTTATTTTCAAAAAATCTCATTTATTAAAAATAAACTATTTCGCTATCCCAAGTGGAAATAACCCATATAAGTTTTATCAAAATTTTAAACAAGTTTTGTAGAATTTTGGTTCTACATAATTTGTATAAAATTTCTATATAA
>JAWWEM010000044.1:11731187-11768089 GCA_035582935.1 Ormyrus thymus
AAAATCAGCGAACCAATCACGTCGCTGTTTCAGAGGCTTCACAACATTCGGCCATCTCTTTTTTAAGAGAGGATTATGTAGAACCAAAATTCTACAAAACTTGTTTAAAATTTTGATAAAACTTATATAGATTATTTCCACTTGGGATAGCACAATTTATCTGAAAAATAAGTTGGTCGAGTCTGCTATGAAATATGCAATCTGTTTTACATCTTGAAATCTTGGTTTTAAAGAATTTTACTTAATTATTGGAAATGCATTATCTATAAATGCAAAGCGCTAAAGGACTTCCTTTTTATTCGTTAAAAACTGTCAGAATGCTTTATCCAGTGATATTTTCGAAATTATTCCAGAGAACTTAATGTGTCCTCGTCTGTCCCACTTTCAATTCAATCGAAAACCATTTCAAAAGCATTTATCTCTTACCTGCCTCCACCTGCACAGACGACAATTCTTCCTTATATCGTGCAGAAAGCACTAATGACAAAAAGAAGAAGAAGAAGAAGAAGAAGAAGAAGAAGAAGAAGAACGAGAGCAGGAGGAAGCGAGAGCCTTACGGCTCGTTGTAATTCTAAGCCCCTCGGTCCATCGTCTCCCAATTAAGACCGGCAATTGCCCTTTAATTGAGCAGTTTCTCTTCGCGCATCGATAGCGCGCGTGACTCTCGTGCGTCCAGCCGCGGCGACAGCTCGGCCATCGAGAGAGAATCCAGCCCGCACCGACGCAAATTCATAGCCGCCCGATCGGCATCGTCGCGTAATTTAATTACCCGTCCGGGCTTACCCGGAGTCGCGGCGCGACGGACGCGCCTCTGTATCTTTATATCAATTACTCCGGTGCGCGGGCAGCCTCGCGCCGCACTCGAGCGCCCGCTGGCTCGTGCGTCTCTTTTAAGTGTCCCATTCGCGCGTTTATGGGATGTAAGTCTGGCGGGCGTCCAATGTTCCCTCTCGCCGTTCCCGGGGCCCTTGTCTTCCTTCCTGCTGCCGCTGCCGCCTCCAGCCCGTAAACTCGCGCGTCGCTTTTAACGGCGACGTTTATTATCGAACTATTCCCGGGATGTGTCTCACTCGAGGGCCGTCGTATTTTTCTTTTTTTTCGCCCTTCTTATCCGTTATTAAGGCTTAATTTACCCCTCTCGACGTCATCCGCAGTGCTTTAACGACGTCGAGATGCCGGGTAATTTCTCGGGAAAAGGGGGGGGGGGGGGAGAGGCGCTTCTTTAATTGTACCTTCTCCTTGGCTGGCCTTTATCTTCTCGCGCCGACGCGCACTGAGGCCGTAAGAAAAATTTCATCTTCGCGCAGTTACCCGTTATTGGATGTTCCGTGTGTAATTGCGACTTTTCGCCGTCGTTGCAATTGTATACGACACGCGAGTGCGGGGGAAGGGCTGCGCGATTTCATCGTTATTATTTCGAGCGAGCCATCGGAATTCATTAAATTTTCATAATGCTTCGCGTTCATCGTCAAATACAATTTAATTTCCGAGTTTAATCGTACATTCAACAATTGATGAAAGTGCTCTACAACAACCATTTCGTCCTCATTAATTAATGATTTTCAGTAAATGAATAAGTGGTTTTAAGATCATTTATTGCATTATTCGGATCTCTTTTATTGTTGATAATATTGTTTATCGTAATTATATTTTATAAAAAATAATGTTCTTTTCTGCAATTAAAATGAATTCAAATTTAAATTGAATTTGATTAAAACGTTTTTATACTTCAATAATGCTGATTCACGCATTAGTTGCGTAATGTACTGTACCGATAGTGATAAATCTTTAATTAGTATACTGCAACCTTTTTTATATTGAATTCCGATAATAAAATTTTATTCCAAATAATCTACAGAATTTTCGCAATACAATGTGAACGACTACTTTTCAGCTGAACACCGAATGGGCACAAGTAGAAGTAATCAACCTAATCAATGATGGCAGCGGCCTTGGCTTCGGAATCATCGGCGGAAGAAGTACTGGCGTCGTCGTTAAAACAATCTTACCCGGCGGAGTTGCCGATCGTGTAAGTATAAGCTACGAATTAAACATACATTAATAAAGCACTGATAATTACCGAGATTGGAATCTATTTTAAAATTTAGAGTCTTTAAAAGTTTAACCGGCTTTCATACTGCAAATCTCTGCAAACGAAAATTCAATTCAATTTATACACGTAATTAGAAATCTCTATGAGTTTAAATATAAAGCTACACTGTTAGAAATGTCATTAATTTTAAGAACAATTTAAGAATGTTATGAAGTTTCCTTACAAAAGCGTATATTAAATTTACGAATTTGTTATTAAATTTAATGTAAATGTGTATTAAATTTCAGAATTTTCTTTAAATTTAATATACATTTACATTAAATTGAAACTAAAAAGTACAAATTAAATTAAATTTAATAATTGGTTTTGAAGTTTGGCTGACATTTTTTTAACAGTGTACGTATTAGTTGTATTCCTCTTTTAAAATAAACGTGTGTGTAATTGATTGAATCAAAATAAATTAAAATTTTACTCTTACATATCCTAAAAAAAGAACGTTTAAGTAAAAGTCCTATACAGTCCGCCATTTAACTCTCGGATAGAAAATTGCGAAAGAAAGATTGCCAGCGCGAAGGTGATGAAATCATCTGCAAATTTCCTTCCCCTAGCTAGTGTTTTAAAGTGGCTGTCTACTCAGGTATGCTCCATCGAGCGGAACGGATGGTAATCAGAAGGGACCGCGTCTAGCGAATGCGTGAAGGAAGTTCTCCGGCCAACTTTAAGATGGTTTCTCAAGTCATGCCTGAACAATATGGAATTGAATGTTGTCACGTACTGTTACATATTCCAATATTTCCGACCGAAAGTGATCTGTTCTTTTATCTCGTCGAATATACATTTATGATTGAACATTTTTTATTCAATGTGCGTTAAATTATTGAATTTTCTTTTGACTTCGAGCCATACCCAAAAAATTGTCAATCCGTCTTTTAACATTTTGATGTAATTAAAATAGAAATTTATCGCCAAATACGAAGTACCAATCGATTTTGTACCAGTCGAAGCTTTTCTGCAAAATAATTCAATTCACTAATGTCATTGAACCGTTCGAATGTTTCCAGGACAATCGGCTTCAGAGCGGAGACCACATCTTGCAGATCGGCGATGTCAACCTACGAGGTATGGGAAGCGAGCAGGTCGCCGCGGTGTTGCGCCAGTCCGGAACCCATGTGCGCCTCGTCGTCGCCCGACCAGTCGAGCCCACTTCCCCCGACTATCAGGTGCGTAAGCTGACGTCTCTCGCTCTCTCAGTTGGATTATTAGATTCTGAATGATTTCAATTTCCGGCTTAAAACTCTTTTCAAGTGCCTACTTAGGTCGCATTATAAACTGTTGGGACTTAACACTTTTTAAATTTTAAATGTATTTACATTCGTTTATTTATTTTTTTCTCTTGACTTTCAGTTTCCGTATCATTTTCGAAGTATATTTTACATAATTCAAGTAAAATATAAAAGACAAATTTATTACCTGTGCGTCATACTTCTATTTGAATGTAATTACAAAAGGACTTATTTGCACATCATTCCGAATTTAAATGACAAAATCCACTATTTATAAAATATTTTAAACTTAACACACTGTTCCGTTAAAAGAGGTTGTTAAAACGAACAAAAATTTTCAGAGTACTGTCAGGGACAAATATGGAGTGAGTTTAAGATCAGAGTACTGGACAAATTTAGATGTTTCCTAATACGCTTACAACATTTACATGCACATAATTTATTACTCTCATTTTTTTTGCTTCAACAAAAAAAAATATTTATTTTAATTTGCTTCAAAGTTTAAGAGGCTTTTTCATTTTATTTTGCTGTTCATAATGTCACTACTAGTATCCTGCACGCTGCACTTGTACATATTGCTTTAAAACAATTCGTGTACGTACATAAAACCGTTTTTTACCCCTTTTCTACAATTAATTTTTCAAAGCCACCATTCAGTTTTTTATATTTTTGTGCATTTTTTCTTGTTATAAATGTCATTCGTCTGCACACCTATACATAACGTGAGACACTTCAAATGTTGTTGCAACATGTTTTAAATACTTTTTTTTTGCGTTCGCAAAATTCTTTCACACAGAACCAAAATTTTTCACAATTATATAACTTTTTTAAAAAAAATTAAAGAACAAAATAATTTGCAGAATTAAAAAACAGTTTTATTTTCACGAATTGAATTAAAATTACAAAATATTAGCTTAGCTTCTAGGAAGTGTCTTTAAACTTCATTTCACCTCTAGAGCCAATAAAACTTTAAACATTTTTACGTAGTCAAAGTTCAAAGAATAAAAAAAAACTGTTCTAGAACTAGCTTTAGCTTAGAGGACAATTAGTAAATCAATCGTCCAAACTTATTGCTTTGCGGCAAGCATTAAACTTAATCTCAGCCAAGAGATGCAATTACTGTCCGAAAACTATTTGGACCATTACTCTTGGCCGCTTGTCTAACGAGATAACATTTGTTAGCCGTGATACCGACAATATAGATGAGT
This sequence comes from Ormyrus thymus, assembly GCA_035582935.1. NCBI lineage: Eukaryota > Metazoa > Arthropoda > Insecta > Hymenoptera > Ormyridae > Ormyrus > Ormyrus thymus. The sequence goes on from JAWWEM010000044.1 coordinate 11,735,732, forward strand.
TTCACGTGCAGTTACAATTTAGTGCTATTATTTTTCTACAATCGTTATACGAACGGCGCAATTGCAGCCCGAGAGCGTGTAATTTTTCTTTTTCTCCGTGCCCGACAACAGGCGCTCGGCACTCACGCTCCAATTGTGCCGACGAAGATCCTCGGCGACCCGGAGGAGCTGGACAGACACCTGCTGCGCTGCGGCGCCGACGCTCACAACCTCCGGCGCGCTCAGGAGGCGGGATTCGACAACGGCGGCGTCTTCGGACCCGGCGCAGACTTGGACGCGCACGTTAGTATTCATTTGGTCGTTAATTTACACGCTACGAAGTAACTTTTTTAATTAAAGCGCTTCTTCTCCGAGAGTCGCGAGTCTGAATAAAGTTTACTCGAATGTTTTTTGCGTAGAAATATTTCCTAATTATCAAGTAATTAAAAAAACAGATTACTCTGCTTTATGTTTAGATACATGCAATTTTGCAATTTTGTTTAAACTAATTTTGAAATGTGTACTGCGGGTGTCTTGAAAGCTTTTTTTAAAGTTTGTCGACATGGAAAAACTACTTTAATCAGAAAGTTAATATAACCACTAAAGATTTTAAACAACTAAAACACTAAATTTTTGCAAAGATTATTAAGAATTATTTACTCACTAAAGAATTTCACGGTTACGCGAATTAATCCTGATTTTAATTTCCCACCACAAAAGCTTCGAGAAAAAGAATAACTTTAATGGCTCGGCTAGAAAGAATAAACCGCTAAATGGAATTTCATTGAAGCGCAAAAAGCCATTTTCACCATAAAATCCGCATTAAAACGAGGCCATTTCACTTGCCTTACAACCCACTCGTTCTCCGCGCTCCGAGCTTTCACGCTCGATCACGCGTTGTTCGTCGCGCTCAAATGTGCGCGCGGGCATTGTTCTTAACCACTCTGAAACTCTCCCGGCACGTCTCTCGTGCGTGTGCAGGGCCGCTCGAGCCTCATCATGGACGCGGCGCGCAATCCACCGATCATCGGCACAGCGGTGCCGGGCACCGTGCCGATCACCGATCTGCCCGTCCTCTCCATGGAGACGATCGACGTCAAAGCCCTGCCCGAGATGGAGAAGTTCACCGTCGAGCTCAAGAAGGACAGCTGCGGCCTCGGCATCACCATCGCCGGCTACGTCTGCGAGAAGGGTAAGGCGCTGCTGGAGATTCTTTACTTAATTTAGATCGTCGTAGTGTAACAAAAATTATTACCACTCTTCATCCCGTTTAACGCTGAATAAAATTCCAAGTTTTAATAAAAAGCGCTCTTCTACAGAGTGCGGATAGAATATTGAATTATGGATGCTTTTGCATATTTCTTAAAATTTTTCAAATTTTACAATACATTAAAAAATAAAAAAATATTGCTCAAAGAAACTGTTTTTTTTTTATGTTTGCAGAGGAACTATCGGGGATTTTTGTTAAGAGTATAAGCGAGGGTAGCGCTGCAGATCTGAGCAAGAAAATCCAGATAAACGACCGTATTGTAGAGGTAAACGGCCACTCGTTGCAGGGTTATTCGAATCACGAGGCTGTCGAGGTATTGAGGAGTACCGGGCAAACTGTCGTTCTATGTTTGGAGAGGTATTTGCGTGGACCGAAGTTTGAGCAACTTCAGCAGGCGATTGCTGCCAGTGAATCTGGATTAATTCAGCCGAGCTCACCCTCTATTACCAGCTTGCCCACTTTTCCTATAAGTGCCGTAAGCATATATCTTTATCGGGCTCGATTTTTGGCTTGTCTGAAGCTTTTTTTTTATAACAGTAGATGCATTCTTTAGTTTAATTTCTTTTTGTGTGCGCAAATGTGTGATAAAATGCAGAGATTTTAATTTTTTTAAATGCTTTTTTCAGGATGGCGATACGACATTAGAAATCGAGCCAGAGGGTGAATCGCACACCACGGTTGATAGCGCAGTTTTGCAGGAAATCGATCGAGATGTTTTGATGGGTGATTTAGATGAGGTCACGAACGTTGAAGCACTTCTTAGTGATCCTTCTACCGAAATGACACCAAAGATTGAAGCCGCTATAAAAGCAAAATGGCAAAAGATCGTTGGTCCGGAAATCGAGATAGTGGTATGCTTTTTAACTACATCCTTTTCGCTCAAGCGTACAGGAAATGATTTCATTATCGATTTCTTGTTACTGCTTAGGTGGCTCAACTGAAGAAGTTTGCTGAAGGCAGCGGTCTTGGGATTAGTTTAGAAGGCACTGTGGACGTCGAGAATGGACAAGAAGTGCGCCCTCATCACTATATTCGATCGATTCTTCCAGAAGGACCTGTTGGACAAAACGGTATTTTGAGATCAGGAGATGAACTACTGGAGGTATGAAAGTTATTATACTAATTTATAATTATTAATTCATGAAAAGAATCTAATAACTAACGATTTTCTGCATTTATTGTTAAATAGACATTACAATTTTTAAAAAAATGTAATGGCTTGCAGGTAAATGGTTACCGATTGCTCGGTATCAACCACATGGAAGTCGTCAGTGTATTAAAAGAACTGCCTATTCACGTTCGAATGGTCTGCGGAAGAAATATTGCTTCTCAAGATCCACTCTGTCCAATTGATACTGCCCAGCATCAAGCAGCCTTCCAAACAAGGGTAAATAAATTTACTTTTTCTTTATTAGTAATTCACAATATTAAAATAAAACTCTTTGTTAATAAAATTAATTGAATTTCAGAGCATACTCGGTGGCTCTCTTCAAAATTTATTACCAACATCGGATCGTTTGGTAAAAGCGAAATCAGATGGGTCTTTAGCTTCGACGACAACGACAGCAACCGTGACTGATGCTAGTCTGAATAAAATGAAATCTCGCTCCTTGGAACCTTTGACTGGACTAGCGATGTGGAGCTCCGAGCCACAAATCATCGAATTGGTTAAAGGAGAGAGAGGCCTTGGGTTCTCTATTTTGGATTATCAGGTAAAGCACTCAGATGCAACAAATAAATTCGACTCTTTTATTTCTTGTAAGTTTTTGGTAATCAAAAAATTAGTCGAACGATTAATTTTTGATTATACATTTTATTTATTTTGGCGAATTATTTTATCAAACATTTTTTAGAATAATTGGCTTCAAAACGAAAAGAACACAGCACAATTTCGCCGAGTAAGTATTGTCCGATTATTCGGGCGTTTCATTAAACAGGTATATATTACATTAATTTGGTACTTTTGGTACTATTACGTATCCGGCGAAATCGCGCTATGCGCCCTTTTCATTTCCGGATCTTCAGTTGTACCCTATAAAGTTTTCAAAATTTTTATACAATTTCATCAAATCTTGTTGCCTAGAACATCGTGTAATTTAGCATTCGCAATACTGCCATTTGCAGGATCCAATGAACCCCAATGAGACTGTGATAGTAATAAGATCCCTCGTACCGGGCGGCGTTGCCCAAGTCGATGGCCAGCTCATACCGGGCGACCGATTGCTCTTTGTAAACGACATCGCTCTTGAAAATGCAACACTGGACCAGGCTGTGCAGGCACTCAAGGGCGCACCGAAGGGCGTTGTACGCATCGGTGTGGCGAAGCCTCTTCCCATACCCGATAGCATTGCACAGGTGAGCGAACAGACCGATCGGGTTGAGTTTAAAAAAGACGTAAGTCTCACTCCAATAATGGACAGCCATAGACAAAGGCTCGAATACTTTCGCGAGAGAAAGATTAATGTCATACAAGCGCCAAATCACATGGACTTAATAGAGGGCTTACAACATCAACATAATCTTGTCAAATCTGAAAGTTTTTGAATTTTAATCACATAGTTTTAAGTTTCTTTTGATGAACAAACAATATCGAAAGTAAGAGTTTAAGCTTTTATCATTCCTTCGACAATTTGCGAATTTAAAATGTACATTTTTTAATGATTTTTGCATGTACTTAAAATAATTGATCTTATTTTTCGAATTTTCAATTCAAAATATTTTGAAGCATTTTTATTTGAAGAAAATGCTCATGTACTTACAATTTAAAGAATATTTCATTAAGTTCTTATAAAAAATTTTTAATTTAAGCTTCTTGTAGGTATTTTAAATTTTTTATTATCTCTTTACTTTGGATATTGTTTTTGCAACAATCAATCGTAAAAGACATGATTATTAATATCCGTGTTATGTATTATTTTACTGTCATCTTACGCAGTATCTTAAATTCTTTGCTAAGGCTTTCTATGATTAAATTAAAAGCATTGAATGAAGCAATCTAATGATATTATTTGATACGCCTTGGATAGCTTGCTTTGAAAATGTTACGTGACAAATCGTGAGTAAGTTCTATTTAAAACTATATTTATGATTTTTTTTTTCAAGAACTTTTTAAATTTATTCACTACTTTACTTTTTTACTTTTTCAAAATTCACTGCATGCTATCCCAGGTAGAGAATCTAAGAAACTTAAAGCAGACAGAATTTTAAAAAGTCAGTATTATACAATACGTATTCAGGTTCAAAATGGGATTGATAATTTAATTCTATTCAAATGTGTGAAAATAACGGCAAAAGTACTGATTACTGATTAATAGCTCATTTTATTTAAATTAATTTTAGAAAATGCAAGCAATAATCAAAACTGCTAAATATATTTACAGTATCGATAAGGAATAATTTAATAATATTTAAAATTTTTCTTTATCTCAATTATTGTATATTATTTTTATATTGAGATTTTTAACTAGAATGTAATTAATTTTAAATTTAAGATTTTTTAATTCTTACCTACACCTTTAACATTTTAGTAAATAGCGATTCATTCGTTCATACTACATAATTTTAAATATTTTATAAATATTTTGCCATAAGATTTTCTGAAATTATTGTATATATTATATCAGAAATCAGTATAAAAAGGTTTTTAAAATTTTAAAATTGATATATATTGTTTTTAAACAGATTCAGGAAGAAAGGTTTTATATTTGTAGATACACTTTCATCATTTATATTACATTTATTTTTATTTGTACAAATCACATCCTGCATAATCGATATTTCATGTATTTTTCTTATTTGTGCTTATGTTCTTTGTGTTTTGCAATCTTACAAATTTACTTTGTTAAGTGTGTTTAGTTTGAGAACCAACGCATGCCTCGATCAAAGAAGCTGATCGTTGTGCCTTTTTATTGTTCAATGTAGCACATAACATTTCTGCTTGTACGTGTTGCAAATCAAATTTTTATAAATGTTGAAACGAAAGCAGGAGTATCAAAGTAAATTTTTGTAGCATAAATTTTATACGATATTGTCGTCAGTGTTTAAATTTATTTAAGTTCTTTATTAAAATGATATTTATTTAAAAACGAAAAAAACAAATGTAGAGTACTATTACATAAATTTAAAGTAAATAATTTTGAAATAAGGGGCTTGAATATTTGAAAATTGACGGTACTTAAGGATCAAAAATAAGATTGATTGCAAGCTTGTTAAAGTGATTGTTAATATTTTTTAATCAAATGGACCGCACTTTTTTGTGAGTCACGTCTAACGTATAAATTTCACATCTATACTTGCAGCGAACTTCTGAAGCACTTTGTAAAGCAATGTGATGAAATTGCTTATGTTCTTTTTTTTATGAAACACCGAATAAATCCGCGGCAATCTGTATTTTTCACGAAACAATAAATAGGTTATTGCACACAATATTTTCTTTGGTTTATTCAACACCTTTTATCTCACCATTCACCGATTTATTTTTTCCTTACACTTTCTTTTTAAATCATACATGAAAAATTTTATCGAGTTCAAATAAATAACTACTTTAATAGCACGTAACATTTTATAAAATAAAGTTAATGAATTTGTTTATTTGAATTCAGCTTTTTAATAAAAATGCTTTGATAACTGTGTTTTATGTTTTTATCCACAAAATTCACCCAATAAACATTTTTGTCACCATCCGTCAAACCCTTCTTGCTGAATAATTTGCAAATCAATCAAATTTCTTTCAGGGTGTTTATGCAATAACCAATAAACATAACTGATAAATAAGCAATGAATGTTAAAACCGAAGCTTATTTTCGTACGCCTATTTAAAATTACTTATTTACGAAAGTCGAAGATATTTTAATTTTTTATTTAACGTAGAATTAAGGAACGTCCGCTACATTTTCCAACGTAACTGTTATTTGAAGCAGAGGAAGTCTGAGCAGCGGGAACCACTTAAGGAAAACGTCGAGTGTATATAACGCGACAATTTTACTGATGCTTTTTGTATATTAAAGAAAAAAAATCAAGTATAACGTGTAACATATGTAGCTGAAGCACGATTTCGTTTTTTCCAGAGATCTTTTCTTCGCTTTACGCAACTGCGATGAAGGCCCTCGAATCTGCCTCGTCGAATTAACATATAAATACATAAATTTCTTACGTAACGTTCTTTTTTCTTCTATCAGAGTTTTCTTACTTTAGCCGCGCTATGGGCATTACTGTAATGTAGGTTTGGCTAATCGATCGTTTAATGAACGTCACGTAATTCCGAATCTCCTTAATGCGCCAGAGCCTTTGGATTAGTACGCCGTACTATGTACATATGTATATGTATTGCTTCTTGCCTATAAGGATATACATAACATGTATTCACGTATAATGCTAGGCTTACAATTAGAGCAAAGTGCTATTGCACCGTATATATTAAAATACTAACAAACCAACCCGCAGATGCAGCAACATATAAATTTTTGTTTTTATAACATTTCCAAATGTCTTGATCCCTATCAAGATTCGTTTAACAACAACTAAATTCTACCTTAATTTTTCCCGCATTTTTTTCTGACAATCATTTTAATGATTATATTTTTATTTTTTACTTTTTATATGCCACAATGATGTTTTTCTGTAAAATGCAAAGTGAAACAAATATTTTTTTCTTTTTTTCTTCTTACTATTTTATTTATACAAGTATACCTCATCCAACAGTCTTTGTAACGTTTGACGTATTACTAATCGAATATCACGCAAAAACAAAAAAAGAAAAGGTAAATCGCGTGAAAAAAGAATTTAAAAAAAGTCGTGCACGATTCTCTCGAGAACGTCCTTCTGGTTTTTGTTCGCATCTAGTCAGGAACTCTACCAACATGTGTAATAAGAAATACCCGCCGGCGTTTAACCGTTGCACTAACCGAATATCGAGAATCGCTTTCGACCCATTTTCTGCGTCTCCAGAATTCTCTAGAGTCGGAACAAATGGGGAAAGAACGAGAGAAAGAAGTAGGGAAGATATAGACGATATATACAACCTCAAGCAGCCAGTCGATAATAGACCCTTGAAAGTGCAAAATGAATTTCGCTCTCAAACAAGGAGAGAGAGAGAGAGAAAGAGAGAGAGAGACAAAGCAAGCGCAGGTGTCTGCGAGATAAAGAAAAATAGGGTTTTCGGCCCCTTTCCCTCGTCTAACTCGTATAACTTATACACAGATGCGGATATTGTTTGGTGAATAGGGGGCTAGTTTTTATACCCTCTTATGCTCGATTCCTTCAATGTTTCAAAAAAAAAAATGTGCGCTTCACGAGCTGCGGAAGTTTTATTTGACGAAAGATCTCGCGAGGGCGAAGAACTATCACAACTTTTGCCCGCAAATTACGAGATATTCTTTGCAAAGATAACGAACTTCTTGCCTCCCGTTTACACTAAAATTGCAAAAGTTAGCTCACTTATGGCAATGAATGAAGTAGCTGTCCTTTCGGTTGTAACAAAGCATGTATCGAAAAAGTGATGATTATAATACGAGCAGAGTTTTAATGTACAAGAGAATAAAGCGGAACGATGAAAATACGCGATTCTTTCAGTGAGTACCTTAGAGGTAGGTATTATTAATAAAGTAGTGAATTCTAGAAAAAAAAAATGAAACAGTATTAGTGGATCATATAGCTCTAAACAACGTTGCAACAAAAAACATACCAATAAATCAGTTTAATAACACAGTTTAAACATAAATATACATCATCAATTTAAATATTCAGTTAATTAAAAAGAGAGATTAATAACTGTCAACAAGTAGTATTTGAAGCTTAAAAATAAATCATTTAGTCAAGATTGTATTATTGCTAATTTAATTAATTTTTTTATATTTACGCTTTTAGGTAGTTATGTGTTAGTTTCCATCAATATATAAATAATTGGTGCAACATGATAGAAAGTAGTAGCTTTTCACTGCTGAAAGTAATGAAAGCTCTAAAGTTACCATATCTGCAAAAATTTTCTTAGAAGAAAATAATTGAGAACCCAACACCACAATCATTCACATTTACATTTTGAATTGAAAATTTTGTATTATTAATTTTCGAAACTATCTAAAATAATGGTATAATCCTTACTATACTATTGTTTATGTTTAAGAAACCTTTTATAAATTATGTAAGACTCATTTTGCATAAAATATTATTAAATTTATACACTCTTATTTTCTATTTTTTTTTTTTAATTTGAATGCCTACATTTAGAATATTTTTCACTATGCAATGACTGATCGCTTATTTCAATTTACGCCTTTAAACGTCGCACAAATTTTTATAAATACAACAAGTGCTTTTTCAGATTTCAATGTTTGCAGTAAGTCTTTGAAAGAAGAATTGATCACGTGCGAAAACAAAAAAAAATGTGTCATAATCCCGATGTTGCCCGAGCGGATTGCCGTTAATTCTTATCCCCTCTAAATACGCTTGATTTTGACCGAGCCTAAAACACGTATACGCATTACTTTTCAATTTTACTATACTATAAGTACTTACTAATATAGCAAATTAACTATACTGCATTGGAAATAACGTATGCATTTCTGTCTATATTTCACTGTCATTCTAATTCGGCTGAAGCTCTAAAACTCTACGCCTTCGCTTCTCTTTAGCATTATACTTACGTGTGTCTGTGTACTTTAAATAATACTAGTAGATAGTTTGAACATATGTAACAAGCTTTGGGGTGCGCGCTTCTCGGAACTTAAGAGTTTCCCGCTGCCTCATCCTCCTTCAAAACTTTGTTTCTAATTTTTTTTTTTTTTTTTTCATTAAAAACTACTGTACTAGAAAAATAAAGTGGTCGATGCAAAAATTTCTAAAAAAAATAAAAAAGAAAAAGCTCAAACTGTTGAATTACTCTATGCTTTGAATTGATTGAGACTGTTATTTCTCTGGACTACTTTAGCAGTAGAAAAACGAATGATCATGAATGAGATACAAGAAATACAAATCAATTAATGAAAAAATAATGAATCTGACGTCGACTTGAACGGCGGTCCTAACTTTGGAATTCTCTTGCTTTTCAGAACAACTTGTAAACGCCAGAGACGGATCGCGGAAGGATAATCAAACTTGATTACAACCACTATGACCAAATAAACGCAATATATCCTTATGGTGTCAGTTTTACCAGTACTACGATATAAATATAAGTCACGTTAATAAAGACGAAATTATTGTACATATCAATCTGGTATACATTGCTTAACATACCCCGATGATCCTCTCATTTTTTTTTTTTTTTTTTTTCAATTAAATCATTAAAGTTAAAGAGGATTCGCGCGCGAACGTCGAATAAACTACATATCTGTAGAACTAAAGTTATGTACCTAAAAAAAAAAAATAATTCCGACAAAATAATATCTAATCGGTAAGTACACGTTCACTTACTTACACTCCCCTAAACCACGTAATAAATTTTCAATACCATGCAGTATTTGTATTTTTGAAATGTCATTTCTCTTCTGGATAAAAAATTTTCTAGCATATTTAAGGACTGTTTAATTTACTTTGAATCAGTTTGGTTTCATTGCAGTTAATGATGTTTCTTTTTTAATACCACTGGCATGTATGTATAACGCGCACCTTAAAATTGTCATTCACCACATTAAATTGATGTCATTTTATGCAATATACGAATGTTATGCTGAATTTTTTCACGTTATTACTTCTACTTACCGTTTAGTTCGTTTTTATTACAATCTCTCCAGTTTGAGTGCTGTTTTTACAATCGCCAAAAATTAGTGAAACTCTACCTAGAAGTTTAGCGATTTAGACACCCATAAAACTCACGAGGAATAGCTGCGTAATTTTTTCAAGAAACTAAAACACGCGCACATATAAAATTGAATAACAAACGGATTGAAAAAAATAATGACCAAACAGTTTCCATCCAGAGACGTTCCAACGAAGTTTATACTACCTGCAGCTTACCGTAAAGAGTACGAAAAAGACCCCAGTATCCAAACGTTCAAAAGACGAAGAGAAAGCGGGGCTCGTTAATCGCAAACTTGACCTTGCAATCCCAAGGCGCCCGCGGGGAGCTGAAAAATCGCGAACATTTTCCACGCCGCGGAGAAAAGCGAAAAGTAGCCAGACTCCCGTTTACGCTTGAAATCCAGGGCCTAGAAGCGAGAAAGAGAGAGATAGATAGAGAGAGAGAGAGAGAGAGAGAACAGAACGAGCAAAACAACGAGCGGCACGCGCGCTGAAAAGCTCTGCGGCCGGGCGCGTAACGAGCTGCATTGTGCGAGCCGCGCGCGGGCCAAAGAGAGCACAAAAGCCCCCGGTGCGCGCGATGTACGTCAATTGAAATTCTCGAAACGAGCCGTGTTCTCTTTCTCTCTTGCCTCGATTCGCGCTCCACGAGAGAGCCCAGGGTCATTTGGAGAAATATGTCGATCGGGCGCAAAGAGAGGCAGTCGCCCATATTTCGGCTCACGTAATATCGTCACCTACGGATGCTTAAGCGCATACGCCCGATTGCATAAATTCTAGCGTGGTGCACGCTGTCCTTCGGACGTCGGCGTCGAATTGGTTTTCTTTTTTTTTTTCTTTCTATTTGCCGAGGCGTGCTTGAGCGTAACGTGTGGTTAAATGTACAAATGCGTTTTCTTTGACAATTTATGTGTTAGCCGTAAATATTGCCTGATTGAATGCCGTCCGTATCCACAGGTGACCTTTTAGAAAAGTGCATTTTATCGATGTGTGTATTTCATTCGTTACAGTGGACATTTATTTATTTTTCTTTTCTTTTACGTTGAGTGCGTTAAGGCCATGCAGATTTTATTTCGAGCGCAGTTATTCAAAAGCAACGTCAGTGCGTACACAAGTTATTGATGATGCGCTAACTCCTTTACTGAAATTATGTCAACGCGATAATGTTAAGCAGCGCATGCGTTTACATGTAATTATTTTGCAGGATATGTTGTACATTCATTCAACGCGTATTGCGAATTCGGTAAACTGAAAATTAAACATTGTTCTCGTGGGATTGTGCAGTGATCGTCTCCACGGGCGCATTAAATTGTGCTAATTCATAAATTCAGCATAAAATACACATCCGTACTTGGGCATACGTCGAAGCCCTCTTTACTGAAATGTGAAATGAAAAGTAATTACTTGGACCCAGAAGCCAATTATTTGGAACGCTAAAATGTCTGCGCGAGTAAATTACACGATGCATTACAAATATTTAGCAGATGTACGTATTTGATAGTGAGCCTTGTATTAGGTTAAAATTATACGCAGTAAATGAATCACTCCTTCAACTTACACTTTAAAATGCATAAATAAATCCGATCTCTTTTTAAGTGTATGGAATCCAGTTACGGCATTGATTGAAAAAAGAAAAGTAAACATTTACTAGGATGAAAGACAACGTCAAACTGTTACAAAGTCATTTATTATAATTTCGTTTTTGTTTTAAGCTGCATCTGCGCATAACGTATTTTCATAAATTTTTTTTCTCTTTTTACCTGGTTTTCAATCCAATTTTAAATTAAAAGACGGGTTGGACAGCTTATTATTTTAAGCTAAAAATACTTCATTTTTTCAAACGTAAACAAAGAATTGTTTAAAAGAACAACTTTTAATGGTCCAGTCATCCAGTTTTATTGAAAATAACGACAGCGTAAGGTTTCCAATAATTTTTGAACAAACATTAAAATAACTCTAAAATAGCTTTATTTAAATTAAACCAATTAATAGCCGAATAAAAAAAAATCACATAAAAAATTGAAAGCGACAATTTACGTTGAAAAGTCTGCGCGCAGGCAGCTGAAAATATTTTCACCACCTCGTAAGAAAACGCGAGTCATTATTAAAATTTCCCCAGCCTTGATTAATCGCGAAGCAGGACGAGAGCAAGAGAGAGAGGGAGAGAGATTAGAAGCGCGCACGCCGAAAACTGAAAATAAAGTGAACGCTGCCCATCTAGAACGGCCTCGCGCGAGAGCGGTGTGCGCGCGCGGTGAGAAAAAGGCTTGTGAGCCGCCGCGCGGCGCGGTAAGGCTTGCCGAAGCGATTCCGCTTCTGCTCGTCACTTATAAATTACCGGCCGCCTTTGAGGGCCGCTCGTCCGGAGGAGATCTATTCAATTTCATAACCGGCGCTCTCGCGCGAGAGAAGGACGCGTTAGGCTCTCCCGTCGATATTCAGCTCGCGCGCGGGCTGCAATTTTCGCCGCGACATCAGATCCGCCGGGAGAGCGCCTCTTCCTCTGCTTTTGTCGAGCTAATGTGATCGGGTTCGGAGGGGGCGGAAGTGCCCCTCTTGCGATTCGCCGCGTTTCGTTCCCCTTTTCCCTCTGCTTTTCGTCGCTCTCCGTCGCGCGCGCGCCGGGAGAAAGTTTGCCGAGGATTTTGCTCGACTGCGCAATTTCGAACGAGCGGAATTGAAGAATCGCCGATGACTGCTTCCGTTCGGATTAATTTCGCGCTCGGGAATTGAGGGGGACAGGTCGGGGAAGGCAAATAGTTACTCAAGTTCGGCGAACGCGGTTGGATATTATAATTATGCTTATATAGAAATTAATTTTAAAAAGTGCATTAAAAATTTCAGAGAAAAGTGCTAAATGTTTTTATGGCGGACGAAAAATACGCGTCACCTAATTGCAAAGTTCCATCGCGTATCTCAAAATTCAAATAATTACATAATTTGACGGCATTCTGGACTTTTATCTTTCAATAATCAAATTCCATTTATACGCGCACAAAAGTATTCTCTCGGTGCGCTGCGGGAATAATTTTGAAATGGTACATTTTTGAGTAATCTTGAGAATGAAACGAAACGCTTTCTGCCTCGCTGCACTGTGTCTTAGAATAGCGTAGATTTAAAGCCGCCCGAATAAGAGCGAAAGTATGGCAAGAAAGCATTAAGGAAGTAGAGAAAAAAGCGAGAGAAAGACAAAGAGCGCGACATCTCTCGCAGAGCGGGGCCCAGAGTGTTTGTAGAGCAAATAAGAGAGATAGAGAAGTAATGAAAGGGAACAAGAGGATGGATTAAAGTAGAGAATCTTTTTGTCCTTTGCTCATGTCCCGTGACGACACTCGAACGCTACGAACAGCGCTTGACTCAGATCTGCATAGTCAGGCGTAGTAAAAGTTTACCGGACAGCGACGCCACCGACCACGTTGCCGATCTCAACGATTTTCTCTCGTCCCGATCAGGTGAGAACTTTTCCTAACTTTTTAGCGCGGCGGTGCAGGATGTATTACTTAACTTTGGTCACTGTGTCACGATCTAGTTTATTCTGTTTTGAAACACGGTAGAATTTTTAAACGATATTCAAAGGTAGGGCGATCGCACCAGTAGATGGACGCTTAAGGATTTTTATACTTTGTATTAAGCAGATTTTTATGCGTATTTGTTATTTAAAATAATGCGTAAGCTTTTTGAATGCAAGGAACTTCAATTTATCAGTAAATGCATACCAGACGTGTTAGGAATACTTGTTTAAATTGAAAATTTGCAAAAATTATGCGAAAGTCGCGTATTACCAGTAGATGGACAGCTGCCAATCATTTAATTAACTAGTCCATCTATTGGTATTATAGGTTATACATAGAAAACCCCCAGTAGATGGACACTTTTTTTGAAGATACTTAGTTTTATGTTAAATGGACATTTGTTGATAAGTATCAGCTTAAATTTTATTGTAGTAAACTTCTTTGCAATTAAAATTAAAGATCTTACTTAAAAAATAATTAGTTTGATAGATATAATAACTTATAAAACTGTCCATCTACTGGTGCTGTCCATCTATTGGTGCGATCACCCTGCACGAGAGTCTTCAGACGCAAGAATCAAATTGTGCAAATGATCGCTTTTGAGAAAAAGATCAATTTGTATTTGTTTCAGTGATTGCGATTAAATTTAGTAAACACCATTTTCCGCATAAAACTAGATCCGTTTCATACCTTTCTTCAATTTCACAGTAAAAGAACACTCGGCTGTTCCACGACATCATATTTCCCGAATGCAAATCTGGCAATTAGAATTCACATTACACCCATTTCACATTTCCCGACATCCCCCGGGCGCCCGATCCCCAAAATCAAACTGCAACTCTGCATACGCCAACAGACCTGGCCGGTAATCCATAACTGTTGGGGAAAGGGGGAAAAAAGGCCGTCGGTCCTAACTCAAGCTCGCGATGTCGTCCTAGTCAGGGACGAGGGCGGACGAGCGCATGAATAATCCATTCGTCCACTTCAGGCGCGCTCTCTCCCGTTACAGGCCGGGGGGATACGAACACACGGACAGACGCGGAGCCGCTGCTGCGTCCGCGTCAACATCGCGTTAATTTCCCCAGACGTTCCCATTACCAATCCGCGGCGGCCGTGTTCCGCGCGTGTACTCGAGCCGCATAATCCGCTCCCGAGCAATCCCCGCCCGTCTGAGCAAGCCCGTCCCGCTCCGCATAATGAACTGCGCCGGTCGTCCGGTATTGCTTGTCATCATCGGGCGGACCGCCGCGTGCTTTTGCAGGTACGAGCGAGGCCGTCGCCGTAACGGAAGCAGCCGTCGCCGAGGGCCGAGACGCGGCGCTCCTCGGCTTGGAGAGCAGGAAGGACGAGGTGACGCTTATAAAGCTCACGCCCTTCCTCGTGGAGCAGAGGAGGGCTGTGGTCTGCGAGGCCAGGGAAGCAACAAGTGGCCACGATGCGCCGCCGCCGCCGCCGACGCTGCTTGTGGATCAGGCTGCGGACGCTCCCGAGCTGGTCCCTCAGGCGTCCGAAGAGACCGAAGCCCCGGAACTGCTCACGCGGGATGCAGGTGCGATTGCTTTTGGGGACTAGAGCTTGGGTTGCTTGCTTGATAAAAGTCACCGAGGAAGCAGCATTTGCCGCCCGAGTCGATGTGAAATATATTTTTAAGGAGTTCTTTATTCATCTGGCGTTTGGCCTGATATTTGATTTCAAAAATTCAAAAGTATTATATGGTTAACTTATTGTAACTTACATTCTAGTCATATTCGTTCACTTCAACTTTGCTGTGTTAATTCAACTTTTTACCGAGCCGGCCGTCCCCCGTTTAAAATCCACAATTTCTTAGGCCCTTTTGCGCAGCTTCTACAAGAGCCACCCCTAAAATTTAAGAGCCGTATCAAAACCCCCGAAACTCCGCTGCTGAATCTCAAAATTAAGCTTCCCTTCCGAAAGCCGTCCTCGAGACGAACCTCAGAAAATTACTTCCCTCCCTCAGGATCCACGCCCCCGAGACGGCGCAAGAGCATGCCGAGCTTCGCGGAGCCGAGCCAATCCAAGGGCGCGATGCGCAAGAGGTCGCTCGCCCAGGACGAGCCGGTCGACGCGGCGGCGGCTCGCCGTCGGAAGCTCCGCTCGCAGCTGAGCGTCGAGGAGGAGGCGGCGGCGCCGCTGTCGCCGGACGGTCGGCTGCACGAGGAGGACCGGATCGTCGTCTGCCCGAGCGACGGGGAGGCCGCCGCGGCGAGTCTCCTCGTGCCCGAGGTCGCCGAGGAGGCCGTCGCCAAGAAGCGCAGCTCATTGAGGAGGAGGCGCGAGGACCCGGCCGAGGCCGTTGTCAAGGACGCGACGGTGAGGATGTCCGTGCGGCTCGATTTCAAGATCGGTACCGAAGCGTTCACTTTGCTTTCAGGATCAAGCCGCGGCGCTGCCGACGGAGACAGTCAAGAAGACTGTGCGCATCTGTTCTGTCGAGGAAGAAATTCGCATCGAGAGCATTGAAAGCTTCGACTCGATAGATATAGACGAGAGAATGCCTTTTGCCGAGCTACAGGAGGTGCAGCTAGTCACGGCGAAGATACTCACTGCCGAAGAACTCGCTGATAGTATGACTAGGCGAGGTGAAAGTTTGAGAAGTTTATTGAAGGTAAAATGTTTCGCAATATTTTCTCGTGCAAGCTCAAAAAATTGTTTTGCACTTCGTTTTCGTTTTGTTTGTTATGAAAGTCAGATAAAAACAGTATTATTTTCTAGTATTAAAAAAAAAAAAACTAGAATTGAACTAAAAATTACTTTTTGAAGAATCGTCGATTTGCATCTGGGGAAGAAAACTTTTGTTGCATTTTTAATCAAACCAACTATTTGATTACAAGAGAAGTATACCTTCCGAATCGCTCTCCCGCGAATCTCTAAATAACCCTCGAGTCTTTACCTCCGAGGCATAAACATTCGTTAAAAACAAAAGTTTTCATTCCCGTAATTAAAACCAGTCGGCGAGAAATACGAGAACGCGGCGTAAGCCGACAAACAGAGAGCATTATCCTCGCGCGCTCTCTCTCTCCCTCGTTGTTGATGCTCCTCGGAGCAATGGAAGCGGCGCTAAGAACCTCGTTAAAACTTGCTCGTCTCTCCCTTACCCCCCCGACCCGCAGGAGCAGGAAGACACGGCGGCAGTGATCTCGAGGCTGGACACCCGGCTGCAGCTGCCCGCGAGCCTGAAGCCCAGCGCCTCGGAGAACGCGCTGCTGGCGGGCCGGGCCGAGGAGAACCGCATCTCCGAGAAGAACATCAAGCCGGAGATCCTGATGGACCTGTCGCGGGCGGCGGCCGAGGAGACGGAGGCCGAGCAGCAGCAGCAGTCGGACCTGCTGGGCGCGCCGAGGCCGAAGCGGAAGCTCAGCCGCGTCAGCAGCGACAGCGCGTGCCGCCTCGGGCCGGAGGTGAGGTTCCACCTGGGCGGCGGCGGACTCTCGGACGAGGAGCCCTCGTCGCTGAGGCACTCGCAGAGCGATCTCACCACCTGCGGCTTCGAGGACATTGCGGGCTCGCCGCTGACCGCCGCGCGGTCGGAGGTTCGGGTGCTCTTGGACGGCGCCGAGGGCGACGAGAGCGACTGGCTCGGTTGTCGGCACTGTCGAGAGGAGGACGAAGAGGGATTGGCAGACGAGAGGAGGCTGAAGATAGGAAGCGAAGAGGAGCTGGACAAACGGTGGAGGAGGTGAGCAGATCTCTTTTTAACTTGTTAAATTTAACGTTCTTGAGACGAGATCTTATTTTATGGGGTTAATGGGAGCAATTTTATTGAACGTTTTAATACAATAACAATTTCATACTAATAGACATTTATGGAAAATATGAATACCTAAATCACCTATATTTAACGTAAAAAGCTTGAATTTTTATTTTTACGTAACCCCGGCTTCAATTAAGCTGAAACAATAATCCTTTACTGAATCTGTAGATAAAAGCTAGATTTTTAGTAATTGGAAATTTAAACCGAGCTTCCTCCAATTTCGCATCGCACATCTCAATTGGGAGACACGAAAGTTCGAGAAATAATCTCAAGGCAAATCGATAACGAGAACTCGTATACAAGCTCTACGAGAAGTAAAGCTCGCATATTTCAAATGAAAATCAATCATTATTCGGGCGGCGACGCGAGGCAATCTCCCTCGCGTCGTTCTCCGCGCCGTGTAGCTCGGCAAAAGTTCCGGCGTCGCGCGTCGCGCGCGCACGCCCGCGTACACGGAGCGGCGACGCGACGGCTTCCTCGAGATTGCGACGCGCGCAAATATTCAGTCGGCGCTCGCGCGCGCGCGCGCTCTCTCTCTCGTCTAATTGAAATTCAATAACCGCGCTGGCGCGACTTCAATACGTTCAATTACCCCTATTAAGCCAAGGGAAGAAGAGCCGAGAGAGAGAGAGAGAGAGAGAGAGAGAGAGAGGAAGGAGGAAAAAGCAGAGAGCCAAATGAAATATAGGCCAATGAACCTATCATTTGCGTGAACACGAGCGCGACTCCGTTTACAAATGGCTTCCACGTTACTAAACTAACTCGGGCGGCTTGTTTACTTTTGTAAGCTCGTTAGGGGGGGGGGGGGCAGAGGGAGAGCGCAGAGCGCAACGGCTAGGGAGGAAAAGCAGCGGCGACGAGGACGAGGCACGATGCTGGAAACGTGCACTCGCATATGACGAAGCGGGCCCCCCTCGCCGCCCCAGCAAGCTCCCGCTTCCGCTTCTGAACTTATGCGGCTACGTCGAGCTTCGCCGTCTCCTTGAAAATTCGAACGCGATGATCTAACCGAAGGTCGGGGGGGCGGGGAGCTTTTAGTTTGGCTTTTACGGAGCGGGATTTTATTTGCCGCCGGGGGGGAGGATGCGGCTTACGCGGCGGAAAACCAGACGGCGCTCCAGCTTCCGTCGGGATTACTTTGTTTATTTGCCGCGAGGATTCTTGGATTCCATTTGTCGCGCCGCACTGGACAAATACGCGCTCGGTGTATAAAGCTCACTCGGTTAGTTATGCCCGCGGAGCTTTTTCATTTAAGTTCGTTAGGAATATGACGGCTATAAATTTATTTAATTTTACGTCTTGCCTTAAAATTCTGAAAGTATGTTTAATTAAAAGTTCTTTGTTCTTTTAACGACGCCATAAACTTAAAAAACCACGACCGCTTTCGATGAA
The DNA here is from genome assembly GCA_035582935.1 of Ormyrus thymus. Taxonomy (NCBI): domain Eukaryota; kingdom Metazoa; phylum Arthropoda; class Insecta; order Hymenoptera; family Ormyridae; genus Ormyrus; species Ormyrus thymus. The sequence goes on from JAWWEM010000044.1 coordinate 11,754,393, forward strand.
AATTTACGCTGGTAGCTACAGACCTAGTAAGACGTCACCCAAATATGCCTTCACTGTTCTACTATCAATTTTTAATCAATTTCCTATTTGAATTAAGTATCGCGTTATTATTTTTAAATTATATCCAACACAGCTCTACCTCATTCACTTTTACTGACTCGATTCTAAATTCAGATTAATTCGTTAAGAAAATACGAAGCATTAATCCCGACGTCGGGCATCAACGTCTTCCAACACTTCCGACCGGCGACTTGAAAACCTTCTAAACTTTCCTGCAAACACATTATTCGAAGCCACTCGGAACTAACCGCGTGTTAATTAATGAGCGCGCATAACGCAAGCTTCTTACAGCATCGGCGTTGTATCAAGAAAGCTCGCTCCATAAAAGGAGATAGTAATCAAAGAAAGCGCTTAATCACCGATGAAAAGCTCCTGCGAAAAAAAGGGCCAGCCTCGCCGCGGGGGAAGGGAAGAGGGGGGGGGGTGGGATAATCTCGTCCGCCTCGCTTCGTCAGCTTAAATGTTTACTCTTTTCAAAAAGTATGAAGGCACGCGCCATTAACCGCACGTATACAAGAGAAAGAAGAAGGCCGAGTCTCAGACGCCACATCGTCTGCTGCCGCGGACTTCCATATCGATCTGACCACCTACATAGCCGCCACATGCACGGCCCTAAGCAGCCGTGTTAGCTCGCGACGAAAACGGACACTTTGACGAGATTCATCAAGAGGGCTCGTCTCCCCCCTCCCCCCCTCTCTCTCTCTCTCAGTCTCTCAAGACGACTCGCCCCTCTCGCCGGAGCCCTCGGATTCGGGAAATTTCGACGTTCGCTCGGGCAGCGGCAGCTGCCGCTGCTACCGGCGTCGCTTCCTCCGCCGCGGCGACCTACATTCCTCGCAGCGCGGCAATTAAATGCCGCTCGGGGTTTCTAAAGTCACGCGCATAATCCAACCTAAATCCGCCGCCAAGTCCGGTCACATGGAAGAGAGCTGACGAATAATGCGGATATGCGAGCGCGCGTTTGTTATGACGAGGGGGTGGAGGCAGAAGGGGCGGGAGGCGGCTGGAACATATCGAATTTCCCCGAGCAGAAGACGACGATGAATTGTTGAGACTCGAGCCGCCCGCGAGGGACGACTTCGGCGAGAAAGAATGTCCTGCCGTTCGACGTGCTCTCGCGGACTCCGATTGGGAGGGAGATGCGCGAGGTGGCGACGATCGCGGATACGCGAGAGGAAGGTGTACAGCGGCGCGGGAGGTGACGCAGTCGCGCGCGCGAATCGAACGGTACGCGGCTTGTTTGATCAGCAGTATTTTCGCGTGAATAATTGCGCTGCGCTGGAAAAATGCCGTTTCGCTCGACTCTCTTATGCATGGACAGGCTTCGGCGCTAAAAAACAAAAAGAAAAAAAACACGAAAAAAATTGCGCGCTTTTGGGTGAAAAGAATTTTTATATTTATTGGGAGTCCATTACTTCTATTTATCGCTTGTTTCCGGACTGATAATTCGGGAATTCACGGTATTTTTTCATTTAGTGAGAATGTATATGCTATAAAATTTATCGAATTAATCTTCTTTATTTGAACAAAGAAAGGTTTTATTTATGTATTTTAATTAAGTAATATCTTATTCTTTGTTTTCTCGAGGTTGTTTGTAAAAGTTTCTACAGACATTGAATTTGAATAATTTTTTCTTCAACGCTGATTTAAAAATCAAGTTTGTTTAAAAGTTGGAAGCTTTATTTTAATTTGATTACTAGCGGGAACGTTTGGAGCATTCTATTTTAAAACAAACTTTAGTTGAACGGAGTTTAAATTGAGTTTCGTTGTTTCATTTTCAAAACAAAAATTGCTGTGATTACCATCAAGTTTATCTAAATTTAGGAAATATCAGTTCAGATTTTTAGAAAGTAATGCTTTGAAGTTAATCTCCTAATACATTAAAGATATTGGTTTTTCCAAAATTGGAGTACTTCGTTATTGTGGTCTTTTTAATTCAATTTAATATTCAGTTATTTTAAGAGCACTAAGCCGTAATTGCTTCACAGGTAATACTTTTTTAAATAAAATTTTTGCAAATATACATTTTAGAATAAACTATTACACTGAAAATTAAATTTCGTCCGAAGCATTAATGTTATGAGAATATTATCTTAAATTAAAACTTTAAACGTTGTAAACAACAGTTTACTCACGTTACTCAAATATAAGACTATTTTCTTTTCGTATTACATTTTTTGCAAGAAAATATCTCAAAGGAATTTCTTGATGTAATAAGTTTACGGTGAAATAAATACGGTTAAAATTCAAACAATTATTCTTGTATAAATAACAATTTTAGATGCAACATTTCACATTCTTTATATCTAAAAACAAAACGCTTTATTTACACCTTAATTCCAAAGTAATCACCTAAATCCCTACAACATTGCGCACTCGTAAAGGTCAAAAGTAAGAGCATAAGTTTACTTTAAAAAAAAGAGAAAAAAAAACATCTCAAAATTGGATGATCACGTAACAATGTAATATTACCCTTCCCGCGCCTAATTACAAAATGCATTCCCCGCGCCTCGCTCCCATTAGCGAAAAAATCTCTCCTTTTTACCCTCGGCCCTCCCTCCGCCTCCGCGGCTGCTCCCCCATTCGCGCGCGGCGACGCGCTGCCTCCGCCGGCGGCGACTTTACGTATTCCTAACGGCGGAGGAAGAGATACGTCTCCGAAGCCCAATGTATATACATGCGCGCGCGTCTGGCGGGAGAGCCTGGCGGGCGTTGTTTATTAGATCAGCGTAAGCCAGTTTGCAGCCGTGACGCACACAGCCAGCCAGGCAGAGAGAGAGACGCTTGCGCAGCGCAGGAATACCTTCGTGTGTCGTGTGTGCAGCAGCGGCGCTCTCTGCTCGCCTCCTCGCACGCACACGAAAAATCTCAGTTTCGCTTCTGCCTTCTCGTCGCTCGACTTTTTTCCGCGCGCGAGCCGTGTGCCCCGCAGCGACGCGATGCGACGTCGAGGCTCCCTCGGCCGGCCGCGAAAGCCCCGAGACTGATAGGAGGCCGCCCGACACAGCCGAAGGTAGCCGTACGCAAGTTGATTGGAGTGCAGGTGCTCGACGTGTGAGATCTTCCTGTTGACGAGGGGAGGCGAGATGTTTTGGGGCCCCGCGAGCTCGGATCACGTTTTCCTCTTGATTCGGCGCCATTGCCGCTGCTAAGCTGGGAAGGAACGAGTGCTTTTATGCTTAGGCTGCTTTTTGTTACGGGATAGTAAAGGGGGGAATGCACGGCGTTGTTACAGCGAAATATAAGGCACCCCGGCTATTGTAAAAAGTACAATTAAAGTAGAGCAAGGAGAATAAGCACGCGCAGTCTGAGCGTTTGTTTTAATTAAACGCCTTACTTGACAAATGCCGGCGTAGCTCGAGGGTGTGAAAAAAGCACCGTAATCGATTGCGCAAAAAACGAAGGAAAGCCGGTTAAATTCAAAGTTCCAATAGCCGCCGATGCCAGCAATAAACAGGCGAACGTGATCCGAGTTTAACGCGGCAAAAGTGACAAATGGTGGCGAACTATGCGCGAGCCAGCGTTTTTTCTTTTTGACGAAACGCGTTGCGCGATATGCCTTGGCTCGAACGAGATTGATGTCTGCGCTGTGCTCTCTCTCTCTCTGGTGCCACTGGAAATCATAAGTGGGGAAATCGCTTGGCTTCGAATTCGCGAGTTTCTGGTGCGAGATGATTTTGCAGCGGGCAATATATCAAGTGACGTAATTGCAGATGCATTAATTAAACGAACGGTTTATGATACGTACTCCCGGATGTGCCGTATAAAGATGTTTATGATTAGATGCTCATTAAGCGAATCACTGCGTTTCCCGAGTGCATTTAACTTTTAATTGGAACAGTTGGAGTTGCTAGTTCAATATTAGTTTATTATCGAAGACGTTCTACTAAAATAATTAATGCAATTATTGCAATTGTGCACGTTTGAACTCCTTCCCGCGTGAAATTATTCTGGTAACTAATTTAGTCTTACCGTTGAGCTCGTTAAGAAGCCCAGCTGTCCCTTATCAACTTTTTCGAACTCGCTAAATTACTTGTAACTGAAAAAGGAAGCCAAAGTAGTGCAGCGCGTAAAGTGCACTCTGCGGGAGTGACCTTGTCAATTTGACGCTATAACATCACATCAAGTAGATCAATTAAAGAAGACTTTGTTCGGCTGTTAAAGTTTTATGCACTATTAGTCCGTGCGCATATATACCTTCGCATTAGGATAAAGAACCTTCTGTTGCACAACTCGATCTTCTTTGACTTTGAAATGTTCATACGGTGCCGCTGCACCGAATGTACTTTGAATGTATAATCGGCGGGATGTGCGTTGCACGCTGGAACTTTGTGGGATACTTTCAACTTTATATTCGAATTATCGGCTCAGGCTAATATCGGTAGTAAAAGAAAAGCGATAATGGAAAAATCATTCGGGTCGCTGTAATTTGGGTCGTAAAAAAGTAATAACGGAACTGATGCCGATTAAAGTAGAATTTCAATAATTTTTTGACGCTTAAAAATTGTGGAACTTTTTAACGGTCAATTTATGAGACTTACATGTTTTTTTTTTCTATAAAAATTGAATAAGTATTAATGCACTGAAGCAGTTATTATAAATTAATAATATTCTTACTATATGGCCCATCTCATATTCTACTTTATTTTTAGAAAAAAATCTGCCTTATACATCTAAAATCTTGTATAATAAACAGTTCGCAGTTGGATATCCATAAACAATCGCTTCAAAACTACCCAAATTTAGTCAGCATGCCCTGTTAATTTTAAAATATTTGCGACGATCCTGTCGCGTGTAATTTCATTACGTCAGTAAATTTCGAGCCATAATTTCATTTTCAATTTCGACGAATACCAGGCTCGCGAACGAATAATCGTCAAACGAAACGATCGAGCTGCATCATCATTTACGTTAAAACCCGTCGTACGAAAAATTTATCAAGTAAACGAGAGCGCCGAGGCAAAGGCAAACTCCGCGGCTGCCGAAAAGTTCGAGAAGCAATTACTCCCAGCCTTATAAAATGCAAAGTACTTTTCCGCGTCCCCGCTGACGGATTATCATCGGGGAAATCAGCTCTCGAGAGACGACAAACTCGGAGGGGGGGGGGAGGGCTTACCTCGGGACGGGAAAAATTCATAAGCCCCGCGCGCTCGAATCCCGTTTAATGCGAAAGATGCATCCGCGGCGCGGGCACTCCTTCCCGAAGGTCTCCGGAGAGACGTTGCCTCGGTTTTTTCGCGCTTGGCATTAGCCCAATACTTGCGCTTATATTGCCTCTGTTGAATGTCTAAATAATCGAACGCGCGCGCGCCGGTGACCCAAATGGAACGCGCGCAACTTCGCTCGGCGCTGTTCGCGCGCTGTCCGTCTCGGTGTAAGTAATTTCGACACCCCCGTGTGTATTCCTCGCCCCCCCCCCCCCGCCCCTGTTAGACTAAACAGCTCCGCGGCTCATTGTTGCGTGAACGGCGGAGAAGAAGCGCGGCGAAACGCTGGAAACGAGCCAAAAGAAATATTTTACAGGTTTCGTTCTTTCGCTTGTTTAGCCTTCGCGGAGTCTTCGCTCGGCTTTTTATTCCGCCGAGGATGCAGGGCTTGCGGCCGCGCGGCGGCAGTGTTCTTTGTACTTTTGGGAGTACGTGAAATTTAAGCATCTCGTTGGATTCTGCGAGAGATTCGAGTCTGGATAATTAGAATTTTTAACTGGATGAAGTTTTATTTTAAGCAAGGTGCAACAAGTATTGTAGCCATTCTTCCAGCTTTCACATTCAATTGATCTATTATATTTTCATTCATTTGTACAGAAACATTTTTCAAGAGGGATTTGATTGATGCTTCAATGTTGCGCAGGATTTTATATTTAACTTTAAAACATTTCAGTAAATTATCTGATATTTAGAATTTAATTTCACAGAAAATTAAAGTGCTTAGCAGAGATAGCAGTACATTCAACTACGTTATAAATCTGTCTCCTTCAATTAAGACTTTATCTACCAGCATCAAAAGTAACTCTTTCGCACTTTATTTTACGCGACAAAGAAACTATCATCATAAATTGTACCCTGCTCGCGTTCTATTTGTTTAACGCTCGATAGTAATTATTTTGAATATTTACTCTAAATATTCAATTTTCATCATATAATAATAATTGAAATGCATAAGTAAAGTAAATATTTAGCAGGCCAAAATACTTGCTCTCGAAGTAGCTTCCGCGACCTACTGCAACGCTAATTAAAACATATTTATTATTAACGCCTACCGATACGAGCTCAAAGCGCTGTTAGATAATCTTAATGGACAGCAAGATAATGCTTATTGCATTACAATATTCATGCTTATTTTTCAAATGCATGCATGCCAGAGTGCAATCAGCCTTAATATATTGATTATAATTAATACCAATTTCAGAGTACAAGCGGCTTTAATACGTTGTTTACAATTACAACCGTCTGAATTTCCGACCGACATTTTTCAACAAACATAATTAACGAATCGGCCAATTAACCGCAAGACCCGCGGCTCGTCAAACAATCTGCGAAAGTAACGACTCTTACGAAACGGCGCAAGGATCGAATTTACGGCGTGTATACTCAGTGACTCAGCGCCGTACACAAAAACAACTCATCCGCCCGAAAGAGACCATTAGCCTCCTCTCCTACGCAGCAGCGGCGGCGGCAGATCGCGGTTTCGTCCGCAGCGTCACGGATCGAATTCTGCACCGGACAGCCGCGCGCATATCGGACGGTCCGTCGATTTAGCCTCGTCGTCGTCGTCGTCGGCGCTCTCTCTCTCTCTCGTGCTTCGTGCCCATTCTTCTCCGGCTCGTCAAGTATCAAACCGCGAAGCCTATTAGTCGGCTGTCACGTGTATCATCACCCGCGGAGAGGCGCGCGGAGCGAAAGAGAGAGTGGATCGATGCCCGCTCCGAAAACTGGCTTCACCGCAGGCGCAGCCTCGACGCTCCACTTGGCCGAGCGTCAAGCGATACGGGCGCCTTATCGCGGTCGCGATTTTCACTGGCCGGCCCCCTTACGTGGCCGGCGAAATCGAGCGCATACCGAGCGCGGTTCTCCCTTTCCTGCCGCGCGCCGTTGCGCCGGGACGGCGGAGCTCGCGCCCGCGCCGAATTACGAAGAATCGGCGCTCGCGAAATTGCGGCTTTCGGGTTTATTGCGCTCTCGGGCGTTATTCAGCTCATTATTGAAAAATTTATTATTCGCGCTCGCTCGGCGTACGCGCGAGTTTTTTTTATCCGGCGAATTTTTGCACGGTATCAAGGTTTCGCCAGGCGGGAGTGACGCAAGTCGAGGAAGGAAATGACACCTTAAAAACTTAATGCTTTATTTCGGACAATTATTAAATTATCATAGGAGTTTCACTTTTTACTGCGTCCAAGTTTCCGAAAAAGAATAATTGAATAATTACGTAATTCGATACTTACAATTGTCGGCTACAAAGGCGCTCGATGCAAGCGTATAATTTTCTATTATTTCAGGCGTGTAATTTGATAAATTGTTCGATTTTTCTGCTTTACAATGCCAGACTTGATTGGACCTTTGTAATGAGAGGTGCCAGCGGGCAGGTATTTTTCGTCAGACATGTAATGAGCGAAAATTAGTTAATCGTAATAATAAATAATCATTTTTATTTCAAGTGCATTTTAATTAGTTTTTGAACAAAAGATTTAAGGTTATTTTTTTAACGTGAAGTAATTTGTGCAATTTATGGAAATCAAATGTTCTTTAGTGATCATCAATTATAGATATTCAATCAAGTTGTCCTTAAATAAATTTAACAGGATTTTTTAAAGATGCACAAGCTATGACTAACCTTTTAAATTAAATAAATGCAATTTTTTCATGACTTGGAATAAAATTATGCAGACAACTCGAGTTTATGCCATAATTTTCATGATTTTGTATTCATAGTTCTTGATGTTCCTCTGTCGTAAAGCAGGCTTTGTACTTTTTATTAGTTAATGAATTTAAACTACTTTCTCAACGGTCCGTTAAAAACAAGACCTTATCTTTCAAAAGAATATTTTCATTATAAACAGGGCGCTTTCAGGATACCATGCAAAATTCTCTTTTCAAGTTTCTTCTTTCACCTTCCAGACTAACAGGCTAACTTTTTTTTTTATTCTTGTTCTCAAGCTATACTTTCATGACGAAACGTTATCCTAATTCGGCCAGTGCTTAAAATGTACTACTTCGTTCGGAATAAATTTGCTTGCTAATATTTCCGCATATCGCGTTTTATTAATCTACAGGTATACGTACCCAAAATATCTCGATCTCACCAACGTGCTCCAACCCTCTCATTTAAAAAAAAAATGACTAAAAAATTCGTTCCTCCCCCCGCCCCAGCACCGAGGACGTAAAGTCGTCGAGCTCGAAGGAAGAGGAGGACAAGCCAGGCAGCAGCCTCCGTCGTTCGTCGAGCGACGGCTCGCCGTTCGCGGAGGACCGTTCCCGCGAGCGGCACCGTCAGCGGCCCCCGGGCCTCAAGCCCGCCGACCAGGGGGTCCGCCGGCCCACCGTACGCGACGTCGTCGTACCGAAGGAGGAGCCGCCGCCGTCGTCGCCGCCGCCGCCCGACGAGCCCGAGGATGTGTTCGAGGAGGCGAGAGACGAGTCCCTGCGCTCGGCGCCCAGCGGCAGCAGCGGACTAATCGGCCGGGAGCACTCGCTCGTCTACCAGCGGCAGACCCTCGAGAGTCCTGCCTCCCTCGAAGATCTACTCGGCACAGGTGAGTGGCCGCCAGAGGGATGACGGTGCCGCTGTCTTCTTTGATCGGGGCTTATCGGGGCGGAAGGGATCTCTGCAGGAAATGGGATTTCGGTGTTGCGCCGGCGTGTTTTGCACGCTTCGATAAATCGGTCGCCTCGTGTATATATCTGCGCTGGTTTTCGCTTTGCCGGGCAGAGCGACAAAATGTACTTTTTTTGAAAAATACTTTGTTTCCACAAGTCCCTGGTAGAGATAAAATTATCAAAAAATGGCCAGGAAAGTATAAAATAGGTATTTTTAATTCCTAGTTAAATAACTTGGATCGTTCTCGGATCATTTCAATAGATTGAGCGTAACCTGAAAATATTCGAATCAAGTTTCAATTCGTTCTCAGTTGTGTAATACAATATACCAAAAACTTTGAATGCTCTAGATGTAGCTTTCCTAAATAGTAATAAGAAGCATAAACGAATTATTTATTTCTTGCCTTTTTTCTACCTCTCTCGTTCTCTTGCACAACTATAATACCAAGCAAGTTTCTAGGTATTTCTGAGGTAAGAAAGTACCTATCGTAACAACCGTGTAAATGCCGACAAATATAAGTTTAAATTTAGTCAAACTAGTTTAAAAGTTCGCCGACCATGAGAAAAAGCGTTACATCAAAGTTGGTTAACTAGGAAGTAAAAATACCTATTTTATAGGTAAAATGTTTGAAAATACCTTATAACTAGGTATTTAATGTTCTTCATCTCTACCAGGGAAATATCGAACCCATTAGTTATTTGATTAGTTTCACACTTTATTTGTTTGATTTAAAAAATACCGCTATATTATTCCTCGTAAAATTCGAAAAGCAACAAACGACACATCCGCGCGTCGAAATTCGACCGCGAAACGTCTGTAGCAAACATCGAAAATCAATAAAGCTACAGTCTTACTCTACCCGAAAGCAGTGTCCCCAACATCAAGCATCCCCGCTCTTCCGATTCCAGACCCGAGCAGTCCAGCCCCGGTCGAGGAGCTCGAGGCGGAGACCCTCGATTACTCGTCGACCCAGAGCCTCCTGAGCGTCTCCTGCAAGTCGTACGGCAGCCCGAGGCGCGAGGTCGAGACCCAGACCCAGGGCGAGCACAAGTCCACCCAGTACGAGGTCGAGGACCTCGCCGAGCTCCTCGGGGACCTCTACGACGCGCGGTCGGACTCGCGCGAGAGGCTCGAGCTCCTGCTCGAGGCCCGCTTCGGCAGTCCGCGCCGCGAGGTCGAGGTCCAGACCGAGCTCGAGTCCAAAGCCGTACAGTGCGTGAGCGAGGAGCTAGCCGCTTCCGGCGAGTTCGGCCCCTTCTTCCGCCGGCAGCCGTCTTTCGGCAGTCCCAGGCGGGAGGTTCAGGTGCAGACCGGCCAGGACACCAAGCAGACGCAGTGCGACTTCTCCGACTTCGGGGAGGCGATCGAGCCGCTGAGTAGGGTTCAGTGGAGGGAGCCCGTTATCAGCGACAGGTATCCGTTTGCTCTGTTTTCAACGCCCGCCGAATATTCCGCCCGAACTTGCGCCCGAGATCTAAATCTGACGTGTATCGCGGATGCTTGAACTAATTTACATCGGAGCCTGCCGACGTAACTTCGGCAACTGCCAATTATCCTTGTTGCAGCTTGTTGGCGAGTTCCGGGGCCGCCGAATGCCCGGTATCGCCGCTCGAGAGCTCGTCGGCGGGTAGCTCGTCGCCGCAGCGCAGGCCGCCGCCGCCGCCGCTTATCGTCCTGGTGAAGGGAGGCGCCAAAGTCGACATGACGGTGACGCACCGCGACAAGGACGGCAACGTCGTCTGGGCGAAGCACTGGGGCCCGGAGAGGCTCGTCGAGATTTACCGCGAGCCGCAGACCAGCCTGGGACTGAGCATCGTCGGCGGGAAAGTAAGTTTCACGGATGGGGGAGACTGCGCGAATTTCGAATTCATGGCGGATGTGTATTATGTGTCGGTGCGAAGGGCAATGGGTGCTCGTTGAGCACCCGTTTTTATTGGCTCGATTAAAGTAGGCAACGTTATTATTAACGAGGGATAAAATTTTGATTTGCATCGAAATTCTGATTGATTTATATTCGTTTCATCTAGTTAATGGTCCTACATAAACGTCGATTGAGCTTGAAAGCGATCGATTGCCGCAGTGACATGTTATTTTACGACAGCCGAGAGACAATGATGGCGATGATTTTTACAGGTCGACTTACAAGACAGCAGCTCGAGCAAGTCGCAAAATGTATCTGGAATTTTTATCAAGAACGTTCTGCCGAACAGCCCGGCTGGCAGGGCAGGAGGCCTGCAGGTAATCAATTATCACTACTACCAATTGCTAACGAGATCTATACTTTTATAACCTTGTCTAATTCAGCTTTTTTGCAGCACGCTGCCTTATTGTCTAGCTTTGAAACGACATTCACAAACTAATTAATAGAGTAAAAGTCCGAACTGTTCGGACCCCGAGTTCTTTTACAATTTTTAAATAATATTCGTGCCGCGTACGCTTTTAACGAATGATTTTCCCATTCGTTATAAAAGCATTGCATTCTCCCCGTCTAATTAGTTCTCGGATTGAAATTGAATTTTTGCGAAAGCCGCGAGCTATGCCATCGCATACCCGAGTAAGCTTAATTGCAAATTTGATGAAAAAAAACGGGGCGAAAAAGAGCTCCGCGACGTGTTCGCCGTTGAATTTATACGGGGAAGCGCGTACATTTTCCGCTCAACGCTCGGAGCTGGCATCGGGCCTCTCCGCATAATTTCCACTCCTCGCCCGCCGGTCGGTTAATAAATTTGCATAGCGCCCGCGAACTTCGGGCAATTTTCAAATTGACAATTAACGCATATCCGATTACGGACTCGCGGGTATCGTGCGCGAGAAGCCAGTCGATGGGCTCTCCCCGCGTATCCCTTGGAATCGGCCTTCGTCCAATCTCGATCGGCAAGTGCGCACACGTACAGGCCGCGCATCCTGGCGCAAGCGCGGCGCGGCCGGTTACGAGCCGGAAGTGCCTGCGTACGGCTGCTCCGCGCTTTGGAGAGTCACGCGGGGGGAAACGCGCGCGCGTCTGGCTCGGATGTATTATGCCGAGAGCGGGGAATTGAAGTGGTGAGAGATAGAAGAAGTTTGCGTACGATGTAGTAAGTTTCCTTCCAATGGCAATTGTAATCGCGCAGCTCGAACGCAGAAGTCGCTTTCTAAAGCATTAAATGGGATTTCTCTTGCATTTTTTATTGGTGCGCAAGAGCGTTGCTTTTTTGAGAATCATGCGAGATTGAAGCAGCTGAGGGCTGTTAATGGAGGAGAACTGAATGTGACACCTAATAAGGTCGATGCAGCACGGTGTATCGATAGAATATTTTTGAAATATCGTTTACAGTGGAGTAATTATAATATCCAATTTAAACTTAACCAAATGCCTCCTAATTAGCTGCAAGTTATAAAAGCGTGATATTATTGTTATTAGTTGATATTATTTCGCGTTCAGTACTGCATCGACTGGCAACGGAAGAAGTTAGAGTATCTAGTTATCGCTTTAATTAGCTAAAATAGACTAGTTCCTTATAAAATTACAGAGAAAGTCTTTGGTATTACTGAAGCGAGATTCGGATATCAGGTTTCCGTTCGCGAGATAAAAGTAGCTTTCTTAAACAATTAGAAAACATTTTTATAGAGCGCGCGCTAATTGTTCTGGCCCGAAGCGAGATAATTCATCGAATTGGTCTTGTCGATTTTTCAGACCGGCGACAGAATAATCGAGGTGGACGGCGTCGACTTGAGAAACAGCACGCACGAAAGAGCCGTCAAGGCGATTCAAGCCGCTGGGAATCCGGTGCGCCTGCTGGTCCAGTCGTTGGTGCATCTGGTGAGTCTCTTTTCTTTTCACCTGATATTCGTGACATTTCTCGGTGTATTGGGAAAGATCGCGGTTTTAGGCATTTGAAATTCTTGTCTGAAATAACGCGAATGTGAAAGGACGCCGTTCGCGTTATCAATTCGCGGTGTATGGATTGTTTTGACAGACGATTTCGTAACAACTTTCACAAACAGTTCGAGTATGATTGAGCTAGAAACAGCTCGGGGGAATTGTGCAATTGCGTATTTTGCTATTACGGTATTGTTATTATTTAATTTTTCCCGCCGACAATCCGGTGCCCCGTGATTTCATTGATGGAAATTTCAATAATAAAGTTTAATTTTACGCTTTGGCGCGAATCGTTAAACGAGCGACTCGTAAAGTTCAGTCGAGGATTCTTCAAAGTATACTTATTCGGAATAGCGAAGGCTTCAAAAACTATTCATTACTTAGTGAGTAGTGAGTTTACTGTGTAAAGCGCTACTTACGCATTTAATATCCCTGATTTAAATTATTACCTAACGAAGTTTTAAGCGCCGATAAACGGTTCATTATCCGAGCTTGGGTGCCTTCAATTTAAAGTTAATACTGCGCACTTTGCATAAATAACAAGACTTTAGCAAAATTAAAAATTTATTTGTCAAGCGCTAAATTTCAAAGTGAACATGTTAAATTCAAGTTAAAAATATATAACGTTTAAAATTACGTCATTTTTACGAGGGAGTCTACTAAAAAAAAATAAACTTACACAATCAGTAAATTAGCTCCACCATTAAGTAAAAACAATTCTAACGCTTCGTCGAATTAAAAAAAAAGTCTGCCCCATCGCGCCTCTCTTAAACACTTCGGATCGAACTCGTCCTCCACAAAGCGCCAAACAAAAAAGCCACTCACCTCGTCAAAGCTGGCGCGAGACTACAATCCCGCGGGGGGGAACAAAAAGAAATCAACGAACAATTCAATTAAAACGAAGTAAAGGGAAAAAGCAAACGATCCAATAGAAAGCAATAAAACGAGGAGCCAGCCAATGGCA
>JAWWEM010000044.1:11768189-11796578 GCA_035582935.1 Ormyrus thymus
GGGCGATCGCGCGCGGCTCGAGCGGAAAAACAGGGAAAGGAGAAAAAAGCGCGCGGGAAAGGAAAGAAATAACGGACGCTCGGATCGCGCGATCGTCGAAGAGGGAGCAAAGAAGAGAGAAGGGCACTCCGGCGCCGCCACCCCCGCCGTCGCGCGTATGCAGCCCCGGTCGGCCTCGTGTGTCCAATCAATGTTACGAGAGACAGAGGCGCCCACAACTCGCTCTCCAATAATCTGGCTGGCAGCAGGGAAGGTTACACCGCGCACGGGGGAGCGGTAGGAGCCGCGAGAGGGAGGGGGGCCGGGGGGGAATCGAGTCGTCGACACGGGTCAGAGGAGCTGCCGAGCACACACACTCCCCCACTCGGCCCTCGCGCGCAAAAAAAGGCAAGCACACCCGTGCCCGCGCGCGTGTGTGGCTGCAAGCCACGGTCCATCGGTCGCGCGATCCGAGCCGCTGCACCGCTCTGTCCTACCACTGCCTCCCTGCTCGGCGATGACGACGCTGACACGAGCCCTCGGAGATTGTTATTGGCGCCGGCTTCAGTGTGTCCTCCGTCGGCCGGCGATGCAGCGGCTCTTCGCTCGCAAATGCGTCAGTTTCGTACGTGGAGCTATTGCTGTTCCGAGCGACGGGACTTCTCGCCGGGAGTGTGCTCCGTCGAGATCGCCGCTGGTCAGAGGGCGGCGCTCGGGGAAAAGAGATTCGGCCGATTTGTTATCCGGGCTTTTGTCGGGGGGGAGCGGCGGCGCGCTCTTGCTCTCGGTTAGACGTACGGTTTGATATTTTCTTTTCGAGATTGAGTGATTTATGGTGAAGAGCGTGACGTGGTGCTATTTGCACAAAGTTACCGTCCGAGCGTCGACTTTTCGTTTGATGGCGGGTTATAAATATTTTTTGAGATTCGGAATAGATAGTGATTTTGTAATTTAACAAATTTATTTGTATTCGTGCGCGTGCTTCTGTTTTATCGATACTTTCCATTCGTTGGTTATTTCAGTTGAAAAATGTTCGATTTTTAAATTGCAAAATTCTAAACTTTATAAGCTTTTGATGGTCGTTAAAATTTAATTCAAATCTTAAACTTTATAAATTTTATCACTCAAGTATACTCAGAACTCCAATTCCTTTGCGCGAAGATCAATTCATTTTTTATTTGCGATCAACTTTTTCTTCTTAATTATACCTTTAGTAAAATTAAGGTTTCCTGTGCAAATAAATGATTTCAGCTCCATTATTACAGTTAACTTTGTTGATATCTTGAAACCTCTTCACTCTATTTACTCCTCGGAGCGCGAAACTACGCCCTTATAAGGAAACTCACCTCGACCTCTTCCTCTACTCAAATTAACGATAACAAAATTGCTTTTCGATTATATGACGTCCAACTCGAATATGTCATTAAAAGTTGTTCTCAACCTGACGTATCACAATATTTTAATTATTTTCTTCAAAATGCGACTAGACTCATTTGACCCGGAATCATGTAATTCCGCTTATCAAAAAATAATTCTACCTTTCTAATAGTCGACAAACACGTTTCTTAAAACTTTAAACGCTCGAACTGCAAACTTTATGTAACAATTTGATAGTAAGCATAAATTCTTCCAAAAGCGTGTCAGACAACTTTACACCTCGAAAAATTTGTTTTTAAAAACCGTTTTCTTATCCTTACAGCCGCATACGAAAGAGCAGCTTAACGTTCACTCAAAGTAAATGAACAAAAAGTTATGTTTCAAACAATCCGCCAACTAATAATACGCTTCCCGCGCGAAGCCCATACTTTCCCGTTCAAAGTTAATGACGAAGTACTCCCCGTAAAGAGAACGATTTGCAATTACGACCGCTAAAGCGCCAGTTAACCGGCCGCGACTCAAAGGCATCGCCCACGAAGCCGAAAGAAAGCGCGGCCCGCGCGAGCCAGCGCCAAAGTTCCGCGTGCTTGCGCGCGTGCGCGCCAATTACGAGCTTTTCAGGCGCACGTATGCCCTCCCAGCCAGCCAGCGACGGCGGTGGCGGCGACGGCGGCTACGCCGCGTATAAGCGCGCGAAAATTAATTAAGTCCGGAGGGGAGGAGAGAGAGAGAGAGTAGTGGCTTCGGCCTCTCTCGCCTCGCCGGCGCAACACATTAATAAGGGGGAGGGCGCGAAAGGGAGGCTCTCTTTCTCTCTCTCTCTCTCTGACGAAGCCGAGCGCACGTTTAATTTTCTTTGCCATTCGTGTGTGGCGCAGAGTCCCGAGAATGAGGACCAGGACAGAGACGGCGCCGGTCACAGGGCCGGAGGCAGGAGGCAGAGCCAGAGGACACCCACGTCTTCCGTGCGGCGCAAGGCCGATGGCTCACCTACCAGGTCACCGGAAGTCATTCAGGTCAGGAACTGATCGCCGTACGCCCTTTGCTTTTTCTCCGTGACGCGTCGTCCGTTTTTGTTCGCCGAGCTTCTACGTCCGGGGGTTTCCCCCGCCCCCCTTTTTTTTTTGTTTCACATCAGTGCCGAGGCCTGGATTTTTGAGGTTTTATCGATTTATTCCGTTAACGAAGGCTCTTCCAATATGACAAGTTCTAGACCATTTTTTTGCAGTTTTTACTTGAATTTTCATATATTTTTACGTTTCGTTCAACCTCTCCCTTTTTTTGGAATAAAAATGCTTTCAAATATTTTTAGCAACACTTTTCGTAATGATGATTTACATATTCATAATGTGCACCGACAGCTCGCGCGAAATTTACGTTACCAAGTAATATTTAGCGAGCTTGAAAGCAAATAGTCCCAGAGGTACATTTCAGGACGGATTGCCTGTCTATAATTAGTTGTTTACACCAAACCGTCCATCGATTTTCCGCAGTTCAAAGTAAAATATTTGAAATCGCAGCGTTTTACGAAAAAACAACCGCGCCTAACTCGCTTCCTTCAAAAGCGTAAAATTTACATTGTCTATCACTCCGCGGATTTCTGCTTTGCGATTCGCCAAAAAAAGAAAAAAAAAACCGTACCAAACATCCCTCGCCGCGCGTCATCACTCGGAGTGCAGCGCCGAGATTTCGAAGCAAAGCTCGCCGCTCGCGTTAATTGATCGCGGCGCGCAGCCTCGCCCGTGCAGACTCGCGAGCTTTCTTCTCGATTATACAAGAAGGAAAAGATTCCGCTCCGCGCGCGCGCCGGGATTTAGATTGCTCGCGGAGCGCGGTGTACGGAAATCGGGCTCTCTCTCTGTCGAGCGGCGGGTTCTCCTTTTTCTATTCTTAGATCCCGCCTCGTTAAAGGTAAAAACAATCCGAAGGCGGGCTCGCGCGCGCCATCAAGACGCTATCCGAGAGCTTAGCAGCTGGCTAGATAATAAGGAACCCAGAAGAAATGGGCTTCTTTTTATATCCGGCTCGGCGGCTTTTTTTTTTTTTTATTCGTTTCTCTCGGTTTTTATGCGCCGCGCGGCGAGCTTGGAATTGATCGAGTGCCGAGGCTGGCGGAGGAAGTGATTGATGTTGGGCGAAGTCGCGCGTTATCGAGTCGTCGTAATAAGACAGTTTAGCCGGCGTGAATTAATAAATATTTGGATGTATTTCTGGACCAAAGTCTTCTGGATCGGCTGATTTGTAAACTTAGACTCGTGTGTATTTCAGGAAGGAAGACCGGATCTAAAGAGACAGGCTAGTGGAGCAGATGGTGCTGGACCAAGTGGCCGAAGGTTAGTATTTTATTTACGTCGGCGGTAATCGGTAATTAACGCCATTGGAGGTGTGCACGTGCACCCGGAAGGACTTTCGTTCGATCAACAAGATTTAAAAATTACTTTCGAGAGCATACGGAAGTCACTATAAATACACGTCTGATCGTATCTACCCTCAATCTACTTTACCGCGTGCAGCCAGCGTAAAACTCAAACCCATCCCAATAATTCAATCCCCCCCCCCTCTCTCCTCACATCGCGGATTCGTACGTATTTTCGCGTAAACCATAAAACTCTCGGTCCAAGTAGGTTAAAAACCCGTCGATTTATAAGAAGCGACGGTAAACAAATGGTTTTATACATGTATATATATATTTATATCGATGTTCCGATGCCGGCAGATCATCAATGAAGAAGTCCATGCGCAAGAAGGCACCGTCGCCGCCGTCCGGCGGCGGCGTACTGCGCGAGGTCAGCGAGGAGCGCGAGTCCAAGCCCGCGACGAAGCCGGCCGCCGAGGCGCCGAAGAACAAGTACTCGTCCGGCGAGAGCTCCGAGGAGGAGGAGGACACCCGGGACATGGAGGGCAACGTCTACACGAAGAGCGGCGTGGAGGTGAGTCGCCGCGACGTTCCTTCTGCTCTGCGAGACCCCGACGCCCGGGCGTCGTCTGCTAATTCGCGCGGGGAAACGAGCTGCGAACGAGAAATTAGTTTATCGCGAGTAAAGTTGGTAAGGTGCGGAGCGGTTTATGTTTCGTGTTTTTGGAATAGTTGGCGGGCTCTTTTTTTTTTTTTTGACTACTCGGAAACGCATTCAAATTGACAAATCTGCCTACTTTTACTTTTGAAAGTAGCGAAATTGCGCAACGAAAATTCTCCGAATAAGTCTTTATATTGCATAATATTTAGGCTCCAGTTTGGCCCACTTCAGGCGCCAGCTTTTTTCGCGCAGCTTTGACATAAAACTCACTCACCGGAATGCAGTGCAGCCAACGCGCTTTTACTTTCCTTTTAAAGTTACATTTCACCCCAGCTACACATTTCTCGCCTCTCGTAAAATGAAAAATTCCTTCTGAAAACGCGAGAGAGAGAGAGAGAGAGAGCGCCATCCTCTCCTGCGTCTAGAAAAATTTCGCGTCCCTCCAAGTGTCGAAGGTAAAAAAGTGCAACCGTCGGAAACGAGGCGCGTAAGCCGGGGCCTTTGTGCCGCCCTCTTGCACCTCGGTCGGTGTGCACCATCGCGCGCTTTCCGGCGATTAATAACACCGGAAAAAGAGCCCGGTAGGAGGTTACGCGTGCACGCGGCAGCTGCAGCGGCGGCGGCCGTAAAGGGTTTAAAGAACGAGCTCGCGGCTCGCCGCCTGAAATAGAAACGCCGTGTACTCGGCCGTCTTTTATTTCTTCTTCTTTCGCGCCTTTACGTCTCGCGCTCCTCCTCCTCCTCTCCGCGCGCTCGGGAAATTAACACTTCGTTTTTCCGCGCAGAGCCGCGCGCTCTTTTCGCCTCATCTCTCCTTTTCTCTTCGGCGAGTTATGAGCGGAGAGCGGAGCTCGCGCGCGGCACGTCATAACGCTGAAAGCCAGCGGAGCTTGACCTTTTTAAGCTTCCTCTTTTCTCTCAAAGGGAATTTGACGTGTTGCGCGTCTTTTTTTGGTTGTGATAATGCACGGGGGCGCTGATTAAAATTTTCCTCTTCGGCAAGGGCGCACACTCGCGAAAACTTTGGCGTTCGTTGAAGCGGCAAATGTCTTCGAGTGAAGGAATCTTCAATTAAGAAAATGAAATGCTTGTATTTTGTTTTTATTTTAATTTAAGAGAGATTAATCAATAATAAGTACGTAATAATCAATTTCTTACGTGGACTTCGTTTGGACGTAGATCAGAACTTAAATTTAACGGATGAATAAAGATGCTGTATATAGTCTTTGTATAAACTATAGAGCATAATTTCTGCGGAATTACGGTCTTTCTTTAGTATATATACATACATCAATTTCTGAAAAAAAAAATAGTACTTATTTCGAAGGATTTGCTTTAACTTTTGAAAATATTAAAAAGTTGAAATCTTAATTTGTATAACTT
This sequence comes from Ormyrus thymus, assembly GCA_035582935.1. Taxonomy (NCBI): domain Eukaryota; kingdom Metazoa; phylum Arthropoda; class Insecta; order Hymenoptera; family Ormyridae; genus Ormyrus; species Ormyrus thymus. The sequence goes on from JAWWEM010000044.1 coordinate 11,773,946, forward strand.
TATGATAACTATAAAACCGAGACCATTAAAAAACTGCTAACTTGCACGAAACTCTTGAAAGGAACAAGCTGATATGCCAATATAAACTTTGGTGCGATAGAAGCAGAGTTCATTGCCTATCCCTAGTTTTCACAAACTCGGTCTTAATCATCTCCTTCTCCGTCGGCTGTCTTTGTTCTTACGGCTGCGTCGACAATAACAAAGCCTCTTAGCAGTCGAGATTAAGTCTGCTCAGCATCATTATTTAAAGCTTCTTGGGCTTACGGATAAGAGCGCATCCACTTTGTAATGCCAAAATTCAATAATTCGGTTTGTATTACTTATACTGCTAACCTTATGAGAATTTCGTGATTATTATGAAGAATATACTTTAAAGATATACAGTGTATTTTACGTAAAAACGTCGCTTTTATCGAATTCTTCTTGTAAATCGTTTGCCACAAACCAGTTTTTTGCTCGTTGCAGATATCGAGGAAGAGTGCTGGTAATGTTAAGCGATCGAAAGAAGAAATAGCCGCTGATCCTGAAGAAGAAGATGAGTTTGGTTATACAGCAAGTAAGAATTGTTCCTGCAATCTTTATTTGCTTTGACTTATATACTTGCAGCTGTTCAAAACTATGTATTTCCTTTTTAGACAAAGTAAAGAAAAAGTACCACAACATGAAGCATCCCGTCTTTCTCGTAAAATTGGACAAGGATCGAACTGGCCTGGGCATTTCCATCGCTGGACATAAAGACAGAAATAAAATGGGCTCTTATATCTGCGGTCTAAATCCCAACGGCGTCGCGTCCAAGAATGGAACGCTCAAAGTTGGAGATGAATTGCTGGAGGTAAGATTTTCACCCGCGTTAAATTGAACGAGCAAAAGTTTAACGTTCGCTCTTCAAATTGCCTCATCAATTTTTTAATGCGTTCGTACTGTCGAGCGAGAAATAAATTTCTCGTAATTTTCCCAGGTGAACGGTGCCGTATTCCTAGGAAGATGCCACTTGAACACTTCGTCCATAATCAAAGGAATGGGCGCTATAACTTACAAAATCATCGTCGTCCGGTAAGTAGTTTCGCCACGGTCGAGTATTGTGCTCCGTCGTCGCGAAAGAAAAAAAGACGATGCAAACAATGGATAATGCCGTAGAAAGTTTTTTTTTTCTTCTTCTTTCGTTCGCTCTGACGTCAGGGCATCCTGCATCCTTTCTGGATTTCGCTTTCTTGTGGCCATCGACGACCTTGGCCTTGCCGTTGCGCAACGCCAGGCCGCGCTTGAGGCCGAGGGGCACTCGCTTTCTCGAAAATTCGTGCGCGCGCGTTCGCGGAGAGGTTCGGCTGCAGCGCGCTGCGGGAATAACTAAATCGGGCGGCGCTCGTTCGAGTCCTTTTATGGATTCAAGCTCCGTTTCGTTGATTATCTCGAAATCCTGGCTTCACGTCGAGTTGTGTCGCGCGATCGGATGTTTTGAAAGATGGCGCGTACGCCGCATTCATTAGGCTCAGTTTTTTTATATGCGACAAAGCTATAAGATTTCTAACAATCTGTGAGATAACTTTAAGATTATAATTTAAAAATTTTTCCATGCACTCTGCTTTTATTTACTCATGCAAATAAGTAGAAAACTTGATTTTTCTTAAATTACCATTTTTTTACGTTTGATGGCCTTAGCTGCCTGCAATGAAAGCTCACGAGTTTCACTGTGTAATAAGTACCAGAATCATAGAACACTCAAAGAGTATCCGTAGTACTCGGCTGTACTCATGCACTATTTATTATTGCATTACGTATACTCAAACTTAGTCCCGCTTTATATATGGAAGCGTCGCGAATATTGATGTTCGGTACAACGTTCACCGACCGCTCGTTTTTTAATGATGTTCTTTATTACTCTTAATGAACCATGAGAATAAAAATAAACGATTATACATTGTGCCGCATAAGCCAACAATAATTTATTCAGGTCGGACTAATGGTTGTACACGATCGTTTTATTATCACGTTCTTTACATCAGTTTTTATAGTCAAGACCGCTAATAAATTAAAAATACTTCTGAAAGTTTTATAACTAAATATAGAATTAACTTGGAACGATCTGTAAATTTTAGAAAACCAGGAGCAATTGAAAATTGTGCGGTAAAACAGGTCACACAGTTCCCAACAGCATTAGCAGGAGAAGTAAGACAACCATTTTAATAAGTTTGCATAATTTATTACGCAATCGATAATTAAATAACGTAACGCTCGTTTTCTTTCAGGACTACAGTCAATTCAAAGGCGTTAGAGCAGTTCCGATAAAGAAGGTAATTTTCGAACACAACATTTTTCTTATCGCGCATAAACGGTTAATGTCCAAGTATTATCTTTACCCACCAGTTATAGTACTTAAAAATGAATGTCGATAAATCAAATTTAATATTTCAGGGTACTTATGGTTTAGGAATAATGATAATCGAAGGAAAGCACGCCGAGGTCGGCCAAGGAATTTTCGTTTCTGACATTCAAGAAGGAAGCGCCGCTGAAATCGTGAGTAGTAGTAAATAAGCTTTGAACGAACGCGGAGTTAATTTTGACGGCTTAAGCGCGTTCTTTATCGGTTTATTTCCAGTGCATTTATTAGATATTTGAAATAGTTTTGTTGCACAGTAGATGCTTTTGTAACGCTTCTGGAGATATTCAAATTGATTCTGTGTTCTTCGGCTACCTTCAAATAATATGTGCGAACTATTTAAATATTTTCGTAACAGGTTAAGAGTAAGTTAATTAAAGTGTTACATAGTTTATATATTTTTACTAATTACATTTTTTTATTCTAACGATCGAATTGAATGAAAAATTTCCATTGAATTTTCTACACTTCGCTTAAATTTAGAAAATTCCATTAGAAACGTATCTTTTGTTTAACTTTATGTAACTAACATGATATGAGCATACATTTTAAAGTTACGAAAAGTATTCGCGCTCGAAAAAAACATAAATAATAAATATTTTCAGGCTGGCCTCAATGTAGGAGATATGATTTTGGCAGTCAATGCAGATACTGTAATGGGAGCAACATACGATGAGGTACGTGGCAAATTTTTATTCAAATTTATCTAAAAGAACGAAAAAAAAAATCATAATACACTTCATTTGTCTAATTCAATCTTGTAGGCTACTGCACTTTTGAAAAAAGCTGAGGGCATTGTAACGTTGACGGTGTGCAATCCGAATCAAAGCAAAGTAGCCGAGGAGGAAGAGCGAAGGGCTAGAGGAGAAGTCATTGAACCAGCAAAAGGTAATAAATGTCAATTTTCAAATCCATTTCGTCAAACGGTGATTAATGAAAAATATTTCGTCTCGCAGACGCAAAGAAGGAGCCGGAGAAACCGAAAGAGCCGGAGCCACCCGCAGATCCTAAAGATTGCAAGATCAAAGACAACAAAGACACGACCATTGAATTTCCCAAAGACAAAGACAAGCCAATCGGGTTTATTGTCGTCGGCGGCAACGATACGCCTTCTGTAAGCTTCTTCATTGCAACGTACAATCGATTTAACGGCACGCTCTTTATACCCCGACTGAATTTACAGAACGGAGTATTCATTCTCGATGTATTTACCGACGGAGCCGCGGGCAAAGACGGACGACTTCAACCCGGCGATCGCATCGTTGACATAAACAAAGAACCCTTCAAGGCCGTGGACCACGACACGGCTCATCAGAAAGTCTTGAGGATCACCCAGGGACCCGTAAGTCGCCCGTCGTCCTTCGAAATTCAGCCGCGACGCGCGCTAAACTTTCACGTAAAAAACGCAAATTGTCATTTCAGATAATTATGATAGTGCACCGCGACGCGAAGGCAGTCGAGGAATTCGAGGTGGAGCTGACGAAGAAGTCGGGCAAGGGATCCGGCCTCGTATTGATGGGGTACAAGAGCGGCAAAGGCGCTTACGTGTCCGAAGTGGTAAGCGACAAAGCCGCAATAACCCAAAGCATTCCAGCGCGGCGGCTTAAAAATCCTTTTTACATTCACCCGATTCATCCCCCGCGCAGTGCGCAAGAGTAAAAATCTAAGCACTCGGCTTCTGCTCTCTCAGGTGGCCGGCGGCAGCGCGGCGGAGAGCGGCAAAATCGTGAAGGGCGACAGAGTGGTGGCGGTCGGCGGACAAGACCTGCGCGAGGCACCGGTCGAGGATATTGCACTTCACGTGAAAGTCTCGAATCCGGTGCAGCTGAAGCTGGCCAGATACAAGTCCAAGTGACAGGTGAGTGTACGCCGCCGAGGCGGCGCGCGCTTTTATACAACGGACGCCGCGCCCGGTTCCCACACGCGCGTAAGCGAGCGAACGACAGCCGGGAAACGAGCGAGGACCAAAAGAGTCGCGCGGCCGGGCGCGAGAGCCTTGCGTAACGAGCTGCCCGTAACGCGACGGCTTGAATGCGAGCAGCGAACCGGGCTTTTGTATGTGTGCGCGCGTGTATATCGAGCGGGGAGGATGAATTGGACCGCCGCGCCGGGAGAGGGCAAAAAATCCGAAGCCGCGAGAGCGGCAGGAAAATCCTTGCGGGAGATCTAATCTCGCGGGCTCGCGCTTTTTTCGCTTATGCGCGCCTTTCTTGTAATTTATGGGTTAAGCGCGCGTTCAATTAAACGTTCATTTTTTTTTTTGAGCGCAGGTAGTTTTTTATCGGTAGCGTTTGCCGAAGTGTGCTCTGCTTAATTGGCAGGCTTTTGCGACGCATGAATATTTTAAGGAAAGAATAACCTGCTAATTAACATTTAAACCATCATTTTGGAAAATCCTATCAAGACCTGATTTCAAAGTGGTTCTTTTAGTTGGTTTGGCAAGACAGTTAACAGCTTGAAAAACGTTAGTGCAACCGATAATAAGTAGTAGTAAAATGAGATATTCGAAAACGAAATCGTTCCTAAAATTGAATTCTGGTTTAAAGAGCATTCTTTCGGGCAAAAAATTTTTCTCAATAACCGAGCACTCCCTTAAAGCGAAATTAAGAGCGCAATTTACTGCACAGTCGATCTACAATGCCGTGCCCTAGAATACGCCTCGGTACAAAAAGAATTCTCAAAGAGAATTTTCAAGACAAGCGAAAAGAACGGCGCAGAAGACACTTAAAAGTTCAAAATCGCCTTTTAAAACGCTCACATAAGCAATAATTCCCCCGCCTTACGCAGCCTCTTAAATCCCTCTAACAGCCTTTGTAAAAGACTATATTTCTCAATTCTAACCGGATCGGGGCGCTGCGGCTCCGAGCGTATTTAAATCACTCGAACGATTTTCCGCAAAATGCGTAACTCCTTAGCCCCCAATTACCAGGAGCGCGCGCGTATCCGCTCGGTTTTAATCTCCGCGCGGCCGGGCCGGCCCGCATTGTTTCCGCTAATCGCGCGCTCGCTTTCTAATGAGGATTCGGCTAATTATGAAAATTTGCATTGAGCCCGCGCGGCGGGCCGGCCTCTGCTCCCCGGGATATCTTGGAACCAGTCGTTGCGCGGTCCGCGGTTACGCGACTCCGTCACACTCGGCTACTGGGGGGGGGGGCGGCGTTATGCGGCTGCGTTCGACGATTCTTTCGGACGGTTTATTGCGCGAGTTAAAGGCCTGTTTATTTAGCGCGCGGCGCTTGAAGGAGGAAAGAAAAGACCTCGTCATAAATGCATCCCGTTTCGCAAATGAAGACATTTTACCGCTCGCGCGCTCCGCTCGGTTAAAAGGATAAACGGGCTGCGGGCTAAAAAAGAACGCTCCGATATTGCATTCCGAGTGCCGCTGTTTATTGGCTGTAAAGTCTAAATTTAACGCTTTGATTTCGTGAGGCAATCCGAGAAATGGAGGTTAACTCTATAAGCGCTCGAGTTTTTTATCTCCTCTCCGCGTTTTATTGCCTCGCGGCGCAAGGTTTTATTTACTTAGTTTTATAATTTATCGAAAAAAATTGTTTGATTCGCTAATAAAAAAGTTTGTTCAAAGAACACTGTGGATGGATGATTGAGAGCATTTATTGGTTTGCAGGGTTCTGCAGGCGGAACTCTAAGGCAACATCTGATTTCAAGAATGTCTGCATCGGCTGCATAATGCCGTCACGGAGGACTCTAGTGTGATATACATGTACGATTTAAACTCTAAGATAACGTAGTAGTCTATAAAATGAAATCAAATGAGAGAAGTAGGAAGAATAATAATATATTACGTCGTTCAAGTCTCTTTTGTAAAGTGCGGTAGGAAACGTACTATTTTTTGAGTACTTTCAAAGTATGAAGAGAAAGAATCGGGCAAAAGTCGAGTGAGAAAAAACCAACCCAAGTGTTATACACGAGCTGGTTTTTAGTCCTTTGTTAATAATTAAGGCTATTAAGATTATATAATTATACATATACGTACTATTATCGATTAGAGAAATATGTACCGGAGAAGATAGATGGTTATATTGCTCAGCTGTTCTCGTTGTTAATAGAGCCGAGCGTTGCACAGAAAGCAGAGACGAAAATTATGCAAATTTAACGATTCGCAGGAGGAAAAGTTAATCGATCTATCTTCGTACTGTTGAAAATCTGTTAAAATCTTAATACAAAAGTATAAAATGAAAAAAAAAAAACAAAAAAAAAACATCTCGAGCAAGATATCTTATCGATCTGTTGAAACAAAGAAAAGAGAGATGAGCAAAATATTTAACAGATATTATGGTCAAAGAAAGTTTCGTTACAGCTTTCTTAATAATTATTGCTCCGTTAAGTAATTTTCCTTTCTGGACATAAAACTGCACTATACCATATTTATCTGCACTATTAGGATGCTCAAACAATCATTTTTAAAATAATTTTCTCTTACATTCTAAGATGTAAAACTACTTTCTGTATTATCAAAATTTTAACGTAACTGTTGATAAACAAGTGACAAAATACTTATTTGATAATTTTAAATTTACATCCACATGGCTAAAAAGTAGCAATTTAAAAAAAAACAAAAAAATAAACTAACCAAGTTTTCATATAAAAATATTAAAGGGTAATGATCAGTGGATATTCATTTCCTGTATAATTTTCTAGCGCGAATCTCAAGGCAAAGTGCTCTTAGATTCTGAATTTACAAGTATTTTGGAGATGTTTGTGAGTACACAATGTCTTATACTGTACTTATTGCGTTTTCTACGATCATTATACTTGAAATACTAAAGCACGTGAAGTAATTGCACTTGGAAACCAATCGGTAAAAAAACAAAAAATTAACGCAGATAATTATACGCCGTCAGTTATATAAAAAAAAGCCGTAAAAGTTCACAACAACTGCATTTAGAATGACTATACATTCCGAAAAATTACACTGAGAATCATCATAGTATATATATATATATATACATGTCTGCAATGTACACCAATACTGATACACCTGTCAGGGGACCAAATTAGTTATTACTCTTTTCGTTTGCAACTTTTGAACTGACGTGATTTCAATTCAACAATCACCCTTAATTAATTAAGAAGAAAGTTTCAATTCGAACGATTACACAGCTTATTAAGTTAACCACACGTATTCTCAGTGTAATTGACGTACGAAATAAATAACGTAATCGCTGCAATGCAAAGAAAAAAAAAAAAAAAAAAAATTCAGTTACTAATTGAATTTTTCGGATACACGACGCTTTATTATTAGATGAGTATATATAGACGAAACTTTCGTGTCGCACGCAACGTCCCAGTTCGACGCTCGAAATCCATTTACGGATTCGATCGCCAGCTAATAAAACAGCTGAGGAGACCAATCAAGCGGCCCGCTGTACCTAGAAGACATATAGAAAGACGAGCCGCGGTAACGAGCACCGAACTGACTGCCTAGATTTTTTTATGGTCACTTGCCGCTAATTTATATATACGGATCGTGAATTTCGTTTAATTGCTTTATTGTTTGTAAGATTACGCTACTCGCAAGTCCAAATAATGCAGTAGTCGGCGCGGCGCAATAACAAAATGTACTTGGCTGATCGTTTTCGTTGCGGAGCTTGAAACAATTTCTTTTGTGTAATTGCACGCCCTAAATTTTTCGTTGACCTCGGCGCGCTTCGCTTTTTAGGACCTTTTGTAAAAGGATGAAGTTTTGTAAAAAAATTTTTATTGCCGAACAGGGATAATGTTTCTAAAACTTTTTAGACTCGAAGATCGGAATCTTGTCATAACTACTCGAAGAAAGAATTTTCGTAATTATTTGAAATTAGGTATATATAAAAAAATTTGTGAATACTGTAAAATTAACTGAGAATATGAAAATTAACTGAGCCTATGTCCATTTATTAAAAAATGGTATAGTGCAAATTCTAAGACATAAAATTAGGTGATCTGTACATACTGTAATTTCTCGCATCTCTAAATAATAAAAAAAGTAAAAAAAGAGAAGGCAATAAATAGTTGCCAAAGCAATGTCTATGTAGAAAAACTACATGAATTTCCATCGCTAAATTGAATATATACAAATTTATATAGCCACGTATAACAGAAATTATCAAGGAAATTGATGATTTTAGAAAAGTAAAATGCCCATATTTATATTCCGCGAATGAAGCTTGACACGATGAAAAGTGCATGAAAATACTTGAAAAATCCATCGGCGACGTCGTGTTCTGAAACGTACAACAATAACGTATGCATTTGTAAACGTCTTGTAGTTTGAGTCCGAGTGAAACGTCGCGTTATTAAAAGCAGACTTTTAAGATCATAAAATACAATTTAGCCTAAAATCGTAGACTTGAAAGAAAATAGCAAAAGTAAATAAAGCAACGTACCGTTTAGATACCGAATGACTTGCGGTGTACATGAATTAAGATAGAACACACTTTTAAACAAAGAACGGTTGCACTACGAAACAAGAAAAGATATTATTCCCAAATATATACAATACGAAGGAAATAAAATCTGTAAGTTGACAGAGAAAAATAATTGCGCATGAGGAGCATAACGAGTACTACCGACATTACCATATTATAGAAAAAGTTTAGAGTAGATAGGAATTCAATCGGAACGCGAAATGTTCTCTGTTGCGAATAATTCACATTTATTGAGATGATAATATCCTAGATTATTACATATTAACTGTTACCGAATGTGCCGTTGAATTATATTGAAAGAATAAAATACCAAAGTGGGGCACGTTGAAAGGAGTTCAAAACACCGACGTATTGCGTAAAGTGATAAATTCTGCGAGCATGAAAAAAAAAATGATCTTCTCATTGAAAATCGTAATAATGGACGCGAGGAAGAAGTGATAAAGGAACAGTTTAAAATAAGTCAAGGGGCATTTGATATGTCGCGTATTTACTTTAAGTTTTAGAGAATATAAACGAAGAATATTTCTCGCTTTAACGGAAATAAACTTTACATATTATGAGGCTAATAGAAACAAACTTAATTATTATTTATGTACTCGTTTAAACATGTATTTCCTTTTTAATTTATTCGTATAAGTGTATTTATGTTATATAAGCTCACAATATAGATCTATGTAAAATAAAACTTATGATTTAATCTTACAAAGTCTAAGTTGCCTTTAATTGACTTGCAATTAATATCCTTTCATAAATAAGGAAAAGTCTTAATTACACAACAACTCGAGTATATTATCTTTCAACAAATTCAATATTCTAACCAATACTCCACATTGAATTCCGATATTATTTTTTCTACGACAAAGTATAAACACAATCTTTAAGAATTTAATACCCGCATAACAACTAACTTTATTTTCAATCGCGTCGCAGCGAAGTTAGCAAACTCATAAGAAATAACTGTTCGGCGAATCGACGTGAAAGGAAAAAGCGCAGGCATAGAAAAATATTCACGTGAATCATTTCGACTTTTGCATTGTCACACACATCCATTGATATATACGCGAAGGCCATTGAAACGTCATGAAGCTAAGGCGAAAGCGCGCTGTTAAAGAAGAATGCGCGCGTATATTTGAAAAGGAACTTTTTTTATAGCGCATCCTCCGCATAGCCGGAGAAGCTCGCGCTCGAAAGCGCGGAACATCTTTCTCTCCCCGCTTTTATCCCGGCAAAGTCGCGCGATCGTCGGCGCGCGCTTTTAACTGCAAAAAAGCCCGATCCTCCGAGTTTACAGCGAGCCGAGCTCCTTTTACTACTCGTAGCCGCGAGGTGGAACTTCCCTGCGCTTGGCAAGAGCGGACTTGTAAGCAAAGGCACGCAATACTCTCTAAACGTAGCGAATACGCATCCGATACGAGTCGTTTTATAATAAAGATACGCTTTGATTCTTGTCATCTCTTCATCTTATACGTAAAACACGATACTTGCGACGCGTTGGATCGAATGCCGAAGACGCAATGCGCTTGAAAATGTATTTAAGAAATGCCTAATAATGAAGCATTCTACATGCGAATTGAATTTGTAATTGATTAATAACGTGAATTTTGTTTGAATATTTTATGATAAAATAACATTGTCATAGTCTCTGTGCGAATCGCTCTATTAGATCAGTTTGACAGATTGAATGGCGCATGAATGTTGCAATAATAATTATTACCGTTTGTAAGAAAAGTATTTTTCGATTGTTCTAAAATTAACCGGTAACGTTTTAGCTTGACAATTGGGAATTTTAAGACGCAGTGCAGAAATCGAATTATGAATTTAATTTTTTTACTTCGCAAAGCTCATGTAAAAATCTTAAAAAAAAAAAAATTTATTTTGTTATTAAACAACTTTTATTTACGTAGTTCAATTCTGTAATTTATTAAAGTTACGATGAAAATATAACTATATTTAATTGTTGCTATCGATTCTCTCTGTTAGATGAAGCCACGACAAAACGTAATTACTTTAAGCAACGATCGAATCGAAATTACACCATCAAATATAATATTACTTTTAATCACTGTAAGAAAATGAAGGGACATTTTGTAGACTGTCATCATATGTCCTTGTGAAATCTAGATAATAAAAAACAAAAAGTTAATTGTATGTTTATTTATTGTTCACCTAACCACTGGCAATAATTATATATATTATTTTCCCACACCTTTATTGCACTTGAATCTTAAAAACTTTCTTTCGGATAACTATAATAAATATTTAGTACTTGCATCAAATGCATCATAATTGTATTTTAAAATTGGCAGCTTCAAAGAAATATTTTTAAATAATATCAAGAAGTCCATTTATCTATTCCATTAAAATTATTTTCAAATGAATAAAAATGAGATAAAAGAAGTTACACTCCTTGAGATAACAGTGCACTAAACGCATTTCTTAATTAAAAAGTCCTGGTTACTCCTTCTGCAACCTACTTTTTACTCCTTGTCATTCTGCACAAAAACTTTCATATCGTTGATTTATCTGCAGAGAAACTCAGTGACCCGTTCGTCGATGGAACTGGAGAGAACCGACGGGTCCGACACTCTGTGAATTTTATTCCAGGAAGCTTTCTGTGATTACGGCCGAAAATTGTCAGTTTTTATTGGTCAATTTTCTAGAAAGTCGTAATACAACGAGAAACGCCCCGACAGTTCTTTTTTTTTTCTTCTTTTCTTTAACATTTCACAGGGCGCCTTGCGTTATCAGTTCGGAAAGCGAGAAAGAATTGCCGCGTAAACGCGCTCCTCGGACGTATAGTAAATTGTATTAAATACCGGGGACGACGCCGCCGCGGTTAAAGTTATGAAATCCACAATGACACGTTCTGGCATTTCGAGCACATCCGTTTTGTTCCTTTCTCATACGAATTCTCCGACTAGGAACTGGAGGTTACAATGCACGTTTTAACAAGGAAAGTCGTGTCGGAGCAATTATTATCCGGTAACTCGTTTTTACGATCGCGTAACGAATGTTTTCATTCTTTCACTTTTCCGAAAACTGAAACAAAAAGCATCATAAAAGCGTGGACATAATTTTAATTTGATGGCGAGATTGGCGGGCGTTCGTGCGAATTCGTTGCGTTTTGATAACTCAAGTTCTTGTGCGTAGACGGGTAATGACTATCATCAGCGCGGAATCGTAATTTATCGCAAAGTATTATTAAGTAATTATTTAATTACACCTATTATTATATTATTAAAGAAGTTCGTAAATTTTAGAAATTACTGAATATCTAAATTCTAGTAAGATATGGTGATATAATCAATACTTATTTATTTTAAAGGATGTAGTGCGAATTTTCTCATTATTTTTGTAATGAAACATTTAAATTGCGGACTTAGTGCGATTTCTATCGAGCAGTTTAACAACAAACCTGTTTTCCCTAAAAAACTTGCTTCGGTTTTAAAAATGCCTGTCGAAGAATTCGAAAGGTTCCAATATGTAGCTTAGACTCCATTTGATAAAGTATGCAATAATGAAAAGTTGTCAGAAAATACAGGTTTATAATCTAATCTAAGTAAGGCTTTTTCAAAACTCACTTAACACTGCATAAGAATTCGCGATTGCGAAATTAATTTTTGACCGTCCCAAAATAAAATGACAGCCCAACGTAATCGCCCGTAACCAAACAAACATAATAAACGTGAAATCGACGTAATCGGAGATATAAAAAGCACGTCTAATAAACTCACTCCTAACGATATAAAATGCAGTAAGACGACGTGTTACATACCGTCTCGCCTCGGATCAGTTCAATGCCCGAAAACGGCGGAAACTTCCGATTTTCGATAACAGTCGAACCCGAGAAGACAGATCACTTTCACTCGCTTACCAATAAAGTTACACCACTCGGCGATCGCATCGGGACTCTGTGCACTTGTAAATAGCTCGGCCGTTTCTTCATTGCAGCGTACGAGGTGTACCGGGCACGTCGGGAAAAATTTCTAGGCTGCCAGGCGGTATTCCCAAAATGAATTGCGACACGGAATTGAGTCGCGTCATTTCCACACATTCCCGACGACGAATAGTTTAACGACGCATCACGAATTTTAATACCGTGCGGCAAGAGATCTTTTGAAAAGTCAGTATTAGAAATTCAGTAAATGGAAGGAGGTCGTATCGTTGAGTGTTCTGATTAATCCATTGAATTTTAATTTTAATGTGAAATTAGACTATACTATATGCAGTTTTGTCTATTGTGATATGGTTCGAGCATTTTTGCTTCCTCAAAGAGGAAGCATTGCGATAGTAATTTTTGGAGTTGCTCGAAAAATCGGATATAAGTGTATTATAAGGTGTCAGGAACAAGAATCAATGGTTTTTGAAAAATGTCTGTATGGATGTGTGTGCGTGTGCGTGTATACGCCTGGATCTCAGCTTCTATTGTTTTAATAAATGACCCAGATTTGTTTTCTAACATTGTGAGAAAATCACTTCAAAGATTATTTGCGTAATTAGAAAAATTGTAATAATAATTGACTAATCAAAGGAAACAATGCGATATATACATGCCTTATAAAAAATTGTAAGACCGCGATGTAACATCCCGTTTTATATTCTAAAGCAGGATAAATAAAAATAATATATTATGAAGGATCTCAAAAAATGAAAATTTTATGTAATAATATTTTTACATAATTTAGTTACATCAAATTTGCAAAATCGTCGCAAAAAAAAAATGAATTTGCATCCTTTTACTCCAGAATAAACTTAAAACTAAATTTGCATTTTTAAAATAAATGATACACGCACATCGTGTACAACACAGCAATTCAAACATCGTGTTTTCTTTTTTTTTCTGAAAAAAAATCCACGACCGCAATCCGTATCCATTGCGCGCGTGTAACTGCATCTCTCAGTAATCGAATGACTAATGTCGCTTCACTTTTCAAATTCCCCGTGACCGACACCAGCCATTACCTCCCCATCAATCCCCGGAGCAGCGCCGCGACAGCGTGCATTTCCAATAATCCACGTGTAATTACCGGCCAGAAATCGAGCGCTCGTATATGCGCGCAGTAGCCGCGGTCCTCCTTTCCAGCTCATCGTCGCGCTCCGCATATCTTAATAACTTTCGAGAGGCGGAAGGCACTCGGTGGCCCATCGGCGGCGGCGAAATTCAAATGCGTGCAATAGCCAAGTTTGATTCACGGGGAAAAAGCGACAGAGAGGGTCCCCAGGTGAGAAAGAGGAGGAGGAGAAGGAGGAGGAGGGTCAGGTGAAGCCTACTTTCTTTCGCAGCGGCGGCGCTCCTCTGGTGGGGAGAAAGAGAGTGAGAGAGAGAGAGAGAGAGCGAGAGAGAGAGAGAAGGCCCCAAGTCGGCTCGAGAGTCCCGCGTGCGCGCGCGAGAGAGGCCCCGAGGAAAGAAAAGTCAAGCCGCCGCTCGCCAGGCAACGGACATGCTAAACGGCCGGCCAGTGAGTCCCAGCTACGCGGACCGACACGAGCCGATCGCGATCGAGAATCGGACGCGCCATCGCGTCCCCGCAGACCAGTGCTTTTAGTTTTCTCTGCTTCGTTCGACGGAGGACGAGGACGTTTTATGCGGAGGCAGCTCGGCAGTGTGTGATTGTCCATTTTTTTTTTTTTTTTTGGTGCCGGAGTTCCAGACAATTTCATACGGTGAGTTTTGGATCGCGAGTCGAGGGCGCTCGATTTGAATTTTCGCGCGGCGAGACTGACACTTGGCGGAGAAAATTCGCGAAGTTCTTACGCGGAGTTTGCTTTTGAATGTTCAGAGCGCGATTAGTTTTATGTTGAATTGGTTAATTTCTTAAAAAATTTGTTTTTATTTTATAAGAAACCTTGATTTTTTTTGCTTCTGAAATTCAGGATCTAAAAAAATTATAATTTATACGCTTCTCGAAGCATCTCATATTATAATAAATCGCGATATTTATGAGTATTGATTTAAATTTAAACGATCCTCGGAGATTTTTGAATTTTTACGATAAAATTTGAAATTTTAGTAGTTTATGATGTAAAATTCTACAATTTTGTATTCAATAGGAATAATATTTAAAGAAAGTGTTTCACTTTATTAACCAGCAACGCTTCTTGCCTTTATTATTAGAAATCACAAGTCCAGGGTGATAAAATTAATTTCATTTCAATTTGTCATGTTTGTTTTAAATTAGAAATTTAACTATCGCCGAGCGAACAGCTTCGTTTGAGCGAGGACTCCTGAAAATAAACAGGATTCAATAAATGCAAAAAGAGGTTAATTGACGGTTAAACCAGTAAAATTTTTAATTTATTGCTTTTCGCTCAAGATAACAAACTATCTGCTCCGGCCACCCGTTTTAAATTAAGGCCAACTAACCTCGTTTCCTTGTATTTTTAATCGCGCGATTTCCCTAAAAATCTTTCTTACACCTTCAAATTCGGCTTCTCAAAAGAATCGTCGCAATATCGTCACCGCAAGCCCCGATCGAAGCAAGTGCATCCCAATCGAAAATCGAAAGTGAAACTCATCCGGCGATCTCGATGCGCAAGCAGACACCCGTCCGATCCCGCGGAGCTCGTCTGCAAAATCGCGATCCCTTATCCATTAACGCCGCGCCTCTTGCTTCCTCGCGCGAAATTCCGCGCGGCGGGCCATAAGGCCAACGCGGCCGCGCGAGCTTTTCCCGACCTTTCGGCGCCGCGATGCCCCCGAGGAAATCGGCCGCCTTCCAGGCTCGGAAGGATTCAAATGCGTGCGCTCGCGCGCATATCTCTTTTTTCCGAAGCGGAGGCGAGGATCAGAAAGCGTGAAGCGCCGAGCGGCCGCCGCGCTTCGTCGTCCGACGATTTTTATCCCCGCGTGAAACTACACGCGCAAACTAGGATAACGATCGTGAAATCATCGGCGATCGGCCGTTTTTTCTTTTTTCTCTCTTTTCCTTTCGAGGTCAATCAATTTCGGACGATCGTCGCTTAGGCGTGTATAATGTATATAAAGCGGCTCCTCCACGGCGGCGCTTACTCGTTAATCATAAGACCAAGGCGGTCTCTCTCTCTCTCTCTCTCTCTCTCTGCTACGGAGCTGCGTGGAAGGGAAAAGCCGGAAACGCGCGTAACACACTGCGCGCGCGATCTAGGTTGCAGCAGCAGCAGCCGCCGCCGCCGCCGCGCGCGAGCTCGTTACACTTTGCACCAGGTCACATGCGCGCGCGAGAGAGCTCTCTTACGCGAGATATTGCGCGAGAGATGCGCTCGTTTTTTTTCTCTCTTCTCTTTCTTATTTTTCATTGTTCGTCCCCCTTTTGTCTGGGTTTATGGACGTATCGGTAGATTCGCGAGGCTAACGGCCGCGGGAATGCGCGAGGCGGAGATTTCAGGAATTCCTCGCGGGCGCGCGCGCCTTCCTTTTTTTTTTTTTGTTTGCCCGCCGCAGATGTCGGGGGAACAAGGTTTAGAGGTTCTATGCCCCGTGAGGAAATTTCGTGCGAGATTCGGATCTATGCCTAATAAAATTCGAACAAGAGGGGAAGCACGAAAGTTCTCGCTGATTAACCGCCGCGGCGCGGCGGCTTAATTGCTCCGGGAAAAATTTAGAGTGCAATTAGCAGCCTTCCGCGTTGAATAACAGTTTTTGCCGCCCGACGCGGAGAAAACCGCCTGATAATTGGAAATTACAATCGATACACTCTCCCCGACGCTCCTTTCTTCTGCCTCGGGATAATTTCGGCCGCGCAGCGAGCATCCAAAACCGTTTCCAATACATTGCTCGCGAACTTACTCGCGGTCGCGAGAGAGGCAGCGTCGCTCTTAAAAGCATCCCCGGAGGGAGCACTTAAAAACTGACTGCCGCGCGCGGACATTATCGCCTTTATTGCGCCCTCGAGGACCGGTTGAAGGGGGAGGGGGGGCGGCAATAAAAACAAAGCTTATCCGTCTGAAAGTAGGATGTAAGCTCCGACCACCGCGGCACGAACGGTGCACCCCTCGGTATACAGTGGCACGCGCGCGAACTTTACGACTTGCCGCGCCTCGCACTCAGACGCGACCTGTCCGTCGCGTTTACGGGCCGGAAAGTTCCTGAGCTCAAGAGCGGCATCGCCGCACTCGTAAAGCGCGAGGGGAACGAGGGAGAAATTCTTCCAGCTGGAAATAAAGATCACTCCGGGCGCGGAGTCGAGGAAAGGCGACGGAATTGAGAGAGCCGGCGGCTTGACTTGATTTCAAATTTCTCGCGCACACCGGACAATGGACGCGCGCGCCTGGTCCTTTTGTGCTCGCGAGAGTGGAAGCTGCTTTTATGTAAGAAGAAGTATTATTTTGTGGAGGAGTTTGCTCGACGCGATACGGTAGCGGTTCTTCGAAGGTTCGAGGGGTGTAGCAATTATACAAATTTTTAAATGCTATGGTAATAAAAAAAATGCCGCTTTTTGATGGCTGTCGATTTTTTTTTTTTTTTTTTTAATAAGTGCAGTAATTTGAATATTCGCAGAAACAGTTTCAAATTGGATGTTACAAAATTGAAATTCTTTCGTAATTGCAGTAGTGATCTGCATGCATAATTTTGTTCTACATTATTCATACAATGCAATAAATTAATGACATAACATTTAGGTTGCTTAAAATTCGTTTAAAATTATTTTATAAACGCGTAAAAACGTAATTTTTTTAATTGCTAATTAAAAAACAGCAACAAAATTTATCATCTTGAAAACGCTGTTTATTAAATAATTTTAAAAATAATAAAACCAATTTCATTTCTTATTTACTCAAGAGAAATCTTTTGAGACGTTCAAGACGATGGGCTAATTAATTAATGCAGGTATTTCGTGAAATCGTTGGGCAAAGCAGCTCTGACACTCAAACACGTGGAATGTTTTTATAGCACGAACTGAAAAGAGTGATCGAAATAAAAACATTATGAAAAAGTCTGATGTGGTCGAAATTCAAAACAACTGTAAGCGACAGTATATTTTTTATAAAAAAAATGCACAATGTTTTTTCTAAATTCTAGAAATCAATTTTATCAACCTTTTGAAATTGGATGGCCCCGTTTTTGTACTCATAAGAATGCTGGTCATGTACTATGGAACATTTTATTTAAAATTCATTTTGCGTTCGAAATCATTTATTAAAGTTGCCATCTCGAAAATTCTGCGATGTAATTTATATTCTAATATTCATCATTTCGTTTATTGCATCTTTGTTTTCATAACAGATTACACAACAATTTTATCATAATCTTACTCGAAAATTTTGGTTGAAAATCTTGTACTTCTTGATTTTACTTTAGAGAAAAAAAACTTCTGCGCTTAAAGAAATAATATAAATTTGAATATTATAAATAAAAAATATGAGATGATATACTTTTTGTCGCATAAAAACTAAATAATATAGCAGATTCAGCAAGTTCCTCGAGATAAATAAGTGTTCGGAGTTGTAGAACAACGGGGAGAAAGTGGTTCGACCTACTTTATAATAAATTCAATTTTTTCAATTAATTTCACAAATTAGGAAAATTAATAGATTTGGTTTCTCTTTGAAATAATGCCGCTATTAGCCGGCAGCTCATAGGTACATTGTTCATTAGTAATACGGACAGTTGCTTTCCATTGTCACAGGTCGATTCTTGAGCATTGATGAATATTTATCAACAATGGCAGACCCACGAATGCAACTGTAAACCTACATAATCATTCGGGCCATGAAGACTGAGGAAGCGATCTTTGTGTACTAATGAAGTTAAACAGGATTTTCTGCAATCCGTAATACTGCCTAATAATTAAAAAAGAAAGTTTACAGCTTCGGCCATAAAATTAAAGATCCTTCGAGCTCTAAAGTACTTCTAATTACCAAATGACAAAGTTAAATTAATTTTAGCGAGTTATACACTTCTACGTAATGCACTTTAGAGATAATTATAATTCTAAATTTTTAATAAACTTGTACTTCAGCGTAGACACTTAAAGCCGCATTACAGTCAAAGCTCGATCCAGTAAAAGAGCCTTCATTTATAATTTTAAATTAACTTGTCTAGAAAGTTCTTTAAAATTCTTACTTTATGAATTGCTCTTTACAAATCTAGCTAATTAAGAATCATAATATAATTCTCCTGAAAATACGTGAAAACATCCGAAAGTACACCGGAAACAATTTTAACCCCGCACAGTCAATAAAGCAGTTTAAACTCTCTCTGAAAAAAATTAATTTTCCCCTCCATCCCGAGCTCGTAAAAACTCAAAAGAAGCACAAAATAATTTCTAAACTGAAACCGAAGCTCGTCGAGTCTCATTACATCCCCGCCCAAAACTTAGTAAAAACGTAATAAATTAATTCCAAAGCTCGAAGAAGAAGCTTCCTGTTCGCTTAAAACGGAAGAAAAAAATCGGCGAGATAAGTGCGCACATATATAAAAAAACCTGCGCAGTTTCTCTTTTCCGCTCAGCTCGGCCGCCGCCGAGTCGGCGATGCATCGCGGCTGCCCGGCTCAAGTGCAAAAGCGCCTAATCATTTCTCGTGCTTTATAATCTTTATTGTTGTAAGCCGCGGCAGCGCCCGCCGGCGCTATTGCATCATCGACGGGCGGCGCGAAACAAAAGAAGCGCCGGGAGGTTCGGAAGTTATACCGGCCGCGAGTTCATTAGCGCCGCGCGCCCAAGTGCGGGAGCGAGCATTATGAAAGTGCATTAAATATTTATTAGCCGCCGTGAAAAGGCGGCGATGTTCCATCCGGAGAGGTATCTTCCCGATCAGCTTTTCGATGTCGATGCGCTGCCCCGACGGCGGCGAGTATTGAGCCAGAGATAATGAATCGATAGTTTTATTATTTTTCTATCTCTCGCGGAAAGGTTGAGTGTTTGTTTAGCTACGATTTAGTTTTCTGATTGAAAGCCATAAAAGAGCTAATTAACTTTTTAAGCTCCTATAATTGGGTCGGCAAAATTGCGCTTCGTGCGTCGGTCGCAAAAAAAACATTTGAATGACGCTCCAATTTACATCCCGAGGTTCCTTAATTATTCAAGATAAAATTGAACGAGCAAATGGGGAGAAAAATTTGTTTCTTCAAGCTCAGGCTAATGAGTCTAGAAGTCAGGAGGATTCCAACGATGAATGCCGGGCACCAGGAGCCAATGAGATTCCGTTATTAATTAAACGGAAATGAGGTTCTTAATCGACTGCGCGCGAAGAGCTTCCACGAGCTTGTGCGTACTTGGAAATTAGTGGTCCGTAAGTCTCGCGGTATTATAAAATACAATACGGGGCTTATGCACTGACACGGCGTCGGAATTTGAAGAGTCCGTGCAAATATTTGCATTTTTACCAGTTAAAATGGATGTAATATTTTTTAAACAGTAATTGACTTAGTCGTGTTTTTATCTGCTTCAAGGTTACGACCCAATTTTTTAATAAACATTTCTTTTGTGCTTTTTATTAATCAAAGTAGAAGCTAAGAGAAACTTTTTAATCTCTTTACTTTTCTTCATTGTCCTCTAGCTTTTCTTATCATTGTATAAAGCTACGAGAGGAGAAACCGACGGACAATCCATTACATTAAGCCTGCATTCATGAATTAAAAACTTTTTTCTAGATTTTCCAGATAAACGAATAATAAAGCCGAATAAACGTGCTTCACCTCGCTTTATCCACTGGAAAAAGTACGGGCACATTTCAAAATCCCAACGCCCCATTATATTCCTATAAAAGTACAAAATGGAAAAGCTCCATATATCACCAGAAATATTCTCTATTCATTCGCTCTTGGCATTCAAAAGCATCTCCGCGCGAAAGAGCGCCCAAAGCCGGGGATGAAGCGCTACTTCATTTTCCGAGCGAAAGCCGCGACGCCCTTTTCGTAATTCGACGGATTACGCCATACGTGCGGCCACGTCGCGCGCGCAAAGCTCTCGTCCGGGGATCACCGGCGCGAAATTATTCCGATCTTTTAATTAGCTCGTGGTCAGAGTTTTTTCCCCAAGGCCTCTCGGACCAAATGAGCTTTCCACCGAAGAGTCTACTAATTGAACGGTTTCCGATATAAGCGCGCTCGACCAATAAAACAGCGCCGCCCTCGTCCGCGAACCTCCACCGCTTTCAATATCCATCGCTTACACTCGCTTTTAACGATCCGTGCCGCTTTATTTCCTCTTATTTATACTCTTGCCGGAGACGTACTTCACTCTCTCGGAATTTCAATGTTGCAACGAGACAGAGAGAGAGAGAGAGAGAGAGAGCCGCGGACTCTCGACTCCTTCGGGCGACTACCCCCGAGGGTCGGCGGGGCTGCATTGTAGCTCGGCTGCGCGAGCATTTCGAACGACGAAGTTTTGCGCTTGTCTTCATCTCGGCGAAATTATAACTCCACTGATGATGCGATAGAGCAGAGAGGAGCTGGGAGGATAAATATATACAAGCTCGTAAACTCGAGCGAGCCCTTTTGTAAGAGAGCTGGAAAATTGTCCGGGACGACGGGTAAACAATAACGCGCGTAAAATGTAAATGAACCCCGAGCACTGACCTGGGAGAGTTTAATTTTAATTGATTCACGAAGGTAAGATCGAGTTTCTTGAATATTAACTTTAATTGTGGAGCCGCCTAAAGTATTCGAATCGCAATTAATTTGTACTTTGAAGTAGAAAATAACCCGATACCCTCGGAGGAGGAGGTTTAATTCGAGCATTCGAATTTTAATTAGTGCTCTTCTTGTAGCGCGATGATCGCGCGATTATATTAATTGCGAGGCTCGTATTTGTATATCAAAAATAATGCGATTCGACGTAATTATTAGAAACTGGCAATTATCCCAAATCGTGCAATTTCATCGAACTCGCCGCACACTGATATAGCGTGCGGATCTCTACCAAAAAGCGAGGAAAAAACCCGACGCGCGGATTTTCTCTCGCGCGATGCGCGCTGAAATTACATACGCCGGAGCGGCGAGAGGCATTAAGCGAAATCGAAAACACTCGTCGCGTCTCGATGGGCGGGGAACGAAACGCAAAAAAAAGAGAGACAGATAGAGAGAGAGGAAGGAAGTAAAAAGGCGCGAGATCGTAATGCGCTTTGTAAAAAACGAAACTGATGTCGCGAGTGAAGTGGTATAAAGAGTCGCACGTGTGTGCTCCCCTTTTTCTTCGCTCTTTTCCCATCTGCAGCGTTTTTTGTTTTTTTTTTTTTTTTTTTTTCAAGCCCGTTCATTAAACAGTACAAGCAGTTTCTTTCTCCCGGGAGAAAAGTGCGCGCTCGCAACGAAGTCCGGACCCGTTGCGCTTTAAAAAGTGCCCGATGTGGAATAGTTGGCGGTTTGCAAACCAGCGCGTTCGAAGTACCCGAGAGGGCGCCGGGCTAACTTTTCTCGTGTGTACTTTTGAATTTCGGGCGAATATTTGCCGTTGAATGTTCTGCAGGTTTCGAAAGTGCGAACGCATTGCGACGTCGTTAATTAGCGGTCGATTTCGAGAGAAAAAAAATTAAAGTCGATGGAAAAACTTTTTTTTTTTAAATTACGCGCTTTATTGTTCGAAACTTATTCAGTACAATGGAAGCCATTCCTTTTTTTACTGATAATCAAAGCTTCATTGCCTAAATTGGTTGTAAACATCGGTGTGTTTCTGTAAACAGGAGCAGCGCTCTTTTGGTCAAATTAATTGGACTTTTATTTATTTAAAGGTTGAATAGTAATTGAGTTTTCCAATCTGAGATCACAATACAGACATGAGCACAATAGAAATTCATGCATGAATATTTCAGACTGCACTACATCACCATCCGTAGATTTAAGCTACTTATTTATTGTGAACTAGATTAATTTGCGAGAGAACTGCTTTTAAATGCATTACGTAAAACA
>JAWWEM010000044.1:11796678-11853093 GCA_035582935.1 Ormyrus thymus
GTAGATTTAAGCTACTTATTTATTGTGAACTAGATTAATTTGCGAGAGAACTGCTTTTAAATGCATTACGTAAAACAAATCATAGAGTACTGTACAAGCCCGTGATTAAATCGAACAAGATACATAAGCTTTCGATACCTAAGTCATGAAATTACAGCTTATACTTAACGAACGGGGACAAGATCTGTAATTTACGACGAAAGCATCACCACTCGCCTGCCGAATATTATGCAAAAACCGAATGCTTAATTAGAAAGTACAAATATTTAACGCGCAGAAAACTCGTTAAAGTTGAAAAAGTGTTACACTTAACAACTTGTTCAAACCCGCCCTGCGATTTAAATTTCCACCCGCCTCGAGCGCGTAAAAGCGCTCGATATAGGACGATCGAGTCGCCGCTACGGCAAACACCCCGCTTCGAGGCTGCAATTACTTCGAAAAAGTGATTTTTATACCCTCAAATTTCGCCTCCCAACCTCGGCGTCGTTCTCGTGCCTCTCGCAACAGTAAATACCAATTAATGGCGCAAACTGAGCCGCGCACTGCCCGAGCCGCTCGCGGACCTCGCGGGTTGCAGTGCGGATATTGCATTTAACGACTGAAAGCACTTGCGCCCAGGCGGGCAGAGCGAGCGAGCGGGCGTCCATCAAGCGCAAACATCAAAAACAAGAATGACCGGTGTCCCCGATTCCCGAATTGATCCATCGGGGCGAACGAGCTGGGCGCGCGCGTGAAAGCCAGATTTACGCGGGGATTCGACGCATTTAATTCCTGGCAATATAGACCTCTTTTATAGGATTTCGTTGAACGAATGGAGGACGAAGCTAGCGAAATTGCGGTTTTAATTAAGGTACAGTCGACTCGATAACTCAGCTCTCGAAAGTCAATTTTACCATCCGTTCGCCTATACCTGACCCTCTTGAAAAATCGACATTATCTGACTAAAAAGTGTTTGGATCAAATGATTGTGCACTGAGAGAAAAAAAGCAGTAAAAATTAATATTCTGTATCGTAACTTGAGATATGAGAAGAAAAAAAAAAGATTTTTAATATTTGAATAGTAAATATTAAAGTCGAAAAAATAATATTTACTATTCATGAATAGTAAATATTATTTTTCTTCTCGTATCTACAATTTTTGACTTTAATATTTACTATGCAGTTTAGTAAAAATTATTTTTTTTCTTCTCATATCTCAAGTTACGATACAGAATAGTAATTTTTACTCCTTTTTTTCTCTCAGTGTGGATTAAATGTTAAGATACGAGGGATTTACAGAGAATTTAAAATTCATAAAGTAACTTTTTTATATTAAAAACACATTTATCCTTTATTTTACAGTACTGTCAACCCTGTTATCTGTAAAATATATACTATGTATAAAAATAATTATGCTAATTTAAAGGACATTTAGCGATTAACAATATTTGCATTCCTAACCTCTTATTTTTTATAATTTTAAAAATTTATCAATAATATATAAGATAAAATCAATCAATTTCTTAATTTTTTACTTAATTTTATATTAATTTTCATTTTTCTCGTAAGAAACAGGTGCTGTTAATATAAAAAGCGACTTATTTAACAGAAAAAAGATCATGGATTAAATTAATGTTAATACACGAATGATTTGCGACAAAGATTCCTTTCTCTCAGTGTACATCACACCTCGCCCTACATACTTATATCCGTTTAATTAAAATTCGTTTCCACCCTCTCGCGAAGCACCCTAAAGCAGAGCCACTTCGGAGGCGCGGCTGATAAACTGCAACTCCGCACGAGAGTCGTCGGGCGCGATTCGACAGGACCGGCGCGGGACTGCAGACAATAGCCCGCATGCTCGCGTAAAGCTCGACGAGAGCCACTGCCGGCTAATCGCGCGGCGTTTGCACGCGCACTCGGCCGCTGCCCACGCAAACGCCTGCCGCTTTGTCATTTGGCGGCTTCAGCGCGAAAGCGCTCGCACTTCGAAACGAGGCTGTTGAAAAGCTGCGCGGACGAGCCGCGGAAGCTCGCCGAGAAAACGGCTCGCGAGCGCTGCGAGGCGCTTGTTGATGTTCTCGAAAAATTAGAGATCGGAATTCGAGCTTTCTCTTGAATATTAATTGGGAGCCGGAGCCATTGATGAAGGCTGAATTAATGACTTGTACGCTTTTAATAACAATAAAAATGTATTGCAGTTTTGAAAAAGTACAGGAAAGTGTGCGCAGAAAAAGGATTCATTAAAAATATCTGAGCGAGTAACGACCGCGAGAGAAATCGATTTAAAATTGAAGATTTGCTTTCGGCTGAAAGATGTTTGAAATTATCAATCATTTATGTAAGGCTTAATGAGGTCTTTTACATAACGCAATTTCGAAACTGCAGGTCAAAAAATATCATTATAAGAATCGCAATATAAAATTTAAGACAAAAAATGCGATTATTTCATTAACATTATTGTAACTATATAATTAAAAAACAAAACTTGAAGTAGAATCAATAACTTTTCATTTAGAAGAAAAAAAACAAAAAAATAGCTCGCTTTCTTCATGAAAAAATTCAATCTGATTTACAGGACTGTAAAGTGAAGTTTTATTCCCACATAACTAAGCACAAACGCTTGCGCAAATGCCAATGAAATTGCGCTTTCAAGCAATTTTCTCCAATTTTCGTCCAATCGCTCACAGAAAATCACACAAGTCTCCCCGGGTGTGAGAAATCGTAAAGCCGTAATTGCCGCACTCCTCTCTCCCAACCCGATAATTACGAAGAGGGCCCGGCTCCTCGTTTTTTTCTCTCTTCTTCCTTCAACCGCGCGCGTTCCCTCCTCCGGAGAACAGCTGGTGTCGCTTTCCCGCGCGCGCGACCGGAATGACGGCGCTCGGCTCCTTATTAATATCGCGTCAAGCTCGCGCACGTACGTACACGCGGCTCCGGGATTCCGGCGTTTAGTGGGTCAGCCGGATGGCGGAACTGCTCGAGGAGACTTTTCGAAATTCGCCGCCGCCGAGCGAACGAGGGCCGTCGCCGGCTGCCTCGGAGCTCGAGCAATAAACCCCTGGAATTTAACTTATTTTCAGCGGGCCGATGGAGCGCGTTGGCAAGGGATGAGGGGGGAGGGGGTCGCGTGACGGAGGCGTCGTTCGTTAAAATTGATGGTGGTGGAATTGCTTTTTTTCAGCGAGGCGCCCTCGATGCTGGCCAAGTTTATTGGATATGCGGCGAGCTGTGTTTACTTGTTGCACAGGTTTTTCGACGCGAGAACAAAGTGCTTTAATTAAAATCAAACTTTTGTAGGCGCCCGTGTACTTTAAATATCTAATTAGGAGCTAATTAAATTGAAAAGAAAAGAAAAATAAATAATTGGGATACCGATAGTTAATTAAACAAGCTGTATCGTAAATTAATTGAAATGTACATAATATTACCGCCTATATAATGCAGAAGACAATGCAAGGAGTATGTATATCAAGCCCAAGGTCGCAATTATTGTTCGCGCGCATACGCGAAAAGAAATATCACGATATCGATCGTTCTCACAGTGTGAAATTAAAAAAAAAATGCTCGATTCGATGTTAAAAAGAGAATTTCTATACGATACGGAAAATTAATTGCTAATATCTGTTTCAACGTGCTATTCGACTTCTACTTTGCAGATCCTCGCGATAAGAAGTGTATATATATATATATATATATATACACGCGAAGTCGGGGAACTGCAGTTCGAAAGTGAAAAATGAGGCTCATTTCGTATCGAGTAAGTGCGAACTAGAAGGTAGAATAGACCGTAAATTTATTAGTACCAGCTTAGTGAATCGATCGATTACTATTCTAAACGGAGATAATGAGCCCTTGAACAATGAGTGACACCTTTCATTCATGATGCTAATGGGCTTATCGTATCTTCGATAGCATCCGCTAAGTAATCCATAAACTGTTCTCATTAATTTCGGTTAATCAATTATACGTACTGCAGTAACGATCCGACTTATTACTTTCAAACAATCTTAAAACAATAAGATAAAAGAAAAAACCTACAAAGCTCGCATTTACCAATTCCACGATAGAAAAACAAAAGACCTGTCATAAAAAGCGGGTCTTTCATTTCATTTTCAGGCACGCTTCGTTGACCCCGGACACTTTTTGGCAGAGATTTTATGCAAGAGCGTCCTTTCATTAAAAAAAAGAACTCGGTAAAAATTAAGGCGAGACGCGAAGCCATCGGCGCGCATCTTAATCGCTCTTTGTTTGCTGCGTCTCAGTCCAATTATGTCAGTCAGCTCCTAAAGCAAGCCCCAGCAGCCGCGGCAGCAACGACGGGCACGCAACCACGTACTTCCTCCGGCGCGCGATGACGAGAGAAAGAGAGAGAGAGAGAGAAGCCCGCAACGATTGCACAATGCCGCGGCGCGTAAAAATAGAAAGAATGCGAGAGAGAGAGAGAAAAGTCGAGAAGCCGCGCGACGTGCGAGCGTTATTTTGCGCGTAATAATATATAAAACGCCGCGGAGCCGCGCCGATCCGCCGGCGCGCGTCCGCGAAGGAGAGATGAAAAATCACGCGGAGAGGGAGAGAGAGAGAGGAGACGTGCTCGCAATCAGTTAGAATTACTCTCGCCGACGTCGTCATATAGCCGAGGAATTGGATTTTTCCCCCCGCGCGCCGCAAGAGCCACCTGCGAGCGGATGTGTATATACACATAGATATCGCGCCTCGAGCGAAAGAGAAAGAGAAGAGCGTGTCCATAAGTTCGCACAGCTTGCGTTCCGTTTGAAATATCGGCGAGAAAGTAGGCCAGAGAAAGAGAAAGAGGGAGAGAGAGAGAGAGAGAGAGAGAGAGAGAGAGAGAGAGAGAGAGAGAGAGAGAGAGAGAGAGAGAGAGAGAGAGAGGAAGGAAACAGAAGCTGCTTACCGGCGCATAGATACGAACTTGGGACGCCAGTCGTCGAGCCCTCCGCGAGGAGCGAGCTCGGAATACAAATGTCGAAAAAACGAACTTGACGTACGTCTCGCACATACAGGGACGCGGAACGACTTTGCCGTTTGCATACGAAAGGAGCGAACGCGCCGGGAGGAGCGACCGACGCCCCGCAGACGCCGGCGACGCCGACGTCCCGGCGGAAAATTAACCTTTGCTCTCGCCGAGCAGCGGGGCCTCGACGCTCCCCCTCGCAACTCTTTTCACCCGCCTCTCGTTCTGCCGCGAGAGGTCTAATAAAATTTTGCGGCAGACTCGGGGAGCGGCCTTTTACTTCCTTCGGGAGTGCGGAATCGCTTTTTTACGGCTCGGTTAAGTATCTTTGCTCGCTGGTGACGATCTCGAGGTCGTTGGCGACGTTTGAAGATATAATTGCCCGTCGAGTAATTAAAGAGCCAGCGTTTTCGTTCGCGAATGGCGGAGGTGCGTACGAAGAATTGCGATTTCGCGAGAACTGTTTCAAACGCGACGAAAGGTATATAGAAAAACCAGAGGTGACTCACTGGCTTGATCGTTCAATCCGGCGTCAGGTTCGGAAACTAGTTCGATTACGTATGTAATCTTTATTGCCCCAGACGGCAGTCGCGAAATCTCTCTTTATCTGGAAGTCCGCGCGCGCCGAAATGCGCTCTTTAAATGCAAACAACCGGCCAATTCAACTTGCACCTGTTGAACTTTTTATCCGCGCGCCGCGGCGAACGGCATTGGCTTACACGTCGCATTGCGTCGTTTGAGAAAAAAAAAACAGACTTTGCTTGCATACATGCATTCTCTCCCGTAAGCGTCGCTTACACAGTCCAGAAAATTAAAGCATCCAGCCGGGAGAGGTGTGAAATGTATCTTCGAAGAGATCTGGCCCGCCCGTTAAAATAACAATAACACTATTGTTGCCACAAGCAAAAAGGCCATTTCCTCCGCGGCCATTTCGTCCCGGGTTATCCTATCTCCTCGTTGCATCTCGCACATTCGCGAGACGAGGAGGGGAAAAAGAGTGACTCGACTGAAAATCCCAGCCGTCAACGAGAGTGAAAACGAGTGTGCGAGTTTCTTTGCGCCCTCCCCTCGCTCATTTGCACTTCCGTTTCTGCGGAATCGATAAACTTTATGCCGCGGCGGCTTTTCATTTCGCTGCGGGATAACTTTCACGTCTAATTGCGGGTAATGGAGACGATTTAGTTTCTGGAAAAATTGCTTCATTAATGGCAATTATCGTTATTAAGCCTCATTATTAATTACAGATGTATTATTTTAATAGACTCGTTATACAAGTGTTTCTTGTGTTTATAACTAGTATGTATAAATAATACAGTATCGTTATAAAAGGTTTCATAAATTTTCCGAACAAGAAAGATATTCAGCTGATTAAAATCTAAAGAAAATCCCCAACGTCCCCATTAAAATTGGATCACAAGATTGGACGTTACTCTTCCTTCCTAGCAAAATAGCGGACGTAAAACTTTTTACGTACCAAATCCGCTCTTAATGATAAAAAACATATAATACTCCTTTTACATCTACTTTCCCGCTGATGCATCAAAAAGCTTTACCCCGCGATGCGCCGAGCCCGTCGACTAAAAAATAAAAAAAAAACATCAATAAGCCCGTAAAAAAGCAGCCTTACCCAGAAGAGCGTTCCTTCGTCGAACGCCGCGATTTCAAAGCAGCACGTCCGTTCCCCGAACGGAACTCAACATTTCGCAAAGGACCGCTCTTCTCGGTACATTAATTCGCACTTCCGCGGCGGCGCATCGAGCCGCCCGGCCGTCACGATTCCGATCGGCCGAGTGACGTAAATGAGATCGGAACTTTCCTCGCGGAGAGGCCAGCTGTCGCGGCGGCCTAGCTCACGCGTGTCCCGCGTCCGTCCCGGCGCGGCGATGTGTATAACTTTCTCGCGGCGCGCGCTCGCGACGATTAGGCGGACGGATTGGGCCGACGTACCGAATCGCGCGAGCGACCGACCCATTAGCTCGCCCCGAAGTAGGCTAACGCCGCGGTCGGCCGGTCGATCGTGAAATGGATCGCGCGCGCGCCGGCGCTGCGGTGGGATACGCTTTGCCTTTTTGCGGCGGCGGCTGCCCGGCCGGTGAAATTATTTTTCTTTGACATAGATTTTTTGTCATGCTGATTATTTTGGGACGCCGCTCTGCCTCGAGGCGGCTTTCTATCCGCGCTCGTTTGGAGGCAGCGCTGGAGGAAGGCAGCGCCTCCGCTCAGAGCGAACAATCGGAGCTTTTTCCCGAAGGCGGTGCGAGAAAATCCTGTCGATCGGCGGGATATCTGGTAAAAATGGCAGAGAGCTGCGCCTTGGGTTCTTTACGGTCCATTATTCCTCGCGCGGCTCGGCTGCCGCGAAATAACGAGGAACTTTGATCGACTTCAGTCGGCGCGGTAATGGGTGTGATCAGCCTCGTTTATCTTGATTAGAAGGGCGGAGGGAGGGGGGGAAAGAGAAAGAGAGAGGAGAGAGTTACCGCACGTGACAAACATTTATTAATGATCGATCTAGTTGAAGGTACGTGCCGACACATTTTCGAACGGAGAGCTAAAGCTGCGCTCTGAATTCGTAAAATGATAATTGTCTCTTCAATGGAATTCCTGCATGTGTTTAAATCAATTTGCATGGATAATTTAATATTCTAATGATAATAATGCGTTCGTTGTGCCGCGTGCGTTTATTAGTTGCTTTGAATTAAGCAGGGTTGTAATTAAATTAACAATCGGTCATAAACTAAACAAACCCGAACATTTAAAGGCAAACTCTACGTAATAAGTATATAATTATAGAATAATACGTCCTTTTTAGTTACTCAATTAATTAAAATATTAAAAAAGAACTTTGTTTTTTAAGTCCCAGCAATCCAGCAGAAAATTAACCAAACCTATTCCTTCCCAGTCTCTCAAAAGCGCTCCAATCTGTCACGCCAATAATCCGTGCCACTGGCAGGCTGTCCTGCCCGCGGAACGTCTGCAAATCCTCGCGTCAGGCAGCGAGTCTCGTTTGCAAAAAGCGGGCATTCCGCCGCGGACGAGAGGCGGCTGGCCTCCCGACCCGCTGATAAAACTCGAGCCGTTTCGAGACTCGCGCGCGCGCTTTCTTCCCCAAATCGCAGCCGTTCCGGCCGCGCGACCGCGTCCAATTCTCGGGCAATGGACGCCGACGGTCTACTAACGCTGGTCATTAGGGATAAGGAATCGAGTTGTCCCCGAGCGCAACAATTTGGCCGGGAGCCGAGAGGGGCTCTGCTCTATTATGGAAACTTCTTTAGGGACTTGCTGGTCGAGTGCAGCTGCGCATTTCCTTATGTAAATTTCGGCGTCCCTCTCCTAGTCGGGCTGCGAGCGCGACTTTGCTGGAACGGACTTTACTATCGCGGATTTACTCGCTTTTAGAACGTTTTCAACTTCCAAAAATAAAGTTTATGGTCCATAAAGTGGAAGATATTTTTCATGCTTTTTTAAATGTTGTACTTTTGTCCATTTTTATCGTGCGGAAAAATTTGTTATTGCTTAAAGTTTACGCTTGAACTTTGGTTATTTAAATAAAGTGATAAATTTTCGTCGAATGAATTTTTGATCTCAGCCATAGTTTATGTATGTAAAGTATTTATAGTGAAACAATATCTGCATTCAAATTTATAGTGAAAATAACTTTTTTCCGGAAACTATAAAAAAAAACTGGATATTTTCTAAATATTTAGATTCATGCACAATTTTACGACACTTCCGGAAGTCTCCAGCTTTAAAGGTACATAGATTGCAGGGCTGCAAGTCAAATAACGAAAAATAGTTTTCAATTGCGGATATTTTCCCCGTGAGTCACTGACAGAAAAGTCAATGTTCAAATTGCGGTTTGATCCATTTACAAGAAAAGAAACTCGCAATGTGTTATTACGTAAATAATGCCTTCCTTGCGGGCTTACCTTCTTAATCACGGATAATCGTAGATTTAGAAATAGCGAATGTAAGGCTGAATCACTGTTTGAAGTCGGAAAAGATTGTCTAATTTACGAACCTTTTTTCCATAAAACTATAAAAAAATTGGAAAATCATTCTTTGCGGTTATTTCTAATTTATTTTAAAAATCTTTCAAATAAACTCTTTTGCAATAGCGGTAAAAAAGTGGTACTTTTGTAATTTGCATAAGGTAAATTGCGATGAATGTAATGGATAAATACACCACTCGTTTTCTTAATGGATTAATAATAGTAAAAAAAGTGTCTTTCATCCTCAAGACTTTGAAAGTAAAATCTTTAAAAAATCAATGTAGCACAGAGAAAATAACTTCAGTGGCCAACACCCGCAATGCAAACATCGTTGATTAACAGAAAGTCGTTCCCGCCAGCTAATTAAGTTTTATTGCAAAAATATTCAAGCCCATCGATCCTCCTCGCAATTGCTTTTCCTAATTCAAAAAGATTTATACGGCCCGCAACAGGGCCGGCATCAGAGCGAACCAGAAACGGACCGCTCGAACGCAAATAAATACCGGCCGGCAATAAAATCCGCCCGTTAAGCGTAAGCAAGCAGGGCGTCCTCGCCTCTCGCGAGCGGCGATAAAAGTCTCTATATACGGCTCGATCCTTTCTCAATTTGCAGAGCGCGTGAAAGATTATTGCTGAATCTCGCGCGGAGGCGAGCATTAGTTACGCACCCGTTACTCGCGCGTGTATATATACATGCGCGCACTTCTCGCAATTGCACAAGCGCGCGTACTCGGCGCGGCGGGCAGCTCGCCCGTGTGCGTATGCGTCTGCTCTCGGTGTACGGATCTGTTGTTCGTGTGTTAGAAATTTCTCGCTGAGTAATTCTCGCTCTGGCAAAAGGGCGCGAACGACTGGCTTTAATTCTCGGGCTACTGCACCTCCGCTCGGGAGAGACGATGATTGTCTTTCACCGCGGATTGTTTAGGGAGATTTTATAACTCTACATTTTTACACGGGGACCGTGTGCAGACAGGCTCGGCAAGAGTTGCTCTTCATTTCTTTTCCTTCGGACGAGCTTAAACTAGAAGATGGAATTTCTCTTTGTGTGGTAAGAGTGATTTTTCGCTCTACTACCGGGTAAAAATCTAGGCCGGATTTCGTATTACGAGAGAAAAAAAAAATTGCTAAACAACGATCCCGACTGAAAACCGCACGTTTTGCGCTCGGAGAAAGTAATTTTAATATAATTAGCTACTTGAACAAATTCGAAAAAAACTCTTGTTGTAACAATCTCGTTAGCATCAGATGATCGATTAATGCTCGAGCGCACAAGCGAACTCTCGCTTACGGACCTCTAAAGCCCTGTTGGAAGTTTTCACTATTATTGACCAATTATTGACGAATTCTAGATTAACCAGATTCGGTCAACTATTAGAGAAATGGCTAATAAAAAAAACCTCGTGAAATTTCCAAAACGGAGATATCCTTCGGGATTCCCCAGTCCAGCTCGAATTTAAATAAACGCCGAGCACGCCTTCGCACATTCCGCGCAGCGATCCCGCAAATCTCGCGCGTACAATTAAACCCAGCGGCAATAAATCGAAAAATCAAGTGCGCGCATTCGTCAATTCATCGCGAGCGGCATTCCGTCCGCCGGCTCGCGGAACGTGCCGCCTCCTCCCCCGGACCGAGGAGAAAACGTATGCATTTTTCGCCGGCTCGCGCGAGAATACCGACGCGGCGCCCGGTGCGCGTGATGAAAATCCCAGCGCGCGGCACCGCCGTCATCGGCGATTCAGCTCGCGTGTCGGCCGGCGGTGGTGCGCGCGCGCGCCCGAACGCGTGATTAGAAAACTGCCAGACGGCCGCGCTCGCGATGCAACGAAAGGCGCAAATGAGCGGGAAATTTGTACTATATTTCGAGCGTAGAAAGTCCATCGAGATTCCATCAAACTGGAGCGCGCGCGTGTTGAAGGAGAGCTCGGAGCGAGATTTCCCAGAGAGGAAAAGCGAGCTCCGGCCGTGTGCGTTTTCGCGCGGCCCTCGAGCTCGTCGGCCGCCGGTGGAACGAGACGATGCGCGGCTGTGTGCGTGCTCGAGGCGCCAAAAGGATTAAGGAGGAGCTGTTTTTACGAGCGGATTTGTCGCCTAAAACTTAAGGGGCCGAGAGAACGGGCTTCCGATCTTCAGAGCTCTCTGTTTTAAAGCCTTTTACTTGCGGATAAAGTTTAATGCGAAGCCGCTTTTATGGGTGGAACTTTAAATTAAAAGGCTATTTTAAATTATGTATTTGGAAATTTATAAAATGTAGCATTTTAATTAAAATTGGAGGACACTCGAGTACTTGAAAATTTTACATATTCAAATGATATTTTTGAAATCTTGTTATTCCATTAAATATTGGATATTTATGATAATTTCAATTTATGCTCTTGAATACTTTTCTTTTCATACAATTAATCTCCATAATTCTTATTAAACACTATTGCATTTATTCTAAAATTATTTACTGATCAATCTCTGCCAATATTTAAGTATTAATTTCCCCTCGCGCGCCACCGCACGAAAGCCGCTGCCGCAAGAATGTTTCATTAATAAAAAAGAAGCCGAGAGAGAGAGAGAGAGAGATAATCAAAATCCTCTCCATAATCGCGATATGTGGCGGCTGGAAACCGCACTCGACTGCTGGCAGCTGATGAATTGCAAAACGCGCAGAATTTCGCCAGTCCATCGCGCGACTGTGATGCGCGCAGCATACACAAGCACATCCTACACGCGTCGCTCTTCAGCGGCGCACATCATCATCGCGATCGCGCGCGGGAATCAATTCGCCACTGTCGGTCTTACCTGTGAAATAATGATAAACGCGCCCATCCGCCATCGGGATTCGTGTCAGTTTCACTCGTCCGCCGCGCGGGTTGCGACATCGGCAAGCTCCTCCTGCCCGAATGCGCGCGTATACGTACACAGCGCTCTGTAGTTATGGCGCGACTAATCTCGTTATAACGATTAGAATCATCGAATTGCAAATATTTGCAGGCGCCAGTCGGGGCTTGTGTACGTACTATCGATTAATGGGAGTTAGGCTTCATGGCGCGTTAATGCAACGGATTGACATTTCATTTCATCGCGGAATCCGACGTGACCGTTCAATCGTACTGATACGGAGGACTGCCCGATTAATGATATCAATGGCCATATTCGAGGTTGTGTTAAAAGTGAGCATTTGAAGAAAAATGACAAGTACTGACGTGAATTGTTTATCTCGAAAAAGGAATTTTCGTTGAAATGTATCAAATATAATTGTCGCGTAAATTCAACACTGTCTGCTCTGAAAATTGTTCTGTCAGTATTTATTAAGGTGACGTAGAGTTTAAAGAAAGGAAAAAGGATATTACTTATAATAATTTAAAATGCAATTATCTAAATTGTCTTTTTTAAGACGATTTAAAGAACTGTTTTAACGCTATAAAACATAATTCACTCTCTCAAGTCTCTTTGTTACAATTGCTTTTTAAATTTATAGCCGGAAATTAAAGTAACTCTTCAATCTCAATATTTTATCGCAGCGTTACAGCAAACTAAATTTTTCAAAAACTTCATATTAAAAAGTCGATCAAAGGTGGAAGCGAATGAATTTTTAATGGCCTCCGCGAATTTCTAATCGACAAACACAGCGACTGTAGAAAAGTCGACCGGGAAAATCTCTCTATCTGTCTTTCTAACTCAAGTATAAGAAACTTTTGAAATTAACAATTCCGCCACGAAGTCGTAGAGGCCACTTCCAGGAGAGCCGAGCACTCGTATAAGTGCCTCTCCCCGTGAAAGATAGCTCAGTAGGTGAGGAATTCATTTTACTTTTACCGCCACGCGGCGCACTTTGCATTCGCGCTCACGTTTCCAGACTGCAGCGACTCGAAAAAAAAAGAAGAAAAAAAGAAGAAGAAGAGCCGGCGATGGGCTTCTCCGCAAACTGGGTCACCCGAGCCTGGGTAACGAGTTCAACGCGCTTAAGGAATCGGGAGTGTCTCCCTTCCGTGAACACGCGTACGGCGACCGGCAGGACCGGGAGTCCTCCCGGACACTTGAATGGCAGGATAAACCGGCGGTGCCCGGCGGGCGAAAGGAATAACTTAGCTACGCCAGCGTGCGGTCCGGAGATTTCGGCTGCGCGTGCTCGGGCGCGCGAGCGATCCCTCGCCGCCTGCTCTTTCTCCGCTCCTGCTCCTTATTCATCTTTCGACGCACGAAAAAGGAAAGTCGAGCGAGCGGCTTCTGTGCGCCGGGGAATTTGAGGAACGACTCTCGCTCGGGCGCCGAGGATAATAAGTTTATGCTCCGGTCCCTCCTTTGCCTGCTTGAATTTCAGATGACGGATGGGGATATCGTTTTAAGTGGCTTCAGACATTGTTCGCAGCCGATGCGATGATTTATTTTCGTATTCAAATCGACTGATTTGCTGCGTCAGCTGCTTCAGTGTACTTTGGTTGTCGATGTGATAATTTTTGAGGCTTGTGTCCGAGTATTAATTATTTATGACTTTATATTGGAAAGCAGAAAAGGAGATTATTTTATAAATATGCAGCATAAGAGGTTTATTTCGGAATAAACTATAAATTGCGCCTTTTAAAATTCAGAATATATTCATGCTTAAATGGACTATCGTCATGTCGATGATAATCCACTTAATAGATCACCATAACAATTTATAGTAAAGCAATGAAGAACTGGAACGTGACTAATAACGTTATAGATTAAACTATTGGTGTACGTTTAATGGTAGCAGTAAAACCTAATTCAAATTGTTCAAACACATATTAAATTCAAATAAAGATATCAAAACTTGTTACATAAATTATGGTGAAAATATTTAAAAATAGATACGTTAAATAACGACTTAAAATGTTAAATAAACATGATGCAATGATGTAAGAAACGAATAACGACTCGTCATTTTATAATTATAGTAGCAAAATTCGGTAATATTTCACATTAAAATGAAAAGTTGATCTTTCGGTAAAAAAGTAAAGAACTTTACACTGCACTTAAGGCATTCTTAATATTGAGAGAAATAATTGAAAATCGTTATAAAGTTATAAACAAAAACTTTCGACGCAAAGTTTCGAGGGCACTCTAATTTTTTGAATGTGAAATTTCACGAAGCAAGCAGAAGAGAAAATTCTAGTTATTGCAAACATTTTTTGAGAAAGTTGTTTTTATTTTAATACTACACTCGACAACGAGTCGCACAACACGCGAATTCAAGAATTATAAAATCGAGACACATATACTTGGGAAAGTTCTCCGCGAAACTGTGCGAAAAAAAGTGTCAGATTCTCTGCATTGTGCATCAGCGTCTTAACCTCTATTTGTTATAACACTTGCATACATTTGATTCGTATCTTGACAGATAACCTTGCAAATAGAGTGCAGTATAAGTCAGGAATAAAAGCAAAGTAGTATATAAGAAAAGAAACCGGTTAAATTTATCTGAAGAATTGCAACGTTGAAATTTGTTTTAATCATTTGATCGGAATTCAAAGTAACACAATAAACATTTATTAAATTATATCTGCAGTAGTAAATTCAGATTAATCTGTACATAAATGAGTCAGCTTTAAACCAATATTGTTTCAGAAAGTTACGAGTTTTATCGACGTGAAAATTTTCATTGCAGGGCATATCTAAAAGTAATTACATCAAAACAAAGCGGAAAACTATATGATTCTGCTTTGTTTTATTTCCATTCGTGTAAACTCATTGCTCAAGTGATCCGTTAATCGTAAGAATCAAGTTTACTTGGACGAATCGGCAATCCTAAGGGACAAATCCCTCGACTCGATTTTATAACTCCCTCGAACGACGCAATGCACGCATCGCGCGCGGAGCTAAAGCAACAGGACCGCCAAAGCGCGGTTTATTACCCATCGCCCGAGCCTCGAGAGATAATAACTATGATTTCGCTTACGGCCCGATCCGTATATGGCGCTGCTGCATACTCAAGCAATCAACGACCTTTATTTCCAGTTGCTTCTCCGCGACTAAGTGGAGCACTTTCACTGAGGACACGCGCGACTCGGCGCGCCGCGTCTCCGGCGCGCTCCGAGGCTCGATAACGGATTTATTAATCACTTAGCCGGACTGCAATTTCCACACGACAACGTGAAATGCATCGATCATGGCGTACCTGTTCCTTTGGAAATTAGCGCCGATTAAGCGTCGATGGGGAGAGACGTCGCGGTTTTGTTGGCCGATTTTTTTCTTTTTGTAACCGAAAGTGAAGATAGGACGCTTTCTGATTGCTTTAATTTATAGGTTTTTAATCCAATCGCCGGCGATCGTTAAAAGGTGAAGGTAAAAAAATCGACGGAGGTTTCCTCACGAGGAAGTGAAAGTGTGCAGAAAAACATCTTATCTTATTATGCCGGGGGAATCATCTCTCATTTAATGTATTATAAGGTGATCGCTCGTAATGATAGCATAAATTAAATTTTCCTTCAAGCAATTTTCACATCCTGAAGGAAAACCGAGAATATAAATACATTTAGATAAGTAAGTTATATTAATTAAAATTCTTCGGCGCGCAGCCGATCTCAAAAACATTGTATGTATAAAGCAAGCGATTCTTTTAACATCTGCAATGAATTATACCACAACAGTTTCTAAAAGCCGTCGTTGAGACATAAACTGTTTGTTATTGCTCCGATTTCAGCTGAAAAGGCTATTCAGGACAGCCGGAAACGAACGACGCCGAGCGCGAGCGTAAAACCTCACTCGATCATCGCAGGGCTTAAGAAAATTTTTTCCTTCCGCCGAGCGCGAGCGTCACGGGTTATTAGGCTGCGCCGAGTGCGAAGTCACCGTCGAAAGCACCCCGGCGACTGCCTCCGCTGGCGCTTTCGTGCGCGCGCACGAAATACACGCGAGGAGAAAAAGTGCGTGCTGCGCCTCTCTCGAGGCGTCGGGCGCGCGTTTCGCGATGCGTGCACGTCGCTCGCGTCGAGAGAGGCCCGACGCTTCTCGCGCCTCCTGAGAAACGAGAACACGTGGCTGGCCTGCAGCCGCGTTTTCTCTTTTTCTCTCTCGAGCGCGGGGTGTTTAGCGCTTCGAATCGGGAGGCCTTAATTCGCCGGGCCGCGAGGTCGTTAAAGCGAGAGCGCCCGCGAGAAGTATGAATGATTGCCGTAACGCGTTAGATTCTGCGCGTGTAGGTATAACGTGTGCATCTGCTCGGCGCTCTAGCCGCCGAGGAGCGGGACTGTCGGCGGCCGGTGTCGCGTAGGTGCGCGCTTACTTCGTCGAGGGGAGGGAAGCGGATGGCACAGAGAGATTCGATAAGAAAGCGAGCGGGAGGGCACGCGTGTAGTTGAAGGAAAATAGGTGGGATCGAGGAAGGAGCTGCGGGAACGAAATAAGGAAGATAGATTAAATGTTGGAAAGTTTGAAGGAAGCTGGGGATTTGTTGGGAGGATCGCTGTTGAAGAAGTAAACAAAAGTGAAATTGAGAGAACGAGGATTGAGGTAGAGCTTGGGGATCAGAATCGGTGCTTCGGGACTGTATTTTGAAAGAAAATTTTATACTCTTGAGTGATTTTAAAAATTTATTGCACGAAGAAATGTACATATGTATATAAGATCGGTTTACTAACAATTTTCAAAATGTAATGAATGCACTTCGTAGAATAGCTTAGTCTACTTAATTAATTAATAATTACGCGAGACTGCATCGTTTGGAAAGGTTTCTCTGAGAAAATCTACTGATACTGAAAAAGGAGACAGCTTCTTAGAAAAACCAGCCCATCAAATGAAAGAGAGCTAACTGATTTTAATGGTTTAGCCGCAAAAACAAATTGCTCAATAGAATGACCGACTTATGAGTGTAATTTAACTTTAGTACCTACTGCACTGATTCAAAATTCTTTTATATATAAGCACAAGTTTACAAAAAGGCGAAATACGCAATTGGATGATTAATAAAAAGTTTAAACACACCCAAAAAAACTACCTAATTGTCAATGAAAAAAAAAAAAAAAAATGCGTTTAATTGATTAAAAAACATCGGTTGAGATTCGCGTACAGCTTACTTTCTTATGAAAATCGGATAATACAATAATTAGGTATGGGTGGTCGCGCATTGGGAAATTCGCGTTCCACGAAATGAGCGCCTACGGTGTATTACATCACGCGAGACATTCTTCGCACGCTGCATTTAATGACTGTATCTTCTGTATTTCTTTATCTTCTTTGTTGCTCACTTTAACGACTGCGGTGCAATTAAACAGCCAACTGCGAATACGCAAATTAAAGGCGTTACATTAATTATCAAATAAGAAGTAAACTAGCCTGATTTCACACCAAATTGAAAGGTTTCATTGTGTTGTTCTTTCAAATTCTTTTCAAAATGTCTCATAGATAGATAACATCTCTCGTATAAGCCCAACTGTATTATTTTATTTAATATAATTCATTTAATTACCATTAAGAAAACAAATTACCATTTTTATAAAATCAGGGCATTCTTTTCTTAATGCTTCCTGCTATTTAAAAACTCACAAACTTATTTCAAGCCTTTAGAGAACAGAAGGCACTCTGTTTCTTTATGCGTAACGCAAGACAAAAGACAGTCGGACTACTTGGCACTTATCTAATGAGTTTCACTTGAATACAAAAAATTTCGTCCTTCTTTCTCCAGACTTTTGATCTAAATCCTTTTTTTTTTGTGCTACCTTCATTTTAATTTTTAAAATTTGTTCTTAAATCTGAAATATCTCGCTGTCTGTGACAATGCTTTTAAAAGAGAGCAAATGTTTATCTTACAATGCCATTATTCTTCGCTGTATAAGAAAGTTGTGAACTTCTCGAACGACATAGACGGAAAGGGAAAGAGGATACGATTCTGAAGTTCAACCGCTGGCGCTAAACGTTTCACGCATTGTCCATTGTTTTAAAATGCGGAATTTAAGCGCGCATTAATCTCTTCGCCGGCGCTTCTTAACGCCACATTTAATCTCCAGAAATTGTCTTTTTATTGTGTTGATTCAATTCTGCCTCGTGGCGCACTCTTTGTCGACGGCAATAAAGTAGTCCAGGAATCAAAGAGAGGCACTTTTGTTTCGAAGCAATTAGGGAACGATGCCCATATACATTCATGAAAATTCAAGTTTTACCGCAGGTCGATTATGTAAGGTAATTCTATTGTTTAAGAGGATTTTGCGTTTCCTCGAATGTTTTGAAGCGTCGGAAAAGTTTGAGCAACTTTTCAACACTTAGCATAAGATGCAGCGCGCAACAGCGCTAAATGGTTCTAAAGCGTGGCGTCATAATGGAAGTATTCATCTCGTAATTACTTCCCTATTCTTTATTCCCTTTCATTCCAAATGAAAAGCGATGTCCCCCGCGCAAAATGCATTCAGCTAACAAGCTCTCTTTCTACTCGTGTACTTTTAACGGGAATTTCTTTCGCTTCTTTATTACTACTTCGTAATTAAAATTCAATCGAGCCGATAGCAAGCGGCATTTTCACTCACAGAGACCTCGACGTGCACGTCTCCATCGACACACCGAGAGAAAGGAAAAAAAGATAGAGACGTGCATGTGTCAACACATTGAGAGAAAAGTTTAGTGAAAATTAAGGTGCCTAGTAAGGCTACCACAGAGTGTCAAAACCAAAATAATTACCATACTTCGTAAGAAAATGTACCAAACAGTATAGTAAAATTTCTTACGTACATAGGGAATTTCACTAAAAATATAAGAAAATTTACCAAACAGTGTAGCAAAATTTCTTATAAATCTTGCAAAGTATAGTAATTCTTTTGAAACCAATCAATTGAAACCTATCGATTATTTAGTATCCGAGTCGGAAACATCTCCGCAGCTGCTTCAACAAATTTCTCCGTACACAAGCGGCTTTTGCACGCCTACGTAAACGCGCAGCCCTCCTCGGGTAACTCCGTTACGAGCCAGACGGCCGCCAGTTCACACGTTTCTGCAGTTATCTCGTAAACTACATCCCAGAACTGCGCCTATCTCCTTTTCACGCGAACGCCGGTGGCTTAATAACCGAACAGGATGGAGCATTTAATCGAGGTCTATATTATATATGCGCTCCAGACGTGCGGCGGCCCAAAGCTGATAATGAAAGACCGCGCAGCTTTGGCTACTGTGCTAATTTCCGCGAAATTCTCAGCCGATTTCGTATGTACAAGCAGCCGATGTAGCTTCAGGACCCAGTTATCCGAATGTTGACCCCCGCGGAATTCGAAGTTGAGGGAAGAGCGTTTATTGGCCGGGTATTAGCTCTGAAACTTCCTAAGTTGGCTCACGGCTCAGCGGTATTATCGACAGTGTAATTATTGTCTTGTGGATTACAACAGAGCATTACCGAGGCTTAAGGTTAACAATTATAACTTAAATAATATGTTAATCACCGAGGGTATTAAATGCGACAGGATTCGTGGTTTAAAATTGTGTCTTTAATAAATAACAACAAAAGCCTTGCAACTTATTAGAAGCTCTTAAAATTTTTTGCGGAAATTGCTTAATCATCTACTGTTCAATTAACACACTTAATTTTTTAACGCTACTTTTGATGCAACACCACACCTAAGCTTCACTTTTTAGCCTTTCCTGTCGCACGTAAGAAATCTCGGTCAAGTTAACGAGCCCCTTCATTTTTCCCACGGTGACCGCCGCTCGCCTCCTAAACGACACTTCACAGCGCGACATTGAATATATTATTGGTATTCGACAGCTCCTTTTTCTGCCCAGTGTTTGAGCAACGCTCGAGAATTCAGGGACGAGAAAGGAGGAATTAGAAAGTGACCGCGCGCGCCGCAAACGAGGAAAACGAGTAAACAAATCGTCACAAAGCGACGAGTACTCGCACGAAACGAAAAGCGCCTTATGGCATTCCAATCGATAACTCGCGCATACGCTGCGCGCATTACAGGATGCAGGAAAAGGAAGTTGGAAAAGTTCTTTTCTTTTTCTCTCTTTTGACGCGCGTAAGAGCTGCGCGTTGCGCGAATGTAGGTCTACGCCTCGAAGGGGTGCCGTGCGCTCGGCGTTCCCGAGCTACGAAGGCGCTCGCGAAGGAAATGAGAGCGTGTTTCGACTTCTCCTCACGTAATCTACTAATTCTGTTAATTATAAACTTCTTCTTTCTCTTTTCAGGACAGTGAGGCGCACAGTCCCATGAGCTGGCACGATGAACTTGGCAGCGACGCTATTTTGTAAGAGAGCTCGACTTTTCTTTTTCCCCTAATCGTTGTATGAAGAAATGAGAGCGGCGCGCATTACATGAGTTCTATTATATTATGGAATGGGATTGTGTAAACGCATTCGCCGTTAATGCAAATGCGTATCATTAAAAGTACATTTATTACGATTCTTAATTACAAACAACAGTTGTTTTGAAAAGTAGAATTATTTGCTGAAGCATATTAGTATTGGCCTAAATTTTGCAATTAAATTACGTGCCTCGAAAACTTTTGACATATAGTTAAAGGTTAAATTTATAGTTAGTCAGGCTTGAAACATTGAAAATAGTTTATTTTCTTAAATTAATTTTTGTTAAATAATATTACATAGCATTAAAATTCATTTTTATTTACAATTATTAATATCAATACTTATTATTGTTTTAAAACGATCAGATTTCTGCTGAAAAATTCAATCGCTTAAAGGGGAAACCGGTCTACAATTATATCAGTTGCTGCAAATTACGAATCGAAAACTAATTATTTTTTACGTTTTAGGTGTAGTGGCGACATTACTGTCGGTTCAAGCAATAACTGTGTCGGTGGATCGGGCCGACATACGACCAGTTACTCTTGTACGTATCTTGTGCCAATTATAAAAGAAATCCAAGCAGGCGCCCCGCGCATACTTAATTGCCATCTCATAAATTACCTAATTTTTTGCAGCCTCAGCAGGATCAGTCAGCCTTCACGAATAGCTGGCGACCCCTGACCAGCAATTACGATGATATCGGCATCAACGTCTCCCCTTCAAGTATTCTCGATCGCAGCCTTGCTCCTCTTCATCCGGTCCTCGGGAAGTTCCAGGAGCACATGGCCGCATCCGAGCGCTTGAAGTCTCAGCGTCGCAATAAACCCCAGCAGATTGAATACAATCCGCCAAGCATTTTGGGAAGTTTTACTTTATTCAGCCAAGTGCCGCCCAAACGAATTGAAGCTCTAAGTTCGACCGAGCCAAAAACTCTGTCCACTGAGAGAGAGTACTCGTTTCTAGTGCCACCTCCAAGGGATACTTTAAGATTCGAGATAGAATCTCTTAAAAAGGCTCCTTTGAGGGAAAGCGAACCTTACGTCAGACAGTCCCAATTTATACCCCAGTCTATTAAACCAGATGCCCGTGCACCTACATACTTCATTAAACCAGCTACTTTCTCTACTAATCCTTTTGCTCAAGGACGACCTTTCATTGAAAACTATAACGTTCAGCAGTCCCTTCTGCCACCGCGTCAACCTGCTAAACAATTCGACTTGCCAAAATCTTCGAACGACAAACCGTTCTTCCCTCAAAACGTCGAAGAAGGATTTAATAAAAACAAGGCCAACAATGAGCAGACATATAATCGTTATCAACCACAACAAGCCCAGCAACAAGTCGTCAATGGAAATTTCTACAACCAGATCAACCATCCACCTCATTACAAACAATCGACGTACGAACGCGAGCCAGGATTTCTTGTTCACGAAAGTCACGACGTCAGTTACGTGACTCCACCTTCGTTTAAGTACCGTCCAGCAACATATCACTTTGACAATGTAGCACC
Organism: Ormyrus thymus; assembly: GCA_035582935.1. Classification (NCBI taxonomy): domain Eukaryota; kingdom Metazoa; phylum Arthropoda; class Insecta; order Hymenoptera; family Ormyridae; genus Ormyrus; species Ormyrus thymus. The sequence goes on from JAWWEM010000044.1 coordinate 11,818,367, forward strand.
AGAAACCTACCCAACGTCGACAGTGCCTCCGCGAGTCGAACAACCCAGTAAATTTACTCAACAGACACCGAGTACTCAGGGATTCAAGCAATTCCAACCGAGCCCGAAAGATAATGAAAAGCACCGTCAGGAAACCCATCAAAATCCAGGAAATACATTCTACATTCATGATTTCCAAAAAACGAGATTTGCACCCGACATCAATGAAGTTCTTCCAAAAGCAAATCAAGCCCATAAATTCAATCAAGTAAGCACGACACCTGCTCCATTTGTGGATCACAGTCCAAAGGTCGTGTATCTGCGGCCAGAATTACAGCAGCAATACCAAAGCTCCATTATTCCGTTAAATATTAACCAACGACCTCCAGAGGTGGAGTACGATACCCCGGAAAGTATTTCGTTAAAACATTTCAATCAACAGCAATTCTTATTCCAACAACAACTCATCCAACAAGATAGGGATCGTTTGAGGGAACAAGAAAAACGCAGACAACAAGAATTAGAGCGTCAGCAGCAGGAAGAAGTGAAGAAACGGCAGCAGGAAATAAAACTGCTAGAACAAAAGCACAAGGAAAAGGAAAAGCAACGTTTAGAACAGCTGCAAACTGCTGCCCCAGAAATTGTTAAAGAAGTGCCAGTTAGGACTCATTTCAGTCATCCGCAATATCCCGTAGAGGAAACTCAAAAAAAGATCCCGAAAGAACAATACAAATTCGTTCATTATCAACAACAGTATGAGTTACCCCAAGTATCTTCGGAGCCACCATTCCGGCCTATTGAGAATTCTTACAAACAAGTTACAGCACAAAAGTTCGAGGAAGTGGTAACACCGGCAGGTACTCAATCCACGACTCAGGAGGAATTCCAACCTGTCGTGCGACCTTATCGGCCGCAGAAACCAGCTCGTGATCAAATTAGAAGACGTAAACCAACAACTGTAATTTACGATCCTGTGCCTACTGAAGCTCCGGCTCTTTATGCCCCGGAAACTCAAGAAGTTTTGACAGACGTCCCGATTCAAACCACTATTGTGCCCGAAGTAACTACCGTTCCGGTGACGGAAAAGATAGAAAGGATTCGCACCAGACGTCCAGGTGCTCCTCTACGAAGACGAAGGCCCTCAACCACCACGACAACTCAAGAACCAAGTGTCTCTTCTCAGAACTATGAAGAAGAAGTTATCAAGTACCACACACCAGCGGTTCAAGATTTTGAAAAGAAGAAACGTATCAGACCCGTTTCGAGCAATCACCAGGAAAGTAGCGCTGAAAGAAGACCGATCAGGTAAATCTAATTCCTTCTCTTCCTATTCTTTAATTTTATAACCAATTTATTGTAACTTATTAAGATACTTTACTTTCTGCATACTTTTTCTTGTACTAATTATATTTAAGTAATTAAGTAAGTTATTATTTACAAATTAGCCGAAAAAGGCCTGGCCAACGAACGAAAGTATACAATAAGGAACCTGCCGGCTTCGATACAGTTCCGGAAAGAGTAAAAACCACAGAGCAACCGTACAAAGAAACGGAAAATTATCCAGCGCCATTCTTAAAGGAGCATTATTCTGCTGAATACATCCCAAGTTCAGAGAAGACTTTATTCGTAGAAAGTCCTCAAGAAGTTTCGACTGAAAATTTACCGATCGAATATTACTCTGAAACGACCGCATCGAATTTGGAGTATTACCAGCCAACGCACGACTATCGTCAAGAACAATATACCCAGAAAGTGGAGGAAAGCGATGCTTTAGATCACAGTTTCACTAAAACGGAGGTAAAATATTTCTTCCTAATAGCCTAATACACAGACCATTACTTTCAAATCGCCGATAAATCTGAATTGCAGGTGAACTACATCGAAGCTACAACGCCGCCTCCTCCTTCCCCAACTTATCCCGTGACAACGACGACGACCACCACCACCACGACTACCGAAGCACCCACGACGCCGAAAGCAGTGATCGCGTCTCCGAAAACTACTCGAGTGCGACCGATGCGCTACGGAAACGCGACGCGACCGCGCTTCAGCATCAAGGAATACAGGACTCGCGTCGACTACAAAAATCGATTAGCCCAATCGACTTCGACCGAGGCCTCCACGACCGGCCCGAAACAGCGAGGCCACAAAACTCAGTCACCCGCCGATCCCAACTTCAAAGAGGCCCCGGGCAGGTACAAGTACATGTCGCGCACCTCCTACAGAACCACCTCCACGACACCCTCGAGCCAGCAGGTCGAGGAAGCCACCGGCAGCGGCAGCGCCACCACCGAGAGAGCCAGCAAGTTCACCCCCAAGAAGAGGATAAACACGAGCCACTACTACAGGAGCCGCGTCTCCGGATCGTCGACGACTCCGACCACGTTCAAGAGGGAGCAGGAACACCCGTCCGCGCAAAGCACGGCCAGGCCGGAGAACGTCTTCTCCTCGGCGATCCGAAAACGACCGACGCTCAAGAGCCGACTGCCAGCTCTCGACCGAAACAGGCTCGTGGTCTCAGCGACGGAGACGCCGGAGTCGCAGTCGGTCGCCGAATCCGGCTCCTTCGCGACCACGACCCTGGTCCCCTCCTCCTCGGCCAGCCTCACCGAACCCACCAACGAGATCGTCGAGGCGAACGCGGACACTGACAGCAAACCCTCGACCGAGACCCCCGAGGACAAAGCTCCGATCGACCTCAGCGACGTGACGATGGACGAGTCGGGCGACAAGGAGAACGTCCCCGAGACGATCGCCGAGGAGAAGGCGCCGGCGCCGGAGGCCGAAATCCTCCCGGAGGCCCCGGCGACCGAGTATCCCCCCGAGCAGTCGACGAGCGCCTCGCCCCTGGACTCGACGACGCCCTTCGACATCAGGCACGAGGAGGAGCTCTTCGCCAAGGCCTCGCAGAGCGTCGCCGACCTCACGAGCTCGGCCTCGGCGCTCTACGACAAGCCCGGCATGTTCAAGGCCGTCTCGCCCGCCGGGGAGAACAGAGTCATATCGGCCCACCTGAAGATAGCCACGGACGAGCCGACCCTGCCCATCGAGGCCTTCTTCCAGGAGTTCTCCAAGAAGAATTGAGGGGCAGAGGGATCGCGTGGGGATTGATACGTGATTGCGTCCCTCTTCGAGGATTGTACTCGGTCGCACTTCGATGGAGCTAAACGATCATTTGTTCGGCGCGAGGGACTTACGCTTGGTTCGATCAACTTTCGATTTCATTCTATAACGGTACTTTTTTGTAATAGCTTTTAAACGAGTGTAAGCTTGAATAAGTATTTGATTGGTATCGTTTAACAAAGTACTTGGTGATTATAATGTCTTTTATTGGTGTCCGAATGGTTAAATCAATATTGTAAGCATTTTCGGATGGAATATTTAAATGAAAGTAAATGTAGAGAATGGAAGTAATTCTAAATCTTCAATGACAAAAGTTACCAATAGACTTTTTAATATCCTGGCTTTGTCAACAATTTGATCTATTGCAGAAAAATGAAAAATTAAAGTCAAGGAAATTTATGTCCCTTGATTTTGATTTTTTTTCGTACAAAATTCTGTAAAACTGGTAATATATATCGATCGCGATCGCCAGTATTAAAGAACAATCACAATCACGAAATTCAAAATCTGATAGTTTTTTTATTGTATTTGTTCGCTTTCTTTTTCGAAGAAAGAAAATATGTAAGTTATCGCACTTTTTCTGTAAAAAAAAGTCGATCAACGTGAGGATATAAATGGAAACGTTTGAATTTTTTTCGAGGATTGCTATAATTCCTTTTGTAAATTTTAAATCTTCGGAAGAAACATCAAGTTTCAACTAAAAATAAAAAAAAAAACAATAAGAAATCTTGTAAGATAAATTATCCATTATTTATTATTGAATATTTTAACAAATATTAGACTGTATTAATAATATATCTATAATTTTCATTATGGCTTTATGTTGTTTGTTCAAAATGCTATGAACTACACGTACACACGAAATTTTGAATTAAATGAATGAAAATTTATTATCTGTAAATAGCATTAGGAAAACTTTAGTTACATTTTTATATTAACTTCAAGATCTTGAAAGTATTGTTGCAATTAAACAATTTTGTACCTTTTTATATCCCAAATCTTATAGAATAGTTTTTATATGACGTTTTTATAATGTATTACTTATCGTAAAACTTGCAATAATGACAAGCCAATGCAGAGCGAATAAGTAACGTAAAGGACGAAAATAATTAAAATGCAGAAGACTGAAAAAATACATGTTTGTCAAAAAACAAGAAAAATATTTCAGTTTCATAACGTGTTGATTAACTATTAGTTTTTCAAAATATTTTTAGTCACAATCATCATCAACCATCAATTACTAACATTTATTTAAAAATGAATTGTCACTTATAAATTCGTTTGCTGGAAACGGAGTGGTGTGCACGAACTTTGAATGTGTATTATTAATTCTTTGTAAAATTATATTTTAAGGAAATAAAATTGTTAATGATAGGATTGAGAAAAGTCGAAGTTGTATTTTATATTTTTATTTTCAAACAATGATGCGCTCCGGGTACCGTATTTCCCTGTTTTTTCCCTAAAGGTCACACTGTATACATATTTTTCGTGATCAAGTCTCGCAGTGAACCGAACACGAAGTTGCTGAGAGCTGCGAGTACCTAATACAGCCGTGACGAGCGAAGCACGTTCAAGAAGTCGTCCGCGAACCATCATCATAGTAGTTTTTGCAAAAAAAAGCGTAAAATGGTATTTTACATCTGTAGTCGTGAATCGTGATCTCGCGTCACGTGAGCAGCGTAATCCAACCTTAAAATACGTGTTTGTACATGGTCATGTTTCGCTTGCAAAATGACGCGTAAAACGGTCATTCTAATAATTCATCAAAAACACGTGATTATTGTTTAAAAAACATCATATCACAGCGCAATATTCCTGGAACCGATTAAATTATAATTGAATATTGCTAGTTTTGGTATTTTTAATGATGTGATGTACGCTCGGGTGCAATAGTTAACGTACGCATTTTGAAAAAAATTTTTGTTTGATACTAAATGATCTGTAAAAGTTCAAGTATACATACATAAAGCAGTTTCTCATAAAATTATGATTAAAAGAAAAATTAGTCCTTGAATATAATAATGTAACATAAGATAAGATAATATGCATAAAAACTACATTTCATTTAATTTTTTATTTAATTTAATTTTCTTTTTAATTTCGTAATTAAGCGAAGTGACTTAAATTAAAATTCTTCTCGAAAGTTTTTGTTTTACCCTTTGTTGTTTGTTTTGTCCAAATATTGGTCGCTATATATTTTTCGTGTGGCAGCCATGCTTAAAATTTTAGCGGGCTTAGGTAGGAGTTCGGTTGTTTGGTCTCAAACGCGAAGTCCAGTCCAGTAGTGTACGTACGAACTTATCCAAAGATCTCGAATGTGTCATACAATTGTGTCGGTGAATGGAAACTTTGTGCAAAGGTTTTTGAAAACTAATTTTTGAGTTATTGTAATTAATATAGAATCTGTAAAATGAAAACTTGACTTCAAAATGGATGATGATTATGCAGCATCGCGTTCGAACTTGGAGAAATTAATAAAAGAAATTCAGTGCATAAAAGAATGTTTAACTTGCAGAATATGGTAAGACGAATAATACATTTATTGTTAGTTAAACAAATATCAATATTTGAATCAAAGCTTTTTTATTTTTTAGTTAAATCAATTAAAAAAATGTTAATTCACTTAATAAACTATTAGTTTCCATTCACATCAAGTTGAATCTAGGTTATGTTTTGGATTTATTTGATTTTAAAAAATAATTTACAAAATAATTATAATTTTATTAATTCACAAGAATGAACTATTTTTTAAAAACAAGTGCATTCACACAAATACATTTTCATTCAAAAATTATCATTTGTAATATTCTTTAAATATTTTTTGTCTTTTAATTTTTTTATTTAAATATACATTATATTTTTCTTTAACTTTTTTAAAAATGAATCATTTTTACAGTACACTAAAATATCTCATTATAGAATTAAAATAAAAACAGTTTTATATTTTAATAATTTATAATTTGTTTTTATATTTATTTATTTTTAGTTTGGAATTTTTCAAAGAGCCAGTAACCATAAAATGTGGTCATAAATTTTGTAAATACTGCATTTTAAAAGTTGTTGCTAATGATAATAAACCAAAATGTTCTTTTTGTAAACTTAAAATTCAAAAAAGGTCAATTCCTAAAGATGGTAATGAAACATTAATATCAGTTGTAAAATCTTTTAAGACTTTGGTAAATGCAATCAATGATGATTTAGGTATTAATGGTAAGTTAAAATAATATTTTATAATTCTTTTTAATATATATTTACTGTATATATTCTATATATATTGTCTTATTTTAATTATGAATAAATAAAATTATTAAATTTTTGTACTTTTCTAAATTTATTTTAATTTTTAATTCTTAAAAAATTCCTCTTATATTGTTTTGTATTAATAAATTAAACATACTATTTCTAAACGTGTTCAAGATAAATGTGTAAATAAGATTAAAATCTGAAAATGTAAATTAAGGGTTTTTTTTTAATAGTTTATATAATAAATTGCAATATACATATTCGAAATTTTTATTTTTATGTATTATATTACTTCTATTCTACATTAAATTTAATTAATGCAGTTCTAGAGCCACACAATCAAATAAAACATTCAAAAGAAAGTGCACTAGTTTATGAACGGCCTCGTGCACTGGAATTAGAAGAAGCTGCATCATCAGAAGGATCTACTGAAAATAAAATATTAAAATCTCAAGCTGAAAATACGAAAAGACTTTCTTTACGTAAAAAAAAAGTTATTGAAGATAATAATTTGTTTAACTGTATACAAGAAAATTCAGAGTCTGAAAGTAATCAAGCAAGTCATGAAAAAGTTGAAAATTGGTTAAAAAATAATAGTCAACACGTAGATGGTAACGAGGAAGAACCAAAATATAAAGAAACTCAGTTAAGGATCCAGGAAATAGAAATGTTAGCTAAAAAGAAAAAATTAAATGAAAGTGTCGTAGATAAGGCACTATTAAAAGTTCCTTCTGTACCAGCAGCATCTCATTCTGATACATGGAGTAGAGTCAAACGAGTTGGAAAAGAGATGCAAGCAAAAATATTTAAGTCTTTAAATGTTAGCGTTGAAAAAAGTTCAACATCAATTGTTTTAGATGATACTGTACCTTATGATTCTATAAATAATGATAGTAAAAATGTTTCTGAAGAAATTATTTTGAGAAATAATCCATCTGATAAGATTTCTTTGTCTGAAGCAAAGCAGAAAGTATCTACTAAAAATGTATCTAAGGATTACATTTGCAAAAATCTTTCAACTGATTCTTCAAATTCTCACAAAGATAATCTTTCTTTATCTTGTGTAGATCAAAAACAAATAAATGAAATAATTGGAATTTCAACTGCAGAAAATAATTTACATACATCTGAAAGAGCAAAAGATTTATGCATTTCCAATCAAAAGAATTTCTTGAGTCCATTAAAAGTAATAGTTGATGTCCATCGAGAAAATGAAATTTCTGATGATGATGAATCTTCAAGATCCAAATTAAAAATAAGTCAAAACGAATGTACATTAACTAAAACTCATTCACCTGAAAGATCAAAAAGTAGATTGTCTCTTCGATTATCAGCTAAAACCAGTAATTATTCTTCATATGAAACTAAGTCTCCTAGAAAACGTCCACTTATTACATTTAAAAAGTTAAGCAAAATTTGTAAAAGAAGTAAAAAAATACCTTTTCTGAAACTTGGTAAAATAAAGCCAGCAGATAGATTGCATCTTAAAGCATCAGGAATTGTGGTGAAAAGTGATTTAACTGTGAATGTTAATTATAAACAATTAATTGCTAATCACGAGAATACAATTGTAAGTATTGCTTCTGCAAATATAGAAGATAAAATACTGCCACGTGAAAAGAATTCTCAATTAAAAATGTTATCTATTGAACCTCATCAAAATAGCGCAGAAGAATTTAATTCAAGTAGGCGTTCAAAAACATCTGAAATGGAAAATTCTTACTTATCAAATTTATCAAAAACTAGTTCAAAAATTTTGAAGAAACCCAAAATGTCTAATTTATTAACAGATATTGAAAAATCCAAAGAAAAAATTGATTGTGAGATTTCAAGTTATACTAACTTAAGCCCAGTGAAAGTTAAATCTGAAGAAGTAACTTCTAAAAAGGAAGAATTTAATTCAAGCAGACATTCAACATCTGAAATAGAAAATTCTTGCTTATCAAATGTATCAAAAACAAGTTCAAAAATTTTGAAGAAACCTAAAATGTCTAATTTATTAACTGATATTGAAAAATTTAAAGAAGAAATGGATTGTGAGATTTCAAGTAATAGTAGCTTAAGCCCGGTGAAAATTAAACCTAAAGAAATAACTTCTGAAAAGGAAGAATTTATTTCAAGCAGACATTCAGAAACATCTGAAATAGACAATTCTTGCTTATCAAATATATCAAAAACTAGTTCAAAAATTTTGAAGAAATCCAAAATATCTAATTTATTAACAAATATTGAAAAATCCAAAGAAAAAATTGATTGTGAGATTTCAAGTAATACTAGCTTAAGCCCAGAGAAAATAAAACCTAAAGAAGTAGCTTCTGAACAAGAAGAAGTGGTTTCTGTTAGTTCAAATGAAAGTGAATCTGACAATTTCACACCTAATGATATTAAAACAGGCTTTCAAAATAATTACAGTTTTCAAGAAAAAAATAAAAAGATTTCTGAAGAAATGCAAAGTAATGTAGATAGTGATAGTTCAATTGCAAGTTTAAATAACAATAAGAAAAAGAGAAAAGAAAAATGTATTTCTTCAAGTGCCTCAAGTTCTGCGATGGGATCACCAATAAAACGAAAAAGGAGTCATTCAGAATCTTCAGAATCTACTGATGATGTTTTACAAATAATTGATAAATGGTGCGAACCAGATAGAGTGAAAGATCAAACTATAAAAAAAATAAAAATATCTTCCAGTTTTCAAAAAGATCTAGACAAAGATAAAAACCGATCAAAACATTCTGAAGACTTTGTTCCAGATGAAAATGATTGTACTTTAGTTGAAACTGATTTGAAGAAATCGGAAACACTGAACTTTAAAATAGATTCTTCCACTGGTAATATTATTAATGAAGTTAAAAGTTTCAAAGAAAATAAAGCTAATGTTAATCTAATGAACATACCCAGTTCATTAATGTCAGCTGATCTTTTTGAGTCTCATGAACATTCTGCACAATTGCACCGTCACTTATCACCAAAACAATTAGATAAAAGTATGAGCAGTCACTCTTCAGTTAGTACTTGTCGTGTAGGCAAAAATATTCAGAAAGAAAATTTAAACTTAGATCAGAGTATTGCAGATGTTACAATGGTAGATACGTTGCAATTCAACAGAAAAAAGTCAAACATTTCTGAAAGTTCAGATGGGTCTAATAAAGAAAACAAGAAACTTGTGGAAAATGTAGCTGCTACAAAAACGACTGACCACATAGCTTATGAATCAGAAGAACAAAATTTTTCAAATGTCAAATGCAAAATCACTGCTGAAAAATCTGTGATGAATGTACAAGATTCATGTCATATGTCTGACAGTTCTATGGATATTACACAAGGAGAAATTGCTCTAAAAAAAATCGAAAAAGAACTCTTTGGAGTGGATTTATCGATCGCGCCCGAAAGTAAACTTCAAGAAAAGTATGAAGATCGGTTCTCTACACCACGAAGACAGGTAAATTATTTTATTTTTTTTTTGAAAGACGAAAATGTATTGCTATTATTATTTTAAAATTCTTAATTTTAGATTAAACGTTCTCACATTGATATTAATAGTGAGAATGAATTTGATCCCGATAATATTGGTGCTACACCAGTTACAAGAAAAAGGTATCATTTCTATAAAAAAAGATTGATTTAGATTATTCTAATCCAAAAATTTTTATTTTATTTTTTAGACAAGTATTTAGCTTCCCTCCATCAAAAATTAATGAGTTGGAAGAAGCTCTTACTACACCTGATAAAAGTACAAATCTTATACCAGCAATAACTCCAATGAGGAACACAAAATCTTACCCCGTAGGACACAGTACTCCAATGGTTGATACATCAAGTGTACAAAACAAATCATTTTCAAAAAGCAAAAAAATTACATTAATTTGCACTGGTTTATCACCTGAGAATATTAAAATAGTACAAATGTTTTCAAAAAAATTCAAAGCAACTTTTCAAAATAACTTTAACGCGGATGTTACTCATGTAATTGTAAAAACAGATCCTCAAACTAAGGGTGGAAAAAAGACTTTCAAGTACATTCAAGGAGTAGCTTTTCAAAAATATGTCGTTGATTATCGATGGGTAGTTGATTGTTTAACGCAAAATACTCTATTAGATGAAGATGACGAGAAATATGATGTATTGGATCCAGAAACTCTTGAACCAGGAGCAAAACGATCCAGGATGAGAACTCAAGGCTTGTTTGAAAAATTTGCTTTTTTCTGTTGCGAGCCCATTAGCAATATTTTATTGAATGAATTTAAAGTAAGCAAATGTCTTATTTATAATTGTTCTCAATTTATATTTTTAAATTCCATTTTCAATCATTTAAAATAAAATTTCAGAGTTTATTAGCGTTTAATGGCGCCATAGTAGCTAATACAGTAGCAGAACTTGCAACTCAAAATGATAAACTCAAAATTATACTATTAGAATCTGAAAGTTTAAGCCAAAATAGTAAGTTCATGTTAAATGCGCGTTTAAAATATATCAAACTATTGCATCTTTTTAATATTATTATTACATTTTTAGAAATATCAGCCTTGAAAAATTCTAAACAAGTGTTAGCTAGTTTTGAATGGATTGTAGATAGCGTAAGTCAATATGATATCTTGTCATTATACGCGTACTTATTCAACACGACTGTTGAGGAAGCTTTAGCTTTAGGATTCCCACCAGAATTGCTCATTGAAGAAGAAATTGTTGAGGAAGATGAAGAAGAACAAGAAGAGGAATGAATAAATTTTATATAATAATTGTTATTGTTACAAAAAATCTTACTTTAAGAATTCAATTAATTTTGTTAATATTATAAAGAAACATCCCAGTGTTTCAATTGTATTTATATTCCATTATAAATAAGAACGAAGTAGCAAATAGTAGGTTATAAGTTAAAAGTTGAAATTTTTTCTAAAATAACTTGATGTGATATATTTTCCTATTAAGAAACTGATAATTCTGTCTTCAAAATCACTTTGATAAAAATGTTTGTAGATTTTATAGCATGAAAACTGAACAAATTCACGAAAATAAAAATGTGATCCGCTCTTTGGATCTCATCATATTTTGTGATACTTTAAAGCTGTTGAACATAAATTCAGTGTTCAAATCGTTGTTCATTACTTATGTCTATTTTCATTATGTGTCGTTTCATAACATTATTTATATTTTGTTTACTAGTGTTCTAAAATTTTTTTACGATTAAAAAAAATTAGTCATTCTTATTTAATGTTCTAATATATTTGGAATGTAGTGAATGATTTAACGCTAAAAAAACTTTTTGATACAGAACTAAAAATTTAAATACTTTGTAATTTAAAAGCTAACTTGGATTATTATTAAGTATTAAAAGCATTCAAAATTAATTATTTAAATACTAACGGTCGATTGTGCTTTTCTTTCTGTACATAAAATATTTTTTTCATTTCAAGTGTAATGTGTACGTACTGTTAATAAAAATATTTGTAATATTAAACATTGAACACGTTGAATAATTTCTTGTAGTTATTATTCTTTTTTAAAGTTTAACTCTTGTTGGTATGGTGGTTTCTCTTGATGGAAAGCTGGAAATCATCTCGACTGGCAGATTCTCTCTCCTTTTGCGAGAGAAAGAGACAGTAATATTCGCATACACGCATATTAGTACCTCGTAAGCCATCTGCCGAGTCACGTTGTGCCTTGTATTATAATTCCGAAACTTCCATAACTGTCCCGATCTCTGTATTGTATAATGTATTTCAATAATATTTTATCTTTGCATATTAAACTAATCTTGAAACTTCGAAATGGTTTTACGTGACATTTACAATGTATATAGGCATCGTAAAAATTAGTCACTAAAATAAGTGGAAAAAGTCAACATTATTTAACGTTTTTTTCCTTTGATATCGTAAAATTAAGTACTGACTTAATAAGATTTTGAATGTAGTTTGCATATATGTATAAGAGGCGCAAAATTATACATGATACAACTCGACGCGGACACATGAATTTTTAATAGATGAAGACTTGGTTATTTGCCAACAAAATTGCTCCTAAAATTAATGAATTTGCAGCCAATAAATAGAAATATTACACATTTTTTCAAAAAATAGAACTGATGATTTTCAGAGACAATAATTTTATTTTTGGAAATTGAATTCACCCATGTGGTATTTTCTTTATTTTTCAATTAAAATTATAGCAGATTAATGCAACTATTTTTCATGAACTATTACTTATTCGAATTGAATAAGTATTACTGAATAAATTATTTTTTATATTTATCCCATATTGGATATGTCAAAAATAGCTCGAGAAAGAACTAAAATTAAATTTCTCGTCTGTATAACGATGTATAATAAAGTTATTAATCAAATATTTAACTGTTTTCACTGTAGAATTATTTTGTCATATTTTATAAGGGCACTGAGCTTTAATATATAAAGCATTTTGTATATAGACTTATCTTAATTCTTTTTTGCATTTTACATTGGAATTTTCTAAAAATGGCAAACAGTATTACTTGCTAAATATAGATTTTTCTCATAAAAATTTAAAAGTCTTGTAGCTGCTTGTATATTGCGTAGTAAACTTCCGACTAGATTATGAAAGGCGCCTATCTCTTGCCCAGAATCTATTCTGCATAATTTAGGAAAAAATAAAATTTCATGTTATTTTCAAAATGTTATGATCGCAAAACAATTGAAACAAATCAATAATATTACTTAATAATTTTCAATAATGATATGTAATAATTTTCTGTTAGAATTTTCAAAAGTTTTAAGATCTTGCTTTTTGGCTTCTTTATGAATTTTTCATGATTTATCGGTGTGAATCTGTTTTATTCTTAATCGAGGCAGTGCACGCAATAACATTACGTATTCTGCACATCTGCTTCTTGGAAACTTATTTTTATTCGAGCTGAATTTTCTTTACGACTGCGATAGTTTTTATTATCCTGCCAACAATCACACGAATTTGTTTCCTTCGATGCACCGAAAATATGAAACCGTTTGTGCATATTAAAAATAAAAAAGACTAATTCGGAGTTAGTTTCAATCAAGTGCATTAATTGTTTGATTAACTTTCCAAGTTTTTTAATCAAAATTTCGAATCAAAAACAAAATGAAATTACTTATTAGGTCCCTGCATTTTCCTCACTTCGCGACGTGTCTAATGCCGTAAAGTTAGTTTTCCCGCTAATATTAGGAATCGCGCGTTGCAAAACTTTTCAAGCGACGATGTAAATTGAAACTTTAGTAGCAGCGCAACCTAATTTCAGTTTGTTTACCGCAAGATTTCAAAAGTGCGCATAGCGTAATTTAGATCCACCGGAGTGCATTTGCAATGATATTACATACATGTATGCTCTATAAAAGTATAAACTTTTAGAGCAGCCTTCGAGTTGGAGATAAATTAACTGGTATGATTGCTACTCAAATGCAGAAATATTAAAGAGAAGTATAATAACTGCGAAGTGCCTAGTTTTTCATCAGCAAGGTGTATAATTGTTTGTTCATTTAAATCTATTATTTCACGAAATTGAAAAAAAAGAAATAAAAAAAAACAGTACAAAACTCTAAGTTGCAATTTATATTAAAAAATGATCAATAACTTCATCTTTCACGGTATTGAATTAAATTAAATTCCGCTCGAGTTGCAATATGAAAATACGTTGTCGAAATAATATTTTCTGTTTCTTCTCATATTTTTGACAAAAAAATCAATAATTACGTAGACTCGTACGGAATTCACTGCAACCTGTCATTTTTGATAATACTCTGCTTTTGAATAGTGAGCTTGACGTTTGCATAAAAATGTACACTTTACAAAAATGATTTTTTAATACAAAAAAAAATATTTTAGATTTCCTATTAGAAAGAACATATATCTCGAAGAAAAGCTATTTCTCCTAATGAAAAAGAAAGTTTTGCGAAGTTAAATGACTAACTCTTCATTTAAAACTTTGTTAATTTCATTTCCGCGGACGCAATCTTGCTGAAAAGGCTTTTTCCATCGTTAAAAACAAAACGTATTTACTCCCACGCTGCGCTGCCAAAAGTCAATTTCCTTCAGTGTACGCAAACGCAGCCCCACCGTTTGGCGAGCGTTTAAATTCCGAAAATGCAGCTCGTCGAAGGGGCACAATACGTATTATACAAATTGACATTCGCAGAAGGAGCCGAAGAACCAATAACCTAATACGTATACCAGCTCAACAATTCCTGGATACAAACATTCTTAAGTAAGCTCGTGCTGGTATCTATCCGCACACACACACACACCCACACACCGACGCCGGCATTCGTGCCGCGGCGACGATGCGATGCGGGTGGGGGCGGCTCGCGCGACGGGGGAGGAGGGGTAGAAAGGGCGCCTGGCTGCAGCCGAGCGAGAGGAGCTTATATACGTATAGGAGGACCACGCCTTTGAGAGAGAGAGAGAGAGAGGGAGAGCGCTCCGTTGCATCCTGCCGCAGCGCTTTGAGCTCTCGGAGTCGCGCCGCGATCTTTGTCCCCCGTGTGCAGCTGCGTCGCCGCCGCCGCCGCCCGCGATGCACACAGACGCGACAGAATACACGCGCCGCGCGGCGTCTAACGCGCGGAAGAAAAGGGAGCACCTCGATGCCGCGAGGGACGAAGACGAACGGCGCCCGAACGAGACGGCGAGGGGATATATAGGCGCGTACGTGGGCGCAGCGGACAAAGAAATCGCAGCGGCGGCCGGATAAGGAATTACGGGAGATAAGGTTCAGCCGGGCGAAAATATTATCGAGAGGGCGCATAATGGGGACTCCTGCGACTATATACTCGCGGGGGGCGGGGTAGGTTTAAAAGAGCAGCCGCGGGGATTGCGGTCTACCACGGAGACGATAAAAATGAAGAGAGAGAAAGAGGAGCCGCTCGAAAGAAGCTTATAAAGATAAGAAGTAGGCGGACGCACATTCGCGGAAAAGGACGAGCGAGTCAAGCGCGCGTGCAAAAGCAGAGCGCTCCGAGAGCTCCGAGTCGGTCAGAGAGCTTTTCGCGAAATCAAAGGAGATTTAACGCCGTTATTGATTCGCGGGCTCGGATTTCCAATTCTCTCTCTCACCCTCTTTTCCGCAAACGTAATAGAGAGTAAACGGGATCGCATCCTTCTCCGCTCGCCGCGGTCAGCTGCGCCGTCGCGCGCGCGTCAAAGCGGATCGCCCTTTCCTTACCGGCGACTCTCAAAGCCGAACCGCAAACGTTCTCGCGGGCAAATATCGCGAGTCGAAGGCCGGAATTCTGTGCCTGCTTCCGCGGTGACTATATTGCTCCCGGATCCGGCGCGGCACTCGGTGTCATCGTTCTGCACTCCGGCGGAAACTTCCCCATCGGATTGTTATCAAGCGTTTTACCTCGCCGAAACCACTTGCTCTTTTCACTCGCGCTCGCTGATATCCCCGGCGGTGCCTTACGCTCCTTTCTCCTCCGGCAATCGGGTATTTGCGGAATTTTCTTTGCCGTTTAACTCCCGGGCTTTTGTGACTTCTCTTTTTGCAGCGGGGTATTAAAGTAATTGAATTTTTTTTATCTGCTGCTCTGTAAAGTTTCATGTGTAATTCTTCAACTGAAATATCTGCTTTTTTTTCTTCAAATTTTAGTCATACACAAAAACGTTAGTTTTACATCAGAGAATTTGCGCATAATACGTTAAACTCAATTGTTAAACTCGGAAAATCATTCACAAATATAAACGCAATCTTCTGCAAAGGCGTCGCATTGATCAACAAATTATAATTAAGCTTCCTCTGAATTTCACCCGCACTTTGCAGCAAGTTTACGTAACTTTAAATCTCTACTCCTTCCTCCGCGACCCGTCACCGCATTCTTATTTCTCGAGTCCAGGTTTTCTGCTGGCGCTTTGCTCTCGGTTCCTTCTCCTTTTCCCCGGCAAAGTTCCACTCCACCCTTCCCGTTCCCCGAACTTCCTTCTCCCAGGAAATTCCTCTTTTCCACGCCCTCCTCGCCGTCAGCGACGGATCTCTCCCGATGCCCTTAGGCCGTCGGCGAAATTGCCGGTCCTTTGTGCCGCGCAAAATGTTTTAAAAGAGACGCGGGCTGCCGGTGTACTATAACCTTCGCATGTGCAGGACAACGACGCTGCGGCGCATTTTCGTTTAAAGCGTCATTGCCTCTACGGGCCGTGTGTGTCAGTATTTTTTAGAAAGCTCGAATGCCCGCGCGCGCGGCCTCTTCGTTTATGCAGAATCGGTCCCCCATTTCGTCCGACGACGTCGTACTCGTTTTTATATACACAGGGCTCATGGCATAATAAAAGCTACGCGCGCCGCTCTCCTTCCCCCCCCCCTCCGTCCCTCGTTCCCGTTCTCTCGGCTTTCGGGAGGAAAATAAATATGCAACGAATTGTTGAAAGGGCGAGAAAGGGGAAATTAAATTTTTCTTTTGTGCGCTTTTTTTATAATCCGGAGCGCCCTCGATATAGAGGCGCGCGCGGTATTAAAAGTTAATGCACTCCGGTGTACGAAAGAGCGAAAAATCTGATAATTAAAAAACGATCGGGCGAACGCTTCGCGCCTGCCCTCGGTGATAAATTTTTTTTTATATTGTTTTACCTTTAATCGGTTTATTATCCCAAGTGAAAAAATGTTGTTCAGCTTGAATACAAGCTATACGCAAGGTGTGCATTCAAAACTCATTCTACATCATAATATTGATATTAACTTACATACAATGAATTTTTCTCGGATTATTGTACAGAATTTATATACAAATTGTATATAAACTGTTATATAACTTCTGCTCAATTAACCAAGAAAAATGCATTCTATATAATTTGTATCAATATCAAGCTAAACAACATTTTTTCACGGGGGACATTACTGAAATTTTTCGAATATATATTTTAAACAAAGTTATGCAGATTGGATTAATTTTATAAATTTTTAATTTCAATTATGATATTAAGTTTTATACAGACACTTTTCCAGACGCAGAACTCGAATTTTGTTGTAACTTTGGGATAGGTTTTTTTCTATAATTCTTAGTCGTAACTCTGCAGGTGATTAAAGAAATATAATATAATTTTTCCTAAATAGATAAAAGAGCGCATATTTTTGAAAAATCGAGCGTTAGACAGAATGGACTTGGCTTTCATCACATTTTAACGTTAGAAAACATATCTTTAATGCGGTGTACACTCCTTGTTAAAAAGCTATTGAAAAGCTTTTCCTCTGGTAATATTTTTTAACGTTGCGTCACCATAGTTACGTTATAATTAACGTTATATAATAAAATAAAAACAAAAAAATTCTGAAAGTTCCTATTTCTTCGACTTACGAGAAAATATTGTCAAATAAAAATGGAACTTTATTGCTTGAAATCTGATACTTCGACAAGTAACAGTTTTTGCCATTTTATGTGTCTTCCTTAGGTAAGTGATCGGTGTCCAATAAAGGCTTTCTGGAAAAACGAATGATATTCTTAAAAATGTGAAAAGCAGAAAGTTACTTTTTGCTTAAAATTTACAATCTATATCGCAAGTATTTGAGATTTATTTGTTAACCTAGTTTTAAGTTCTCAAGAATTAATTCAGTAATTTTTTACGATTAGTTTCGAAATATAATAAAAAATGTAAAACAACCCTACGTAAATGCAAGCTTTTAAAATAAAGCTGTTTTGTATTTTTAAAAATGGGTTAAAAGCGTCTACTGAGGCAACATTAGTAACCCGCAAAGTATTGCGATTTTTAAAAAAGTTGTAGCCAATAGAGTAAAATAATCCTATCTGTTTTATTCAAAATATTTTTAAACTTGTACGTGAAATAAAAAGATTTTCAATAAAATCCATGTAATCAATTTAAATCGTAGTATTAAGAATATTCTTGAACTTTAAAAATATTCTAGATAAAAAGCTGTAAATCGATCTTCTTTATTCTACTTGTTTTATTGTTAATACTCTTAATTGGTTTTCTTCAATATAAACATTTTTTACAAAATAAAATATACAATATAAAAATAAAATACAAAACAGGCCCAACTTGTTGCATGTTTTTGTTAATACTCAATATTAAACAATTGTATTCTGAATTTGTGTGTTTTGAAAACTATTGCAAATAATTATGTTTCTTAGTTTAGTGAAAAGTACGATAATTTGTTACTTGCTAGAACTTGTTTACTTACTTTTTATTAAGACTCGAATTCTTTCCTCTATAAAGTTTTACAAAGGATGCGAGTATGCTTAAAGTTCAAAAAGTCTCTCTTACGTTCGTCGTACTTTCAAAGTTTTATACAAGCTATTTTACGAATAGCAGTAAATAAGTTTTATTGCATTATTGCAGCATAAAATTTAATTTTTTTAAGTCCGTTCTTTTAATTAAATAAATTATGCACTGTAGGTCCTTAACCTAAATACTGAGAGGTTGCCACTCGAAGGCAAAATATAATCTGATAGACCGATTACTATGCGCAATTATCAACCCTGGCATTTTGTATGCCTAAGCATCAGGGATTATTACAGTTAAACTCTCATTTGAGAGTTTAAGCGTAAGCAATATTGGTTGTCAAGCCGACTATATCATACAGAATTGATTGCATTTATAATTCTTTTACAAATGATTATTTTTTATCAAAAATGTCATAAGTATAGGCGGTAAATTAAATATCTTCTTCTTGAGAAGAATATTGAAATACTGAATTTTTTATTTTAAACAGAGAGCTCAATATTGAGCTTTTGCATACGAAAACCCGCAAAGAACAATACTATATGATAAAGAATTGAACAGATAAGTATAGAAAAATTTGAAATACTCCTTTGAACATTTTATTCGATTACTTTATTTCATGATTAAACAAAGTTAGAACGCTGCTTCGTCACGAATGCGGTAAAAAACACTATTTATTCTAAGCTTGCATAAAAATACGAAAATTCTCTTAAATAAGATTATAATCTGTATATAAGACTATCAAAAACTTCCGAAATTAATAAACAAATTCACTTCTAAATGAGCGACTCTTCCCTGAAAAGTTTGTTTCTCCAAAGAAAAACTCCAAAGCAAAAGCAATTTTCAGGCATTTAAACCACTCGCACGTCACGCGCACGAGTATCAATAAGAGAACCCGGCAAAAATCCTAATTATGATTCTGCTTCTCCGCTCGCACAACTCTTCGTAACCGTTCCCCCGATGCTGCAAGCCAAGAAACAGCCCAAAACAAAAAGCGAGAATCGACTCTCGTCGACACTCGATAACTCCCCGAACGCTCGGGCGTATAGCTTTATAATAATAAAACCGCCCGAGCGAGCGAAGCAGGCGACGCGAAAGGCAAAACGATAGTCGAGCGTAAAATTCAGGCTCCTTCTCCGCTGCTCGATCTCATCTTGGCCTCCTGTTTCTCGCCTACACAAGTCAGCGGAGACACCCCGGCATTTACGATCCGAGCGGCTCCCGCCGCCGACCAATATGCA
The DNA here is from genome assembly GCA_035582935.1 of Ormyrus thymus. NCBI lineage: Eukaryota > Metazoa > Arthropoda > Insecta > Hymenoptera > Ormyridae > Ormyrus > Ormyrus thymus. The sequence goes on from JAWWEM010000044.1 coordinate 11,838,121, forward strand.
CCTTATTATTTCTCGCTTCCCGAAGAAAAAAACCAGCTCGACGGCTCCGCTGAAAAAGAGCGGCCGATCGAGCGGCGCGATAGAAAAAGCAGTAACGCCGCGGGGGAGGAAACGGAAGGAAAAAACGGAAAAAAGCTCTCGCTGTACTCGCACCCACACGCGCGAGCTTTTGCTTACACAGTGCAGCGGCCCGCACACCGAACTAAAATCCACTGAGCTCTCCCTCTCTCTCTCTCTCTCGGCATCCTCCCCTCTTCCTCCGGTATCACACAGAGAGTCCTCCGCAAGTTCGGCGCCCCTCTTCGTCTGCGCTCCAGTCTCCTCTCTCTCGTTCCGACGCTGTGGCACCCCGTGCGCACCACCCCTTATTAAACGAGTAGTAACGGCAAGGTATCAGTCGGCAGCTGGCCTCCGCAAGCGCTGCCTCGCTGCCTCCGCCTCTCGTCTCCAGCTCATCCCTTGTACGCGGCTCCGAGCCAGCAGCGCGGTTTTTAGGGGACTCGCAGCTGTGACGCGCGAGGGCGTGCAATCCCTCCGGCGTACGTGCACGGCGAAAGGGGAGCGCAGGACCCGTTCCAGCAGACGCGGAGGGACGTGGAAGCGCGACTCGCGACCAATTAGCCCCCAGGAAAGCTCTGCGTTGGAATTGCGAGAGCGGACAGAGGAGAAAGGGACGAGTGAACAATAGCCGGCTACTGGATAGCATCCAGTTGTCGGGGGCCACACGACGACTGCTGATTGTTCGAGCGATCATCCGCCGGAATCGATAGGACGCAAGAGCCGTTTTAAATGCGGTAATTAGCCAGCCAGCTATTTTCTCTGCCTCCGTTCGCCGTCGCCGCGAGTCGACGAAATTCAGCGCGGAGCAGCGTACAACTTCGGCACGCGACTTTCGCTATACGCCACAAGCGTGTGCACCGCGCGGATCAATCGTCGGAGCCGCGAAAAGCGAATCCGCCTCGCCGACCGAACGTACTTACGCGTCGAATTAAATCACTCGCGCCTCTGCTTAACGTTCCCGGGCTTCAATTTCCATCGGGGCAAAGCGCGCAAATACGTCTGGCCCCAAAGAGGCGCGTGCGAACGTTAAGGGAGGAGGCGCCGGGGCTTCGTCCTGGCACGTATAAGCAAACGAGCAAACGGCGACGTGCCGGCGGTGACGACGGCGGCTGCGAATCCTTGCTTTACAGAGAGAAAGAGAGAGAGAGAGAGAGAGAGCGCGAAGACGTCGTCGCGCCGCTTGGCGTCGCAGCTGGCCACTCCCTTGTATATACATCCTTGCGCGCACGTACACAAGCATACGCGCCGCGCTCACGCACGGCGCCGGAGCCCGGAGGAAAGGATGGCACTTTCGGGCTTCGGCATAACTCGACAAGCGCGGCCGACCGCGGAACTCAATTCCCCTGCGGGCCTATATCCCTTGTGTGTTACGTACCTGGAGTCCTGTGCGCGCGTGCGACGATGCGCTACTTCCGATGCGTTATGTACCGACAAATTCAATCTCGCCGCTCAGACGGAAAGAGCCGCGTCTACGGCTTTTTCCGAGTTCGACGGAACGTATATATATATATATATATCGCGTATTGGAGGCGCGCGGCTCATCTGATTTTTCATGCGCCGGCTGTATTCGCGACGGCGGAAATTGCTCCGTCTGGACGAATGCCGCCTCGTTAATTCGCACTCGACTGATTTACGCGGCGCCGAGAGCCTCGCTAATTAATCGATGCTAAGAAGGTCTGTCGGTGCCGACTGCGCCGGCTTTCGCTTACTTTTGCGACTTTGGGTTGGGCTGGGACAATCGGCCGTTGAACTATTATTAAGATTAAACTCGAGAGCCGATTGAAATTTTAAGCTGTTCCGCCAGGGGGTAGCGAAGTTTTCGATTTGTCGGGAGAGGGACGTCCGAGGAGAGGTTTATTTTTGGCCGAATCAGTTGTTTCGGGCTACTTTGGATGCTTCTGGGACGTTAAAATGTCGTTACACGGAGATAAAAAGTCTGTTTTTCCCAAAGTTTAGTTTGCACAATCGATAGAATATTCAGTACCCGCTGCGCTGTTCCGCGTTATCTCGGCAAGAAAAAGTTGACTCTACAGATATAGTTCGAGTAAAGTAGGAGCCGAGGGCTCGCGCTAAGTTTTGAAAAGAAACCTAATTTCAAAAATGCTTAAGCGCTCATCTTTCTGTAGCTTGATTTGCTTAAATAAGTTGCGAAACTAGTTAGAGGAACGGAAGCCATTTCTATGGCGCGAAATGAGATAGAGGTTGTTTTTCTTCTGATTTTAAATGAACTTTTGACTCGAAACTCATTCGCAACTCCTTATTCATAATTATGAGAAATACATCTTATAATACTCCTTCTTGAAACTCAACACTCGTAAACAGAGGTGTTTTATTTCTTTTACCTTGGGCAATTTAAAAACATTAGGCATTTAAGGCCTTTTTAAATTAGAAAACTTTTCCCCTTATAAAATTCTACTTTTCAGCGTTTTCTTTTTTTTCAATCAAGTGTTCACTTGGCATCGACATTATAATGGAAAATAAAATTTTTATGCTAAAGCCTATCACCAACGTATGTAGTAAACAAACAATGCGTGTTTATGGAACAGTGAGTTTTGAATTTCGTTAAAAGATGTTGGGATTTTAACCGATGTATTGATTGCAAAAAAGGCCAGGCTGAGAAACCTAGTTTCTAAGTTTTTTACAAAAAGAATCTCTTAATACTCGTCTTCTTTTATTTCTTGAATTGAATTTTATTTTGAAAATTAAAATTACCAGTAAAATAATGTTTTTATATACGTTGCAATCATTACTACATGTCTCGTATTGATTTTATCGAATAACACATCTTATTGAGTATTCCATCAATCGATTTTAGATAATTTAAGCAATAAACCTTATTTTAAAGGGAAGTGACACTTATTGCACTGACAATATTTGACTATTCCAAAGGCATCGTAAAATTGTCCTTAAATTTATGTACGATATTCGCATGTATTACCTAAAATAATACCTCTTGTAAAATATGTGTTATACGAGCTATAAATTATCATTTTTCTATAACCCATTGTTATTATTCCATTATTACATGCACAAAGGGTGGGTACGAAATATTGTTTTCCATATTCATTTATGTTTCCATTTTCCGAGAAGAGCTAATATTTACAGAATAAACCCGTAACAACGGTCTTCCTACTTTTTAAGTTTGTTTAGTATATCGTTAGCTTAACTTTCTGTTAATTTTCTACATTATTTCTATAGATTAAGAATATAACTCACGCACACAGGATCGTCTGTTTAATAAGAAACAGCCGATAACACGAGACGCGAATTCCTCCCATTTCTCGATATACATATTGTAACATACTATCACTGAAACGAGACGCCGCCGCTTTATTCAGTCGTCGAAAGTTCAATAATTCATTCCTATATATAGGACGAAGAAGAGGCGAGCAGAAAAAAACTTTGAAGTACCGCCGCAGTCGGACCTCCCGAAAGGGAGAGAAAAAAAAAAGAAAACTTCCTCGAGCGCTTGAATTTTTTCCGTCCGAAAGTAAACTCAGATTAACGACTGGGCGAGACGCGACTGGAATCCACGGTTTTCACGGGATTACCGGCGAGTTTATGCGACTTTTATGATAATAGCCGGAAAGAATTTCGCGGTCGGCTGGTCGCCTTGCAAAACACCAGAAATCTGCATGCGACGTATACGGAGCGTAGATCCCGCCGAGGCTTACACGCGCAGCAGCATCTCGCGCGAACTTCGCGCCGGTTCGGCGGACGCTCGGCGTAAATCCTCCGTCGGCGCGCGGAATTCGCCTCGTCCTCGTCTTATTTACCTCGCGGCGCGTTTAATCGGAGGAGGCGCGAAGCAATTACGTAGGAAAATCGAGTCGATGGCAGGCGAGCGGGGGATGAGAAAAGAGAACGGACGAGGCGAGGAGCCGGAGCACTCGCGGGGGAGGGGCAGCACGCGTGTAAATTCAATTACCGCGCGCGCGCGCGCGGAGCTGACTGAAATTATCGCGGCACATCGGGCGACGGGGTAAGTATAATGGGCCCCGCGAGTTTCCCTCGGCTCGGGGAGAGAGAGAGAGAGAGAGAGAGCGCTGCGAGGGCCACGCCTTTTGTACTCTCTCGAGTGCGTGCACGTTCCTTTTGTCGCCGGAAAAATCAACGACTCGATTGGCTTACGAGCCGAACGTTCCGCGTTCCGCCGGCTTGGCATATCGGGATTCGTGCAGCTTTTTCAAATGCGCATAAAGTTTTGCGAAATTAAGGCGGAAATGGAGTGTGGCGCTTAGGGAATAATGCGGCTGCTGTGAAACTCGAAATCCAGCCGCCGACTGGACGGCCGGGAAAATAAAACGGTTTTAATGCGCGGTTTTATCGCATTCTGGCACGACGACGTGGCGATCTTCCATTATTACGCGCATTCTTCGAATTATCATAGCTCTCATAAATTCAGGACAACCTTTCAATTTTTTTTTATCGGAGGGAAAAGTGCGCGATATCGGGATGAATAATGGGACGACGAAAACTTTAAAAGGAAATATTTCACGGGAGAATGAAGCTAGTTTATGTCGTTATTGGAATGCTATTTCAGTTTTCTGCTCGTAAGTAAGTTTTACGCATCTTGGAGAGCGAGGCACGTTTCTGGAACATTTTTAAAAAATAATACAACGCTCCAAGTGAGCCACGCCGGGAAAAGGTCTCTCCTTAATTTCCATCCCTAGATTCATTTTTTTACGATCCTCTCGCTTTAATTAAAAACCAGGGCATTAAAAAAAAAAGGCCATAATTAATTTCAGTTGCAAAAATCAACAACCTCATCATTTTACAGAAGCTGATTTACGTGACAAAATTTCCGACCGGAGATTCTATTAACTCCGCTCCAATATTATCCGCGGTTTACCTCTCCAAAAGATAAAGCTTGATTGCCGGCTTTTACCGAGTAAAATCATCGACCGCAGAGATGTCCTTAAATTTGCTCTGCGCGCGTATTATCGATTCAAAATGGATTACGGTCAGTACATTTCGAGGCCGAAGGGGCAGGGCTTTTTTGCTGCTCGAAGCCTCCGCTCGGTCGAGCCTCCTCGAGCGGGGTGGCCAATGCCCCCTGCATATCGACAGGTGCGTCGGGCGAGCCGCTAAAAGCGGATAGCGCGAAAGAAAGTGGAGGAGAGTCCTGCATCGAGAAACTTCGATGATGCTTCGTTGATAAAGATACTGGGCGCATGAATTATGGATGCTTGGATTTTCTTTTGCAAATTTTTTCTGCCCGGTAAGTTTGCTTTTGTGCAGTTTCAGTCAAGTGTTTCGTTGTTAATCAATTTTTAGCGCGATGATTTTGTAAACTCTTTTAAAAAAAAGTTCTCTAATTATAAAAGTTTAATAAAAGCTTATCTTTTCACGGCAATTACGCGTACAGTAAAGCAGCGTCATAAATTTCACGCATATCTATTATAATTTTGATGTAAAAGCGTCGCGTTTAATTTATTAGCCAACTTCGTCAAATTAAATTTAAACTAATTGCCCAAGTAGTATATTTGAATAACAGCCCCGCAATTCTAATTATCATTTCCGCAAGCAAAACTTCATTTACAAAGCAAAGTGCACCCGGAAAGTAGCTCGCTCGCGCAAAGGAGAATTGCCCCTTTGCAGCCCCCGAACGTGAATCGTGCGACCCCCCCCCCCTAATACGCTCGTACACCGGGCCTGCAATTATTTTACGACGGGTTAACGCGGCCGCGAAAGGCGCATATAATACGATTCGAGGTTCCGCGCGGTGCTCCGTTCCGCAAGGATTTCGAGAATCCCGATCGAATCGAACGATCGATCATCCGACGCGCGCCGCATTCCGCGCTGCCGAGCATTTGCGCATTCGATGCGTGTTGCAAATTATTGCCTTTCGGCTTGCAGTCCCAGCTTTGCCGCGCATACCCCGTCCCTCGCGCAGCTTTGTACGAAGTTGCGCGACTTTTACGCTGCGCGGCGGGGGGATGACGCCGCTGCGGAATTTATCGGCATTTCAACTTTGCAGGAACAAATCTGCTGGGTAAATCCATATTTGCCGCCTATTGGGGTGTATTGCGATATTCGAAAAACTCGGCGACGGCTCCGTTTATTAGGGTTGGGTTTATAAAGTTCGGTTGGTATAGACGGGAAGTCTATGAAACATTGATTATTCAGATGTTGCCTTTTCAGTCAGTTTTGATTAAAATAGTTCAATTCTTTCGTTATAGTACAGTTTGGCAAAGATTTTTAGAAGGGGTTGTATTTTTACAATATTATTTATTTGGTAAAATAAGTTGAGAATGATTAACTCTAATTCTTTACGCTGTTGTCTTACCATATCCGATTTAAACTACTGAATTTTGTACATTATGTAGAAAACTCTTATTTTTCTAGCTCGTGGTTAGGCAAAAAAGTTGTATTTTTTATTTATTTAAATAAAGCAGTTTTCTTTCTCTCTTGTTTTGTATAAATTCAGCATGGATTTGAAGTATCTAAATAAAAGTGTAAAATAACAGCTGCATAAGCTGAAAATAATTTGTTGCTTTCTCTTTAAAGCCCTGAATTCTGTCTCAACTATGCCGTAATTGTAAACGTATACACATTCTATTGTACGTACCAGTATGATATTCTTCTTTAGAACAACAGAGCACTTTAATTCATCTCCCGCTTTAAGTATGTCAAAAAAGTTTATTGAATTCTTTAATTAAATTTTCAAGCAGAGTACCTTTAACTTAAGCAAGTGTCGAGCCCTTTCTCTTTGCTCGCGCCGCTTTATTGTGTTGCAAACTCAATTATCCAACTAAATTATTCTCTGCAGAAAGGGAATGAATTTTGTTTTACAAAATGCAATAAATTTGTGCAGTTTCTGCGCGGAACCTAATTATTCTTGAAAAGTTTATTTTTGAACAGCTGCTTTTGCTTTGACAGAAATGCAAAATGACGCTCAGAAGTGAACCCGTTACAGGCCTCTGGTACTTTCAAAGAATTCGATAAAGACTAATTTTATTTTGAATAAGTCAAGTCCAAAAATATTAAATTTATTATGCTACAGTGTTCATTCAAATGGAAAAAGAAAGTACTTTGGTACGCAAATGATATATGATACAATATTCGCTATTGAATACAATTCCATGCATAAACGATAAAATCAGCTCATCTATCGAAGTTGCGTTTATCTGAAAGTATGTACATATACATGTTATTCCCTACATCGTGAAACGATAATGTTTTAATATACCGGTAGATCGTAAACTTATTCTATAGTAAATATAGCAAAAAGATTCGTCAATTTCTTAGTTTATTAGACCTTGGTAAAAAATTTACAAAAGCTTATATCTTACCAACCATTAATTTCGTCAATTCTCAATCTATAATAATCACAAAAAACTCCTTTGACAACTTTTAAACGATATAGTTCTCAGCTTCATTAAGCTTCCTAATTAAATCAGTTCACTGAAGTTTCCTCCAAAGAATAATTGAATACCGAGGGTATATAGTTCGCAGTAAACATAAAATTGCAATTAGCCTAATTGCCTCGGCGCTAAAATCAATCGCTTCAGAAAGCTTCGGCGGCATTCAAGCTAGTTAAGTGCCAAATATGATGACGGCGGCGGGAAGAGCTTCTCCCTCCTCGATGGCTTATAAATATGCAACGACGGAGGCAGGCTACAAGCCGCGCTAATACACAGCCGAGCGATGAAAATAGCCGAGCTCGAGCCCACCGCGAGTGAAAAATTAATCGTTCGATTAATTAAGTCGCGGATCGTCGAGCGTCGCGCGCAACCGATGTACCTCCGAGCGAGCCCGCGTATGCGTCCGCACCCTCGGCGAACGCGCGAAAAAGCCGCGGCCGCGTCGATTGTAGCCTCGACAAAGGCAAGAATGCGAGTGCCGGAGCGAGCTTTATGGTTACGATTTTTTTTCTCTTTCACAGGTGACACGGCGTCACGAGCACGCTGCAACGACGACGAGGAGAGAGAGAGAGAGAGAGAGCAGAAACGACGACGAAATCCGTAGAAGAGAACAATGCCAGTCGGCGGTCGCGTCGCCGGTAAAGGGGGCGGCGTTTACAGTTCCTCGCACAATGGTATTGAAAATATCGCTCTTAGCCCTCTCTGTACTCTATATTTATCTGTCTCACTCGCTGTCCTCCACCGACGGACTATATATCTAGTGCACATTTATGCATATATTTACATACATATATATATATATTTACATACAAACACGAGTGATAAAGCACGCGCGCGTGGTAGCCCGCGAGCGCGAGGGTGAAGTTCCGCGAGTCAAAAAGCAGGGAGTCTGTTTTGACAGGTACGAGCATTTCGAGCAAAAAGCCACCTTGTCGCGTATATACGCCGATGGCGCGGACGTTTATCTCATTTTTATTATGACTGATGTATAAGGCCGCGGGACGACGTGGCGCGTTTTGCTAATTTCTTTTTTGCCGCTCGAAATGCGTGTACGATGCGCCGCGTGTTTTGCGGCGATTGTTGTATGGTAGAGATGTTTCGAACAGATTTACGGTGTCATAGTATAACTTTATATGCAAAAAATTAAGCGCTTGAATAAAAAATCGTTAATTATTACATCGAATTTATTATTAACGATTAATTCAATTAAATGTCTCGTAAATCAATGAATATAAATTAGTAATGTATCACTTAATTATCTAAATCAAATGCACGCTTAATTACTATAGTTTATATAAACATATGGTTTCTAAATTTGCGCTAAAGCATCATCGCGAAATTGACCACCGTAAATTATTAGTTACCCAATCCCAGCTGCCACGCGCATCGTCAAACTATTCCAAACTCATCATGGGTGTGGCATTTTTCCCACACACGTATATGTTCGCATTCAAAGCATGATTCGAGTATACATCATATTCGACAAATTTTCGAACACGCGCGCGGACCCCACATTCGCGCAACGTACATTCGCAATGAAACGAGTCGGCGGCAATTTAAACCGGGAGTGGGCAAGGCCAACGGGCAGGCGCAAACTGCGTCCAATCGAGAACTCGCGAACGGAATAAATAACGCTAGCCGTCACGGTCTCCGCGACGCGTGCGCGCGCGATCGGCGCCTGGCCCCTCCGTCTGCGCCGGCGGCGCAATTCGGCAACTCGATTTACTTAATCCACCGGGGAGCATGCGTGCGCATTTTAATCGGGCTTTACATCTCGCTCTTGGGGCAGCGGCCGCGGAGTGTTAGTCTCGGACGACGCGTTAAAGTTCGACGTGTTGCCCGGGGTTTAACGGCTCGGGCGAGAGCGGCGCCGTTAACGTTAAAATTCAAACGAATTAGCGACGAATAATGCGCGTCACTATCGGGATGTAATGTATTCAGAGGTATTTTCCGCGATGTTAACCCACTGCCCGTAATCGTAAATACGTGAATTTAAATCATGGCCCTTCCGTGCAAATTGTATACAAAATATACCGATAACTATTATTATACAATGACAATGTGCATCAATAACCCAAGCGGGCAAAATGCAGTTTGGATTTAAAAGTATTGAGCTTATCGTGAATTTCGAATTTGTTGTTTCGTTTGATTTGAGTTTCATTGCGTGTTCGGGTGACTTTTAAAACAAAAATGTGGATTTCAAAAAAATAATATGTTGAAATATTTTATTCGTTAATCCATAATAAAAGTTGAATAGTTAATTAAAATTTTGCTTCAAGTTATACAATGAGGATAGTTAAAAATGACATTTTAATCTCCGGTAACTCGATTTTCCTTGTAAAACATGCAGCTTAATTGGTTCGTTTTAGGGATATTTTTTTATAAATTTTTTACAGCAGATGAAAACGTGATTTAAAGTTTTTTGTTTTAAAATTAATATTTCGGTCGATTTTATCGTGAAAATATCATTCCTCTCTTACAAAAGTGATTCCTCTCTTTAAAAAGTGATGGCCGGATCTTGTGAAGCCTTTAAAGACTGATTTTGATTGGTCGGTAAGGAATAGGCGCGAGAATTTTCTACATCTTGTAGATTTGAATTTTCATAAATATTTGAAACTAAATAATTAAAATTAAATTAAAATACTTAACATAAAAGGATTAATATTTTATTTTTAAAATTAGTATTTTTATCCTGCCATATGTTTAAATCAAGTACAGTAAAATCATACTGAAAAATTGCGTCTATAATTGCAAAATAAGAAAATAGTACGCGCGAGGCGCGTTGGAGTTTGCTAGTTAATTAATTCTGAATACATTACCCGTCCTTATTATATATACTTGAAAATGAATGTTGTGTGCAGATAGATATCCTTTAAATGTTTACAAGTAGTGTAATTGTTGCATACTGTACACATGTTTAATTAAAACAGCTGGCGCCTGAATGACTAGACGTTATCATAAATATCTAATAAATGTATTTAAAAAGAAATTCTAAACTAACAAGGAGAGTGTCCCAACTTTGGGTCACGGATTTTCTTGTAACTTCGGGATATGTTTCCTAATGTTAAAATATGAAGAAAGCCGCGCCCATTCGGTTTGACGCTCGATTTTTCAAAAGTCATGAGCTTATTTTTCGAAAATCTAAAAAGAATTGATTTTGGTTTAATCACTTACAACTTTTCTACAGTTAATTGTAAAGTACTTTAACTCCCGGCATTAGAAAGGTGAAAACTTTATCCAAAAATCTTTTTTTGTTCCAAAGTTATGGTTAAACGAAGAACGGTCATTAAAATAGCATAACCAGTTCATTGACATAATTTTAGCTTATTTTAACGATTATTCTTTGTTTGACTAAAACTTCGGAACGAATAAAGATTTTTGGATAGCATTTTTTTTTAATCGATAGGATTTCATCTCATCTTTTGAACGCCCGGAGTTTAAGTACTTTACAATTAACTGTTGACAAGTTATAAGTGATTAAACAAAAATCAATTTTTTTTTAGATTTTCGGTACAAGAGCTCATAATTTTTAAAAAAATCAAGCGTTACACCAAATAAACGAGGTTTTCTTCATATTTTAACATTAGAAAATATATCCCGAAGTTACAATAGAATCCGTGACCCAAAGTTGGGACACTCTCCTTGTGAGAATATAAAATGCTTGATAAATGTAATTTGATGTTGTCTATCTAGATTTAAATGTTGTAGTTATGTGTTTCAATAAACAAATATAACTTAATTTATTTAAAAGAAAATCTCATAAAAATATCGATTTAAACATTATATAAAGGCAAGGGGGATCAGTCAGCTCTGCAGCTGACGTTCGATAAGAAAAAAACGTTATAGCAGATCAATCGTCGATGCGACGAGAGAAATTGATTAAAAGAGCCATTGTCGAGGACGAGAAACAAACGTTTGAAATTCCTTCACTTTGAATAACTCGGAAGAATTTCTCTCAAGCAGGTTCCGATCTCCCAAGCGAGAAAGCAAACTCTCGATAAGAAGGGCGAGAAAGAAATAAAGAAAGGTAAAAAAGGAGGAGCGTAAAAAGGAATTCCAGGGGCGGAGGCGAGAGAAATGGGAATACCGCCCCGCGGAAAGGAGAGAAAGCGTCGGAAACGCCGGGAAAAAGGAAGGCTAAAGAATGCCAATAGTCCGTGGAAGCGCGAAATATGAGGTGCCGCAATCACGTACACACCCCACCCACAGAGTCACGTTACAGTCACGTTACAGTCACCCGCACGCCCACAATCACACCGTCTCATAATCGAGCCGCTTGTAGAATATCCCGTAAAGCCTCTTAGCTCGTTCGCTCGCAATCAGCGCCGAGCTATACAACGCATCCTGGCATTCTAACCAATTTATCGAGTCGCCGACTTACCCTTTAAGGACCGATTGTCGTCCATTGACTGCGACACTTAAAAGCTATAGTTGATCGGCGCGATTCCGCCGCAATTCCCCGTGAACGAGCGCTAAACCACTCGACCGTCGCCTTGGCCCGGAGCAGGTTTGAATATTTAACAGGTAGAGATACAACAATCTTTCTCTCAACTATTCTGATTTCATATGAATCTGCACCAGTTTGCTGCACCGCTGGCTTGTCCGTATTACGTGCAATTGACTCCGCGGTGACTTGCCTGTTAGATGTATTGTATGTATAGTGGCATGTTTAATGGTAGTTCGAGTAGTCTAAGGCATAGTCTTTTAAAAGCAGTCCCGAAATAGTACTTGGATAACTTGAAATCCCACCAGGTTGTGAAAGAATCCTGACGAACAATCGGTTCTTTTGCTATAAAGAGAAGTTTTTAATATCTCATCTAATGAATTCGATTCTTTCAAAACTTTCTAAAGGATTTCGAACCTCCAAGCGTGAATTAAAGTATAAGAATTGTAACGGAAAACAAAGGCAACGCGGAACCACAGCAATGTACAGAGAGCAAGCTTTATATAACGTCGTTATTTTTCTTTTAATGATTTTTTTTCCTCATAATGTATATGGCAGCACTCCCCTGGTTTAATTAATCCAAAGCTTTACAGCTCGTACACATTGAATTGTTAAAAGTCACATTTACGGTCTTGGCAATGCAACGCTAAAAGTTACGGCGTGCTCTCTTTATGCACAACTCGCTTCCCCTCTGCCATTCGTCAATTGTTAAAATGTTGGAGAGGTCGCGGGGAGGGAAACTTGTTAAAAACTAATTTAACCCCTCGGACGTAATTACGAGATGCCTCGGCGGATTTTTTCGAAAATCGTCGGAAAGCTACATCTCGATTTCGAGCAATGAAATATTTTCCGGCTTTCGGGAAATTCGAGATTCTTGCTTTCCGCATAGAGAAAGAATTCGAAATTCCGCAGTCCGCAACAGCCGCGAGGAACATGATACACTGCATCCGTCTTCGCTCCGACTGCCGATGCGCGAGGATCGATGAAACGTATGGCTCGACTTTTTATCGTGAACTTCGTCCTCTCCCCCCCCCCTTCCGCGGCCGGTTTCCTTTGTTTTTTTGTTTTATACTCGTAAGGCAGTTTGGCGCGTAGGTCGCGCTGGATTTATGGCGCGATTTTACGAGCGTCGACGGGGAAGAAACGTCGGCGTGCCATACTTGAGAGATATCTGTATAGGCGGGGGCTTGTAATCGGGCGAAACAAAGCTCTTCCGCGCGCGACGTAAACAAACGGGGACGAAAGCTCGGGTGACGATCGTCATCCCCCGTGCATTCCGCGCAATGCACTCCGCATAAAGGCGACGGGCAAAAACTGTAAAGCTCGCCAAATCGAAATTCAGTTTGAAATATTGATAAATAAACAGCGAGGGGCGCTCGCTTTTTGCTCCTTTCGTTTTCGCGGAATGGGTTTGTGGGGGGTGAAATTTTATTTCGGATTCCGAGAATCGTATTCAGCCTTTTTAGTTTAAATTGCGTTAATATTTTTTGCATTCGCGAATGGATATGTTTTTTTTTCTTTTGTTAAATAAAATAAAGCGTATTTCGTTAGTGGGGCGGAATTGAAGCTGAGAACAACAGTGAAACGAGGCAGGGATAATACAATCGGTAAGGCGATGACCAAGTAAACTTGGTGCGGAAATGTTCACCCTCTGTGAACTAATCCAATATATATGTATACCTCGGAGATTGTAGACCTATGTAGATCTACTAAATTGCACAGCTGCTGACACCTTTGATTGTCTTCGAGAAAATGATATTTGAAATAAGTTCTATAATAATTATAATAGTTCAATTGGAAACACAAAGTTTGCGTTTATCTTGAAAAATAAAAATATCTTTTTTGGTATAGAAAATTTTTAAATGAGTAATTAAAGTTTTATTTTTCACTTTCTGTCGTGATTCGAAAAATAATTGCAACATATTTTAAATAATGTGAAATTGCCAATATCGCTACAAAGCAATGAAAGTTTGTTTTTACGGCATTCGAACATTATGCATATCATTTGGATCTTCGACATTGGTTTTTAAGTTATCACTTGATACATTGAATAAAATGTGAATGATTCTTAATTAGATTAGCTTAATTAAATTTCTATTTATAAATATAAGAATCATCACAAATGCTCACCATTTTTATTTACCAGAAAGGAATTTAGTTTTACTATATCTCGATGATCTTTCAAGTGTAGTGCAGAGAACGGCCGAAAAAAGCCAACAATCAAAGAATGAAAAGCAACTTCTATAAGCCAAGGAAGAAGTAAAAATATAAATCTATCATAAAAATCTGTCGCAACTAGCCAATAAAACAAAGTTCACGATATAAAGTAGAAAAGTTCTCGACCACGCGACCGTTGCCCCGACGAACTCTGACAAAGCTATAATTCGGTATCGCTGAAAAAACGAAAACTAAAAAAAAAAAATAAAGGAAGCTTAGCAGAAAACACCGCCGAGTGCACTTGCTTGTGAATTATCGCCCTCAATCACGGCGAAGCTTGTTTTTCTTTTATTACGTAAAGAGACGATTGAAAAAGTTGAGAAAAGCGAAGATGAGAGGAGAAAAGGAAACGAGCACCCAAGTGCATAAAACAAAGACGACTCTACTGTAAATAATTGACCATGAAAAATGAAGCTCTGCGCAATTTTATTTCTTTTTATGTAAGATTAACTTCGTTAGTTTGCTTTCCTTATACCTAAATAATTCTTAACTTTTTTTTTTATTTCAGTGATACCTGTTCAGGTTTGAAAATATAATAAAAAATAATATTATTATAATACTTACCGAATTTTGTTGAATTGAATCAACTTTTTTGCAATTTTTAAAATTAATTTATTTGAAAATATTGAATATTCAGAATCTTACCTAAAACGATACTCAATTTATCACAATAAATTGAATATATATAGTAGAGTTTCACGTTGCAGCTAATACAATGACCTGTGATGCTAAGCTAATATTTAATACCAGCAGGAAATGCGAATAGGAGTATAATGCTTGTAAATAAGCACGCAGTTGCAAATGAAATAACCCCTATTGAAACGATCTTATAAAAACTAATAAAATCTCATAGATTCTGGTGCAAAAACCGAATAGGTTATGCGG
>JAWWEM010000044.1:11860203-11873844 GCA_035582935.1 Ormyrus thymus
TAATTAACCGTATTTTTTAATCAGGTTATATTTACTGAATAAATAAAACATATTGACATTGATTATAATATTTCATAGATATCATTTTTCTGAATTTTTATTTATAATTTACATTTAATAAATATTTTAAAAAGTATATAGACCACGATGAGAACAAAAAATCTTAAATGTTGTTTAATATAATAAAAGATAATTAAAAAGTTTTTAATTATTAAAATATTACCATATTATATGTAACTAAAAATGTATTGTTATTTTATCGCAACATAAGGTAATTAATCGTGAAAGATTAAATAAAATATTGTCCAATCTCACAACTGGTAAACATAACTTACTTTATTATCATTAACAAGTAAGCATGACGTTTTATTCGATTCAAATGTCAATATTTTATTCGCATTTATAATTGATTTTCAACAGCTCTGATCCCAAAATAAATTTTTCGGCGGCTTCGAATTATTCTTCGTCAGTAGTTTTTCAATATTTCCTTTGAATATACAATTATTCAAAGTAAACGTAATGTTGGAAAGTTAGACTAACTCTTTGAGATCTCGTAGCTCTAAACGGAGCACCTTTCAATTTATAAGGCGTGATGCTTTTGTACGTCACTAGTTTAATTATTTCCTTATATTGCACAAATTATATAATTACATAGTTGATTTTCATTGAAGCAATTTTCTTAGTTCAAATTTTTTTTTGGTAATAACTAATTAAAATTTTAGTTACTTGGAATTGCAGGACATTCTTGTGAAAAATAATTAATATCAATAGCATTGTGAAATCAACAAACTAATTAAAGAACTATTAGGTTTTTGCAGATGCAGGAAACAATTTTTGAGACTAAAAAATTGAATAATGTAGACTGATTTTTCCTTTGATTAATAAAAAATCTATAATACATTATTTTTAATTTAAAACTATTGGAACGTGCATGTACATTTTTGAATAAACAAATGAAAAATTTGACATTATGATAACAAATTTTATCTCTAAAAAGTTAAATAAAACATGATTTTTATTCAAAACTTTAAGAGATAAATTTTTTTTTTATTAACGGCCTAATATAATATAAAATTTTGTTTGAATAACAAATTTAACACATAAAACATCCCGATGATATTGGTTTTGCTTTAAAATTATTCAAATTTATTTTTAACTAATTGTCTGTAATTTTTCACAAGACAAAAGATGAATAATAATGAATAAAACATATATATAATTATTGTTACGATTTTAAGCAGTGTTATTACGATCGAGAAGTGTAATAAGCCGCTGGAAACGAGAATACTCTAAAATTAGCGCAATGACGCGTTAAAATTAAAAATTTTTAAATCTTTGCGGAAATATCCTACTTAGATAAACCTCCTATCTGGAAAAATGTATTATCTCGCAATTGGTTAGCAGAGAGAAATTGAAATTCACTGTCAATAACGTTATAAAACTCCGCGTGCAGAAGCAACAACGCCACATCGCTTCAAAAACACGAATCGAACGGAATCATGCGCACGCTGTCGCCCTCCCTCTATGTACCTTTTGTCTCAATATTTGACAAGCCCCTCTTACAACCGCGACGCGCTGCGCTTTGATTCGCGGACTTAGCGCACCTTTTCCAAATGCGCGCGTCCACTTTACGGGGAGCCGATTTTCCCGGTGGGGCATTAAAAATAATGCGCGTTATCGCTCTGTAGGTGTCAATGAGAGAGACGGCAATAGTCAACGTTGGCGCGCTTATAAAAACCGAACCCCGCTGGTCTAGCCGTGCAAGTTAAACTTTAACGACGGCACCGGCACCAATAGTGTTCGATACCTGTTTTTTTTTTCTTCATTGGCCGCACAGTTCTGTCCTCGACGAAAATTCTTCCCCGCGAAATTCTGACAATCAGATCGTTCGGTCGACGTGCCCGGTGACACAGATTCCCTTTGCGAAGCCAGGAGGAAGAATAAACGAACGCCACCATGACCCTCTCGTTGTTCCCGTACGACTTCGACGAGGTGCGCATCTTCGACGACAAGCTCGACGACCTCGAGATCATGAGGAAAATCATTGCTCTGGAGAATCTCGAGGACCCCTTTCACCTGCTGGACCTCGGCAACCTCGTTAGGAAGCACAGGACTTGGGTCGAGAGGATTCCGCGGGTTGTTCCCCATTACGGTGTGCTTTCACTACTTGTCGATTGTCCTCTTTGCCCTGCCCGGAGTGGAGTGCGCTTTTTTGCTTCGTTGCTTTTTCGAACGCGCGACGAGTGCATTCGTGTTTTCGAAGTGGTAGAAATTGCATTTTTTGATAAATCAGCAATTTGGAGTTCTTTTTTCAGAAAAAACACTTGCACACTTTGAGTAAATGTTTTTTTAAAAATGCTCGTTCAAAAGCTTCAAATTCTAGAGAAACGCACTCCGATCAAAGCAGAATTCCAATTTATAAAAAAAAATTCAATCATTTCGATCATTGCAACGTGAAAATTAATTTCAGCCGTAAAATGCAACCCGAATCCAACCGTTATAAAAACGCTCGCGGCTTTGGGAGCAAGCTTCGATTGCGCTTCAAAGGTAAACGACAATAATTTCAATGCATTCAGTTTTTAACAATAATAAAAACCAATCAAAATACGAATTTGCCGCAGCAAGAGATTATGACGGTGATGGCTTACGGAGTTCCGGCTGATAAAATTTTATTTGCCAACCCCGTGAAGACTCCCACGCAGATCTGCTACGCCCGAAAAGTCGGCGTGTCTAAAATGACTGTCGATAGTATGTGGGAGTTGAGAAAGATTAAAGAGCTGTATTCGGATGCCAAGTGAGTATGCTGCATTTTAGTTTGTTTTAAACTTTTAAAATTTTTTCAAAATTGACCATTTATCTCTATATAAAAATATTTTTGAGTTACAAATCACAATAAAAAAAGAAAAAAAAAATGAATTTCGTTATTCGCGAAAAATGAGATTCACTGCACCCCTGCAACGTAGAATCTGCAAATTTGCATGTAAATCGACGACACACCCATAAGAGAACTCAACGAATCCCATCGGTCGCTTTCCCCCCAAAAAAAAGAAAGCCCATTCGAATGTAAATTGGAACCGGGCCATAATCGAATCGCCGCCGTCCTCTTCGTTTCCCCCAGGATAATCATCCGCGTCCGCTGCGACGCCTCGGTCTCCCAATTCTACCTCGGCGAGAAGTTCGGCTGCGACCCGGGCGACGAGGCCGTCCGCCTGATCCGCGGCTGCCGCGACCTCGGCCTCGAGCTCCACGGCTTCAGCTTCCACGTGGGCAGCCCCTGCGGCGAGGTGCTCGCCCTCAGCCGCGGCATCGGCATCTGCAAGTACCTGATCGACGTCGCCCGCTCCCTCGGGCTCCACGACGTCCAGCTGATCGACATCGGCGGCGGCTTCCCCGGCGACGACGACTTCCTGTTTGACGAGGTATGGTCGTACTTTAGGCGTCTGCAGAGGTGCTTCGTGTTCAAGGAGCTCCTCTTCGAGTACAAGCATCTGATATTCTGGCTGCCCAGCTATTACCGTACCAACTGGAATTATCGTAAGGTCAAGAAGGTTACCTATAAGCGCACCACTCTGGCTCTGCCTTGGTAATGACGGGGACGTCTTTACTTTGCGGCGGCTGCGGGGGGAGGCGGGGTTAAATTATTGATTCGGCGAAAGGGGCGCGGAGAGCGGAGCCGAAATGTTAGAATGGTTCGACGTGCTGAGTATTTCATGAGTTTCGTTACGCAAATTTGCTTTTATTATTTAGACGCTGGTGAGAGCGAGTTTGTTGAGTGGACTGAAAGCCATTCTTTTATTTTCGGTGTTTGCTCTTTTTATTTCGGAACGAGTACGCGGAGCAAAGTAAAGATTTGAGCGAATCGATACATTTTTTAACAGTAGGTAGAGAGTACAGAGACACTCGAAATTGAACTTTTTTTATACTTTTTATTAATAGTTTTCATAGAGATTAGAATAGATATAAAATACATGACAATTTAAAAAAAAAATTTCTTATTTAATATTGTACGATTATATTTTAAAATGTTCAAATGTTAAATTTATAAATGGCAAAATAAAAATGTAATAAAAAAAATATTTAAACTTAGATTTTTTATAAACGTCCTTAAATGTCACTATATTTAATAAATTTTAATCAATTACATAAATTAACTATATTAATTAACTAAATTAGTAAACAATAAATTACTGAACATTAACAGTTGATAATATTTACATAATTATGTTTATAAAATTAACTAAAATTTGCTCAAATAATACTACTAAATAATTCACTAATAATCACTAATAAAATGACAAACTAATGAAAAAGATTATTTTTAACCGCTGTTAACTAAAACATTTTTTGCAATTATACAAACACTAACTAAAAATAATTTAAAACTAATGAAACCAAACAATTTTTCCTCTTATACTATTTTTTATAATTATTGTAAGCAAAATATATAATGTATGCAGATCAAGCGAACACGTGTAACTAATTAAACATTGATAGTTTTAGGTAATACGTAACACGAAAACACTCTTAATACTAACGTAAATTTTGTCTAATTTATCAAAGAGATTACGTATTCGCATTCTCTTTTTGCGACCGATCAAACTTTATAATTTGCATCTCATTCAGATGCAAAACAAGATGCAAAGACATTCTAATGATTCGGTTCTCGAATTTTGCAATCGACGTGTAGCACCCAAGCAGAGTAAAAAAAAAATTGAACTAAATTCGCGAAAGGAAGGAGACGACACGAACTGTCTCTCAAATATCACCACGACGAGCCGACGCACCGACACGCGCGCAAATATATCAGTGGATATTCGATTGCGCCGAGGGAAACTAACTGATGCGTCAGTGCCGCCCGTGCAGAATCGAGCTTGATATATAAATTTTCGAACAATGCCGCCTCGTTCGAGTGCAAGCCCGTTCTCGCGTCCACGGGCGTGCTTTTTGCTCATGCGCTCGAAATAATCAGTTTGCAGAAGTTATCAATGAGGCGCTCCGGGACGTCCATCCTTCGATCCGAGTGATCAGCGAGCCCGGCAGGTATTACGTCACCACGGCCTTCAAAGCAGTCGCTTACCTGCACGGCAAGAAAACGCTAATTGAGGAAGGCCGGAAGAGGTACATGTATTACATAAACGACGGTATTTATGGCTCGTTCCTCGACGAGGTTCTGACGCAGAAGACTTGGGAGCCCCGTGCCCTTAACGAGGTGAGTCGCGAGGCAGATCGAATTCTTCGGCCGCGCGGCGCTGTGTTTCGCTCGAGCGGTTTTATCTCGCTTTTGTTTGCTAATACGCCGTAATTGGCTTTTGTTTGCGATTGGCTCGAACGTAATTGCAGCTGGATCTGTTTGAGCCTTGTATTTCTTAATTTCGGTGCAGTTAGGCATTTGAATGGAACTATTCGATGAATTATGCGAATCGGTGATTTTGTCGCTTTTATTTTTTCGTTTCAATAAAAAATATTAGTGATTGTGAATATAAGGTAATAGAATCAAAGAGCATGTTGTTATTGTGTAATAATACGTAAGTTGTGCATTATGAATTTCTATTGGACGAATTCCAATACAAACTATGCACCTACCGCACAGTCTAATATGCAGATTTGACGGATTAATACATTGGATTGTATTGGAATAATGTCCAATAGCTAATAGAGTAGTAGATCATTATAATAATATTGAACTACTTACGTTACTTAATAAATTGTCAATAGTAACACTGAAAATATAAAAGTTATTTAATTAATAATTCATTAAATTATTAATATTGTATTATTTTACAATTAAAAAACACGAGGAAACAATATAAAAAATAGTTTACTGTTTGGGGATTTAACAATCTTACTCGTAATTATTATTTTATTGTATTTGTCCATTTGGTTTTCGGAGGAACATTTCTTGAAGCTTAAATTAAAGATGTATATAAACCTAAAAATTTCTAAATATTCGTTAAAAAAAGTAATGTATTAAAAGTCTGAGAGGTAAATAATTTTTCTATAAATAAAAATGAAAGCAGAGAATTCCAATTCTTTTAGTTTCTTAAAATTTGTTAAATTAATGTTAATTTTAGTAATTAGATTCGTTTACGTAAATAATTATTCTGTTGATTCTGTCAGAGCACCAAATGAAACAATCAAGCGTCGAATAATTCCTTTGAAGAGAGTAAAGATTTTTAAGTAAACGAAATTTATACACCGAGGAAATGTTGTTCTCTCAGAAAATTACTTGCTTTGATAAAATCCAATCTTTTAGAGATAGTTCCACCTCCTAGAAACGGATGTGAATAAAAGTGACAGTTACAACTGAAAGTATCTAAAATTGATGTTCAATGCACTCTACATTTTAAGCTTAAAAGAGTATTAAATAAAGTTGCAAAAACATTGAATTTTATTTTTAAGGGTCTCGAAGTATTCGTCAAAATTATATTCAAAGGCCGTTAATTAAAGACAGACTTATCTCCTTGTCGGCGAGGCTATGAAAACAAAACAGTTTCGCCGTTTAAAATAAATTTTTAATAGTTCGCAACCAAAATTATGTGAAAAATTTTACAATGAAATCACGCAAAAAGATCGCGGAACTTTGACGATTACGGAAAGTTCGTTCGTTCAGGATAAATATAACAATGACGGTTCATTTCAGAGTCATTCGGGGCAGGAAAAGCACTTGTCTACTTTGTGGGGCCCAACTTGTGATTCTTTGGACTGCGTCGCTAAGGATGTTTACCTGCCGGAGCTGCATATTGGCGACTGGCTTTACTGGGAAAACATGGGAGCTTACACCGCGTCTTTAGGAACAAACTTTAATGGCTATTCAGCTCCAATTACGATCACCATAATGCGCAGGAGCAACTGGTATTGCGCTTACATTTTTTAATTTGTCTATGTACATAAAATTTTTATTGACTTTTATATAATAATAATTTTTGTTTTCAGGGATGCATTCCGTACCGAAATTAGGAACGTGGAAGAAAAACAAGTTTGTATACTTTTCAATTTTATAAAAAAAAAGTTTCTGCGCTAAAAAAGTTGTTAAAATAATGTTATTAAAAATTTGTGGTTTTCAATTGAATTCAAAAACAGCTTGGCCTCTACCTCATTCCGTTAAGAAAATTCGATGAAAACGGCAACTTGAAAGATGACGATGCCATAAAAACGTCACACGACGATAACTCGTAAGCATCAGAATGATTAAATAAAGTTTTATTGCACTTCAATTAGATTATTCAGTTCCATTTAAAGTATGAAAAACACGAAACTATCTTCTGTTCGCGCAAAATCTATTACATCATTGCGTTAATCTTTAGAGACACAAAAATTTTAAATGCACGAATTTACTTAGTCTGCACCGCATTTTGTTCTTCTTTAAATTAAAGAATTGCATTTTTCTTTCAGGAACTTTGTGTAAATGCGAACGTTATTATTTAAACACGCTTTACTTAATGTTTTGCTGCACTGTCTGTTGGCAGAAGCAATAGCACGTTCAAGTGCTGAATGTCTCATTTCAAGACAAGGTATTATAAAAAGGACTGTCATTTGTACATACAATAAATAATGTTTAATAAATAATTCTTTTTTATAAATTACAAATTATCTTCAAAATCGAATTCCTCTTAATCCTCTTCCGAATGGTGTATTTGATTCTGTTGAAAAATGATAGGTCCCTGATCTGAAAATTGAATACTTAATTAAATACGTAATAAATATATAATTCAATTATTCTTTTTTATCAATATTCGCGTCGGAATGCAATATTGAAGTTAAATTTTGAAAATTTAATGTATATATTGAAATATTGAAATATGTGCAATTATTTGTTTGAATAAATCCGTGTGTATTAAATTTGCATTTTTATAATGAAGTGAAATTTACGACCGTGTATTACAACAAAATCGACATCATGGTAAATGAATTTTAAAATAATAAATGAATTTAAAAATAAATACATTTGGTTATTTAAAAGTCAATTGATTATATAATACAAATTTAAAAATAAATAATTTAACAAGACTGCATCTCTTTATTCTTATTTAATCAATGAATTTTGTTGGATAAACGAATCAAAAGCTTTAGCGGTAGCATTGACGTATTTACATGGATATTTCAGATTAAAAAAAAAACTCACATATTTTTCGGTACAGAGTATCCAAAATAAACGACTTCATTTTCCTTGCACATTCCTATTCGAAAATTAATATACGATGAGCATTGCACAGCAGGAAAAGCTTTGTCGTCAATAACAGATTCAGCATAAAAGCGCCACGATCTCCAGTGGCTGCACAGACCTACAATTTCGAAAGATAAAAATGTATAGCTGTCAGATCTATTTCGATTTTAAACTATGACTCATTCAGTCTTATTGTTTTACTTCTTGGACTTAAGGGCACGCCAAACAGTTGACATCCAGGCTGAGGTCTGACGCCACCATTGGCGTAGAAATCAACGGTACCGGTATTACTGTACGCACCGTACATACCACCGTCCGTGTGAATTATGTCAACAAATTTTGCGCTACTTGCATTTATGTGTTCAGCGCCAAATTGATAAAACAAAGGATTTGCAGGATCTAGGCCTGAAAGTTGTGCGAGCGAAAAGTTATGAATCAAGTACTAATAAATTAAATAAACTGAAAATTCCGTTTTACCAGAGACTGCACTTCAGTTTACAATAAATTTGTTAAATTATTTTATCTTGAAAAAGAATACATTAAAAGTAAGTGTCCGAATTGTCGACGCGAAGAAAATAAAGGGTTTTTATTTATTTATTGTTTTTTAACAGTTTGGACCATTAATTCTGACTAGTATTTTTTAAAATGCTATTATCAGAATTGGAATTTTTCATTATTAATATAAATTTACTTTTTAATTGAGTTTGATAATGCAACTATCACTTGACTACTTTTAAATTGTTTTATTTAACGATTTAAAAATATAATCAAATTTTAAATATTTTTTAAAATAAAGATTAAAGCAAACGCCTAGAATTTTACTACACGTTATAAAAAGTTTATGAAAAGTATAAATTTCGTGTTATAATATACTATTCGAATTTGTTTCCATTCTGGAGATTCACATTCAATATTTTTCCGACAGTAAACTTCATTATTCATAAAATTTCAAATTTTATGTTTTCGAAATGTCTATGTTTTAATGTTACAAATCATTTTGCACGATCTTCAATCATTATACTGAGAAAAAAATTGAATTGAATTGATTAGCATTTGTCTTTAATTTAATAATATATGTTATCGGCGAAATTTCGTTTTTTATGTAATTCAATTAAATTTTTTTCTCAGTGTATTGCAAACAACATTTTGTTGCAACAAAATTGCCAGTGGGCAATGTATAGAATTAAACTATGCGACATTCTACATGAAGAAATTCTTTTCTTTTTACTCTATTGTTTCTGAAATATTTCATTTTCAATCGTGCAGTGCGTGCAGTATACTCTTATTATCATTATTTCTCAATGAACGATACGGAAATGTAATATTTTGTCGTTAAAAAAAAAAGAAACTATATACAATTGATGAAAAACGTTCAATTAATTACAAATTGTGTAAACGGCAACTACTTCAATAATCAATTCAGATACACCAAAATGATTTGTTAGCTCTTATCTAATACTTAAATTGAAATACATTAATTGAACAAATTTACATTTCAATTGAAATGAACATTCATAAAATAAGAAAAATCAAAATCTTTAAAGCTTTCCTTCAAAAGTAGAGTCACATATACACTTGAATAACTATTAAAGAAATTACATTTCACAAAGCAGCGTTCCTTTAGCATTACCAACAACGAAGCGAGCTCGTTAATATCACGACATACGCACCGGTAATCCTTGGGATTCTGAAATCAAGATATTGACCGATGAAGCCCGCTATCTGAGCGCCCAAGGAATGACCGACCACGTGCAGAGTATCAACATTTAATCCTCCGGCTGCCAAGTTACCCAAAGCCTTGGCCGTGTACTTTGATATGTCCTTAACGCGCAGAGCCACGGCTACGTAGTTGCCGAATGCCAGTTCGCTCCAATCCAACACGATGATATTGTCGGAACCTCTGTGTAGATATGCTGTTGGCGAATACATATGTGGTGGTTAATGAAGGCATGAGTTTGATTTTTTATATTATCTGTTGAAGTAATAATTCGTTGGAAATCATACTTGAATATTTAAAGCGCTTATAAGTCTTAATAAAATATTTGAATTATCAATCACATTAAGCGAAACACGGTTTGGATAAACGTGGAATTTTTTATTTTTTTTTTTTTTTTATCTTTTAAGCATTATTTAAACGTTTAAACGTGTAAGTGTATATACTTGAGGAGAAATAAAGCTGAATGCATGACTAAATGAAATTTGTCTTAAGAATATTAACGTAATTATTATATACGTATACGTCTCGTATGCAATTAATTAACAAAAAATATAATTACCTGAAACTATTGTTTGGACACTTTCATTAGTAGGAACCTCTTCATATCCATGGATGTATAAAACAAAAGGTTTTTCTAAATCTAAATATTTCACCAGCCCATCTGATTGGGCAAGTGTATAGTTTTGGGATACTTTAGGATTATCTGGCGATCTGCAAGTGTTGATTGAACGGTATTAAAATTAGAAAGTATTGTTCTGAATTTATTATTAAAGTTAATAAAGGTAGGGGATTTGTGAAAATATGAAATATTTTTTAATCTTTACGGATAAATGAAATTTTAATTAATTTTTTATTATATCTTATACAGACCCTCCATAGTATATCATTCGAATTCGCTCCATTTCTTGCAAATTGGTGCCAGAGTTACCAAAAAGCTCTGTAATTAAAAATTCTTTATGAAAATGTACATGAAAGCACAGTTTCAAAGTGAAATGTAATTTTCGTTTAATTTCAATAATAATAATAATAATAATAATATCTGAAAAGAAGATTATTTTTCTGCAGATAATGCAAATCAATTCTGCAGATACGTTAACAATTTTTTTATGATTAAAAGAAATTACTCAACTACTTAATAATATTGTTGATTAGTTTTTATTTCTTTTTATGAAATACATACAGAAATAATAATAATTTTTTCCATCAATTATTCACGACAATTACAATATAAATCCTTAATTATAAACAATGTATAAAACACAACAATAACGCACTTTTTTGGCTTAATCACAGAGATCTAATTGACTATGCAATTCTTACCAGAATCAAAGAGCACGGCATCGCAGAAGGTCAGCAAAGTAAACACGAGCGCGTAGAACAAACACTTGCACGCAAACATATTCGCGAGCGAACGAACAATAATTTTGCAATAACGTAAAGGATCGAGCGTCCCGTTCGCGTGCAGTTGTATGCCTGATCGAGCGGTCATATAACGCGCCGAGGGAAGCGTGACGGCCGAAAGTCATACAATGTACTACCATACTACGTGAAAATTCGTTCAACCCAGACTCAGTGTGAACCACCACTCGAGGCAAAAGGAGCAGCAGCGGTAGAGAGGAATGCCACGAAATAGCAGTATTTTACACGCGCGGTCGAGAGGGACAGTCGCCTGCTTATTACACAATTGCCATTGAAAACATGGAGATTTCACGTATATTTATCAATGTTCTTTCCTGCATGGAAATTTATTCAAGGCCCCTTTTTAACGTTCTATAATTTAGAATTTCTTTCTTTTTTTTAGTAAATATTGAATAATTGATTACGAATCTCTGAGGAAAATTTATTATGTACTTTATTTACGAGTGGATCAGTCGAAATTGGACTCCACGAATGTGCTATTTTAAGTTATTTTTTACGTCAGACCATCTGAAATAAGGAAGTTTATTTAAATATAAAGAAAAGTAATTAAAACGCTGCAGTAATATTTTATTATTATTTTAGTCAATACTTACTCTATTGCTGATTGACACGAGCCTGGCA
The DNA here is from genome assembly GCA_035582935.1 of Ormyrus thymus. Lineage (NCBI taxonomy): Eukaryota > Metazoa > Arthropoda > Insecta > Hymenoptera > Ormyridae > Ormyrus > Ormyrus thymus. The sequence continues at coordinate 11,872,125 of JAWWEM010000044.1, forward strand.
CTATATTCTCTCTTTCTTGAGCTCTTCTCAAATCTGTGATTTTAATGATATTTTCATAAGGAGGTTGATGTGACATAGAATCGCGAACCTAAGTAAAAAAACTTCCATTAGTTCTAAAGAAGATTAATAGTCATGCTTACAGTATATTTAAACAAAGGCTTTGCGAAGAGTCATAAAACTTTTTTTAAATATGTTTCAAGTTGTAGAATCCACGGTCGGAATGTTATCGCTAACAAGGAGAGTATCGCTTGTTTGGGTCACGGATTTTGTTTAAACTTTGGGATATGTTTTCTAATGTTAAAATGTGAAGAAGGCCGTGTGCATTCGGCCTAACGCTCGATTTTTCAAAAGTTATGAGATCTTTTAGCGAAAAGCTTAGAAAAGTCGATTTTTGTTCGAAAAGTCGATTTCAACTATTAATTGTAGAATATTTTAACTTCCGGCATTTGAAAGGCGAGATCAAATCCTATCGATTAAAAAGAAAAAGACATCCAAAACTCTTTATTTGTTCAGAAGTTATTACAAATTTTTATTTAGCTATAACTTTTAAATAAATAAAGATTTTTGAACGTCTTTTTTTTAATCGAAAGGATTTGATTTCACCTTTCAAATGCCGGGAGTTGAAATACTCTACTATTAACAATTCAAATGTTATATGTGATTGAACAAAAATCGATTTTTCTTAGCTTTTTGCTAAAAGAGCTCATAACTTTTGAAAAATCGAGCGTTAGAAAACATATCCCAAAGTTTGAACAAAATTCGTGACCCAAATAAGTGAGACTCTCCTGGTAAGTACACTTTGTTTCAATCAATTTTTTTATAGTTTTTAATTATTTTTTACGTAAATGACGTCAGAAGTATTCTGTCGCTTTGTGCCCTTTTAAAATGGATAATTTAATTTATGAATATTTAGCTTTTTCATAAAATGATTTAAAAATAAGATTTATTTAAAAGAAGCAACTCAATTAAATAAGGAATAATCGTACTACTAAAACAGGAATTTAAGAAGCACTCTGGAAGTATATATACAGCACAATCCGGAGATTTCCGAAAACTTTTCCAAGCGTAAACGAAAAGTTTAGTCTATCACTTGAGAAAGTCTACTAAGCCCTCGTTTCTCTTTTGGAATCGACTAATCTATTTATCCTTTAAAGGAAAAAAAAAAAAGAAACGTAGGAACTACAAACATTTTCAACAGCTTTAAAGACCCTGATGAAGTTTCGTCCTGCGAGTTTCTCGAGGTCTTCCCTGCTCCATTTAGGTTCACCTTCTTTGTTGGCGTGCAATCGATCGAATAGGTCCGGATAATGCGAGACGTCTTCGAGGCCTACTGGCATTCTGCAAACCGACCAATTCGTAAAAAAGAGTTTTGGTGGAGAAAGTCTTAACTTTCGCGAATCCATTGGGTCATGCATGTGTGCAAATTACGTTTTAATTATACCAGCCAATGTACTTTCAAAATTTGATCATTCTCAAGAAGTACATTTTACACAGTTAAATTTTTAAACAGTTAAATTTTTAAACTTAAACAGTTTTTAATATAAAAAATTAAACAATATAAAAAATTGCATATATAAACTTCTTAAAAATATCTTTGAAGTAGCTAAAACACGACAGTTTACGATTGGATTCACTTGAATTGTTACACTGAGAAAAATGTCGTATGAAAATTTAATACGCATCTAAGAAAAATTACTATATGTTGTAGTAACGCGGGGAC
>JAWWEM010000044.1:11881381-11909636 GCA_035582935.1 Ormyrus thymus
CCAAAATGAGATATTTATGAAAAATAATTTTTAATCGCTCAATTGTCTTCGGAATCCCCATACAGCTACCTTAAATATATTTTAAAATTTTTTTTATTATCCATGATCCATCCATGATGATTTCTTCTAGTTTGAAAATTCTCCGATAGGTGCCTCATTTTTCAGTAGCAATCTTCGATACGTGTATGGACATGTATTGCTGCTGTTTTTAACATTTTGGCGCGGTTGTTCTCATTTGAAAATCTTTATGTTTACAATTGGAACAATCCTGTTATTCGTTATTACTAACAGATTTTATGGAAAAGATATTAATTGTGCCGATTGTGCGTCTAGAATCTCTTGAAGTAAGTAAATATCTGAGATCAAAGCAACTTGTAATAGTAAAATGCTTAGGGAAATTTCCTAACCATTTTTTTTGTTTACTATCCGTGTTTTACTTGTTTTCGTTTAATGAATATATAGATTAAGTTGCATGAATACAATAAAGTATAGTTACAAATAAAATCCAGTACTTTTTTATTAATATACAAATTTTTTTAGAGCATTATGACAACTGAAGCTGTATATAAGTATTTAAAGGTACAAAATAGGCCTTTTAGTGCAGGTGACTTAGCTTCAGCTTTGGACAAAGAAAAACATGGTAAAAGTGCCATTCAGAAGTCCTTGGATAAACTCGTTGATAGCGGAAAAATTTTTGTTAAAGTAAATATAAAACTATTTCATTATACTTAATATTTCAATAGGTATAATTAAAAACTGAATTTCAGGTTTATGGAAAACAAAAAGTTTACTGCATTATACAAGAATCAAAACAAAGTTTGGAAGAACTAAAAAGAATTGAAAGAGATCTGCAGGCTCACTTAAATGAGCAGCTAAAGAAATTACAAGAATTAGAAAATGAAGTGAAAATTCAAGAAGCAGCACTGGATTCCCTTAAATGTGGTATGACTTTTGAAGAAGCAAAATTGGAAAGAGACAGATTGCGAGAAAATATAGGGAAATTGTCATTAAAGCTTGATGAATTAATGGAAACATCAGGAGCAGAAGATATGAGTGAAATCAAAAAGAAAACTGAAAAAAGTCTTAATTTATATAATCGTGAATATTCTAAAAGAAAAAGAATATGCAACGATGTTCTTGATTGTATATTAGAAAATTATCCAGGAAGTAAAGCACAACTATATTCAGAAATAGGAATCAATGCTGTCTAATATAATTTTTTGAGTTCAAAGTAAAGTATTGTCCAAGGAGAACTCACCAAAAGTGTAAGTTTACTTGAACTCTGATGTTAAATAATTTTGTTCTGAAGTTATTAGTAACATTATATCTTAGATTGAATATGTTAATTTTAAAGAGGAAAGTTTATTCTTAATTTAATTCTAAATTTAAAGTGTTTAAAGAACATTTGTATATAAGCTTAGAAATATACTTGTAAAAAATGTATTTTGTAATAAAAAATATTTATAAATTTATTATACGTTAATATTTATTTGTTCAAAAAAAATATACATTATAATTTTTAGGTACCTTTGAGGCATTGACTTTATAGTATTTAACTTGAAGTTTTATTAATACTCTAAAATCAGATAGAACTTAATTTTTTTCTGAGTAATTGTTAATCCTTTTAAACGTCATAGTTAAAAAAAATGTAACAATTACCTAGGGCTTGCAAATTAAAAAAAAAAAAATAAATTTTAAATTAATATTTAATAAAAGGTGGTTTTATTAGATACTTTTTAAACATTTAAGAATTAACATTTATTATTATTATAACGATTTTCAAATTACACAACCAGCTATTAAAATATACATGCTACAAATAAAAAAAACATGCACACGTTTGCACGCACATGTGCTGCATTGAGAAAATCGATTTTTCCGAAAGAATTCTCTACTACTCAAATCATACGACCTATTAACTTAATTGAAAGGCACGCAACGATTATTAGCTAACAAATAAAATCAATTAAAAACATGGAAGCACTAGTTGAGTCTTTCTACGTGCAAGAAGCGATAATAATCTCGCAAACAGATTTTATCTGTGAAAGTGATTGTAATTGACGAGGAAATTTGTTTAAATACTATAAAATATTCTGCAGAGTCAGTTCACCTAAATTTGGAATGATCATTGAAAAATTCATATTATTAGTACTATTCTGCCCAGAAACAAGAACGTTTTGAATGTGCAAGTATGTAAAAAACTTGGGAGGACGAAATGTCGATTATTTGAAAAAGGAAACTTGTAAATTGCTTAAAGCATTTCATAATTAAAAATAAATAAGTAGACTGCAATGAAGTACTCCAAAAATTCATCGCAAAATTTTTCAGGTAATTAATAAATACATTTAAAAATTATATTGTTACCGTAAATTTGTATTACCGATATTCTTTATTCATTTTTTTTAGAAAGCAATTTCGTAATAAATAAAGTGCGCCAAGAAACTATTTCTAAAACTAACAATATTTTTAATTTAAATTCAGATGATAATAGTATAATTAAAGAGAAAAAAAGAAAAATACGTCGACCTGAAAGACTGGAGAGTCCGATACAAATGTTAAAATATTTTACTTCACACACTAGCCTTCACGGCATAAAGTATTCAGATGACGAGGAATTATATACTGTAGAACGTATAATATGGATTTTGTTAGTTGTTTTGGGATTTTATTGTTGCATCAACGTCATTCTTCAGCTGTACAGTAACTTTCAAGTAAGAATCTTCTATATATCTTCGCGGTAAATCTTAAAAATGGGATATTGAGCCTTTTACCTTTTTTTATTCAGTCAAAGCAAACCAACATTGTAATCGATGAAATTAATTACGACATCTTTCACGTTCCATTCCCGAGTGTTACGATTTGTCCCGGTACTCGTATAGATTGGAAAGAGGCAATTAAACAAGCAAAATTTTTCATTCCCCCGGATAATAAGGAAGCAAATGAAGTTTACTATGAGATACTAAGAAATATGTCTTATATAAGCTTTTCTAATTTGTATGAATTGAACATTCACTTGAATTCTTCAACATCGGAAATTTTAAATAGTAAATAATTAAAATTATTTTAAAATACTGAATGAAATTAATTGATTATTGTATTTAAAAAAATGAAAATTTTTTGTCAGGGCTCAATTTAACTGATTTACTATTAAAAGTCTTACCAAAGTGCGAAGTATTTATGTTTAATTGTTCTTGGAGTTATGAAACTCGAAATTGTTGTGATTTGTTTGAATTACAAAAAACGACATATGGATTTTGTTATGCATTTAATTCTCAAACAACATTAGAAGGAAAGTTGAAAACACCTTATCGAACGCATGCTTACGGCATCCGTAGTGGTTTAAGGGTTGAACTTCGGAAAGATAAACTTAACTTTCTTCTAGGTGAATCACCAGGTAGATTTTTATGAGTTGATTAAAACATAATATAACAAAATAAAATATGGATAAAGTAAGCTGTTACAATTTAATTCTAGATGTTCAAAATTCTTTATTTATGATATCTCACCCAATGATATATCCATCGAAAGCTCGATTTGTAGCGTTTGGTGGACGCTACAATGTCGATATTAAATTTACGTCTGCCGTTGCTTCATCTGATGTATTGGAGTTAGAAAATACACTTAAATCGCCGTGTAAATACGACAATGGAAAGTATAGATTTGAAAATTGTTTAACTTTATGTCAACAGGCATATATTAAAAAAGTGTGTGGGTGCAATCCTGCTATTTTTTTTTCGACAACTGGTAAGAACTTTTCATTTTTAACATTTTTAAGGACTATATGAATTAAATTAAAGGACTTAATTTTTTTAATACATTTTTCTAATAAGTAGTTTCACAGAGAAATGCTCATTTTCACATACATGCTGTATATGATGATAAACTACTTAGATTACTTGTACTAGATGCTACATTGCTTTTGAAATATTTTTGTGTTTTTATTTAAAATTTACAATTGAAATAATTCTTTACACTCGATCGTTGCTTGCAGATAATATGCGAGATTGTAATGCATTAGACTTACAATGCGTAGCATTCGAAAACGGTAATTAAAACTTTTAATACATTTCTTGAGAGCGATCATTTAAAAAAAAAATTAATTATCTTTACTTTTGTAGACAACATTACTGAAGTACAGCATTCATTAGCGTCTAAGGAACGGCATATTGTGAAAGACATGTGCAACTGTCCGACTGAATGTGAATACTGCAACTACGACGATTACGTTATAGGGCTCCCCTATCGCAATCCAAATAAAACTATTTTAGACGTGCATTTCGAAGGTCCAACGGGGGTTCAATATAAGAGAGAAATCGTCGTTTCCTCCTTAGATATGCTAGGTAACGCAAGATAATTCATAAATTATTTTTTCATCAAGTTGATATTTATTTTTTTTTTAATTTTGCGTTTTTTTCTTTTAGTGCAATTGGGTGGGATATTTGGATTATTTTTAGGTGGTTCTCTGTTAACCATTATGGAAGGCATCTACTGCTTCATTGTTGGAACAATTTTTTATGTATATAAATGCTTCATTTCTCGACAGAAAAAGAAAAAAAATGTGGGAGGCGACAACATCATTCGCGTAGCGGAGCATAATGAAAAAAAAGTTTATCCTTTGCTTGACTTTCCACTAGTCTTTAAACAAAATAATATAAAATATTAATTCCTTAAAATTTACAATATTATTTACAATTAAATCAGCTCTTCATAATTATAATTAAAATATAATAAACAATTATATAAATGATAAATTTTAAATGTATTATTTTACGTTTGTATTAAATTATGATAATAAAAATGTTATTTTTTAAAACATTGATTTTAATTTTATAAATTCTTCTACAATCCATAAAAACTTTTTCATCTAAATAGATTTGAAATAATTTATTTTAATAAATTATTTCAAATTTTCGTTGAGCGGAAACTATTATAGTGATAAATTATAACCTAACCTAGTTCGTACTTGTAAGTCGTCCGGTTTTTACTTGCGCAAGCGCAGCTGCAAAATACACTTTTCTGCTGGCTCGCTTTGGCCTTTTGCAGCTATCGAAAAATAGAGTTAAAGCCAGCAATTTAGTAAGTTAAAAGTTAAAAATCGAAACAAAAATAAAGAACCGATGCCTTCTGTGTTTTTTTAGAAATGATCTTTATTGATTGTCAGTCTACTATTTTTCAAACTGATTTTTTGATACGAGGGTTATTCAATATACACACTGACTTGTGATGTAACATTCTTGCTGTATTATAGAATTGATAAATTAATAATCATGTAATTTTAATTTTTTTCAGAAAAAATGGCCGCTATTGCTCGTACTTTTCGCCCACTTTTGAGGTCTGCTCGATCCCAGAAAAGGTTTTATGCTGATAATGCTGGAAATGAAATGAAATTCACATTAGCTGGTGCTAACAAGGTTTGATGAAAGAAGTTGAAAACTGTTTTTTAATAACTATTCTAAAGTTCACTTCAATTTAAAATGTGTTGTTTATTTTTGTATAGGTATTTTATGATCAGACTGTTGTTAAACAAGTTGATGTGCCATCCTTCTCAGGTACATTTGGTATCTTACCGAAACACGTACCTACCCTTGCTGTTTTGAAACCTGGAGTAGTGACAGTAATCGAACAGGGTGGTGATTCCAAAAGGATTTTTGTGTCATCTGGAACAGTTACTGTTAATGAAGATTCCAGTGTACAGGTAAAAGAAATTTATTGTTTATAATTTAAAACTTTTAAAATATATTATTTGTTTGCTCAGTATTTAAACAAATCTTTTGCAAGATAATAAATTTATGATTATCCAGAAAATATTTTAAATAAAAATATTTTAAACTACCAATATTTTGTTCTACAAATTAATTTATTTGTCTAAGATTCAATAATGAAAACAATATGGGTGATATATGCCTTTTTACAATGGACTATTATTTTAATAATTTTTATATTTATAAATAAATTTAAATTACTTTTAGGTTCTTGCAGAAGAAGCACATCCTTTGGAGTCATTGGATAAATCTGCAGCCAATGACATTCTTAATCAAGCCAAACAGCAATTATCATCTGCGTCTTCAGAGAAAGACAAAGCAGAAGCTGAAATTGCAGTTGAAGTAGCTGAAGCTTTAGTAGCTGCAGCTGCTTCATAAATCTATTTTATACAAAAAAAACTTTAAAATGTAAAAAAGAATAAACATCAGCTATATACCATATGTAGCAATATCAGTGTATAATAAAAATCATTAAGTCATATGATATTGCTGCAATAAATGTTATTTAAAATAAAAGCGCTTATTTAAGTGTTAAAACAAAGAATAAAAAGACATAATTAGTAAATGTATTAAAGCTCTATTTTATTGCACATTTATTGGATTGCACTTACAATATGTTGCATTTGTTACTTAAAAACACTTGCTTTCAAACATATTTTTAATTAAAAAGATTTTTTCGAAGTTTTTCTTTTCAAACAGCCTTAAACATCACTGCGTTAAAACTTACTGGTAAAAGTATTATCATAAAAAGTAAGTATCTAACAATGTTTTGTACACATATTTAAAAATTACATTGAAATATTCTTCCTTTTGAAGGATCGTATAAGGCACTTTATAATAACTTTAGAAAATAGTATTTTTTTAAGATAATAACTAAATTCTCTTATACATTTTTGGCACTTCATCTCCAGAAAAAGGAAATTATAAGTAATAGTTGCAATCAATATTTTTACAACTAAACATATTTGGCAAATAATTAAGAATTATACAATTTTGATGTATACAATATTTAAACAAATAGGTGTTCTGCATGCAATAGTTCATCTAAATAATTTAAATACATATAATTTATGTACGTATGAAGACAAAATAAAAACAAAAATAAATATTTGGATTACAAACATAAAGTGTGATTGCAAAATAATATTTCTCTTAAAAAGAATAAAAAATATTAAGAAATTGTCTTTGTACGTTTTCTTATAAAAAAAGTTTTATAGTTTGTCTATAGATAAAAATTATTAATAAAATAAAATGTGTTAATATTTTTTCATTCGTGTGTATCTAATTATAATAATGTAATGTGTTATTTAGTGTTTGGACTAGTTTGTTTGTTCTTCATTGGTTTCTTGCTAATTGACTTTCTAAAGAAGTCATTGGCAACGACATACCCTGATTATTTGTAGAATTATTTTTGCAACATCCTGTGTTGCTGGTATTTTTACAACATTTGTTAAAAACTTCTTGTAATTCTTGCAAAGTTTTTATACAAATGATGACGCAGCAAGAGCCACAACTATCTTGCTTATTGCAACAGCATTTAGTTTGTAAAGATGAAACTACGTCTGAGATATTCATTTGTTTTGATTCATTGCTTTTTGGTTGTTTTGTTACTTCACTTTCTTGCCTTCCATGAGAACAATTTTGGCAGTTATCTATATCGTTATTACATTTACAAGTTGAACAATTGCATATTCCAGCATCAGCTGTTATTTCTTGCAAAATATTTCGGGAAGTGCCTTCTATATTTTTTTCAGTATTGGCACAACTATTTTGAAATTCTGAATAATTCATAATGATTTCAGGATTTCTAGTAGTTAAATTTTCTGTGTCCACTAAATTTACTGTTTCTAAAACAGGCGCTTTTTCAAGCTGATCTTTTATTTCTAATGGATATGGTTCTGGACCTAAGAGATTAACCAGAGAATGGACAGCTGTAGGAAGAGCATTGGACTCTGCCCAAGTTGATTCCGTTCTTACAGTAGGTATAGATGTAGAGGCTATAATTTTTTCTGTAAGTTCGCTAGTTATAGAATTAATATCAATCCACGGAGATTGTCTCTCTTCTTCTGTCGCCAATGCTAATTCAAGGGCACGTGATTCATTGGAGAGAGAATTATTAGTTACCACATTTGTTATATCTTGAATTGGAGTTTCATTTTCAAATGTATTATTTTGAAAAGTTAGTTGACTTATTTCATTTGATATTAGATGATTATTATCTGACATGTGTAAAACATTTGGTAATTGACTAGATAAGGAATCATATAAAGAATTATTCTCTTCACAATTATCTAAAGGTTTATTCATAAGTTGCATAATTGGTTTGTTTAAATAATCGGTAACTTTAGGCATTGACAGAGATTGATTTATTAAGTCATCTGCCAGGTGGTTTTGAGATAAACCAGAAGTAGTTGTATTTAAGTGACTCTCCAAAATATTCTGGGATTGCATTAATGAATTATCATTATTTTTTTGCATTGTATCAACATCAATACTATTTTGAATATCATTAAATAATTTCAGTTGATCATAATCTGTACTGCTATCAAAATTATTTATAGATATTTCATTATTATTTTCATTGATTTTCATAGTTTCTTTTGTTGAATCTTCATAAATACTAGTAGAATTAGACGTCTCTTGTTGATGTAAGATATTGATTATTGAATTATCTTCATTATTTATTATTCTTTGCATTTGATCATTTGATGTAGTTTCTGTTTGAATACTTGTTGCTTCCTGGTAAGATTCTATTGGAGAATAAAGTACTATTGTTACAGGAACATCATTGAATGATTGTTCTGCATTATTTGTTCTATTAACTTCAGAGGTAATTTCTACACTTTCAGAGTTATTTACATCTTCAGAAATGTTGACAGTTTCTTCATTGTTTGTCTAAAAAGTAAGCGTTTTATTAATGCAAGAGATTTTAAAATTGACTTAAATGTAGTTATTGTATACTTACAGTTTCTTCAGGTTGTGAACACTTCTTATGAGTTTTAAGGTGGCCTTTTAAGCTATGCGGTGTAGCGAATGATCTTTTGCAATCACTAAATGTGCAAATATACGGTCTTTCGCCAGTATGCGTGCGTTTATGTGTTTTCAAATGATGTGAAGCTGTGAATGCCTTTCCACAACCTTTTTCTCGACACCTTCAAATATACAGTCTTATTTAATTGTTATTATGTAACAACACGTAAGAAAATTATAGTTGTCAATGAAATTTTTATTAAAATTCTAATTTATTGAAATATTTGGAAAAATAAACATTTAAGAATTATATTCTTATTTCTGAATAAAATTAAATTTTGAAAAGGCTAAAAATCTCACATAACTTCCAACTCCTACTGATATTTTGTGCAAGTCAGTAATGATATTTATGACATTAGTTTGTAGATACAAAAATTGCAAAAAATGGGTTAATTTAGAAAACATACTTAAATGGTCGTTCTTGAGTATGAGTACGAATATGTTTCTTGAGATCACTAAGTGTTGTGAAGAATTTAACACATCCGGTCTCTTCACAGTTGAATGTATTGCCGCTGTGAAGTCTTTGATGAGCTCTTAGTCTGTAAAGGGTGTTAAATGCCTTTTCGCACCCATTGTGATTGCATTCGAATGGCTTAACTTGAGTGTGTACTCTAATGTGGATTTTGAGACTATATGAAGTTAAAAATGCTTTGCCACAACTTGGTTCTGAACATTTAAACCGATATTCCCCTGAAAGTTTTGAGAATTTGTTTTTTGTTTATACTGTAAGTAATTTTTTACTACTAATTTTTAAAATAATTTAAAATAGATAACAAAAATTTAATATTAAAAGTTTATAATCAATAATAATGACAGATTTATTTAAATATTCATGCACATTTTCAAAATAGTAAAACAGGCACTGAACAAAAGAATTAATATAAATGCTAACTAATATTATTAACTTACCAACATTTTCTATCCTTAAGGTGCAAAACAAAATAAAGCATATCAATAATTAGTAGGCATTTAAAGTATTAACTACTGCTACAATTTGTTATTGATATGTGTTTAAAAAGTGAATTAATTTTTTTCAAATTACTTTAACAAAATGAGTGTAATATTTTGGTGTTTTTATTTGTTATTGAAAATTAAATATGCTATAAAGGCTAACCTTTATGTCTTTTCATATGAGTGCGTAAATTTCCAACTGTACTGTAAGTTCTTGAGCAACCATCATATTCACAAGTATATCTACTAATTCGTTTTTGATTAGTATCTGGATCTGTAGTTTCAATTGTTATGACAGCATGTGAAGGATCTTCAGGCATAGAATCATTATTTCCTGGATGTATTCGCATATATATTTCATCCGAACTGATGGTGTGGTGAATATACCTAAAAATTTTAAAATGTTAATTTCTTCTATTTTTATAGTAAAATTTATTTTGTTTATTATTAAATCTCTATTTCATCATTTCAAATAAATTTGAGTAATAAAGCTAAACATATAAATTCTATTGAGCAAATATAGCTTGCTTTGGTTTTATAATCTGCAACTTTTATGATAGATGATCAAAGAACTTCCAATAAACAAAGCAATTGAACAATGTGTACTATCAGAGTCAAAATGCGGATTAAATAAAACAATTAAAATCCAAAAATAAACAAAAATAAACTTGCATAAGAATAATTTAATAGGTCCAATTTCAAAACTCTTAATACCCTTATAAGGAAAGGCTAAAAAAACGTGGATAGTATATCCGTGAGGCATCAAAATATATATGATAAATCTTTAAAAATAAAGGTGAAGTTTCACGCCCACGCAAAACGCGAAGATGTAGAGCAAGAAAAGCAAAGCGACGGCGCTCGAAGCAAAATATTGATAATGTTTTTGCATCGAAAAAAGGAAGCTCGGATTGTCTGTATACCCTGTGTTGTCATCGTGCAGGCTCTCATTGTAGGGGGGATCTTCATCAGAATACTTCTCGTAGTCGAATTCTCCAGTCGGTCCATAAATCTTGACGAAACTAGGCAAGTCCAGACTGTCGTCAAAACAGTCCTGTAGATCGTGTGTTACCAGAATATTGTTTAGGTTCTCCTCGATCTCGTCGGCATTACCATGGGCCTCGAATTTTTCGTTTCCCCACGTCGCCATACTCTTTTTGCTTGCCCAGTTCTCGCGCACCTCCGTCTGCTCCTGGAAAATTATCGTCGTCTGCCACCAGGAGGAGTAAATGAGTAATCGATGGTCGTTCTCGAGCAGGGTCTTGCTTTGCGTTTCAGATGGTACTACTGATTCTCACTGAATATCAATTAAATGTCGTCTGCAATACTCAGTACTCAGTACTTCGATTTTTAACAATTATTTTTAATATTTACTGATTATTTTTCCTTAAACACGATAAATAATTTTTTTGACTCTTTAAATAATTAATATATACAAAAATGTAAATAAACAAGTTGCAATAATAATTCAAATGTAATTTTGAATTGAACTACTAGTTGCTGCCAACTTAAATGCGGTGTTTGTGGATAATTTATTGCAAGAAATATAGTAATATTAAGGTTCCTTAAGTTTAGATATTTACGTATCTGCGTTTACTGAATGTAAAATTGTAATCGTAGCTACAAAATTATTACAGGGCCAGTACTACCACAGTAAATTGTATAGAATTTTCAATCGATGCAATCCACGCTCCACGTATTGCTACGATGAGTTGTTTATTTAAGTTTATTTTTTAACATATTTTCTCTCAAAACTTTAATCAATAATGAGAAGTGAAGTTGTTAAGCAATAATATACATGCATTGAGAAATTGTAAAAGAACTGTAGTTGATTGAGATAACGCCTTAATAAATCTTCAAATACCAACTGCAGCTTGAAAATTTAGTCAATTTCTTATACCGTGGTCAACAGACATATGCACAGGAAGCTTCAACCGGACTAGTAAAATTTTGACGTGGAAACATTTGCCTACACGTTTGTTCTATTCGTTGTTCATCCGCACAAATTAAGTATGTCTTCGAAAAAAGACGATCCTACCGTAAGTGTAATTATACAAATATTACTTTCTTAATTGTAAAATAAAAGTAAATATGTTTATTCTCATTGCATTATCTTTGGAGTATTGTAAGTAGTTTTTTTAAATCTATGAAATTCAAACTTTGCCTTTATAATAGTAATTATAATAATTGATTTAATCAGAAAGATTAAAAAAAAATTTTTACACAATTTTCCTGTAAACCTCTTAGAGGTATATGCAAATATCTGTTTGTAAACCTGGTTCAAACTTACATATTACTTACAAACTAAGATATACAATATATTAGAATTTGGTTTTTAATTTTAAACTTTTCGTGTTTGTAATATACATCATTATAAATTATACATTATAAAATAAAAGAGAAAAACAATTCATAAATTCTTATAAATTCTTAGTTTTATACACTGAGAGTAATCCATTTTCTCAACAAAACATTAGTGTATTTTTCCCCATTCTTTAATTTTAAATTCAAATGGTAAATTATTGCACACTTATGGCATTAATATAATTTTATTGCTTATAGTCTTATCTTTGGAATTGCCATTATTATAGATTATAATAATTTATTTTTTTCAGGTAATCAAAATTAACAAATGGGATGGATCTGCAGTGAAGAATGCACTAGATGATGTAGTCAAGAACATTTTAACTAAAAAGTATAATTACATAGAAGATTTTACTTTGTTGGACGGTCGATTAGCACTTTGTGGTGTAGCAGTCAGTATTGCTATTGTTGCATTAGTGTGGGATTACTTGCATCCATTCCCTGCGTCGAAACCAGTACTTGTAGCATGTGTTACAAGTTATTTCATATTAATGGGTATTTTAACTCTGTACACAACATATAAGGAAAAAGGAATTTTTGTAGTTGCTATTCAAAGGTAATTTTTTTGTTGTGAATAGTGATAGTAATACTTACATGTGTACGCACATTAAAAATAACTTATATATTTTAAATTTAATATATTTTTAGGGATCCTGCTGGATTTGATCCAGATTTAATCTGGGAAGCAAGTTCAGATATGAAAAAGTACGATGATAAATATACTTTAATCCTGTCTGTGAAAAATGATGCTACTGGTGTTTTGAATGAAACATCAGTTACTAAGTCAGTTGATAATTTTATAGATATTAATGGAGTTGTAATACCAGAGTTAGTAGAAGCAGTTGTATCAAAATTGCATGACAGTTTAACCAGTCAGAAAAAAGATAAATAGTGAATAAAATCTTTTGATACAAAATTATTTTACTAAGCACTGCTGTTTTAAATGCTTTGTTATATTATTAAGAATTCCATATTTTTAAATAAAAATAAAAATACAGTATTATAGTAGTTCTGTATTAACAAATAATATAAAATTTCTTATGATTTTCTGAGGTGGAAAAATATTAAATTCTTTTTTTGCGAGTAATTGACAGTAAATTTGATATTTGTATTTTAAGTTGAAAATATACATAAAATTGCATAAGTAAGAAATTTTATATTGTATGATATGATTATTCTATTGAAACAATTTTATTTAAAAAAAGTGTGTAGTTAGATTTTTTACTTATTACATTTCTATAGAGTGGTACATATTTCTACAAATTGCATTGGTTTAAGCAAAATATATAATGTGAATAATACTGTATATTAATGTACAAATTATGTGTATAAAAGTATGGTTTCATAAAAATTTGAATGAATTCTAGTTACTAGTTAATAATTGAAACATTTTTAATACTTATTTTTAAATTTATTTCTTGCTCCGATAAATTACATTTACAGTTTACTAATTTACTATGTCGCCTAATTTACATAAAATATTTTACATAAAATACTTTGCGATTTTAGAATATTACAATTAAAAAAGATATCAATTGTTTATAATTTTCTTCTGAATTTAAAGTTTTAAATAATTTAATTTATAATAAATCTGTTAATTATTTGAAAATTACCGCGAAGTTGATCACACAGCGCATGCGGCATGCGTCCACTTTTTTTGAAACGAAAGCTAATGGAAACAAAGCAAAGATTCAAGAGGATTGGTTAAGAGGGTTTGTAAACTCCACCAATCAAGATGTGTATTTCTTGTATTCTGTTTGAAATTACCCAAACTGCAACATGATTCGAGAATTTCAAATTTGTAACAACGAATTGTAACAAGTACTTATTTAACCTTAAAGATTTTACTTACCGGCTATAATTGTACGTCGAGTTTACTTTGCTATTTTCAGCGTAAATTAGATTTTTATTTTCTTTTTTTTTGTTATTTTATTAAAATTACCATTATGACAGAGCAAAAACAAGAAACTAAGTGTATTACCCTCAAAGGATCTGCAGAATTAGTGAAGCAGTACCTTTGTAAGATCTGTAATTTTATTTTGAAATTAAGCATAAATTAATGTCATTTTATTTACTCAATTGTTTTTTTAGTGTATGGAATTAATAATATTTTATATCAACGAGGCATTTATCCACCAGAAACTTTTGAGCCAACTGAACATTTTGGATTATGCATTTTGATGTCAACTGATCCAAAAATTGTTAGTTTTTTTAATGTTGTACTTGGTCAAGTGCAAGATTGGCTTGTACAAAGAAAAATACAGAAAGTAACTTTAGTTATTTCAAACGTTAATACAAAAGAAATTTTAGAGAAGTGGGATTTTAAAGTAGATTATGAAGCTGAAGTATCTAATGGTAATGCAGGCCAAAACGGAGATAGAAACTTGCCAGATGTGGGAACTAAAGACATAAAATTAATTCAAAAAGAAATTCGTGAAGTAATACGTCAGATAACGGGTAAACCTGCTATACTAGTGCTTTATACTTCTCAATTTTAATCTTCATAGTGAAATTGTAAAATGTACTTGAAATGTTTTTCTTTTTCAGGAACTGTTAGTTTTTTACCTCTTTTAGACTGTTTGTGTAGTTTTGACATTTTAACATATACTTCACCTGAATGTGATGTTCCAAATGAGTGGGACGTAACCAGTCCTGTATTCATAGCTAATAGTCAAGAAGTTCAACTCAGGTCATTTTCTACATCTCTTCACAAAATGGAAACAATAGTTAGCTATAAGAATACTTGAATCTTGTAAATATTGCAGTGTTTCGTAAAAAACATTATATATAAACGTAACTTATAATTATATATAATTAATTTTTTGATAACTTTTTCTCCATGAGAAATATGTTCTATTTTTTTTAGCTTAATAAATTAAACCAAAGTATTTTTAAATTCGTTTGATGATTCTTAACTCTAAGCCTTAAAAAAATTAATTTAATAATTTTTATGCTGTAAATTGTAAACTTTTTGTGATAAATAACATTTTTTAATTTCTTATAAATTGCACTTATTTAAAAAATTAAAATATTATATTTATTTACAGTACAAAAGTATTATCATATAAGATTTTGTTATGTTTAGTGAATAGGAAGTAAGGAAAGAGAAAATGTAGTTAATGACATAAATTAATCAATCAAATTTTATTGTTTACTAATACAAGTTTCTTACGGATTGAATCCGTTAAATTTTTAGTTCACTTAAAAACAAACAAATTTAAATGTAATAAATACTGTCATTAAAGTATATCAATGCAGTAGAATAACAAACAAAACTTTAAAAGTTCAGAAATAACATGCTGATTCATTTGGTGTCTGTATATTCCATAACAAGTTTAATAATTCACGTCAGTAAAATACAAGCATATAAGTATAAACAAACAAATTTTCTTTTAACACTATTTGGTACTCGTAAATATATCTCGTGCGACTAAAATTGGCTTTAATCCACAGTGCATTATTTATTTCTAAATATACTATATCATACGCACTGCATATAGTTTCATTCTGTGCAGAATTCATATCGTTGAGAATCACTCGTTTGTAAGAACGCAAAGTTTTGCAAACACTCAGTGGTCTCAGCCGTGTGTTGTATACTAAACTTTTATGCGACGCTCGTTATTCTTTATTTCATTTCATTTTTATAATTTCACTTACACATTGCAAAAGCCGCTCAAGTACACTAAAGTTACAAATATAGTGATTACTGGCCAATCTGCAAAGTTACGTCCGCTTTAAATCTATTTTTAATTAACGATACAGAAATTTTGCTATTGGAATGGATTATTAATTTAAATAAGTTCTGTTACAATCATTTTCCATTTTATTTCAAGGGCATAACATCGCAGATTAGAATTCATATTTCCTATTATGTTATGAATTTTCAAATATTATACAATCACGCGTCGCATAAGACACTGAAATATTAAATAAAAGTGTCTTTTCGTTTCTTCATTTTACCTTTGAAAGTTTAGCTCCTATTATTTATTTATAAAACAACAATTATCTATCAGTTTTACTGAATAAGTAACATTTACGGTATATTTTAAATAATATTGAAAAAATTAATTCCATATAAAGTACCAAGATCGGAATCATTAAAAACATAAATGTATATATTAGTTTTTTGTATAATTAAAGGGAATATTTAAAAAATCCATCTTTCAAACTAAGCGCTAAGCTAGCTTGCGTAACGAAAAGACGCTCTTTGTAAATAGCAGTTAATAAACGCGTGATACATACAATATTATACAATATGTGCAGCGCCTTATCAATTATTATCGATCGATGCCATGGTCGGATGTTAATGTGATCATAAATCGGTCATTAGTACATCGCTACCCTATTAGAAAAATTTCAAAATAAACTTTTAAAAGTAAAGATTATCAATACCTTTCAATAAGTCAGATTAGATGCTCGCTTATAATTGACACGCTTACTTACTTTTGAGATCAAGCGAATTATGGAGAACATTTTTTCTTCTTTTTAACTCGTTAAAAGATTTTGTTAACAGTAATATACTTATATTCGCAAATTCAAGCAACAAATAATCATATAGGTTTGCACTTTCATAAGTTGCCTCGTCAACGTATTTAATTATCAACCGTTCGAACAATTAATTATTGTTAACTGGTAAAATAGTTAAAAATTTTTTAGCCCTTTTCTACTAATTTAAAAAATCCAAAATCTAATAGCCATATTTCTTGTGTTTACAAATAAATTTAATCTTTCAATAAATACTTATATTATGCATAATACAGTTTCAATGTCACAAGTAAATATAAATTCAATTATTTCAAGAAACTCGTTAAAACAATCATGTCCTTTGATTGCAATAACGTTACAAATTAATAAATAAAATATTTCACCCATTGACATGTGACAAAAAATATATTTTCAAAAATTATCAGGAACTATCATCTTACATTTGATTTAAGCCCATACAAAGATAATATTTGAAAATCAATTTTATATTAATTATTCTATAAGGGTACGAAATTATAATTTTCTTTCACCCTGCGAATCGTGATAAACAATTGCAAAATCGAGCTTTTTTTGATCGATGACAATTTATCGATGTACATTATCAAAATTTTACAGAGTATGATAAGCGCAAAACAATCAATTGCATATACATATTTTTTATTTCAATAATACATCGTTAGACCGACTTATAGTTTCCTGTTATCCTTAAATACCTATATTTCATTTTGGTATTATATTATACATGCCGCTACGTCTTAATACTATGCTTCGATGATCGCCGCCTCGAGTCTCAAATATATTTGCAATACACCCATTCTCTTCTTTTTCTCTGTTTGCAAATTTTCTTAGCACAGCGTTTGCTTAGGCATAAAATATCGTAAAATACATTTTTTTTTTATTCCGTAATTGGCTACAAGCAGACTCGAGTTTCGTTCTGTTCTTTTTACCGACTTTCTTCCAACAACCAGAAAAATAACATGACGCCGTGAATAACACATCACTTTTACTGCTTGCAAAGACGAAGTTAGATTTAAAATCGAGAAACATCGAATACTCGAAACAGAGACTCGCTTTGCCGTTCGGAATGCCAGTCAAGTCGTCTTGTTGATATTTAAAGTAATAAAAAGTCATAAATAGAGATTAAAAGTTTGCCGAGCAGTTTCGTCCGCCGCGTGAAACTCGCCCGACGCCAAAATGTAAGCAGTGAAAGTGTTATGATACCCACGAGAAAGTGCACTCCAGTTACAGACGTGACCTCTTCAATACTTAAGTACGAGAGAGTTTCGCTCAGTACAAACACTATTAGGCTGATCACTTGGCAAAGGTTTGTTTTTCTTAAACTCAGTAGGAAGGGGGGGGGGGAGAGGCGAGAGGAGGACACGGTTGACTATCTTTGCTTTTCTAACGTCGTCGCCGCGACGGCGGCGGACGACTCGGAAACGGAATACTTAATCTCATCCCTCTCGCGCGGGAGAGGCTCGCGCCCCTCCCCCCTCCCCCCTTCGATAATTCTTAATTATTCACAGTTAACGATGCACCGAGCCGCCTTCGCGTCGGCGCATTTGCGCGCGAATCAAAAGGACGGCTCGCTTTCTCCGGCTCTTTATCTTATGTTCCTAAGTATTTCGGCTTTCCTTTCCGTATATGCAAAGTTTTACAGTAAGTATATCGGTATATATAAATCAGCGACATTTCAAAGTAGGTTAGAAGAGAAGCGAATAAAAAGTACACGCACTCGGAGAAGTTTATGTACAAATGGATGAGTCTATAAGTTTATTGTTATTCAAAGTACAAATGATATTTCAAAAGTGGTAAAAAGTTGAAAATATGATTTTCGTGGCCCAATTATTTTTTTTTAATATTGTACAAGACTTATTAAAACGTTGAAGGACACTCGTGTTAAATGAAGGTAATCAAGTACTTTTTAGACGCTTCTTCGCATGACACTATATAATAGTGGTCCTCATCTTACATTTTACGGAGTTTCTTGTTCAACCTACCCTCTTGCTCTTGGAAGACCGCGGAGAGTTTCTTTCTTCATCAACCGCACAATTTTCTAGAGTATAGTACGCAAACATTTATATATAGAGAATTCGACTTAATTTCCGCGGCGCAAAAACTGACTGCCATCAGATTTTCGGGCGTAAGCTGAGAACGCACCGCGGTCTTCCGCTCGCTGTCCAGCAAGAGAAGCGAAGGCAAACGCAGAAACGAGCGCTTCGTATCATGAAAAATAAAACGACGAGTCGACTGTATTGGTATAGAAAGTTTCTTTTTGTACAAATCCGTTCGCCGAAGTTTGTCCTCGGCGAAAAGAGCGATAGTTCATTAAATTTAAGTTCAGCGGCACTAGTAAGCTTGCACGGACATTTATAACGTTATAGCTATATGTTTTAATGTGTGGTGCCGTATTCTTGGAAAGTGGAGCTTCCTCTCCGCTCGCGCGCCGCCGCGCATCTCCCTCGCGGTTCTTCGGGAACGTTCGTCGCGGCTTTCTGTTTGCTCTTCAATTAATCGATTTCATTGGATTAACGCGCAAAGTTAGCCGGGGAGTCGAGCCGGGGAGCAGACTTCGACTAATTAATAAGAGTCGAATTCTATTTGCATTATGCGCTCCCCTTCTTTTTTTCGGGGATTGTCAAAGGCAAGTTCGTTTTCGCGTATGTTTAATGCTTCGGCCGCGCGCCGCTAATGCATAATTTATTAGCGGGCGCGCGCGTGCGAGCGTGAGCCAATCACTGTTTGTTTTCATTAAACGTGCATTATTTGTAATTCAATAAAGCGTATTGTTCATCTCATAATATAGAGGACTCTGTAAAAATGTTGAAAGCTCGAATACTGATTACACGGTGTTACGGTATTGATTTGGTAGCCTGATTGAATTCTGATGCAAATTGACTGAATTTAATTTTCCATTTCGGTAACGATAATTGTTTAAATAATTTTTGTTTTTTTTTTTTAAGGGAACTCTCGCGATCGGTAATTGAGTATTCAGAGCGAATATTATAAGCTCTTACTATTGCGAATATTCAATATTGCGGATCTTCTCTAATTTTACCTGTTAATGATGAAATTTAATCTGTCCAGTGCGGTTTATTACATTTAGGTAAGCGTTTCTAATTTGCCTTTGACAATATCTAATGAATTCGACGACGTGGAAAAAGGAAAATTTGTTTATAATTAATCGTAGTATGCCCATCTGCTGCTTTTCGTTCAAGCAATAAGGTAATTAATTGATCTTTTCCTTTTTCTCTTTATTGCGTTTTGAATCTCATAATCTCGCAAGCACGTTTTTATTAATTTGTAATTTATGATATTTACTTAATTTTTAAAACTGACTTGTATTTTCTCTACTTTTCTATTTAATACATCGCAAGTATTCATTCAGATGAATAAAATTATTGCTTTGGCAAAAAATGAACCGCTCGAAAATTAAAAATTGTAATCGTTATAGCTTTTCCAAAGAGTCTATCAATTTCAAAGAAGTTCAAACGTTATATTTGTTCAGTTTTAATCAGCTAGGTAATATTAAAAGTGTCTTCTCTTTCACCACAGATATTCATATAATCCATTAAAGATTTTACTGTATAAATCTGCATAATTCAATTACAATCTTGCCAGTCTTGTTTGCTAAAAACTTAATCAAAGCATTACGCTGCAGGAAAGAATACTAAAAGCTTTACGACTCTTCCATCTTTCGTATTATTCCATCAAACGTATTTTTAATGGATAAACAAAAATGAAATAGCGAGCCGCGCGACCGAACAAAACGTAAGAACTCGCGGCCGAAAATCCCCCCCGTCACAATAGCCGGCGAGAATCTTACGAACTATTTTTAGCGGGGGCCGAAAATTTCCCGCGCCAGCATTGATTCGGCGAGGAAAGAAAAAAACGGCGGAGCGTAGATTTCGAAGCGGCTCCGCGAGATTCAAAGCGCAGAAGAGAGAGAAGAAAAAAGAGAGGCTCGGCTCGCGGCGCGGCCAGAAGCCGGGCGTTCATTAGCAGAGAGCGGCGCAAACGTTATTTCCCCTCGACGCGAGAGAGAGAGCCGCGTCCGAACGCTTTTCCAGAGACGAGTCTCCAGCAGCTTGGCTTCCTTCTCGTATTTCCGTTCCGCGTTGCGGGCGCGCGTCGCGCGTCGAGACTTCCGTCGAGCCGCGCATGTCCCCATTCTGCACCGCTGTTGCTGCCGCCGCCGCTGCTGCTTCTACGGTGCGCGCCGGCGAAAATATCCAGCGCGTCCATACGCTGTGGGCTGCCGCTCCGCTGCTGCATGGCGCATTGAGTTGCCAAGAGTTTATTTTCGACGGCGCCTCTCTCTCTCTCTCTTCCTCCGTCTCTCCTACCCTGAAAGCAGAAAAAGACCAGTTGGAGAATGAAAATTTGCGCCGTGAAAAGTGTTCCGTGTCGCGCGGCCTTCCGCTGCGCGGGCGCCGGCTTTAATGCGCCCGTGCAACGACGTTATTGCATATTTTACAGGGATCTTGTGTACATTAATATGGGTTACATTACCATTGATTCGTTTGTAAAGGCTTTCTCGGTTATTGATTGAAAATCAATTTTTTTTAATGATTATATACTTTGTAATAAACTAAATTTTGCCAAAGTTAAAGCGAAACGGAACCCGCTTTTTCGTTTGTAGGTTTTCTGTTAGTATTGACTACGGATTATCTATTACTTAATGTAATGCCATTATATTATATTACATAATTATATTACAATTGTAATATAATTGTAATGTTACTAGAATTAAGTTTTATTAATTTTAACTTTAAATAATATATTTTTCAATATAAATCGACGCGTTAATTAATAAACATTAATTACACCGTAATTAAAAAATTTTACTACTTATGACATCAATTATTTTTGTTTTATTGTTGTATGCGTGCACGCATAAAAACAATTCATACAAGGAAATTATTATATTCTATTAATGTATTTCCGGCTGCCACAGTAAATATAGTATAAAGGAAGACTAGAAAATCCATAAACACGTATTTGCTTCTAAATCTGTTTTAACCGTATTTTATAAAATTTAATTGCTTTTATTTGAAATTATAAACCTTGATTTATTAACTGCTTAGATGTTCTAAGTGGGTAATATTATACTTCTGGAAATTTTTCTAAAACTGTTTTTTGACGTGAATATTTAGTAAAACACTTTCTTTTTTATTTTTCACTCAGATTTGTAATTCCAAAATATACGACCGATAAAATTTAAAATATTTTATTTTCAAGTATATTCTGCATTTCATACTTTTAAAGTTTTAAATGAAAACCCTATATTTTTACTCATAAGGATTTGCTTTTGTATAATTCTAGGAAGAGTAATGAAAAGTGTTCAAAGTTATTTAAATTGAGCGCTGAGTAGTATGCAAATAAGTTTAAAATGAAAATTTGGATCTTTTTATTAAAAAATTTTTAAAATATTTGAGTCACAGAATTCTTTGCAATATGAGTTCAAAGTTTTACTTAGCATTATTTGAAATTGTATAATAACATGAATTGAAGAATCAGCATGCTTTTATTAAGATTTTTTCTTTAGACCACAAAAGGGGATTAAAATAAACTGTTACTTTAATTCGATGCTGAGCGTAAAAGAGAAATTTAAGCAAAATCTAAAATACTAAATATAAATAGTGAAATATACTTTTATATTTTTATAGTTTTATTTGTGTTAATTTAAGGAACGTATAATATACTTTAATTTTCACGTAATCAGCTTCCCCGAAGTTAAATAACAACCGTTTTGCCCGCTAAACGGAGCTAAAGATTAAGTCCTTTTTTATCCAGTAAAGTAATGAAACATGGCGTTCATCCTTGCAAAGCGACAAAACGGGGAGCTTTGCACAAAACACTAGCCGACGTGTAATTTGTAAGAGTAGTTTTAAAAGCTTTGCTAAATTGGGCGGTAAAAAATGAAGTGCTTTTCTAAAAATGTTTGATAAACTCCGCGCGCGTTTAACGAATAATTGCTCGGCACTTCTCCCCCGGCGGCCCCGATAATACATCACTTCTTTCGCAACGCACTGTGAGATTGAACAATTTAGAACAATTTTTACGCGGCCGCCTCGGGACGTACGGCCGCCTATAAGTTACCGAAGCCCAAAAGCGCCGCCTGCATTTCATCGTCGCGGCGCGCGGTTGACGCGTGCAGCTACACCGCCGCCTCGCCTAGAGGGGGGGAAAAAGTTTCGTCCGCGAGCGCGCGGCCAGGGCGGATATAGTTATCGTCGCAAAAAAGAGGAGAGCGGGCGAAAGGAATGACCGCGCGTCTAAATTTCCCAGCTTTTTCTCGCGCTCGCTTCTTTCTCTCGGGCTGAACACCGCCGGGCAGCGCGCGGGTATACCTCATCCCCCTAATTGCGCCAACAACTCGTCGCTCGTTTCCAGTTCAACGGCTTCCGACAATACGGACGGCGTGTACGCGACGCGAGGCGCCTGCGATTTCCAGTCGGTTTTCCGAAGGAATATAAGCGAGACGCCGAGAAAAGGGGGGAGGGAGCAAGGAGCCGCGCTGTCATTGTTGGACCGCTCGTTACGTATGCGGCATGGTAAACGAATTGTAGATTTTTAATTACATCCCCGGCTGAAATAATGAATTGTGGTTGAAGCTTAATTACATGGAAACGGATGAAAGCAGAAAAATTTATGTAACTGGTTTGCAAATTTACCGGGCGCGCGCGCCGACTGAGTGTGCAGGGCGTTGTTACATTAATCTTTTTTGCATAAGCGTAAGTAAAACGTTCGCGTCGGTATAATTTCTTCATTCTTTTAAATAAAACTTTATTGCGCCCGCCGCGCGGCGCGCTTTTTTCTTTACTTGCGATAAATATTATTGATGCGATGCGGCTTATCTTGAAAACGAAGCTTTAACAAGACGAAGGCATTGAGCTGAAAAGTAAGCTAAATTTATATTAGGATTTATTCGAAAAGGTTCAAATAGATACGCGGATGAAAAAGTAATGCTGTTCCAGCATATATGCAAATGGAAAAGATGTGTTTCATTTAATTAACGTATGACTGGA
This sequence comes from Ormyrus thymus, assembly GCA_035582935.1. Lineage (NCBI taxonomy): Eukaryota > Metazoa > Arthropoda > Insecta > Hymenoptera > Ormyridae > Ormyrus > Ormyrus thymus. The sequence continues at coordinate 11,905,002 of JAWWEM010000044.1, forward strand.
CTAAAAAACGTCATGCGCTACATTGTCACTTTCGTAATTTTGATGGATTATCTTTTTGAAACGTTATTAGTAGCTTAGGGTTTTATCTAAAAAGAAAAATCTTCATTTTTCACACAAACAATTAGCTACTTTATGAAAAGTAACGCTCTACTTCAATCTTTAATCCTTTACTTCGAAACTTTTAAGCCATTAGTTTTAAAGGCCAAACAATCTATAAAGAGCTTACAACGTTCTTTCGTTCAGTAAATAAACACCCAAGCAACTACTTTAAAATTCCTAACAAGTTTCTTTTATTCTCTATAAAAGCATCAAGCGAAACGAAACATTTCACCGGAAAATGGTTGGGTTATTAAGTGCATTACTCAGGAAAGCTTTTACTCGGCGAGCACAAAATGAAAATTCAAAATAACTTCATTTTAGCAAAAAAAAAAAAGAAAAAAAGAGAAGGAACAACATTTCCGCCGGTGGAAAGGAACCATCGGACAGCGGGAAGGAATTCAGTGATAATGGACGGTCATATCGATTGATGACGAGATAGCATCGCGGGAAAAGCGAGCGGCGGCGTCGGCGGTAGTAGCAGTAGCAGCTAAGCAGTACATCCCGATTTTCTTCTTCCTTTTTCCGGCTCTCTCCTTTTTTCTCGTTATGTTTGGCGTGCCTTCTCGTAGTTACTTCCGAGATAATAGAATATCTCAGGGCTATCCAGCTGAGTTTCGCCAGTAGTAGCGGCAGCAACTCTCCTTCATTTATCTACCTTCTGGGCCCCTCCTCCCTCCCGGTATATACCCTAGCAATCTGTTCCCATTCCCTTTTTTACTCTTTCTCCTCACTTTCTTTTTCGCACTTTTCCTTATGTTTCCCGCTCTGGCGTTTCCGTCGCACTATATCGAGAGCTCCATCCCTGGCTCGCCTCTCTCCCTCCCTTTCTCTCTCTCTCTCTCTCTCTCTCTCTCTCTCTCTCTCTCTCTTTATCAAGCTTCCGCTTTGTTTCTGGCTTCTTTGAGATTTCCTGTCTTATTCTTGAGAGCCGAGAGAGAAGGAGAAAGAGAGAGAGAGAGAGAGAGAGAGAGAGGGAGAGGGAGAGAGTGCACCGTAATGTCCCGTGTATATCTATACGCGCCGGGGGTCAGGCTAATGGAATCTCCGTGGAAACCCTCCGCGAGCTTTTCGCTAACGAGTAGGAAACCCAGATGGAAATTGCGCTTTAGTGCAAAATGCTGCTGCCGCTGCAGCGGGGGCCGTTATATTCCCTCCCGCGCTCGAACTCCGCCGATACATCCCCTCAACTCTCTCGCGTGTCGAGAAAATAGAAAAGGCACGCGCGCGTTAGTCCTCTCCCCCTCCCCCCCCAAGACTCGGGATCGCCAACTAAGGCGTGCACCACCCCCGCCCGGTATAGATGTATATTGGCGGGGGCCCGGGGCGCCGTATTTCGTGCTAACGTTCGACACAATGGACGCGCGCGCGCACCGCTTTTCTTTTCCTCTCTACGGCCGCAGCGGGGAGAGAGAGAGAGAGCTGCTCCGCGCCAATTTCGCCTTACATGTATGGGGTATGGCTACGTTAGCGGAATATGTTTGAAGGCTACCGCTGCGGCTGCGCGAGCGCAGCTTTTTGTATTACGCGCACGTGGAGGGCATTCGCCGAGGTCAGGGGAGCGGAATTTTCTGAAGAATTTTCGTAATTTTCAAGTATTTCCCGGGAACGAGGGGGAGGAGGGGCCGCGAGCGTATAATTTTCCCTGGACGAGCCGAGTGGACTTGCGAAGTTTTCTACTAAATAAAAGGCAAATAGTTACTCTCGGGCTTCGAGGCGGACGGCCTCAACCCAAATTGAGTTAAAGTTTCAAGCTGTCATTGCTCGCTCTTAAATTTCGCCGTATTCACTCGGGATATCGTCCGAAATTACTCGCCGGGATTCTTTGTGATCCTCCGAAACTTGGGCGTCGGAGATTATCGTCTCGAGTGTGTCTACCAGTCACGGGCGCCGAAAAATCGTCTCGCCAATGTCTGCGGCCGAAATTGACAATAAAACGAAACACTCGAATTCGAAGCACTTCGCGGAAACGAGAAAAACCTCATAAAAAACCCCTTTTTCGCGAAAAATCATCGTCCCCGACGTTAATATTGACATTCCTCTGAGAATGCGCGCGGGGAATCGCACGCGCATTGACGGAACGGCTCGGGAGCGAGAATGCAGCGCGCGCAGTCATGTGCGTGCACGCGTTCCCGGGGAAGTGGCGCCGTCAGTCGGCAGGAGCGAACGCTACTCCGGCGCGCGTATATAACTCCTGGTTATGAGAAAACCCGAGTACGCCCCTTTTTTTCCGCTTATTGCCATTCCGTTCCGGCTTCGGCTCGGGAAGCGCGAGTTCGGCGCGCGTCGAAGTTTGCCGTGTTCGAGGAACGATTATCCTCCCGGCGCGGCGCCTTCTCGATTTCCTCCGCACTTTTGCGGCGAACTATTTTCTAACCGCCTCTCTCTCTGTCTCTCTCGATCCGCTGCTTCTCCTTTTTTTTCTGTCTTCTTTATTTTGTGGCCGCGCTCTTTTCTTCGCCCGGTTAAACGAGGGTTGAGATTTTGCGCGGATCGAGTGAATTTGTGGGAGGGATTGCAAAGTGAAAAATCCTCGGTTACTACTGCCGTTTTGGGTATTATTTTGCGCAACAAGTGGAAAAGTCAATTAACGGATAATTGGATAACCAGTAACGCAGTTAGTTTTTAACGGCCGTTTGTTTTGTTTTATTCCCTTTTAATTGAAGGAGCTTATATAATGACTCTAAATTTAAATTAGAATCTGAATTAGAATCTGAATTGTTATCATTTTTAATGTTTCAAGATTTATTCTTACTCTTTTAAAAATTAAGATTTAATTTATTATTTTTACACTTTTCTACTTTCAATAAATGATAACATTTTTTAAAATTACATTTACGAATAATAGAAGTAATTATTTATTACTTTGCCTTTCAATGATTAATTAATTATAAATGTGTTTAAATAAACTAAAAACATTAGTAATTTTTATTTACTAAATAATATTAAATCAAAAAATTAATATTCTTTTTCATGTCTTTAATTGAAAAGGAAGTTAAAGTTCCAAGATAATAAAACAAAATCTTGAATTGCATTCAAGTAGATAAGCTCCAGCAATCGTCAGACAAAAAGAGTATAATCGAGCATATTTTTTCCTAGAATCTTCAACACATTCAAATAGTTTTTAAATAATGTTCAATTTAAACAAATCAAAATTTCTTAGAAGTTCCAAGACCGTTTTTCCTGCGAAACTAATTAAAAATTTTATTTTTCACCTAATATTCATTTATGAATTAATCCGTATATTAATTCGTAAAACTATTTTCTTTATAAAAAGTTTATTAAGCGCCTCAACGAAATTCAATAAAAAAGAGAACGCACGGATTTTTTTACCACCAGAATTCATAAATAACGGTCATTAAGCCCGAAAACTGCCTGAGAGAAATTCAAACGGCCCACGGGGGCTTTAAAGCCGAAAGCCGAGAGAAAGGACGCGCGGCGTCGGCAACCAAAAAAAGCCGCAGACCGATAAAATTTTACCCCCCCCCCCCCCACCCCCTGCCCGGAGGCGAATCGAGTCGCAGAGATCAATTATATACCGCCCAACGCCCTGCGCCAGGAAAAATCATTCCTGAAAAAAGGGGGGGCCAAGACCGAACCGCAAAGCAGAGGGAGTCGAAGGGAGCTCTCTCTCTTTTTCTTTTTTTGCCGCACGAATCGTCGAAGCTCCGGAGGCCGCGCGCGGATTTGCGCATCGCCGCGGGAGGAAGGTCGTATATACGAGAGGAGGTCGGGCCAGCTCTCGCAGGTAGGCAGGGGGAAACGTGCCCATTATATAATCCTCGACCGCGGCGGAAATGAAATATACCACGTACGGCCAGTTATCTTCCTCTCCCCCCGTCTTCTCGCGCACACATTCGCGCCTCGTTCCGCGTGTACAGCCGGCTGCAGGGATATTCAGGGCGGATCATGCGAGCGCGTATACACGTAACCCACACTCTCGCGAGAGAGAGAGCTCGCAGACAGGATACGCGCGCGCGGCGCGCGTACGAATAGCGCGCGGAGGTATAAGTAGACAGAGATTTACCTCCTGCCCTCTCTTTCTCCGCGCCTTGCGCTCGCGCCGCCGCCGCGGAAAGCTGCGGATTAGGGCGGCTGCTGCTTCCGGAATTCCGGACCTGACTTTTCCGAAAAGTTTGTTCCTCGGGGAGTGAAAGCAAGAGGTAGGAGGGAGGAAAGAGAGAGAAAGAGAGTGAGGGGGAGGAGGGAGATGTGGAGGATTGCCGGATATATCAGGGGCTTCGGCTTAGCGGGCTTCCGGATTTCGGTGTTCTCGCTCTAATCGTATTTTTCATATTCACGTTGGAGTTAATTATTATTTCGTGAGCGCTTCACTTTCGTTCAACCTGAGCGGTAAGGTTAATAGGATTAAAAATATTTTAAATAATTATAAGTCCCATAATAGCCGATGCTTTTTTAAGACACCCGATGTCGGATAATCATTACCATTTTGTAGGAGACGATACCCTGGTAGAAATCTTACGTAGTTTTTGACTAATGAATAGCCAGAAATGCGATTTCTGGTTTAGTTTTGACTAG
>JAWWEM010000044.1:11925772-11938726 GCA_035582935.1 Ormyrus thymus
TTGCTATAATTTTCCTCTTGTAAACACTCTCGGCATTCAAAAATATTAAGAGAGTTACGGGCGCAAAACGAACACCCAAGTTGGCTAATTTGTCGCCGACTCATTTGCGAATCTCCGCGCTGCGCGTTATATTATTATTTCATTCCTGTTGAATTTATTTATTTAGAGAGAGAGAGAGGGAGAGAGAGACGTGTAAAGCGTAATGTGGCCTCCGCGGTCTGTCTCTGAATTAGCGCACGGATAACATCGACAATCGACAGCGTTACGTTAACTTCAATTTAACGCGCGATAAGTTTACTGAATAAGACCCGGGAGGAAAGAAAATAATCAAGAGGTTTCGCGTTAACGGCGCGCCTCGGTATAGCGCCGATAGAACGTGCCAGTTAAATCGGAATAATCGCGGAGAGGGCCTATCAATTCTCTTTTAGCAGCGATTCGCCCGGGCAAGTGCGTAGAGCGGCTATGCGGCTTCGCGCGTCCAGCGGCGGCAGCAGAGAGCAGCAGCAGCAGAGAGAAAGAGAGAGGGTACACCTGGGGGGTGGAAAACGAGCGGGAAGGTGGACATTGAAAATTCTCTGTGATTCGAGGGGGGGTCGATGCGGCGATTGATTAGCGCTCGCGTATACGCCACCGCCCGTATTTATGCAGCTGACCTCGTCGTTACTGCGTGATTTCGGGGGTCCGGGCGCACGAGCTGGCTAATGCGCAAACTACAAACGAGAAAGAGGGCGAGAGAGGGAATTGAGATAGCGATGGTGGCCGCCGCCGCCGAAATTAGTCGCGCGTATATGGCGATTAATTATCTCGAATGATTCTGCCTGTAATTGGGGCCGAGTGGAGGTTCGTTTAGGCGTGCGAGTCCTGGACAAACGACTTTGACGTTTGTAGGCCGCGAGAGCTTTCTCCTCGTCGACGATTGGTTCCTGCCTTCTGCAGTGGAGCTGGTTTTTTTTTTCTTTTTTTACGGTGAGTAGGCACTCGATGGGCTATCGCCGGTTGATTTGTGTTGCCGAGTTTGGGACGCGCGCTGGAAGTGCGAGATTATCTGTGTTTTTGTAAGTCAATGAATTCGATTGGCAGCGCCGATTGTTCTCGGGCAATATTTCAATCAATTCGTAAGTAGAGTGAATCGAAATAGAAAATTGAGGATTAATGTTTCGTTTTTGAGTAGCGTGTCAATTAAAACAGATTTTTTCGCACGTCGGTTCCATTTACTTGCTTTTTAGCGCAAGTGGCAATTAAAATTATATGCAAGATTTAACAGAACTTTTATGAAGCATCGGAATAATTTATGTATCGGGAAGACTAAAGAATATTTTATAAATTCGGTATGAGTGGCATTACATACGAGTAATGAACAGTGTTCATTACTCGTAGTTGGATTACTTCATATTCTAATTTGGTAGCTAATGATCTTTCGGCAATTATAAAAAGCCAAAAATAATTTGTAACGAAAATGATATTTTCTCAGTTTTTTCTGAATTTAAAGAAATATGTTTTAGATTAAAGTTTTTCTTTTTTACAAAAAATGATTATTGTGTATTATAATTTTGAATCTTTTTTTTAAAATACTTTTTCCGTTTTTTTATATAAAAAAAAAATTACTTTTATAGTATTACTCTACATCTCGATTCTGTCGTTACTTTAAAGTATATTGAATTTCAGACATTTCTCGTTCCAGACTAATAATGGCGCGAAAAAATATTAAAAGCAGCGGAATTAAACGCACCGCCGATAACTAATTGGAATGTTGAACAATATTACTTTGTGAACGGCGAGTGTACATTTTGCAGTTTAAATACGGGATTGTTACATTGGCCACGCGGACGCCGGATACATAAAACGGAACACGCGCAGTCCACTCACGTAGGCTCGCAATTTTTCATCGCTAAAGACTCTTTTAACGTTTATATTCCGTGATTTTTCCTCTCTCGCATTGCCTCGTTTTCGCATTTTCCCCCGACATTTTCAAAAAATAATAACAAGTATCGCGCTCGCCTCAGCCCCGAGACCAATGAGCGGGATATCATTCGCCCTCTCCGGATCGCTAACGACCTCCCGAAGCCTACGCAGCCTCGACAAGGTAACCCTGCATTATTTGCGAGCCGCGTTAACCTTCGCTCTTTTTCTTCCTGCCGCGGTTGTGCGTGCACGCAGGCATCGCGGCTCGTGCCGCGGGCCTGTAAAAACAAAAAGGAAAAAACCCCCGGGGATTTGTCCAAATCTGTGTATTTTATGAGTCAGCGAGACAGAAAAACCAATATCCGCGTGCGTGTGCGTGCCCGGGAATGGCTTCCGAGCGTTAGGATCGTTGAATGAATTTAAGCCGCACGCAGATTTAACTGTGAATTGCCCGAGTTTTAGCTGAATTAGATAGAATCCGATTGTCCCCTCCCCCCCCCCCGCGGATCTGTACAGAGGTGGTCGGGGCCAGGCTCCGATCGCGTTGTTTGGAATGGAAAAGAAAATCCATTGATATGTTGCTTGAACAGGACCGGATAACTTTCAGCTTTTTTATTCTCCCTCTGTTTACATTGTTAAAGTCAATGTGTGCCCGGAATGAAATAGTGTTTGCTTTATGAAATATAAAAAGATTAAGTTCGGAAATCAATTTTCGCGCGCACGGCGCCAATATATGGATTTTGAACTATCGTTTATCTGTTTTATCGTTTTCGAACTTTTACTCATTGATAAGTTACGCCGATATTAGCCTGCTTCTGAGTAAACAAAATTATTTAGCGATTCGAAGCTCGAACGCAACGGCGGTATTTTATTATACTTTATTTTCCTCCGGCACTATAATGTCAAGAAAATTATGCACCATACTCTTTGATTACTGTATCCGGTTAATTAATCTACGTAAACTGAGTTTAAAAGTTCTCTTTTGTTATTGTGATAAAAAATAACTGCGTACTTATTTTAAACACCACCCGTACATGATTATGCGCCTTTTTGCATAATATTGCTTTGTCCTCCTAAAATATTTACTGACTTCAAAGCAAATGAGATTCGCAAGATAATTAAAGTCGGATTTATTTTTGATGCGTTTACGCGATAACACTGAAAAAATATTGCTTTGCAAATCAATTAGTAAAATAAAAAGTGTTACCGCTAAATAAAACTTACAATTTTCAATATTAAGTAGAACAAGTAGAATTTGGTGCGGCTTGTACAGTATTATTTTCGACTTTGATTTTTGTTTGCTAAAAAAGCTAAGCAATTAACCATTTAAAAAAAAAGGATTTAAATATAAAGGGACTATTCAATTTTCCTAACAATTCGAATCGACTATTTTCCTCTAAAAGGCCGTTTACAACAGATATTAAATGGAAGAGCTCGAGGCAGCTGATTGGCCCGCTAGCGAATAAAGCATTAGCGAAAAGTAAAGAAATAAACGATTCCAGCCCGTAAACTATCGAGCGGTGCGCCTCGCTGCAAGCAAAATGCGCAAGCACCGTAACGCACTTTTAAAGTCTTTTTCAATATCGCTCGTTAACCGAGAGGAGAGACAGAGATAGAGCAAAAGAGCACTTTACACATCTACACCTACACCGGCAACTATACCCCCCTTTGAAGACTATCGCGCACCTTCTAGAGCGTGACATTATACAGCCCGTGGGTCAGTGCACAGCCCAGTGGGTCAGTGCACTCCACGTCGCTATCGCTCGCTCGCTACGGTCGAAATTAATGAGGCGAGTGTATAAAGGAGAGGCAAGCCGGAGAGAGAGAGAGAAGGTCGAACGAATGCCCCATCAACGATATCACGAATCGTTGAAGGCATCAATGACACTCGATCCTCTTCTCCATCCCTCTCTCTCCCTCTCTCTCTCTCCCCACTCCATCTCCACCCTCGTCAAGCGAAGGCGCACCGGCCGTCTGACCAATCGGCAATTGTTCTACGCGCTGCACCGGCGTAAAACGTTTAAGGCGCCGGCCGCTGCTGCAGCTCCCCCGCACGCGCCGGAAAGAAAAATTTAGCCCGCGTCAGCGGAAAAGGAGAGAGCTGCCGAGGAGAGCGGCAGTGATTTCAGTAACGACGGCGTAAGTACTGCGCGGGACACCCGCGGCCCCCGGGGGATTTTACTGGGCGATCTGGTTAGTTTCCAAGTGCGATGTCTTACGATAAACTCGGCCGGGAGAGAGAGAGCTGCACCTCCGCTCGCGGAGGAACTCGAAGATCGAACGACTTTCGTATGTATTTCCTCGGATTTAATTTTTGAGGATTAAACTTTATTCGTCGGAATTCCAACTTGTTTATGTGCCTCCCCACCCGGCGGAGTTCGTTAAAAGCTGAAGGCACTTTTTGGAATTCGGGAAAGGTAGTTATCGAAATTGCCCGGTAAGCAGGAATCTTTGATTTACTTTCGAAAATAATGTACCATTTTTTACCGGCGACCAATTAACAACTACTATGGTAATGCGGAATAGAATATTAAACGTATACCTGTTTACCGGGAACGCGTGCTTTAAATTTTATTCTCAGATGGAATTTATGAGATGCCAAACATTTTATGCTTTGCAGCACGGAAAATCATGTAGCGCGCCGTAACATACGCTATAAAAATGTCGTTAACGTCCGATTTCTTCTGTTCTACTTGCTCTTATTTATTTTGCATAATCATTCGAAATTACACCCTAATTATTACCCCCATTATACATTCAAAATTACTGCCGACGAGGTAGAGAGCAGCATTTCCATCCTCGCAGCTTGCACAAACAACGAAAAGGGAAATCTGAAGCGGAGCAGTTACGGCGAAAGTCAATTTAGCCGGGCAGTTTTACCGGAGGATGAAAAAGGCAACAAAGCACCCCGGCTAATACCGTTAGAAAAGAAGTTTCACACATGCAACGCGAAATGTGGGCGAGGCGTCTCGCGATCTCATTATCGGGCAAATTACGGACGGACGCTCGGCGTTCCTCTCTCCTCCTCCTCCCCCCCCCCCCCTTCCCGACTCTTTATCGTCTCTCTGCGCTCTGCCTCTCTATCGCGTGACCGCGAAAGGCCTCGGATCAGGCGGATGCTACGCTAAGCGCGTGATTGATCCCTTTTCGATAATTACCGAGAGCAAGAGAGAGAGAGAGAGAGAGCCACGCCGTTGCCATTCCCACCGTTGATCGATCCACGTCGTATTGAGCGCGGGGACACTTCCACGCGGTCGCTTTTGCGTTTATGCCGGGCTACTTTATCTTTGCGCTAATCAGCTTACGAGAAAACGGTTTATTCGCGGTTGGAGCCGCGTGATGATAATCGCTTCGAAGTTGATGGACTGCTTTATTTGCCGTGGGATAACGATTTTATTGCGGAACGCAGCGATTAAGATGTAAATTAATAATAGGTATATACTTTCGGCGCTTTGTGAAAAGTTTTCAATTATTTTTCAATTGATTTTCGCAGTATCTAACTTTGAGAAAATATTAATTTAGTTCTTAATTAAAATTTAATGCATCATTGATTTATACTGCAGCTCGATTTTAGTGCATCATTAAAAAAGCATATAAAATATAATGTTTAAATTTCCGCTGCTCGAGACAATTTACATTTCAAATTACGTTGCCATTTTAATTTAATTGCCTTGCAGACAATAAAAATTTTCAAGCTGTCGAAGATAACATTATTGTTCTTTTTAGTTACCCTTATAACAATTTTTATTTTATAATATTTAACACAGATAATGAATTCGGCATTGTATTTTGTTCGCGAAACAGTTTATTAAAGATAAAATACACAAATTGAATTTCTACCCAAATGATGTAGTATCAAGTTAAAGGCTAAAAGTAACATTCAATGAAGCAGAAAATACATGTGTATTTATTTTCATAAAACACGATTTACGCTCTCCATTTTATTCGACACTCGTAAATGCATGAATGACCGTACACAAATTTTTGTTTAAAAAATTCTTATACTTAATTATAAATTATCACGAGTTTCAATAAAAAAAGTTTAACGTAATAATAAAAGAGTTTATTACAGAAATATTAGCCAACTTTCCAAGTTTAAATTGTACAGTTTTTGTTGAAAAAAAGTGTTATCTTTTAAATGAAACTAGACGGAGGTCAAAAATGTACCTTTTAAAAAATCTAATAAAAGTTTTTAATAAATCTTGGTCACATTTCAACACCTTCGCTAAAAGTTTAAAAAAAAAAAAAAACATTTCCCCTCGATACTTTTCGAAATTATAATATTTCTCGAAATTGCCACATCCGCGGAGAAGATAATTCTAGCGGCATAAATCTCCCGGGGAAAAAAATATCTCGCAAGCATCGCCGAAATTGAGGTTCTGAAACGAAAAAAGCGCAATTTTACAGCCCCTCCCCTCTCCCCGCGGACGGGGAGCAGGGGGTAAAGAGGGCGAAGAAAGCCAGTCACGAGATAAGACACGGGTGGCAGCGAAACGGTGCCCTGCACCGATGCACTTTATGATTCGGGCGCTCTCTCCCTCCCCGCAACAGCTTGCAGCTCGAGAGAGTCAATGGGGACGCAGCTGTTGCCGAACGGGAGATTTATCGCGCGAGTCGTCTCGTAATTCGTTCACGACATACCAGGTAAGTTATCGTCGCGGTTAAGATATGTATACATACTCCCTCCAGGCCTCCCTTAGTATATGGGCCTGTCGTTCTCTCCCTCTTTCTCTCTCTCTCTCTCTCTCTCTCTCTCGCTCGATCCTATTACTCCACGTCCTCGGGGCTCGGGCGCGTCGTATCGGAACGATTGATGCTTCACTGACAAACGCCGAGCAAGCTCTGCGCGGGACGATGGTCTCCCTCTCCCTCTCTCTCTCTCTGTGCTTTCGTGAAACGGATTCGTAAAATTTTATGTCCGAGTTTGCGACGCGCGAGGATGCCTCGGAGCATTGTTATTCCAGATTTTAAGGAGCCATGAAAATCCGAGTTACGATTTTTGACTATGTCGGGCGTACTTTTTTTTTCTTTACCGAACGCGAAGCCGGTGCTTCGGGGGTGCGATCGATTCGATCAAGTGTGCTTGATGAATTTTAAATTGTTTTTCAAGTACTTCGATGAATGAGCTGATTTTGTATCTTATTACGGAGGATTTTATTGTAGTCTGCGAGTCGTTTATAATCAGTAATTCAATTTATGTTATTATTGAAGAATTTGAAGATTAATTTGTTATTTTTGCTTCCTCAAAGAGGAAGCATTGTGATAGTAATTTTTGGAGTTGTTCAAAAAACCGATTATAATTGTATTTTAAGGTGTCAGGAACAAGAACAAATGGTTTTTGAAAAATGTCTGTATGGATGTGTGTGTGTGTGTGTGTGTGTGTGTGTATGTATACGCCTGGATCTCAGCTTCTACTGAACGCATTTTCATCGTTCACGGCTCACTTTTTGCTTTTTTGTGATGACGGCAAAAAATCTTTGTTTGTTTAGCTTATTTGTTTTTGTTTTACGGCAAATTTTCGATTTTTGAAAAATTTAATTTTAATTTTTTTTTAACGATAGGATTGAGATATTTGAATCGAAAGGCCAATTTAAAGAGCATAAAAATACCTATAATTACAGAGAAAAAAAGTTACCCTAGCTCTTATGATTTGTTGTTTTTAATAAAAACGTGTTTATTTTAAAAAAGCTTATAATTCTTAAATTAAATTATCAACAACTCTAAAAAAATTTTTGGTAATTAATAATATATATAGCTATAATCTGTAAAAATTTCAAACCATTTTGTCAATTAGTTTTTGAATAAAAAGCTGAAAATCGAAAAAAATAAGTTTTCTAGGGGAAACGATTACGAAAGTAAAAAGACTTTAAATTACTTGAAATTTTAGGTAAAGGTAGATCTTTTACATCTTCAGAGCTGTATAGTTTTTCTGCTTATGAAACGTATTAGTTCAAAAGATATTAAAGTTTTATATAACATATTCTTTTTATTATTATTGTTATTTTATTATGATTTTTTACATTAGCTTTAGCGATATAGTTCAAATAAAATAAAAAGAATTACTTTTCTTTGGCGAATATTTTTAGATGACTTAATTTAGCGCATGCATTTTTATTCAAGCTTATGCAAAATCAAGTTTTGTACATGGACTTTCAAAAATTCTGTTTTTTAAGACTTTAAATATTCCAATAACAAAATTTATATTTAAATTTTGTTAATAATGGAACAATAAATTAGTTAAGAGAAAACTAACTCCCAATGAATTGGCAGCGGTTTTTTTTCTGATTATTAAATTATTGTTTGCTTATTACATTACTGTTTTTATATTATTTCCGTATAATATTAAATTAAATTTGACCCCCATCATTTTTAATGAGCTTTCGTAAAGGTTAAATAAATTAAAGATCGTATGAAATGTAAGCAAATTCACGGGACGAAATTCCGGCGATGATGAATATTTCGATTAATTTCGCGCACGCCCCGTATTAGCTTCGTACGCGAACACGGCAGAGTGATTACATGAATTATTCTTGAAAAAGTACATGCGCACACATATCGACGACCTTACCGGGATTCGGCGCCCCGACGCAGCAATCTTCCGGTCTGCATATTATTGATCCGCGTTGTAACAACTGGACGCGCAAGTATAAGGCAACATCGGGGGCGAGGGGGAGCGAGTTTGAATCTCTGCGCGGAAAGTAGTTGCGGTATAAGAACGTTCCGACAGTTGAAGACTGCGGCGGCGAGACGGCTAAAAAGGAAGATGCCAACGCCACCGCCGTAGAAGAAGAAGAAGAAGAAGAAGCGGAAGAAGAACAAGAAAGAAGTTCGAGCGGGTACGGCGGGTAGTATCGCCCGGCTCAACTTGGCGAAAACCCTTTCGCGATATCCGCGAGGATAGCAATATTTCATTACACCTAAGTATTTGCGGCAGCTGCGTCGCCGCCCGCGGAGAGCCGCGTGCGCGCATTTTTGTACGTGATGAGAAAAAAAGTGGAGCAATCGCGGAACGTAATAAGAGGAAGCAGTATAAAAATGAGATTTCATGGGGTTGCCGCACTGGTTCGGCGCAAGTTCAGGAATTCGCTATTAAACGTAGGTTACGGGGTGTATGTTTGCAACGATTAAAAATACTGCATTCCTTTCGTTCAACTTCTCCGTGATTTAATGTAACGGAATATGTAAGCGATTCTTTACTAATTGTTTTACTAATGCTTATAAACGAAAGTTTTAAAGTGCAAATTTAAAAATCAATTAAAAAACTAATTAGCGTATTCCGATGCGGCAAGAAATTAAAACTGACGCTTTATACATAACGAAAGTTCGCAAAACAATCGCGTCGCTTAAGAGTTAAATTTTCCGCGTAAAAAGGACCTGCTCAGTATTTTCATTGAAAAATCAGATAAAACAAGAACCCTTACATTCACCGAACCCCGGGATAAGTAAGATTAGCCGAGGGCGCGCTTGCATTACGGCAATTTGTATATATGAGCCAAAAACAAGCCATGATTCCCCGCCGAGCCGCGCGCGAGCACGGCGCTAAATTTCGCCGGGGAAAAATCCTTATCCCATCGGGGGAGGGGGTGGGGGGCCCCAAAAACTTGCGAGCGCCGCAAGTGGCGCTAGATAATCGAGCGTATACACCGACCGCGCTACAAGCATATATAATACGTGCTCGGGTTACAGGCTGCAGCTCGTGCACATATGTGCGCGCGCCTGCACCCTCGGCTGCCTTTGCTCTTGTGAGAGTGTCCGCGCGGCGCACCTCACCCCCTCTGATAAGCTGGACTCGCCGGTGTGCAACAGAGCGAAATTGAGAGAACGAGTGAGAGAGAGAGAGAGAAAGAGAGAGAGTGAGAGAGGGGTGGAGGGGAGGGGAGGGAGGGCACGAAGTTGCAAGCATATCGACGCGGGGGGAGGAGAAACCACTCGAGAGCGGGCGGTGGCGGTGGCGGTCCTCGAAACTTTTGACACTCTGGGCATTGATATTAATATTGCGCGGTTCTAGCATGGCGCGGCGTAGCCCCGAGCGTGCCGGCGGAGGTCCAAGTTTCCCGGCTCAAGTTTCACCCACCCGCGCCGCGTCACTTTTATATATATATATATATATATACATATCATACATATATACACAGAGGTACACTCATACATTTAATATATACCCAGGCGCCTCCCCGTACAGCCGGAGGTAAACGCGGCTACGGCGGCAATCTCGCGCGCAGATTTTTTTGCGAAGGTGCAGTATTTCGGGCGGACTTTGCTGTGTTTTTCTTAGTTTTACGGAAGACGGGAGAAGGGGGCGCGGCGAATCTCCCGGCTTCTCGCATTCGAGAGGGATTTTGCGTTATGGTATAACCGCGTGAGAGAGAGGGAGAGAGAAGCAGCGACTCATCCGGCCGAAAACCTACTTTTCTAGCAGTGCAGTTTCATTCGCGGTTAGCCTTTTAGTGGATATAAGACCGCCAGCCGTCCGACTCCCCTTCCAGTCTACTTAGCTGATGCCGGCGGGGAGTTTTTACGCTACGAAGCCTGGCCCGGCTGCGCAGCTGCATTAAACTATGATACCTGTATAACGCCACGTAATGTTAATGGCCTGAGGTTCAGCATTGCTTCGCCGTGTTTACGCGTTCGCAGAGACGATGGCGAGAGCCGTAGGACGGGATACGGCGGGGCCGAGAAAAAATCATGGCAAATATTTTAATATGTGGAACAGTCCCGAGATTCGCGCGTGCACGCTATTTCAAGAGTGTTTTCGGACTTTTACGTGATTGCTGAAATTCTAATAAAGATGCCAAGGTGACTGTTTAAGAGACATTTATATCTTTCTGAATCCCTACTCGAAAAGAAATTATCGCGGTGAAAAGCTTTGTTTTATTTCAGAAAAATAATTGTTTAAAGCATTGTTTTTTATATTTTTAATTAGAAATTGTAAAATGTTCTGCCCTTAATTCGAAAAAAATGTAAGAATTGGACTGCCGCGGTGAAATATTTTTTGATATAAAATTTAAAAAATTATTTTGCAGATTTTACAATTTCTATTTTTAAAGCGTTTATCTTTTTTTGCCCGAAGTGTTTTATGTGCTCTGGATTCTGTTTCGTTTTCTGAAAGCTAAGCAGTTTATCACTAGCGCAATAAAAGCAAGAGCGAAGGTAAACGTCTGTCCAAAATCTTAAATTTTGAGCTTGCAAACCTCAAGTAAATCTACGACTAAACTTTCATATTTGATGATGACAGATATACCGCTCGCCCAGCCGGAGTCTAGTTTTGTACGACTGTTATTATTACATTGCGCAGTTTACCATCAAAGTGACATGTAAAAGTAAATGTAACAATTATAAAAAACATTTCAAAAGTATTTGAATATGTGCTATAAGTAAAAGCATATTTTTACATTAATGCCGCTTTATTCGCGAGCAGCCTCTCCTCGACGCCACCGAGAGCTCGAAAACGCGTGGAAAAGCGATACTCGAGTCTCCAGGCAGTATTTGAAAAGGGACCATTCGATTTTGCCTATAAAATAAAGTATATCTGTGCGTGAGGGTGAAGTGGCATATACACGCCGAGAGGGCAGGTCAGTCAGGCGGGCAGTACGTTCTCGTTACAGCGAGAGGCGCGTCAGGAGTTTAACTTTACTCTTGCATCGAGCGAAATAAACGTCGAGGGAGGAAGAGGAAGCGAGAGAGAGAGAGAGAGCGAGAGAAAGAGAGGAGAGAGAGATAGGGAAAGAGGAAGATGAAAGGGGGGTATATTCTCCCCGTGTTATAAAACGGCCGATTCGCATTTTACGTTCGACGACGAGTCGTTGCGCTTATTTTATACCCCAAGTCGATTTCTATCGCTGCAATTCCTTTCTATGCTTCTCGATGTCTTATTTTCGTCGGATTCTTCTTGTCTTCTCTCTTCCTTTTGTTGAAATCCGAGCGCAGGGAACTATCGTTGCCGACAAGTTTCGCGCGCGAGAGTCGGAAAAATAAGGAAAAGATAAACCGAGGAGGGCGGAGAAATAATAGCTCGCCGCGCAAAGGCGGGCGATCGTAACGAGGTTTGCGGTAAATGGGTATTTTCAATTTGTTTCTCACCTACTTTCCTCTCTCTTTGTATTCTGTTCTTAAGCTCTCGGTGTCGCTGAACAGCTGTGCAAAGTTGTTTCAAAGAAATGACCTCTTTAAAACACCAATGTGAGTTAAAAAATGTAGCCAGGAAATTGCATTTAGAATTTAAAGCTTATTACTTTTGAGCGCGGTTATAAACAAGCCAAACTTACGTACTTTCAGTTGTAACTTTAATTCGGTTATAATTTTTCTTTGAAAAAGAAGAAAGTTTTCGAAAGAAATATATCTTTTTATTCAAGTTTCCATTGTTGCCACTTTTTCCTTTTACCAGACAAATTTTTTTATAATCCCTTTCAGTAATTTCTTTCAAAGCAAATAACACGTTTTTCAATTCGTCGCGAAAACTCGTTCGATTGGGGATATTAAAATATTTTTAAAAATAAAATTTAAAAAACGAAGTAACCTCGTTGCGATCGTCCATTAAATAAAGTAAAACTTAATTAAAACCAATCAAAACATAAATGAAAACACCTACCTTTGGAAGATAAAATAAGCCGGATAAATTCAGCATGCAAATTGAAGTCAGCATCACGAAAAAAGGAGAAATAAATGTAAACAAATGCAAATAATAAAAACTATATAAGTGCAGTGCAAAAACGACGAAGTCTTTTTTTTTTTGAGGTGGTGATGATGTTTAATCATAAAATCAATAAAATTAATCAATTAAATAAATAAATTAGAAATTTATACACATATGTATATAATATATATAATTTGATATAAAACATAAATAGGGTCCCGAGACTGCTGGAGTACAGCGCACGCAATTGCTCCAGAATCCGCTTCGAGGGGCTGATACTCCACGAGGACTTTCGTGCGCCTTTTTTGCTTTTTGATCGTCGAGAGAGAGAGAGATAGAGATAGAGAGAGAGAGATAGAGATAGAGAGAGAGAGAGAGAGAGAGAGAGAGAGAGAGAGAGAGAGAGAGAGAGAGAGAGA
>JAWWEM010000044.1:11938826-11964378 GCA_035582935.1 Ormyrus thymus
GAGAGAGATAGAGAGAGAGAGAGAGAGAGAGAGAGAGAGAGAGAGAGAGAGAGAGAGAGAGAGAGAGAGAGAGAGAACAGAGCGAAGAACAAAAGAGAAATAATACAAGAACGTACGGAAAAAATGTAAAGAAAAAAGAAAATTATACAAAAAGAAAGAACAAAAAGTGATTTAAAAAAACGAACAAAAAGTCACTCGCTCGGTCTCGTTCCTCGCGCACAAATAAACGCACAAATTCGTGCGCAAAAAGAAAACATCGGGAGCGCCGAAAGTGACGCATAGTAACGCAACGTGGAGTCTTGTCCAGCTTTTTCTCTCTTGAAAAAAACGTCCTGTGTCTCCTCCTCCTCTTCCTCCGTTGTCGTCGTCGTAAATTCTCAACTGCGTCGTCCTTCAGTCTTCTCTTTTTCTCCCCTATTCGGGTTTATTTGCTTAAAACAGTTTCTTTTCTCTGCTTTTTTTTTTTTTTATAAAATCCTCGCTGCTCCGCTTCAGCTGCTGCACCACCATAGGTTCGAGCTTCTGTTTCGTGCCGTTCTGCCTTTTCCCTTCCTTTAATCGCGTTAATTAGCTTATCTAAGGACGCATACGACGAATATGCGCGCCGCGCGCGGCCTATTTTTTTTTTTTTATACAATACATTGCACTCGCAACGCAGCTCGCCACCTTTTTTATACTTCCTTTCGTAACTCTTATTAATTTTTCCCGACCTCGTCTCGATCCCCCCTCTTCCGAAAAGCCAACGTCCGTTACATTGGATCGTAGCCGCATGACTCGAGTTTAAGAAAAAAAACAAAAAAAATTTCAATCACGTTCGGTGATGGCTAAAAAATTAATTTCAAAACAAAATTCGTCTAAGCGAGGAGCGTAACTGAATTAAAAAAAAGAAAGAGTCATTGACTAAGGGCAAAAGCGCTCCGGGGGACGTAGATAAGAATGCACGCGGTGAGCTTTTATGGAACATAAAAAAACCGAGAGAACGGGAAATAGCCACCGATATGCTTTGTTTTGAAAGGCTCGCCTGCGTATACGTATATACGCCTTCATATTTCTGCGTACGTATACATAATGTAAGTACATTTTGCCCGTTGATTATGCGAGGAATAGTCGTCATGGGGTAATCGTCGCAGTCGCCGTCGTTTGCATCGTCGTTTGCTCCCGCTTGCCATTATTATTATTCATCGTTATCTCATTATTATCATTACGTCGTCGTTGCGAGCGCGCGTCGCTCGCGCCTGATAATAATAAACTTTCGCCCGGGAGAAGTTTGCGCGCGCGCACGCGCAATGGAGTAAGAGAGAGGGAGAGCGGTGTGTGTGTGCGTGTGTGAGTGTTAAAACGGGGTGGGAGGAAAGAAAGGGTTTGTCGGGATCGAGACCCGGGACTCTTTGGTATGGTTCTCCGTAGAAACGATATAAAGAAACGCGGAAAAAGAAAGAGAGACTCGGGGATAAGAGAGAAGCAAAGGGGAAGAATAAATCGTCTCCTGTTTCCGTTTTTCAAAAGCAAAATCGAGGACGTGTAATTTCTCGACTCGCCTGCTCGACGGGAGAAGCGCTCCTCGCAGCGGTTCTCGAGCGACGCGGCTTTGCGCGCTCGGAAACGCGGTCGAACGCGAGCGACTCTCCGTCCCCGTGTGTGCCCGCGCGAACGAGGGAACGCCGCGAGAAGAGCGAGAATCGTCCCCTGTGGGATTTTCATCGCGCCGCGCCGTTATGCTTTCTCCGGCGGTCGTAGCCTTTGCTTTAAAAGGTGCGCCGGGGGAGGGAGAAAAATTTACGGGGGGAGTGTATACGAGTGAATTTAAACGGCGTCTTATTTCCGGAGGCGCGAGAGCCCTCGGGATCGCGGACGTCGCCTGCGCGGAGATTCAGAATCTTCGCGTGTCTGCTCTGGGCCTTTTGCTTGCCTTTTTCTCTCTTCGCGCGCGCGAGCCGCGGTATTTACCCTCTTAATTAACTCGACAGGGCTGATCTCGGTAATTAGAGCTTTTCTTATTTGGAAGTGCGCGCTGAAAATTGTCCGGCCGAGTAAGTTACAAAGTGTGGTATAAAACATCTATATATTTATATCTTATCAAAAAGTCGTTTAATAAAATGCAGCGTAAGTGTATATAAAAAAAAAAATGACTAAGATCTATGACTTTTTATCAAAATTGAACTTTGAGTAGTATAAAAATAGTGCAAAAATTGATTAAGTACAAATATGCGTATAAAAAATATACTCGACTATGTTCGCCTCGCAATTTTCCCCGAGCGCAGAAAAAAGATCCGCAAAAGACCCTGGAATCGTTGACCGTGCAGAGTTTCGGCGATCGGATTAGCGGGCATCTCCTGGAGGGGGTAGTCAATGCCAAGGGTACGTCGCAAAAGTTATCCCAAATCGCAGCTTCTCTCTCCTCTCTCTTTATAGACAGTCTCTGTTTCTTTTTCACGGTTTGCGGCCCCCTTGAGCCCGCGAAAATTCTCGTTTATTTTACAGTTATTTATTTATTTATTTTTTTCTTCAAAACTTCTAGTAGCGAAAAAAGAGGTATTGTATATGTATATATGTATAATATAATATAGTCCTATAAGAATCGTCCGGCGCACGATAAGCGACACGTGCTCCGTGCGACCTGGCATTTATCCTTCTTTTTTTGTTTTTAATTACAGTCTCATCTCGTTTCAAAGAGACGACGAATCGTGAATGTGATTTATCCAGAAAAATCGTTCATTCACTCCTTCGTGCATCGATTCTTTTTCTTCTTCCTTTTTTTTTTATTTCGTTTCTGCTTTAATGCCCAAAAACGCGGAAAAGCATCGTTATTGGCCCATCGTGATTTGCGCTCGTTTAACGAAACTGCGCGGGCGCGAGGTGTCGCGCACAGTGAGAAAAAAGGAAACGAAATTTCCACGCATCGCGAATGCGCTCGCATACGCCCCGCACATATATAACTGTATATGTATCGCCTGTATATTGAATGCCTAGGCATATTGGCGCGCATGCTTTTTTTGTTTTATTATCCCCGCGTCTCGCGCGTGTTTATATAGACGCGGGCGTGTGTGTGTGTGTGGGTGTGCGTGTGCCGCTTGTTCGCTTGTTTGGCTCCGTGTATACTTTCGCTTCGCTTCGGCGGCGACACATTGTGTTATTGTTTTCCCGTGTGGATTTTTCGGTTTGCTTTTTGCCTTTTTTGTGTGTGTGTGTTTTTTTTTCTCGTGTTTAGCTTCGCTTTCAACGACCGGGGAAACGCCATAAGTAAGACAATGTACTCATTGGGCCCCGATTAACTATCGCTAGCAGTAGTACGAGGTCGAGAGTCCGAGCTTGCAAGAAAAGGGCGCTCTGTGACGATTATACACACTTCCGGTACTGATGACGTCCTTGGTCTCGCATCTCAGGCCCGTGAAACCCTCCGCACACCTGGAACAACAACGGAAAAAAAGCCAAGTTAAGCCATCGTCACTGCGTTTGTACATTGCAGATATTATAAATGTAAATTGCTTGGAAAAATTTGACTTCCAAAACTTCGGCGTTTCAAAATAGTAATCAGGCGAGGTTATCCTAAATTTTATGGTAAAATTATTCATCGTGTTTCTGGTCGAAATATCTAAAAGGAGTTCAAAAGCAAATAATAAATCTGCCAAGATTATCCCGTGGTAACGTAATACCGCGCGTTTTAAGAGAAAACGAAATTTTACACAGTCCCAATGTCGCACAAGTCAAAATAAATAATTTTTGCATTTCCCAGAAGAGGGGGGGGGGCGAATAACAGTCTCGAAATCCGATTTCAAAATAACAGAAGATAAATAAAAACAGAAAGAATATACGCTCTTTGAAGCATTTAAAAAATGATTAACTGACAATTTGCCTCAGACAAATGAGAGGAGTAATTTGACAAGTCTTAAAATCGCTACAGCAGCGGCTTCGCGAAAGTCCCCGGCACACGAAACGTGCTAAGAAGAATAGAGAGAAAAAGAAAGAAGGAAAGAAGGAAAGAAAAGAGGTCGAGACGTTTCGTCACAAGCGCCGCGCGCGCGGAATTTCTTAAATATATCGCCGGCTCCGTGCTTTGTCTTATGAACCTTTTCGAAAACGTGCGCGAGAAGTAAAAAGGCCTCGAATAAAAATTCGCGACGCTCTAGCAATACATATTTATTCGCTCCCGCGAGAGGCTGAAAAAGCTCTCGTCTGATCGAGAAGCTCGTTCGCCGAAGCCGATTCCCGTCCGATCTCCGATCAAAATAAATTCTCTCCCCTCCCCGGCATATCGGCGGAACATTATCTATATTAGAATGCCATGAAATGCAAAGTAAGACCGATTCTCCGCAATAAATCGAGGCGGAGCAAGTGACGAGCGTGGAAAAATTGCGCCGGCGAGGCGAGCGCGCGCACATCGGAATGCTCGGTACGTGTATGCTCAAAGGGAGGATGTAGCGAGAGAGAGAGAGAGAAAAAGCGAGAACGGGAGGGAGAGAGAGAGAGAGAGAGAGAGAGAGAGAGAGAGGATCACAGGCGTTTCTTTAGAGAGGTAATTCGGTGCTGCGGTTTGGTTTATTTATAGTCGGTTAAACTATATAGCGAGTGCGGCGGCGATGTCGTGGCACCGAAAAGCAGTCCCGCACGTATGTGTACGCCGGAGAGAGAGAGAGAGAGAGAGATCGAGAGGGAGAGATCCGGTCAAGAAGCGTCGACTCTTGCTGCGTTCGGCTAAGTGCTTCGCTTAGTAAAGAGACAGAGAAATGGGGGGAGAGAGAGAGAGAGAGAGGGACGGGAGAGAGAATGTAAATGAGAGGGAGGAAAAGAAACAAATAGAGAGAGAGAGAGAGAGAGAGCGTAAAATCAGAATGCAAACTAGATTCATCGGAAAGAGGAAAATAATGAAAATAAGAAAGAGTAGACGGCGAAAGAAAGTTGAAGTTCCTTTTTTAACTTGTTTCGCATAGTCGGCGCGGATTATTTAAACTGCCAATAGGTATAATTAATAGATCGCCGAAAAATTGTGCAGATATGTCGGGGCTTCGTTTGGTCAAAAAATTATTTTATTCGCCAATTATGTAAATAGTTGGATTCTGGACCGTTAAATTAACGTGTTTACGTTTTAGGTCTAAGTATAGAGATTCTTTGCAACTTACACTTAATTACGTCATTATCTTAAAATAGTTATTTTTAAACTTAGACCCACATGATTCATTGACATTAATTTTAACTGAGAAGTGTTAAGCTTTATGACACCCCGTATCTTTGTGCTTTTAATGTCTTCAGAGTCACGGCGTATTTCCTTCATTAATGTGATTTGCAGATATAGTTACCGGTGAAAAGTGCAAAATTAAATACCATAAACTACGACAGCGAGATAATTAAACTACTTTTCGAAACGGGGCTTCCCGAAATTCAATTACGTAACCTTCTTATTTTCGCCTTTTCATCAGCCATAACTCGGAAGGATAGATATAGCCTCCGAAAAAGCGAAGGAGACGCGGAATAAAAAGAGCGCGATAGACAAGAGCAGCGAGCTCAAAGAAAAATACAGGAGAGCGAAGGAGTGCTGAGAGAGAGAGAGGGGAACAGAAAAACGTAGATGTCCAGCCGTCTCCGGTATAACGAATCTTATTTTTGTATCGCGAATTGGGTTGAGACAGTGACGCCGCATCGTCGTTGTCATCTGGTAGACGGTGCGGCCTTTTTCCCGGATCTTCGTGTTTTTTCTTCCATCTTTCCTCGGGGGAGACGCGACGATCTCTTTTCTGTTTTTGCTCCTCTTTTATGAGTCGTCGGCGGCGGCGGCGGCGCGCTTGCTGCGATCCATCCATCTGTCGTAATTCAGCACACAAATCTCTCGCGAGGCTCGCAAATTTTCGGGAAGTCGAATTGACTTATAACGTAACGCTAATTAAATTTCGCGCTAGGGCATTTGAAAGGAGAGTACCGCCGAAAGAAGCGCGGCGACGAAAAACTCTTTCTCTCTTTCTCACTTTTATTCTCCTTTGATTAACTGGAAGCTTGTATTTTTAGAATTTCCGGCGAAAATTTTGTTTTTATAGTTTCGTACGTTGTAATATTGGGTTACTGCCACATCAGCAGTAGTATTGAACCAATTAAGGGCAGACAGTGGAACAGTCAATATTATAGATTCAAATATTTTATGGTAAAGCATGCCTTCTCGCTTCTTATTCTCCCTAGACTATTTTTCATAGTAATAACAGATCTTGTTAATTGCATAATATTCGCTTCACATGAATTAATGTCTTCATTTAACATCTAAGCTAATTGAATATCGTACAATCGAATTTCCTGCCGTTAATCCTCGCAATCATATTGCATTTCCTGCCGTTAATCCTCGCAGTCATATTACATTATCTATTAAAAATTTCGCTGACTCCACGATTGAATAACTTATTAATTGGTGAATCATTCGCATGTTATTTCGGCTCTCATTTCCGCGAGCACAATGTTAAAAATATCAAGAGCTTTTCAGAATTTTTTCGCAAATTTCTTCTCAAAGCTCTCGCCCTCCGAATAAATATGCAATAATGCGCTTGTTATTGCGCCACTCTTGCGCTGCTTTTTTTCGTTGCGAACAAAATTGAACGGGCGAACGCAGCTCGTATACAGTCAGTTTTCCTCAATGACGCTAATTTACATTCAAAATGCACGCATTTTGTAAAGCGAACCGGTTAAAAGCATCACTGGTTTCAATAAAAAAAAGGAGGTGGGGGGGAGGGGCGCCTCGCCCGACCGTACATCCCGTAAAGCGCGGACACGTACGCACGACAAGCTTGGATTAAAGTTTTTAAAACAATCCGAAGCGATATATCTAGCTTATCTATTAAGCTCTACGAAAGTGATGCGGGATTCGTCGGCGTCGAATGAAAAATACGAAAAAAGGGGCGGCTAAACTGAAACAAAACAGAAAAATAACGACGAGGAAAAGTCAGTAACAACACGGCGCGCGACGGTGGAGGCCGCGTCTCTCTCTCTCTCTCTCTCCGGGCACTGGAAACCGGGCGTAAAAGCTCCACCCAACAGTCACAATTCTCATTCGTTACATCCGCTTGAAAATTACAGCGTGTTGATTGCCCGATTTTTCCAGCGGCGCTCGCATCACTAAACTGCGGGGGGAACAAGTCTCTTTTTTCCCCCAAGCGCTCCATACGCTTTAAAAGAGATAGTGCCGTGAAAACATTTCATTTCGCATTCGCGGCGGGATATTTCAGCTATAAACGCGGAGAGCGCAGACCAACAGAGAGAACTGAAATCAGAAGCGGAGCGAGAGAGAGAGAGAGAGCCGAGGCAAAAAATGAGCTACAGAAAGCGCTGCTCGGCGAGCTAAAAAGCAGAAACAGATTTCTCCTATAATTAATTTTTCGTTATCAAGGAAGCATTTTCCAGTAATTAATTCATGATTTAAGAATTCCAAGATAAAAGCATTATTGCACAAAACAGGGAAACCGTTCCAAAAATAAAACCCTCTGCAGATAATACCAGTTTCCGACCTTTCTCTAAGCACATTTTTATTAAATCAAAAATCAAGCATTTTTTGCTCGGCGATGCTTTTCTGCACTCAATATAAAAAATGTTGCTAAATCCAAGTAATTCATATTCCAGTACACGCAACGATTTTCGTACCGGAGTTTCTAAATAAAGCAGATAAAAATTGATATTCCCAAAACAGCGTGCAATAAAAATCTAGAATCGGGGGGGGGGGGGGGCGTGGGTTAGAGATGGGAAGGGAGAGAGAAAGGGAGAGAGCGTCAGTAAAAGCGCAATGCAATACAGCCTTATCGATCTAGGCGTGCTTGCGTATAACGAGGAAAATGCCCGGGCACTCATGTGGGCTTGCGCGCGTGCTTTTGCGTGTGTTACGCAGCTAAAAGAGCAGAAAGCTCCGCGACCTTTCTGCCCCCCCCCTCTATCCTCCGCCCATTGAATAAACGTCGGGGAGAGATAACGGGTTTTTGCGCCCGCGAGAGAGCGGAGAAGCTCGTACGCGGCAAAAAGCTCCGAGACGTCTCAGGCTCGGCGTTCGGCAATATTGCCGTGACGCTCTCACCTCCTCCTCCTCCGCCTCCGCCTCCTCCTCCTCCTCCCTCCTTACTCGGGCGCTTTTAAACGAATGCTTTAAACCGAGCCGTTAATTTAAGCTCGCCGTCGTAAAACCGGCAGGCAATCCCAACTTGGAGCTCGGCCGCTCGGCGGGAGGATATTGTTCCGCGAGACTCGCGGCGAATCGATCCTTGCTTCCTCCGCGGCTGCGTTTTAATAACCATTTGACGCCGTTTCCCGCGGTTCTTTCGTTCTCGCGCCCACTTTTTCCTCTCTCTCTCTCTCTCTCTGTCTCTCTCGCTCGAGCTTTTCAGCCGGCTGAAACGGTCTCCCCGCACACAGTTCCCCGGCTTGTTCTCAGCTGCCGGGGCCGTCCATTCTTTGCATGGAGTGAGAGAAGAAAGTTTTCGCGGCTCGGCGCCGCGCGCGACGACATCGACGAATCATTCGAACGGAGCTTGCAGGCGAGCGCGGAAACTTTTCCCTCGAAGCCATTGAAACTCGCGCGTACGGATCGCAAGCGTTTTCCCGCTCAAGCTCTCTCTCCTCTCTCCTTTTCTTTTCGACGGGACGCGGGGGTTTGTTTGTTTTAGAGCAAAACTCGATTGTCTCGATCACTGCCTGACACGTACCGGCTGCGCCGATCCTTCTAACTTACTGATGTTGATTTCGGGCTCGTTGGAAATGGAATTGTAGGCGGCGCCTGGAGAATTCCGTGAAATTTTTAACAAGTTTGTCTTTGCTTCCGTTTAATGACAAGGAGCGAGCTGAGATGGCCCGAGGATGTTTTTCAAAGTTTCCTCGGGTTTTTCGAGCTGAACTTTGATTTGCATTCCCGTGTTATTGTGCTGTTTCTCTCGAATATTAGTATTATAATGTCAGGGAAGTTTCACATCATGACGTTTCGATCGACGGATTTCACGAAATGTCAATTAGCATAACAATGTATTTGTTTCCACGTCGATTTCAATTTTAATCTATGATTATTCTAGGCTTTCGAGACAGGAAATACATACTCGCTTAATATTGTTACGGGCCGCGAATTAAATGAAGACCGAGCAAGGGAGGAAGGAAGTGGACGACGGCACTCGAACCGGGGATCACACGATCGCGAGGTGCTCTAACACCGAGCTAACGTCCACGATGCAGCTTCGGTGCATACGAGCAGTCCTCGCATCTCCTTGCATCGCGCTCCTCTTTCGCGCCTCGTCTGCGGATGACGTCGTCATCCGTGACAATATGCTTTTTCTTCTCAAGTTCTCGAACGTTATTAAATTAAGCATTTTTACTGATTGATATAAACAAAAAATGGGCCAAGAAGAAAAAAAGCTTCCGACTGATTGAAACTGGGCTCGACACGATCCCGTTAAAATAAAGCTCCTCTCGCTCCCTTTAACGCTGGCCATTCGAACAGCATAACTTATGCAAATGCCCCGATATAAATGAAAAAGAAGTTCCAAGGCGGCGCATAAGAGAATTTTTTGCAAGACCAGCATCGGGCCTTCAGCGCCGCGCCGCGGCGAGATCGATTTTTTCCATTATGTCCATCGCCTCGTGGATTAACCGTAAAAAAAATTTCCAAAGATATTAACTCAAATATATTCCGCGGCCCCGTGTGCCTCTCTCCCTTTTTTTTTACCCTCCTTACCCCTTTTCTTCCCTCTCGACTCTCGCGCGCCTTTTTACGGCCACCATAAAAGTCTCGATTCCGCGCGAGCGAGCGAACCCTAGAGGAGAGAGCTTTCGCATAGCGGGCGCGGCTTTTTTGCGTCCCCGCGCTTTTACAGAATAAATAATACAAAAGCGTAAGCGCGCGCTCACGCGCCAAGCGCAAAAAACTCGGAGCGCGGAGAGAGAGAGAGAGAGAGAGAGAGAGCGCGGGTCAGATGAGAGAAAAACAGGCAGCGCGCGCTCGCGCTGGCAGACGAAGCGCGAAGATAAAGTGGAGCGAAGGCAAATATGCGAGGACAAGACTTGGCCTGAAAGAAGAAGAGGTGGTGCCACGCGGCAGCCTCTTTCACACTTTCCCTATTCCGAAAATGTGCTTAAATGCAAGATTCCCAGCCCGGCGCTTTCATAAATATTAAATGCGCGCCGTGTGTAGCTTTGTGTCCTTTATTTGTCGCGAGCAAATTTAACATTAACCGAGGTAAAATCTTATTAGTGTACTCTGCTTCGGGTGTTTTAAAAGGTTTTAAAAGCGCCGGGCAAAATAACGCGGACGATTTAATCGTGCGAGGCGAAGATTTTTAAGCGAATTGTATCGGACGCTCAATTTTTGGTCGCTACAAAATGCATCGTTTGATCGCGCAGTCGCGACGCGCAAGATTCTTTTTTAGTCCCGCGTGCTTACTTCTTACTTCTGGGGAACATCTTCTTTTAATAAAATCGTCTCTCGAACACTCGCGCGCGCCGCCCCGCGTCTGCGTATCAACTTGAGCCGCGGGCATCGGGGCGCCCGTAGGAACTTTTTCGCGGTTTACTTAATTTAATAACGCTTCCGCGAAACGCAATTTCAAAGATAACACTTAGCGAGGCAGAAGCCGTGCGGAGGCGTTGGCGCTTTAGGCGGCGTCGCGACGACCGGGAAAAGCCGAGGCAAACGTATAGCGGAGAAAGCAAGAGAGGGAGAGAGAGGGAATGAAAAGTGGAACGGGCCGTCTGGACGGGAGAGAAAATTAGTGGATGGAAGAAGAGGGAGAAGCGGCATGTGTGCGCGAGAAAGAGAGAGAGAGAGAGAGAGAGAGAGAGAGGAATTGCATAAGAAGGGGAGGGAAGTAAAAAGGGAGAGAGAGAGAGAGAGAGGAAGTGAATTAGAGAGGAAGAAATGAATGAGGGAGGGTAAGAAGGTGTGAGAATATATTTGCGCGTGTGGGTGTGCACGTGGGCTCTCTGGAGTGCGGGGGCGGATAAAAACGAGAGTAAGAGTTGAAGGGTTATACGTGTACGTGCGAGGAAGCTAATGACCGAGAGAATGAAAGAGATTGAGAGTTCGCGCGCCGGGAAAATACAGTGTAAGGGAAAGAGAGCCAAAGAGGAGGAAAGTGGCCCGCGATATAGATTGCGCATATTATTGCGCATTATCCCGCCTGTCCGTTTGTTTGTCCGTACATTCAGAGACTTGTTTTCCAACAGTTTTCGCGGCGCTTGATTCGACATTGCGCGGCTCCCTCGCGTCCTTATTAAAATTCTGACGACACTCTCGCGGATAGTTAAAAAAAAAAAACGTTAATCGCGTCAAATCCACTTTTATTCCTCCTTTTACACAAACCTCCTCTATTTAACATCGTAGCTCAAGACCAGTTCGCAAGGGATAAGCCTGGAACGAAGCATAAGAGATTATATTTAAAGCGCGCTGCAGCGCAAAACAAAATCTAAAAGTTAACAAAAGAAAGAAAAAAAAACAAAAAGCGGAGAGCAGATAAGAAAAGACAGACTGCACCGGCCGCTGCACACTAGATGCCGCTCTGCTCTAGGTAAAGCTTGTACTCAAGGTGGTACAAGGGCAACTATAGAGAGGCTGCCACAAAGAGAGCGAGCGAGAGGGAGAGAGAGGGAGGAGGGGGGAGGGGACAAAGACAGTGAAGTACTTTATTTCAAAACACTGAACGTGGTCCTGGGTCCGCCCCTGGCTACTCCTCTCTCTCGCTCACGAGCTCGACCGGCTGAAGTAGAGCGCTCCGTCCTATATAGACGCGTGCTTATATGTGCCGCGTTGCCTACCGACATGAAGATAAGGTTACCCTCGGTCAACCGAGGTTTCTGCCGCCGCTGTTTGCCACCTAACCACTGACATTCGCCCTCTCGCGCTTCCTCTCTCTCTCTTTCTCTCTTTCTCTCTTGCGTCAGTGTTTATCCTCGCCCCTTTTTTGCGCTCTCGCCCGGGCTTTTCTCCTTTAACCTTTTCGCCTTCTGCCGGCTGCTTCGCCTTCCCACGCACGCGGAAGAAAGAAATTTCACTTGACTCTCGCGCGGGGTTAAGGCGAAGGGATGAAAGTGATTTTGAGAGCTTTTAGGAGTTAAATGAAGTCGGGCCGGGTACGTTTTTATTTCGCTGGCCGGCTCTCTCTCTCTCTCTCTCTCTCCCTCTCTGCGTCTGTTTAGTTTGGTTCTTTTTCGAAAGTAGACGCGCGCGCGTGTATCCACGCAAAATCACGGCGCGCGGAAGAGGGTTTGCTCTCGGGGAGTTGGCCCCGACTCGCCGTGGGAGATATTTTTTTTTTTCCGAGGCTCGTTCGCGTGTTATTTTACAAAACTAGTTTTCTAACGTTTTAATAATGCAAAGTTTTTAAGTTAAACGGGGTAAGCGAATAAAGGGCGAGGCGGATTTTTAAAGGAGCATTTTTAGCAAAGGTTCCATAAACTTTTCAAGAAATTTCTTCTTCGCTCCAACAATGTTTCTTCGTAATACGCTTTGAAAACATTCTGCGCGCAGCTTCGTTAATTCATAATTGTAAAGGGTGCACCGCGCTTTCGAGAAAAAGTATACACAAGCGCAGGAATTTATTTTACATAAACATTTGCCGGATCGATGACAGCTCGAGCGTAATTTGTGCGGGCGGGTATTTAAATAAAAGCAGAGATCGAAAATGAAAATATTCAGCGACGTATACGTCGCCTGAAAGCGAGAACTTTCCCGGCGGAGAGGCCCGCCGCGGAGTATTAAAGCCGGCAGACCGGTGGGGCGGAAAGAAAGTTTTGGCGGATTTCCATCTATAACAATTTAATAATGCAGCGTAATACGGTGAACACATTAGCCGCGAGACGCGAGGCCGCGAGTAAAAGAGCGAGAGGGTGACAGCGAAGGAGGAGACGGGAGAAGATCGAGTGAGAGTTACGTGCTCGGCCGGATGAGTAAGCACGGCCGTTATAAGCAGATTTATACAGAGCCATAATCCTCGAAAGTCGAAGGACGCCCGGCGAATGGGTGGGAAGTCTCTCTCTCTCTCTCTCTACTCTGTCTATATGCTTTCACTGCTAAGAGGGAGGGAGACAGCCGAGGGGATATCCGTGATGTCGGGGAACGCCAGCTGGTGGGACAGGTTAACGCCTGGCAAATTGGCACGAGTTCTCTGCTCGGCCTCTCTCTATCTCTTTCTCTCTCTTCTTCTTTCGCTCGGTCATTTTCCGCTTCGGGAATGGCTAAATTTGCCGATGCCCCGTCTTCCTTCCTCCGACTCTCTCTCTCCCCATCTCTCTCCATCTCTCTCCATATCTCCCCCGCAGAAGTTTGTTATTAAGTTGCACTCGATGTATAATCTCGGCCCGCTACATACCGCCACCGCGGGCGCCCGTGCCAAAATGGAGTATATACGGGGAGGGATCCATAATCATCGGATTTCCTTTCTCGTTTTGTTAGACGCGTGTCCGGGCCGCGGAGTTTATTATCAATTACCAGTCGCTCGGTGTAAACAGTTCACTGCGAGAGAAAATAAGGAGGGTCTATAAATAACGAGGAGGCGAGAGGCCCGTTATAATTGCTAGCCGTAGACTAAACGAAAATAAAAAAAGAGAAGCGAGGGAGAGAGAGAGAGAGAGAGAGTGCCCCGAGGAGTTTGTTAATATTTTATCGAATTGTTTGCTTTTCGGGTGATTTGTCTTGATTTACTGCCGCGCATCGCGCACGTGAGTATGGTTTTCGGATAAAAATACAGGAGCTGTTCTAAATCAGGGGGACACCGATATCGAGATCAAAGAGTACGCGCACTACGGGGAGACGGCCGCCGCGCTCCTCTCGCATAGAGAAGTAAGCCATGAAAAATTTAATGGCTGATTGAAAACCGCCGTTGAAAAAGGCTGTTTTCCCCGGAGCTCTCGCGTCTTTCAAAAGACCTTGCGGTCTATTATTATATTCCCGAGCTGCCCCGTTCGATCCCCTCGTTAATAACGGTCGGAATCGCATCTCGATCTCTATTAGCTCTCCAAGTAGATTCGGCTCTCGCACGGACGCGGCCTGACAAAGGCAGTCATCGGCGGCGCGGAAGCGGCCCGGAAAACAGTTAAAGCAGCAGCGCGGCGAGGAGGGCAGCCTCCCTTCGCCGGCGGAATATTCGATAGTCGTCCGGCTCGTTTGGTCAAGAGTGTTTGGACAGCCTCCGATCTACGAGAAGCGCGCCTCAATTAGAGGCAGCGGATTTTAATTAGGCTAAATGTTCACTCGCGGATGCGGTTTTCCCGCCGAGGTGATTGCCGAAACTCCTTGCCTTTATATACGTATACCTGCGCACCGGAGCTGATTTGCTTCATTGGCGGTATAACGGCCGGGGGGGCCGCCCTCGTAATTGAAAGCTAACGAGTATGGAGCACCTCGAACGAGTTCCGCCGCCGATTTACACCTGCGTCGCCGAGGCCGCGCGAAAGAGCCGGGCAAATGGGAAAGATGTGATTACGAGACGTTTATTTTTTCCGAGGAATTTCGCTCTCTTTTCAGTTTTCGTGCAATTAAGATTCGCGAGTAGAATTAATGAAAGAACGTTAGGATTTCACGCGAGTGTTCTTCTATCGTATATCTTCGATCCTTCTATCCTACCAGTTGTTCTCGTTAAATATACGTTCGTTCAACATTTTGTCGTCGCTCAAAACAATGTTGCAGACGTTACAAAGAATTCTTTGTTAGAGCTACACGAAGTATGATACAATGTGCGCTTGAATTATCTTAACGATGTATCATGAAATAAAGTAGATTTTCGCTTCTATCGAAGTAACGCAATTTTTGGCACGTGCCGGTGCCTCTGTTCTCCGAATTCTCTTCAGAAGCTTTCCAAAAATATATATTCGAGCTGCAATAAAATTCAATGGATCTTTTACAAATACAAAACATTTTAAAATAACGTACAATCTACTTTGGAATACGCAAGCAACATAATACAATTTTCAGATTAAAATTAGTATTTAAATTAATTATTTAAATCCAGGGAAATAATGTATCTGAAACTGATTAAATTTTGGTCAGTTTGCAATTAAAGCATCGTATTAATTTTGCAGGACGGAAATTTCAGACATCTTATAAATAATAAATCAAATTGCATTTTACAATAACCTACTTATAAATAAATACATAAATTTATTAGAAAACTTTTCATTATAATAAATCGCATTTAAGCAATTACGGAAAATCCGTGAAAAATCGTAATGCGCTTATGCATCTAAACGACGCTTGTCGAAATCTTATTATAGTTCGTCCCAGAAATTCCTAGTTGCGCCGTTCCATTTATTTACACGCGCGACATGAGCTTGTTCCTCAGTGCGTCCATTTCTTTTATTCAGTGACGTGCTCGGCCTTTTTTGCCGTTTTAATTAAAGCCTCTCCGCGCGCAGGTAGAGGCCGCGTTTTTCAGCTCCGATTTTCGGCGGGGAGGGAAAAAGAAGGGCGCACAGCAGGTAAGCCGCGGAAGCGGTCGGGAGATCTGCCCTTCGAGCAGATGAATTCCTTATCGCCGAAATGGAAAATTCCAGATGAAAATCTTCCTATAACGGGCCGCTGTTCCCCGCGACTTCGGGATACTTCCGTTTATTTCACGCGCACGAGAGAGTTGCACGCGCTGCTCTTTTTGCTTTTTTTTTTTGCATTTTACGAGCTCCCCTTTTTTTGCGGAGCAGTTCGGGCGCAGTTTGTGCGCTACGCCTCTGCAGATAAAGCACTGAAATTCTTTCGAGGAATTATTACCCCCTTGTGTTAATGCTAATATATGTATCGGTTATTGAATATCGGATTGTAGGAGGCTTTTACCGGGCAATTAATTCTTAACAATGAGATATACTGTATTCATTGATTTTTATTTAACGCTTTGCCGCCGGCCGGGATTGTAGATCTTAGGGTATTAATATATCCTGTAAGGGATTTCTGCAATATATGTATATTATCAGCGGAATAAGCAGTAGGATCCTGGACAAACGGATAAATCCTTTGTAATTATAATTATCGAGAAGGTATTATTCAAAGGATGTTTCTTGGAAACAAATAAAAGAATTGATTGAAATTCCTGTCGCAGCCGGCGAATGAATAAAAAATAATGTCGTTTCGCGGTGCGAACGCTGTTATTAAAATAATAATTTACAAGGCGATCCCGATTGTAAGAATTGCAAGCTATATTTATAAACAAATGATTTCACTACGCTGTTTACAGCTGTGCGACTAGAATTCTAATGATGATCATTAGTATACCAGCGTAAACTAGTATAAATATTTGTACTTAACCAACGACGCGCAAAATAAGTGGCACGCATGTTTATTCAAAGTCGTCGGCTAAATAAATTTTTCCACTTTACTATTCTTAACCTTCCAAGTACCCGCGCGTAATTGCTTTTATTTTTATCCGCCGCGCGAGAGCTGAAGATTTAAAAACGCGACCGATCCACTGACCCTTTTCGAGCCTCGGGCAAAGCAGCCGTCCCGGGCCTTAAACGCTCCTATTTACGAGCGGCTTTCGAATATTAATACCGCCGGCTTGCGCAACAATGGAACGGCAGCGAGCTGTCGAACCGCGAGAATCTCGATCTACATCCTCGCGCGGCTGCATAATTTACGGCCCGGTAAAAGGTACACTGTGATTTTGCGCTCGGTTCGAAAAAGCTCCTCCTTCCCGCCGCCGCGGGTTTAAGTGTCAAGTCGACGCGTCGACGCGCCGAGCCGAATGCATTTGTTTGTCAAGAGTTATATGGTTTTTGGCACGGGCCTCTCTCCTTCTCTCTTGTACGCGACTCCGCTAGCGCCGGAGCTGCTCGAATCGTTTGGCTTATGAAATTGCCTAGATTTTCATTTAACAAGCTTAATTGTTTTCCAAGTGTGACTAAATGTATTAAATGTTGCATTATTAATGTGACTGGTATAATTAATCAAATAAATTGAGCGCGCAAAGGGGACGGTCGGCAAACTTTTAAGTGAGGTAAAGTATGTTAATTTTGTTGAAATGCATTTAATTGTTGTGCAATTGCCATACTTTCGTTAAAATGGCTCACGATAAGATATTTCTATTAAACAATTTTAGTGATGAACTTACAGAACTATTTGTATTACACAATTTTGTTTCCAAGTTTTATGCTGTTGAGTATTTTAAGAACATAATAGGCAGGAAAAAAGATTGTAACAAAAGAGTATATTTTAATTAACTATATATACGGAGAGTTTATTTCGCAGTTACATGTTTTTAAAAGACGTGCTTTAAATGCAACAACGGGTGCAAAAAGGCATGTAGTTCAAAAAATATTACACCTGTAAAAGCAATTAGTAAAAAAGGTAGCAACTGGACCTTAAAGCTTGAACATTGTACTCTTTCGTACATTGTTTAAAATTTAATTTTCACGGCCTTGCATTCTATTCTCCCTTACCTTCTGCCACCTCTTCTCGTTTTAATTTTTTCCTGTCTCTTTACTGCATTGTCCTCTAAATATTTTTTTAAAAGTGCCGTTTATTAAAAAAATATCCTCCAAACTAATAAAAAAAAAAAAAAAAAAAAAAAACACCGAAGCAGCATTAACGCGCTCTTCAATTTATCAGATATTTAATCTTAGAAATTCTCGCGGCGAATTTTAACATATTTCCAACGTCTGGGTTTCTCTCTTTTTTTTAATTTCCTCTCCTCTTTTTGTTTCTCTCTCCCTCTCTCTCTCGCTCTCCTTGATGTTTTGGCTAGCGCGGCGTTGCTTAGTCCGTCAGCGCAGAAAGAAAGGGACGCGCGGCAGCGGCGAGCTTTATTCATAGAAAGTCCGCGCGCCGCGCACAGCCTCTGAGAGAGAGAGAGAGAGAGGGACTACTCTCGCCGCGAAGACCTTAAGTTCCTGCTCGGCGGTGTATGTACAGGCAGGGACGAACCCCGTGCGCCTTTACCATCTGACTCGCATTTTTTCCTCCGCATCCCGACGACGCTTTGCTGCAAGCGCAAAAGACTGACTGACTTCCTTTCATGTATAATTGCATGTAATTTCTGCGCGGACCTGGAATCCCTCTTTGTTAAGTCTCCGAGAGAGTATTTCATTTTTATTTTTTTAAGCATTCATTTTCACCATAAAGGCTCCTGTGTTTGCGGTTTTTTTTTTCTTTTTTAATTATTCTTTTTAAACTTTGCCGTTAATTTTAACGTTACTGCGGGAGGACTTCTGTTTCAAGAACTTAAGCAGCGTAAGATTCGTGGCACTTTGAGCTGACTTCTGTAAACTCGCGTATTTCAGCCAAGGCAACTTCATCAGAATGCAAAAGGGCTGTTGGTCATCTCCGACACGGAATACAGATGTGTCAATGCGAGTTTTGTATTTAAATAAATCAGTATTCACAGCTTTGCATAACACCACTGTGGAGATCGAACTTGGCGGGGACTAACCAGAGGATCACTGCAACTGCAGTGACCTTCGTTGAATAATATAAAAGCTCGATAGCGGCTGGATTTACGGGGGATTAGCGGCCTATCGGGCCATAAAGCACAAAGGACTGGGACGAGGGTAGTTTACCGGGGTTAATTGCCTATTTACAAGCATTTATAGCCTGAGCGAGAAAAGATACTCATTAAAGTGAGGCAAGTGAATTGGGGGGGAGGGAGCAAAAGGGAGGGAAAATGAGGAGCGAAGGGTGAAAGCGCGGAGATAATGAAATAGTGAAACGGGAAGGTAGAGCGAGAGAGAGAGAGAGAGAGAGGTATGGCCGGGTTATAATTGGAGCGAATTATGAAGCCATATGGTTACTGTGTTTACCGAGAGCCAATCATTCGATCATTAATTAATCAATATGCTCGCCGTTGCAATGCATAATTCTGTTTGTGAAAATTTCGGGGGGCTTTTAGCAGCAGAGCTCCAGCGGAGTAGTGGCGGAGAATTTTGAATTTTCAGGGGTTTAGCAAAAGGATCAAGACTGGAGGGAACTTTTGATGAAAAGTAGATGGTAATTAGTATTTTCTGTATGCGGTATTACAAGATTTTTCTTCCACGTTTTACGAAAATACGGGAGCTTTGAAATTTGTAATTAGGATGGTTATCGTGAAAATTGCAGTGCGTGGTTTTGGTTTTAATTTGTGTATATTTAGCTCAGGCTGCCTTTTATTTTTTTTCTGGTTTTTACGTTCGAGCTACGAAAATTGCACAATTTCTATATAGCTCAATGCCAAAAGAAATAGTTCGTTTCCTACGAGTCAGTTTTAAAATATTATTTACTTGTGCAAATTAACATTTTTAAAAGTAATGCTAATTTATAATATATTATTATAAAGTTTGTCGAAAATTACTTACTAACTCAACACTTCTCAGTAATTTATTTATTTTTAAAGACACAATCTTTCAATAAATTACAAGTAATTCAACAGTTGACCACCTGCAGTCCTGCGGTCAAATATACAATTCCCATATAAATTGATTGGAACTAACACGGTTCGACTTTGTCCAACGGTAAGCGAACAATTTCAATACTTCGTCAATCCGCAAGCCACCGTCTCAGCCCGAGAAGGCAGGGGGTAACTTTGTACAATCCGCGTCTCGGTGCTTATGTAACAATTATCAAATCCTTGCCTCCAGCCGGCGCGCAATGGCAGTCGCGCGCCGCGCGCGCATTCCGGTAACGGGGGGGGGGGGGGGGGGGGGGCCGGAGCAGTTCCGGCGCCCATAACACTGTTTTCGAACACAATGGCAAACTATTCGGCGGGGGGGCTGGTCAGCGCGGTTCTCTCTCGAGACGGCCGAATGGGATCATTTCAGTTCGTCCGTCACGCGCCGCCGATACACGGAGAGGGTAAGTGCCGATTCGTGGCCTGGTTAAGTGCGGGCGACTTGTGCGCCTGCTCTCGCCCCACTGTACACCGCGCTCACGTGCTCATCTGCTCTTAATGCTTATGCGAGCTGGGAGAGAGAGAGAGAGAGAGAGAGAGAGAGAGGCTTCGCGAGAAAAGTCGCGAGACCGTGAATGGGAATGGAAAGTTGTGAAATAAATACGGAGTAACGAAGGGCGTTATGCGGCTTCTGTCCTGGGATTCTAGTAATCACTTGTGGGCTTAGAACTATGTTTGCTCCTGAAGCTTTTTGCATTTCCAGGATTTTTTCTGTGAATTTTTCCTTTTGCAAAAGCAGGGTGAAAGAAGGTGCATGTTTATTCAAAATAATTTTTATAAATATGCATGCTGAACCTAAATTTCTTGATAAAAAAAATGGGTTGACACACAAAGTTCTTTGATGAAAGAGCCGCGCGCGTATATTTAATGAAGAACCGTACGCTGCATGTGAAATTTTATAATAATAATTAGTGTCAAAAGACAGAATTTTTCTGAAAAAGAAAACAGGTCTACTTTTCATAATCTACCGCACTTCAAGCCCTTCTCTGCGAAAATAAAAATGGAAACGAAATATTCAAGCTTTACAAGTGGAAATTGAAAAGAATAGAACACATTTGCATTTTACATTAGATAATGTCAATTTTCAAAATGTTATTGTAAGAAAGAATTTAGAAGCTTAGA
Source organism: Ormyrus thymus (assembly GCA_035582935.1). Lineage (NCBI taxonomy): Eukaryota > Metazoa > Arthropoda > Insecta > Hymenoptera > Ormyridae > Ormyrus > Ormyrus thymus. The sequence goes on from JAWWEM010000044.1 coordinate 11,959,283, forward strand.
AGAAGTTTCAGCAATGTAAAGTACATTCTTCATAATCACATTAAAACATCGACAGAGAATTCTGAAATTATTCACATTTCATATTCTCGCGTTAAAAGTATTATTACCCGTCAGTTTTGGTAAAAGGTGAAAAAGAAAAATGTCGCCAAGGTATTCGTCAGCGGCGAAGGGCAAAAGAAAAGGGACGCTCAAGCACCGTTCTAAATGATCCACACACGTTTATCGGCATAGGCATAACATTTCGCGGCTAAATTACGTACGAGCCGTACTGCATTGTAAATACCTCGGCGCTCCGAACGACACCGTCTCCTCCCTTTCCCGACGCCGCCGCAGTCGTATACGAGAACTGCCCGATTACACAGCTGAACGCTCCCCCGTAACTGTAGCTCGCGTAAACGCGAGCGCGCGACGTCTTACGGCGGCCCCGTAACCGCAAACGGTTCTCGAGCTTTTTGCGCCGCGCGTCGTATCATTGATTTTTCGGCTCCCGATCGCACCGAGCGCAGCCCCGATGGGACGGTCGCGCGCGCGCGCGGATTTGCGTTTGGCCGTTTCCGTTTTTAAGACATCGCGGCGGGGTGAAAATGAGGACGAGAGAGCGACCTGATGGGCAGCTGGATTTTCGGCGATTGAGCGCGTCGCCCCGTGAAATTGATAATAAACAAATTGGCGCTAGGGAATTTATTGGGCGAACGGGGCGACGGACTCGATACCCGCCGCTTTAACAGCGCTCGGTATACGAGCTTTTACCACGGCTATATGCCGATCTACGCTCGCTTTTAATTTTAGAGGCGCGTGGCGCGCTAAGCGATAAAAGAAGGGCAAAGTGCCCTTTTGTTAAATATTTGATGGAAATTAATTTGTTTGACGCGCGAGTTTGGCTCGGCGGGCAATATAATGTTCCGAGTGCTTTCGAGAGAGATCATCAATGGCTTTTATTGAGCTTTTAATTGCTCATTGTGCATTTTATCTAACGATAACTCTATAGGTTGTTCGCTAAATGGTTTACGTGATGTCGATTAAACAGTAATTATTTAGACAAATTTAATTAAGCTGCTTAGTCTGTGGGAAATAATACATTTGCCAATGAACTTAAATCCTACTTATTATAGAATGCCGCAATTGGCACAATTTAGTTAATAAACATCGAACGATTAAATTATTACTGTAAACGTAGCGCAATAATTATAAATATTTGCAAAAGTAACTAGCGTAGCATTCGTTGCTTGCATGCATACTACGTGCATATATTCGTATACATTTTAACTACACGACATGATTCGTCTGCTAATTACTTAATACACCTTCTCTAAAAGCAACGATTGTTTCCTTTCTGCTTTACCAAAATACTGTTCCAGATTTATAAATAGCTACTTATTAGAAATGCCTATTTTCGCCAAACAATAACCAGAGGCGTGCGGTAGGCTAGTTTTTCACAGCCCGTAATTAGAAATACTTAAAAGCTACTCTATACGAAAGGCGAGTTAGCGAGGAAAACTAGGAGAGAGAGAGAGAAAAATAGCGTTCTCGTTTAACCTAATTTTTGTAATCCGCCTCTCGCTTCTGAAGGTAGGCACGTGTAAGCGCTCATGCGCGTCAATGGAATATGTACTTTTCAACTTTTGAAAAACAAAAATGGAGGAGAGAGAGAGAGAGAGAGAGAAAGGAACGAAAAAAAAAGCAGACCGACGGAGTGGCAATTTCCCGGAACGTTTAATCACTCAAACACGCAGTCGCGAGCGAGAGAGAGAGAGAAAGAGAGACAGAGAGCTTTAAGGCCGGGTGGAGGAGGCGCTCGCGCAGAAATTAGCAAGTCGCGCTTGGCACGCCGCGGGTGCAAAGCTGCTGTGTGGGGGAGACGCCGACGCCGGTGCCGCCGCTCGAGCCGTGTGTTTGGGCGCGAGAGAGAGACGGAACGAGCGGGGAGCTTTCGCCGCGCGCTCGCGACCTCTTATAAAGATGTGGAACTCGAGAGAGGCTCTGTATCGGCGAAATAAGATGCTGCTTGTTCCGTTATGGTTTTTAAGCGCGGCTTTTACCTCGGTGGAAATGCTGCTTGTCCGAACCCCGGACGCCTCGGGCTTGGATTTTGTTTACATTCGTCGGGTTTCCAGCACGTTTGAGAAATTTGGACTATTTTTCTGTCTTTTTTAATTCGTCGCTATGGTTTTTCTATTATCTACTTGAAATAGTTGGTGATAATTAGGGTATTATTAAACTTTCTAGTTTCCCAACAACTTATATTTTACACATTTTTATTCTTAATTAAAATCGAATAAATGTATTAAATTCAAATAAATATGAGTTAAAATCGCGAGAATAAATCGCAAATGTTACTTTAAGACAAATAATTTATAGGCTGGATTAGGTTAGGAGGTGCACGAACATTGAATTTTTTCGGTGAAATTTCACTCTTACACGAGCCAATATAACGAACGAGCCAAAAAAGAGATAAAGACATGCACAGGAGCTCGAGCTCTACAAGCCTTCATGCCCTGCCCTAAAACCCTTCTCTCTCTCTCTCTCTCTCTCTCTCTCTCTCACTCCCTGCTCTCTCACTCCTGGCTCTTTCTCTCCCCGACCGCGCAGCGCACGAAATAATCTATGCGGAGCTTTACATGCTCCCGTTAAGTGCCGCGAGGCTCGCATGCGTCTCTCCGGAGTAAACAGACGATTCTCAAGGACGCGGCCAAACCCCCTTTGCTTCGCGATGCCCGTCTGCGCCGAAATCATCAGGTCGCCGGAATTTACGGGCAGATTCAATTGCAAAAAGTTCGGCTGCGTTAAAATATATAATCTTCGTCGAGATTGTCGATTTTCCGCTTCGCCTGTTTTTAACTGGGCTTTAAAGGGCTCTTATACATAGATTTTATTTTATTGGAGGGGCAATGCTTATAAATGTGAATTTAAAACTTTCCTTAACGATTAAAAGTTTATTGCACGTAAAGCTGCTTCAATGACTTTCATTTATTGAACTTTTTAACTTTCGGGAAAAGTTTTTTGCTTCATTTTCGGAAGTAAATTACATTCGAAGCCCCGGACGGAGCGCCTTTAGAAAACTATGGAGAAATTTTTTATTAATCTCAAATCCTTTCCAATATTAATCGCTTTTACGAAAATAACGACCTTCGCTCGAAACTTTGATTTCCTCCCGCATCGACTGCTTAAGTAAAAGACCCTGTTTTTCCTAATCCACTTCCAAGAAAAAATGAATATTTCATGAGACCGTTATCTCGTAATTCCGCGAGCTCGCCACCGCGGCAATTATAGCCCGATTTACAAAAAAAAAAGCTTCCTACTCGCGACTTACAAAAAAATAGCCTCCTACCCGCGTGCGCGCCCGAAACTAAAATCTAAACTCCCTCGATACCTCGCGTCGAGCTCGAGCTCTCTCGAATACGCCCTCGCAAACTCGACTTGATGAGGGAAAACAAGGAAAATTACGCGGCGGCAGCGGCAGCCGCTTAGGGAGTCAAATAGCCTTGCTCGCGCTTAGGTTGCGCGGAGCGCAGGTGCCGTCGCGCCGCGACGCTCATATTTTGCATGACAATTTGGCGGCAAGTGGCCAGAAGGAGGGAGGGAGAGAGAGAGAGACTCCGCCCGCAACGAACAAGGTTAACAAGGAGTCGCGCGACGACGGCTAACGGAAACAAACGGGCGCGCCTCTCTTCTTTCTCCTCGGCCGCGCGCGGCGTTTAGAGGGGGAGATTTATGGCCGGCGAGGAAGAAAGAGAGAGAGAGAGAGCTCCCGCGGCAAGAAAAAAACTCGGGCATTAGCTGCAAGCTGCGAGGGAACGGGGCTGGTTAAGGCGATGCGCCGCGGCCAAATTGTTCCGGCGCGGGGAAGCAGCCCCGCGCGAGGAGGAACTTTAAACTTTTAATTGTTGCGGTAATTTCTGTTGCTGCGCTCCGTAGAATGCGGAGGATAAGAATTGCTTGATTACAGGTGGATTCGGGGGAAAAAGCTCTTTCTCTCTCTCTCTCTCTCGTTATTGCGTACCTTCTTCCGAAAGGAAGCTCTCCCGAGCGTAAACTTTAATTTGAAAATCGAAAAAAATCGAGCGTTCTCGCGCGATATTTTGGCAGCGGCAGCTTCCTGCACGCTGCGAAATAAAGAAAGGTAGAGGAAGGACTAGTCGAGCCGCGGGAGGGCAATAGGATGCAGTGGCGATAAACGTTTCTCACGCTTCGGCGAAACTGCGCGCTGCAGGTCGATTTAGGAGTGCGAGAGAGGCACCGAGGCACAGCAGCCTCTGTGCTTCTGCAAATCATTCGACCGAACTCTCTCCCCCTCTCCCTCTCTCTCTCCTCGCGTGCGTGCAGCTGATCGACGTGTGCAGCCGCGCAAGTGTGCCGTCGTTTACCTTCCCCCCTTCGCCTTTTATCGGGGCTTCACGCTTACTTCCCCGCCGCCCCTTCGTCTTCCGGCCGGCGATTCTCGAACGTTTACCCCGCAGCGGCGGTGCGTTAGCTAGGCCGGCCAGCAGAGATTAATTGGAAGGAGGCCGGTTTTAACGAGCCTTTTGCTTCTCGCTTGGTAATTTTGGGTCCGCGGCGACTACGCGCCCATTGACGAAGGACAGAGTCGGACAAATTGCTTTTTAATGAAATTGGCCACTTTTAGGCGCGGTAAATTGAAAATCGATGATACGCGCCGCGCATTCGTCGACGGGCGAACGTGTGCTCGATGGAACGGATTGTTTATTCCCGCACGCTCGCCAAATGATAAATACAGGTTTCGCATGCAAAAATTGTGTTTTCGAGTTCAGTTGCCCAAATAAAAGGCCTTCAATAGTTCATTAAAACATTACGTAATTGCTTTCGGGGCGATGATTTTAAAGCGCGCTCGATAAAATCAATCGAAGTGTCTATTTTAACAGCGCACACTTTTTTACGCACATCGGAATTCAATAATTCACTTGGCTCTTTGCATATTTTCTGCGCGTTACTTCCGATACCCGTTCTACGTGCAAACTAATATTTCCAAATATCAAGGTTAACAAATTAAAAAACTTTTAAAACATCACCACGCCAAAAGCAATAACGTTGTCTCGAGCCCAATAATCTCCAAAATGGTATTTCCAGCGGCATTTCCT
>JAWWEM010000044.1:11978952-11996845 GCA_035582935.1 Ormyrus thymus
AGGTGTCTTGTCTTTTTGTATACGAGAAAGAGTCGTGCTTGCAGAGTTTGCAATTTCAACGACATTGTGCGGTAGTAAAACCTTTTTACAGCTTAAACGCGTCCGCCCTCCTGAATAAGTTATAAACGTTACGATTGATTTTCCCATCACTGCAGTTAAAAAAGTTTCGCTCTCGCGAGAAGCTAAGCTCGGCGCCTTCCGTTGTACTCAAGAATCTCGAAAAACAGCAGCAAGCACGGCGAAGAACAATAGCCGAGGAATTCGAATTCGAGCGAAACACGTTAACGAAGTAAATCTTAGATGGAGTGCTTTTTCTGGCGTGGCACCCCCGGCCTCGATAATACCCCCGGCGGAGCGCGAGCGCAGTCTCGTGCATTAAGTATAGGTCTAAGTAGCTTTTGCACACAGGGACTTACACACACGAAGTACGATAACCCCGTAAGATATTGAGCAAATGTCTATGCGCGCGTGAAAGAGAGAAGGGGCGAGAGAGAGAGAGAGAGAGAGGGCGAAGTTGTGTATCGGGCGCTCGGGCTGGTTCTTATGCGGGCGGCGCTACTGCCCGGGGGTAATATCCATTGTTGCCGAATGCCAAAGAACACAATGTACGTCGCTGACACGTTAACGGTGCGCGGCTACGAGAGCGCGAGCTTGCCGTACCACTCTGTGCCTGGCTCCCTCTCGCCCCATAGCCCCGGGCAGCTTTTCGCGATTTCTCTCACTCCTTCCTATATGCGGAACACCATGTACGCGCGCGCCCTCTCCCACCCTCTTTGACTTCTGCAGCCTCTGATTTATAATGTCGGTATTGAAAGAGGCCGGTGGGGAGGGGGGGCGACTGTTGCGGAAGCCGCGCGCGCCTCTGTGCCGCCCTTTTGCACGGCTGGATTGAAAAGGGTGAGGAGCCAAAGTTAAGTGAGTCTTATTAGAAGACATTGTTATCGCTTTTTCCTTTCCAACTATGTTACGATCGGTTGGGTCTCGTTAAATGTGCGAAATTGGAGAGGAGGAAATTTTATGTTTGAATAAATGTGCGATTGTTGTACGTAGCAGGTTTTACTTGATCCCGTTTCTGTTATAAGCTTTAATATAGGATCGTTTAAATTAAAAATTTGAAGTACCGCATCGATATTTAATGAATCGCTGCTCGATAGAATACTTAAATTTCCGTATTACTCCTGTTTTTTTAAGCAAAAACAAATTTTGAAAAGCGGCGATCAACGTTTAAAAAGTTTATGTCTCTCTTTTCATATTTTCAAAAATATCCCGAGAGTAATATTTTTACAGAAATTTGTGTTTTTTTTTTATGAATCACTTTTGAATACTGAAGGCTTAAAATGTTTAAAGAACATATACTATGTTGTTCACATAAGTGTACGGTATAGTATACAAATATTTTGAAAGAATAAAGTGCAGCTTTAGTATTTTCAGTTTATTTTACGTACTGCATACAAAATAAGCACAGCAGCCAGGGCTCGTGTTTTCAAAAATTTGTATTTTAATTCAAGTGATAAAAAGTTAATTATTTCCAATTTGCATTTATAAAAATACTGAAATTACAGTAAAATGCAACGCACAACTTAAACCACTGAAAGTTAATGAAACTTAACAAATCTTTTCTCACAATTCCAGAATTGATCCAGCCACCCATTCAAATTATTTACAACAAAAAAATTTTTCTTCGCAATCTCAATGAAACGTAGATTCAGATTCAAAGATTGGGAAAAGCATCAGCAACGCTCAATATCTTATCGCAGTGGTCGCTACTCCTCGAAAGCTAAAGTTTCAAGCAAGCAGCGCCGGACAGACCGTGGAAGTATTCCGAGCCGAGTATCTCGCGGCGGCGCATTGCGCCGGGCAGTCGCCGAATGCCGCGCAACATACATAAACAAGCGCGCACTCACAGAAGGAGCTTATGGAACTGAGCTCTCTCGCGACGCTCTCTCTCTCTCTCTCTTCGGCCTAACAATAGTCAGACGGGCACGCGGCGCGATGAATGGACTGGGCGCTCGCGGCGTAATTGCAGTCTTCTCCCGCCCCGCCGGAGGAGCTGCCCCCCCCCCCACCCCCAGTCCCGCGACGACGTAACGGTCAAGGAACCTCGGGGACCGGCTATACATCGTTAGCCAACTGATATGATATTATTCAGCAGCGGGTCTATAACCCTCTTGACGAGACCGATTGTCATCGGCGCACTAAATCTACTTGGCGCGAGCGTGCATCTCCGATATTACGGCTCGCTGCTTCCGATGGCGAATGCTCGGGCGCGCGCGAGAAGCTGCCTTGATGAACGGAGGGAGGGCGCGAGACAAACGGGCACGACGACGCTAATTACAATTTAGTTTTTTCGCCTGCAATCCTGGTTTGCGATTGAAGCGGTTCGGAGTAAACGTGAAAATCGAAGGCGGAACAACGAACCGCCGCATTGCGGGGGCGGGGGGGGGGGGGAGGGGGATAAAACTGCAGCGCGGAAAAATTTCGACGCGAATTGGACTTTTTGATTTGGCGCGGCGGCGGCAAGCCGGTGCGTGACCCTTAGCCATTGAAAATTTCTTCTAATTGCCGCAAGTTTTCGCGCAAATAAATCGGCGAGAAATTTCTCTCTCTCTCTCTCCCTCTGCATTCGCCAGAACGTCTGAGTGGACCGTGGAAAAAGTGGCGAGTCCGAGGTTGTACTTACAGTCGCTGTTATACACCCACTGGCTTCTCTCCTTTCCTTTTGTCACAGGTGCGTGACCGCTGGAGCATTTTCGCAGTGTAACTTGGGCACGGAGCGACGCTGTTATTACGACTCGAGACTCGAGGGCACGAGTACAAACACACGGCGAACGTTCGCCCGCGCGCGCGAGAGAGAGAGAGAGAGAGAGGAAAAAAGAGGGGGAGAGAGCTTCTGCGCGACAAAGCGAGCCCCCGAGACAAATGAAGAAGTCCGAGCGCCGGGATTTTTATTTATGCAAATTTTAGCGACACTGGCAAATATTTTTTGTGCCTAGGAACATTTTTTTGTTTTTTTTTTTACTAATATGATTTTCGCCCGCGCGCCGTAATAGTTAATTAAAATGCTAATTAGATTTCGACTCTCGGGCTGAATATATTATTACATTCGTTAATTAAACAAAAACTGATCCCCACTGACGCAATTTACTTTTATTACGCGGGCAAACGTACTGGTTTTAGAAAATAAAATATTTAGGCATAAAATTATGTATTCACTTTCGCGTGAATGAAATATTTTTCTTTTTTTTTATACTACAAATAATAAAATCAGTTAATTAACTTACTTCCGTAATCTCGTTAAAAATATAATTCATTCTCGCATTTACAAAACATAAAATTTGTTTTAAAAATTTAAATGCAATTTATAATTAATCCTTTAATTAAACGAAAAAATACGTATTGGCTTAAAAATGAATAAATAAAATTTTATAACTGGCAAAATTGAATTGACCTGCAGACGGCAGAAATCGTATAGACGGTAAAGTTTAAATTTATTTTGCCTCCGCCAGCATGTCTAAAAGTAAATTTTCGCCAATTAGAATTCCGCAGCTAAGCTCCCTTAGGCAAATAGAATTTCGCAGCGTCGCGAGAACAAAGTCGCGGCCTTCCGATGTCAATAGCGCAAAAATTTCAGAGAGCAGAGAGGGAGAGCAGAGAGCCGTCGGCGTAAGTGTCATTGGCGGTATAAAAAGGGAGCAAAAACGAGGCGTCGCGCCGCTGGAAAATCACCCGGTGAGAGAGAAAGAGAGGGGCGCGCGCGCGCACGTACAAGCACCGGCGGCCGTAATAGCCCGAAAGCTTCGACCCGAGGTGGCGACGGTACATTCGGGGATTGTGTGCTGACGCATCATTATATCGGGCGCGTCAGGGCCACGCGAAACCCGGCGCGGCGCTGTCATCGGGTTTCTAATTGTCGGCCTTTGTCCCCCCGGCCATACGAGAGCCCGGAACCGACCGCAAGTAGTTTTCTGCCGGTGCGCGCCGCCATAGTTCCAGCCAGCTCGCTCGTGAAAATTACGATCCGCCGAGTCCTGACTTTCCGAGGGAGAGCGAGGGAGAAGGATGCGCGCCTTGTTTGACGCTATTATTCTTGCGCTTAATTCGCGCTATTCGACCGCTTAGCTTTTGACGGGGACCGACTTCGCATAATGCGCGAGAAAAAGGCTTTAATTAACGGACTTTAAGACTCGCACTCTTTGACGCCCCCAGACTTGTGCCGAATATTGAGTTTTCTAATTTTAGTCAGCCGCTGAAATGGGAGAGGTAATTTGATAACCGCTAATATTTGTTGGTAAGTTGAATGTACGTTAGAATGTATAGAAAGGATTAAATAAACTACTTACATAGCGGCAAGCGAAAGAGTAAACTGTAATTCAGACGGAGAACAACTTAGTTGAACTATAAGTATTGGCGAAGGAAGTGAGTAGGAAAACGAGCAAACTAAGTTTTCTCGTGTCGTCTGAGAAGAAAATAAGATCAAAAAGATAAATAAGCTTTTAGCAGAAAATAGTTAATGCGTTCACTTTCATCGAGATTGTCGTATTTTACTTTTTCAAAAAAATTAATACGATTTATAAAATTCAATGTAAATAGAGAATGAAAAATTTTAAGTAATAATTGTTATAAAATCCGATAAATAGCAAGAAAGCTTTACAATTCAATAAAATGTAACTGTATTGTTATCGGCGCAAATTAATCCATTTATTACGAATGTAATAAATATTTTATACCACTCTAACCTCAATATCACGACTTTAACATGATTTTTCGGCGGTCGTGGTATAAAATAATGTTCGATACTAGTGCTTAAGCTTCCCTCGGGCGAAAAATGTCTCACGAGGCAAATAATCAACTTCCACACCCGTGTCGATAAGTACTAATACTTGAAGAAATCACTCATTTCTTTTCACCGCAAGTCCACGAGTAGCTGAAAAACTGCTATTCCATCTGCAGCAAATTGCATTTAAAAACCAAAAAGAAGCGGGACAAAAAAGTAATTTGAAGAAAAAGAAAAAAGAAAGCAGACATATAGGGTCGAGTGGGTGTACAAGGGAAATAAATTGTATTCGTCGAAGGAAATTGGCTTGTTCTGATCTTGTACGTAAGCTCGGAAATATCGTTCGGGGGAAAGAGAGTTAGTGATTCTGCACTTTTAGCGGTCAAGCGGCAGTTCACCCGTTTTTTTTCTTCCTGCCGGGCGTCCCTCATTGTTCTCCCTCCGCAAAACTCAATCCTCTTCCTGTTTTTTTTTCCGCCGTTTTTTTCCCCCTTTTTTTTCGTCACCAAAACGAACCGACCTGTCAGTCCGCGTCCGCGCGCAGGTATACGTATTCGCGTCGACGCACGTATAGTTTCGCTCTCGGTGCATTGGAAGTGCTGGGGCTTTCAATGATTTAACGAGCTTTGGAAATTCGCGGACACACAATACGCGGCCCGTTGACAAGCTCGGAGAGAGAGAGAGAGAGAGAGAGAGAGAGAGCTTTACGAGTTGCGCGCTTGCAGCGTCGGTTATATTCTCTATCTCGTGACAAACACGTGTCAATGTGCGAGTGGGAAACTTCGCTCATTGCACTACACGAGATTTTGTTTTTCAATTAGACCGGAGCAAAGTGATCACAGCTACGCACCAATAGAGGCGTTTAAATTTTTAACTTCAAGTTGTTTTTTTTGTTTCTCTTCTTTTTTTTTTATTCTTAATTACGCAGGCTTGTGGAGTTGCTCTTTATGAAGTTTGAAATGATATGGGTGTTTTAAAGAGAATTTATAAAAGTGCGAGTTATGAGTTAATTCGTTTAAATAAGAAACTGATTAAAAGAAAAATCTACTCGAGATGATTAGTGTTCGTAAAACTAGTATGATTTCATTTCATAGTGTAAAAAACTTTAGCGTAATTAGGAATGTAATCTACAAACCTTTCTACAAACGGCGTCTCTCGAAAACATTATAATTAAAAATTCCAACAAAATTATTCAAATGTTAAAGCTGCAGTTGAAATCTAATATTTAAAATGAAGGACTTCCTAAAATTCACATTCACCGCGAAATCAACATTTTCCAGAAACGTTTTTCACGTCGACAAATGCTTGAAAAGTAAAATATCGAGAGAAAAAATGATGTACTCACTGGTTTCCGGAATTCTCGTATCATGATCGACTAGAAGCTGGGCTGCAAGTGAAGCCCTATGACCGGAAGTGCTTTCAGCCACGCACTCGTACCTGCCGCTATCTTCCAGTCGCGCTGAGGATATCACCACTTTTGATCTCCGTCTGGAAGAAAAAGAAAAGGAAGCCTTAATTTTAATAAAGTCCTCGTTCGTCCTCGTAATTTTTATTGCCTTGTCGTTACGCGGCTTTTTATTTCTTTGTAAGTATTATATTATCGTGCCCTCGACAAAAGCGCAAAACTGAAACTCCAGCTGCAGTTTTGAAAATGAGATTTTTAATCCCCGAAGGCTTCCGCTTGAGAAGCCCCCCCCGTTCCCCCTCATCGCTCAATCGCAATCTATATTATTAAAAAATACGTCGTATTATTCGCAAAAAGACCCATTAGAATTCATAATTAAGCAGTTCGTGCCTTAACTAGCGCGAGGTCGAGATCTGCACGAGCACTTCCGACGGCGCGGGCGAGAATAAAATGGGAGGAAAGGGTCGAGAAGCAGAAGGACAGTAAAAAAAAATAAATAGAAGCTATATTCTTCGCCTCCCTGCCTATATATATACACGCCGCTCGAGTCAGTACACTTGAGCCAGCCTCTCCCCCCCACCCCTCCACCGAGGGGTTTAACAAGGATTTCATTTCATTTACATATCTTCTCTTTCAGGTTATCCCCATATAGGCGGCTATGTGCGAGTGCGCTTATACACGCTGCACGTACAGAGAGCCGTTCGCTTCTTCCTGGGCTGTTTTACTTGGGGGGAGGGGGGGAGGGGGCTGTGTATTAGAGCCTCGGCGCGCCTTGTTCGGGGCGCAGGCGCGCGGGAGGGCACTCTTTAATCATGCAGCCCTCTATTAAACTTGGCTATTTCTCTCTTTTTTCGCGAATAATTACCTTCGAGTGCCGCTCTGATTTTTACGGCGACCGAAAGCGAAGGAGGGCGGGAGCGGGAGGGTGATCGCCGCTCGAAACTTTAACTTTCTTTTCCAATTTTACCTTTTTCCATCCGCGCGGCTCTCCTCCCTTCGCCGTTACTTTCAACGTTAAAGTCTTTTTTTTATGCGTTAATGCCTTTGCACTTTGTTTTCACTTGCCATTTACGAAGGGAATTAAAACTGTCGTCTTTTTCGCGATTCAAAACTAGGAATAAGTTTGCTTTTGAGCTCGGGTCAAAGAGTAATTTAAAAATGGAATAAAAAGGAGCTGCCGGGAAAGTGCTAATAAATTAAATCATCTCGTTTTTAATGCGAATTTGTTTATAATTATTCTCCTTTTAAAAGCCATTTAAGTGGAAAAAAATTACTGCAAATACTTTCATCCATTATCTTATCTATATTTAAAAAAAAAACATAAATATTTAAAGAGTAGTTTACCCATCGAAACCCGTTTGCTGCAAATAGTCTCTTTTTTATTTGCTAAAAGAAGCCGCAATCTTCCGGTTAATTACCGTGAGAGCTTTTCTTGTTTAGTTATAATTGTCTAAAGTTCAGGATCGAAAGATCGGTTCATGCAAGTGAGTTAGCTTCCACATTGAGGATACAAGGCGGTATAGGCAACGAAAGTAATGGAAACTGGGATGGGGGAACGCAATTTGCTCCCCGCAAGATTAAGTCAAAGTTTTTACTTTTACGGACTGTCTTTATACTTCTTTTATGTCGGTTTAATGCTCTCCGAACGTTCAGATAGTCCATGTTCACGTCTTCATTCTCGGAATATCGCGAAATAATGCGTTGAAACTTACCCGCGCATATTTTTCCAAAGTACGTCGTAACTGTTTGTCTGAATTTTAGATTAGCTGCCGTAAAAATATACTTGTCGGATAATTTTCTTTATTATATTATATTGGTAGAAACGAAACTGAATGATTTTTGTCTGAATAAATTTTTGTTGTTTAAAAATTGTTAAGCTTTTTAGATACTAATACAGATCACGTGTAGCTGTACTAGAAATACAATCTACTTGGATATTATTGCCACAATTATTTGCCAACGATATTCGCTCGACAAAGTCGGAGTTAATAAGCAAAAGCTGCTCAATTAAAATGAACTATTTATCAAATAAAATACCTCAAAGCATTTAGGAAATTAAAAAATATAAGGCAGCCCGAGAAACTCATCTGGATATACCTTTTCACAAGTTCATTTCAATATTCCAGTCAATGTTTACAAAAATTCTTGAAACGGCGAAACTTATCGTGCTTTACTTTACCTCCGATTTGCTATATATTATAAGCAACGAGCCAAACGAGCGCCATATACCCTTTCCCTCGCTCCTCTTCGACCTGATTCCGATTTGAGCCACTTTTCATTAAACGCATTACATTTTACATTAAAAAGCCATCCTCGATGTTCGGCCTCGCTTGTGTGCATAAAAGTATTGAGCAAAGCGGACCGAGAAATCCGAGACCCGGCAAAATAAAACGAATTAGCCGAGTTGGCTTTCGCCGCGAGTGCATTTAAATAAGAAACTTTGGAAGCGCGGTAAGAATTTGTTTTTCAATTCCGAATCGCGCAAAACTGTATGTTTATGTTTTGCGTACTTGTGCACAAGCTTTTGAAAAATAGAAGGTCAGAGAGCAGATCTCTTTAATCTTCCGTGATTATATTTTTTAGTGTTTGCGGAAAGCGAGCTTAAATTGCTGAAAATTTTATTAGGTTCGATCAAACTGTCATTTGAAACTTATGATAAAATTGTTTCGACGGGGAGAACGTTTTTCTCAAAGGGTAAGTTCACTGTGTAGGTTTAGTTTTGCTTTCTCATAGAGAAAGCTTTGGAACGATTTTTGCTTTCTCATATTTTGACGTAGAAGCACATATATTTAGGTTCAGAGAGTCCAAAAAAGTAGTTTTTAAAAAATGTCCGGATGTATGTGCGTATGTACGTTTGTATGTACATATCTTTGCACTTCCTCCTTATTAACTACTTTTTTCTTTGACATTAGCGAGTAACAAACAAGTAAAATTGTTTCGCGATAAAATAAATTAAAGTTGTTAAAGAAAGTTTTAATATAGGCAAGTAAAGTATAAGCGTTGATCACACAAAATCATAAGGCGCAAGTTTGGGCCAGATCTCGGAAGCCGAGAGATGCCGAGAGTTCGAGAGCGGGAGAGAGGCGAGCTTTTCATAGGTAATTCAAGGCGAATCCGCAGAAATCTAACGAGATGAAAGGAAAGCGCACGAGTGGGGAAAGGCGAACGAACGAGAGCAGAACAGCTCTCGCATGAACGAGGTGGAATACATAAATAGATTGCTCCCGTGCGTACGCGTTCCGTTTGCCGCTCTCTCTCTCTCTCGCTCGCTCTTTCACTTCAGAGACAGGGAAAGAGTACTCTCTCTCTCTCTCTCTCTCTCTCTCTCTCTCTCTCCCGCTCGAGCTTTTCCTTTCCTTCTTTCTCTCTTTCTCGTTCTCTCTCTCTCTCTCTCTCGGGCTTCTTTTGCGCGCGCGAGTGGCAGTAGTCTAGACGGAGTGTCGATTTTTGCCACAGCACCAAATTAGAAACTTACTCCTCGCTCTCGCTCTCCGCTGCTGTCCGCCCTCTCCTTATGTATATATATACGCACCAACGTACACTCTTCCTTTTCGCTTTTTATTTTTTTCATTTCGTTTCCCCGTGAGATTACTGTAGATCCCTCTGCAATTCGAGTATCGCTGCACTCGGTCGGGGGTATTTGCAATATCGGCACGGTTGCATTCACCGAAAGTAGCTTTAACGGCTAGCTAAGCACTTTCTTAAGATTTACGCGCACTCTTGTATTTCTCCGTAATTGAATAACAATGGCCTTTTAGTTTTTCGAGGATTACCGAACAATAGCTTGTAATGAATTGTTATGGAAAAAAATTTTGCAAGCTCTTGCAATTGTACTTGGTGAATTATTGCGATCCAATAAACGTATTTATTGTTTAATTTTTGACGCGTGATAAGTTTCAATTAAAAAGCGCTGCGTAAATCGACGAGCTTTCAGACCAAATTAAGGAAATGATTATTTTGGCAGCGATAATTCCCAAGCTACTTTTCTCTCTTTATGTATGTTATATAAGATTTTGTTGGTTCTGCAGATATCGCTGCACCTGAATGCAGCCGAGATGGCTTTCGAATGGTTTGGAGAGGAGCCACGGCACTCTCGGATGTGAGCCATAAAGCTTTCATTGAGTGTCGTAGTGTATAAAGCCGCCTCTCGCTCACAGTGTATTGGTAAATTATGTAAAAAGTTTAATTGGAATCGCATTTCAAAAGCATTTGTCTAAATAAACGATGTTTAATTGAACGCCAATTTTGTGGCGTTCGCTTTATAAACACTTTGTTCAATGAATGCTTCGTTAAAGAATTTAATAATTGAACATTCGATTTCGAGGTTCGACTCGATTTGGTGCTGCAGGTCACTTTAAATTAACAAAGCTTTTGTTCGCGCTTTAGGTTTTTTACATTTAAAAGCTAATAGCAAGTTCCTAAATTGGCATAAATGCTGTTAAATGATTTTAATTATTAATTTTGTACAATTTTATTTATTAATTACTTCATTTAATTTTCACTTTTTTTTCTAGACACATTTTTATTCCACGTTTGCTAGATTTAAAAGCTGTCTTCCACAAAAGGGAATCACTTAAAATCGCCAAACTGGCATAAGTGCACATAATAAATATGCGAAATAGTAAACAAATAAGCTAAATGAAAACGGGTAATTCATCTTCGTAAATTTATGTACACACTCGTGACCGAACTTGCATTACTAAATACGGCAATTCTGGTCAGTCACCAGTTTATTCCGTGGTTTGTTTATTCTGAATTGCTACACGTATAGTTTGACCGTTCTTCGAAGTGGACCGTGCAAATAAACAAAGTTACAAAGCACATCGGCAACGTTAGAGCTTTAATTTTCGCAAAGTAACCCAGCGCGGCTATATACTTGTACATTTACTGCACTTGAGCAAACTTGGCATTATAGATTAGGTACTAAAAAATAAAAATGTTAAAGGATTTTGATTAAACTTTGAAATCCCATCGTCCAGTAGACTATTAAATATATGATGAGAGATATTTGAGAAACTATCTGATCGTAATTCCTTTTGCAATTTTAATTCGTAAATGTTAAAGTTCAGTAAGTATACCCTTTGCACTAGAGAAGTTCACATGATTTTAAAGTTTTTTATTTACGCTATCAATCGGCTTGTCAAATCGGAACGGGTCCTACAATTGGTAATGAAGTCCGCGCCATTCATGCTTTGACGCCGGAACTTGTAAATGAATATAGTAGATCCCCACTGTCGATTTCGACGGTGATTGCAATCGAATCAGAGTTCTTCCGATGGCAAGCCCAATACTCTAAACCGACTGAATCATCGTCGCTTTTAATCTTCCCGGTCGGGAAATAATAATCAGAAATAATATCTGAATCGAGTGACAAACACACGTGAATTTTGGATAGATAGAAAAATTCATTTATCAACAAAACACCATAGTTGACAATTTGTAGGAAAAAAAAAACGGAATATTATCACTGTATACGGTAAGTAAAAACCTTCCATTTCAATACAGAATGAG
This sequence comes from Ormyrus thymus, assembly GCA_035582935.1. Classification (NCBI taxonomy): domain Eukaryota; kingdom Metazoa; phylum Arthropoda; class Insecta; order Hymenoptera; family Ormyridae; genus Ormyrus; species Ormyrus thymus. The sequence goes on from JAWWEM010000044.1 coordinate 11,990,643, forward strand.
GCACGTTTTTGCGCATCTGCTGCCGACTCGTGCCCCGGTACAACTGCCTTCGCGCGATATTAAGCTTCCGTCTCCGTCCGCGAAAAATTCAAGAAAATGTCAAGTGCACCTTCGCGGCACGGCAGCATATACCTACACATGCGGCATTTCCGCAAATAAAGCCTCTCGGTTGCTCGGCCGTGTTATTTTTGAAGCTCCGGAGGCTGGGAAAGGGAATATTAGCACTCTTCCACTCTCTCCTCGGCGAAACGAATGATCCGCGACTCGTCGTTAATGCGTCATCTCCCGAGAAAAGAAGTGGCAGGGGAGATAGTGGGAGGAAAAAGTAGTAGTGCAGGTAACACGAGTGCTTGCAGGAGAGTTTTCACCGGTAGAAAATGGACATCTAATGACATCTCGGCGTTGAGAGAGAGAGAGAGAGAGAGAGCGCCGCGGCGGCGCAAACACCGCCGCTGCTCGCAGCAGTGTGGGAGAGCGCGAGTAAGCGATCCGTCTTGTAATGGAAACGGCACATAGCGCCGCTACCCGGCGTCGCTGCACCCCGCCGAAGAAAGCCGTCGTCCCTCTTCTCCTTCCTCTCCGGTATCTTTCTCGGAGCCTTGTTTTTCTTCCATCCTGCACAAGTAGTTAATGGTTTTCTTTCGGAGAGAGGGAGGGAGGCCGCGTTAATGCTCCGCGCACCCTCCTCTCCCGTGCACGCCTGAATGAAGCTTCTCTCGTTTTTTCTTCTTTTTTTTTCAATTCGCCGCGCTCACTGTACATCTGCCGCGGCTGTGTTGTGTTTGCCCCGAAGCCTTCCAACCCCGACTCGCTCTTTCCGCGCGTCGGCGCGTCTGTGTGTTTTTTTTATCGCTCGCGCGATTTTTCATATTAGCCAAGCCATCGAGCTTTCCGCTGCTCGTTTCTTCGATTATGAGAGAGGCGTTCGGGAGGAGGCGCAGCTTTGAACGCGAACTATCGTCGGTGCCTCGGTTGTTTTTCTTCTCCTCTCCCCGGTGGCGAAAAGCCGAGGAGGGAGCCGAAGCTTTTTTTAGACACTAGGTAACGAGGGAAAACATTTATATTAGGAATTACTCTTTTGTTAGCCGAATAAACGTTGAGTAGCCCCCCCCCCCCTTATCCGACGCGTTTTTCGGGATATAGTCGAGTATTCTTGGCTTTCGTGCATAAATAAAAGGAAGGCGAAAAATATTGGGATAGTCTGCTTTGAAATTGTGATTGAATGTTCAATTACTTTCCGTGATGGATGGGTAAAAAGTTTTAATGCAGACACATAGCACTGTTCATCAGAGCTTTGAAATGAAAAAAATGTTGGTCTCGCAGTTTTTATTTTTTATCAAGCGCAAAAAGCAAACCGGAAAAATTTGTAAAATTTCACTCGAAACCAAAACTTTTGCTAAGTTTTATTAAAATTACTTTATCTCCCCGCTTCCTATCGACTTTTAATAAAACAGCTGCTTCCGTTAAAATTTTGAAAAATAAATTACAAATTATATTCTCAAACGCGTATTTCAGATGACTATACCACATTCTAAAGAGTGCAATTCATCTTTAATACGTTTTCTACCGGCTTTCTCAACTGGCCGTTCAGGCAATACATCACCCGCAACGACCCGCGAGCCTTTATACCGCTTGGCTATTGAGCTAAGCGAGCTAATTATCGATTCCTAATCGTCGGCTTATTTGGCGCTTTCTATATCCCTCGTGGCAGGTGATGCCAAAAGCGAAGGCTCACGTTTTGGCTCGTGGATTACAAAGCGATTAGTTAGCAGGCGCGAGTACGAAGAAGCCGACTCCCCCTCTCTCTCTCTCTCTCTCTCTGAAGTGCGACTATATAGAAGCATCGTTAGGGCGCTGCCGCCGCCGCCGCCTCCGTCGAATGAGTATCGGGGAGCGGAGAGAGAGAGAGAGAGAGAGAGAGAGAGAGAGAGAGAGAGAGGAAAGGCGCTACTAGACAACACGACGCTCCTTAGTGCCTGCGCGCCTGCGACTCTCCAAAAGTATACGTTTCTAATTTTGGTCCGCGCCGACGAGGGGCCAGTAGCGTAGCTACTTAACGATAGCGCCTACGTCTGGCGCGCTGCTCCGTTTGAACTCCTCCTCGATTTCCCTTTATGAGTGCTTTTTTTGGACTTGCCCGGGAATGATAAACACTTTGTGTCTTCGTTTTTCGACGGGGTAATCCGGCGGGCTGTTGACTTGCGAGGCTTTGAAATATTTATGGCTGTTTTTACTCGTCTTCGCGGGGCATTTGTCAAATTGTATCGGACGAGGGGGACGGCTTTGAATTCAATTTCTTCAATTTTCAGTCTTTGTTTTTTTTTAATTTATGCAAAAGGAAAATTAACTTTGATGATCGCAGAAGCTCTGAACATTAATTGCCAGAGCATATTCGAATCGGCGAAACGTATGTTGGAAATTTATGCAAGCTTTTTTAAGGATTTTTGGACGTTCGCCTAATAAAATTCTTCATGTTTTTTAATGAGGAAGTTGAATAAGCTTAGATTTAACTTTGAATCACTACCAGTCATATTGAACATTTACAATATTTGTTGCAGTAACAAGGAATGAAAACATAATTTAACTATTCCTAATTATTAACGATGACACATTTTGACAGAAAATCTATATTAATTTATAAATTGTCAAAGTATGAAGCATTGACGAAGTACTATGTTTGAAGCTATAAATAGTATAGGAATACGAACGCCTATCAAAATTTAATAACAGCTTATCAAATTTACGTGAATCCTATATGCATAATTAAAACCGCAACAATTAACTCGAGCTTAATTTTGAAAATAGAATAATACATTTGTCAAACTTTTATTTAAGTAACGTGGCGTGTCTCTCTTGCTTACTCTTCCGCGCTTCAATTTTGTCATTTTGAATAAAGCTTACGTTCAAGCTCAAAATTCAATGCAAAGCCAGCGACTTTCATAAACATAAAACCCAATAGAAATGAACTGTAGCTTGAAATCGAAAATTTCTCGAAAATACAAGGAAGCTTACGGGCAGCGCATTGAAAAGACTATGCGGAAAATAACGGTGGTCTGACGCTGAAGATAATCATCGAAGAAAGAAGCCACCTCCGCCGCCATTTTCCCTCGAAATCCAAAAAGCGCATTGCGCTATCGCGGTATTGGAATGCCAGGCGGCGCAAGAGGAGCAAGGCGCTCGCTGGAAAATTCACATTTTTGCGAGAGACGGAAAGCTCATTGCTCCGGATATTATATATCCCCTCGCCGTTGAAAATAGCTCGCTAAGTCGCTGGATTTCGCTGGAAATCTTGCTATGTATATAAAGAGCCGTCGACTGCGAATCACGTGAATTCTCGGCTATATAATCGGGAGTAGTCTCTATTGAACGGGGGTTTTCTTCCCGCGCGATGAAAGACTCTCTCTCTCTCTCTCTCTCTCTCCGTCCCTCTATCCCCTGAGAGGCTGCAGAGCGAGGCTCAACACAAAGCCACCATCGATTAACTGGCGCGCGCTCTCTTACGCGCGCGCCTGCAGCAGCCTACTTGATTTATCATCCGGGGGCGCCTCGAGCACCTGCGGGTCGTGTATTAGTTTTTTTCAACTTCCTCACTACTGCCACTCAGCAGTTCAATGTCTTTTATGCGCCTGATAGATAGTCAAGCGTCGGGCCGGGGCTCTTTTGCCGCTGCAACCCGAAAACCGTTGCGTCGGCCGAAAGTGGAACTATAAATTAACGCTCGTTGACGGGGAATTTTGCTTTTTTTCCGCCGATCGGCCGAAAAGGATGGTCAAATTTAAGGCTCGACGTGTATCGAAGCTTTTAAATAAAAGATAAGGGCACTGACACGGTCAAATGGCTTTAATCAACTGCAAAGGATATGCGGGAAAGAGGCAGTTCCGATAGAATCTACACACTAGCAATTTAAAATGAAAGCGCAAAAATTTTCCTCCCCACCGAGCGAAACCTCAGATATCATTATTTTTCGACGCGTTAATTAACGATTTTAAAAGATACAAAGGACCAAAGCTTGAAACGTTAAAATCATCAACAAATAAATGAAACATTCAATTGTCCAACCGAGGAGGCAACGAACTTCGGCTATATAAAAAAAAAGCGAGAAATCAGAGCAGAGCCCAATCAAAACGGCCACGAGAACGGGAGTGCAGCAGTAAATCTCGTTGAAAAATAGCTCTCTGATTCCCGAAGATAGCCGCGGATGCCGCCTGTTAATCTCCATGCGGTTCGAAACTTCGGCCTCGGCGGCTCTTTCGCGCGAGGTAGTTCAGTCGTCCGCTCGACCGTTAGCGGCAAAGTTGACGGAGGCGGCGTGTTGCGGGCACCTGAAGGAATCGTCAGTAGCACCTGCGAAACTTGGTTAAGTTCGGGCAAATAAACTGTTAAGCAATCTCCCGGCTGCGCATCATTTACCCGAAAATATCCCAGCTCCCTCTCGCCCCCCTCGCTCGCCGAATCACCTAACGAACCGAGAACACCGACCGCGTTGCCCCATTGAATTGCGCGATTAGAGAAGAGCCACAGTTAACTTGGGGGATGTAAAATTATTGTAAAACTCTCTCTCTCTGGCGGTGTTGTCCCGCGTAACCTAGATTCATTCGATGAATAAGTTTGCTGTGTGATTTATTGAAAAGAAGTTTTATGATGTAACGCTAAAGGGCCGCCTCATTATGCATCCCCCGCAATTTACGTGTAATTAATTCAAAAGCTCCTTTGCGGCTAAACGGATTAAATAAATTCGATCGTAAAGTATTGCATTAAGCGTCCTTTAATTGAAAAATTTTGAAAATCAAATTAAACGACGAAAGAGAAGAAGCTCCTTTTGTCGAGCGTCTTTGCCCCATAATTCACTGCGAACACATGCAAGGAACCTAAAAAGTTTGTTCGCGCGGCTTTAAAAATCACTGTGACGACGAGGCAAAGGGGAAAGGTGGAGACTAAGGGAGGGGGGGGTGGGAGAAAAAAAAGGAGAGCAGAGAGGCTCTAAAAAGAAAAATGTATTCCGCACTGCATCCATTGAACGCGAGCAGAATAACCGAAGGCTCGCGAGCTTGCAAGTTCGATCATATAAGAAAAAGTCCGGTGTGTGTCCGCTCTTTCATCGGCAACTTTGCTCAAAAGACTCTCCCTCTCTCTCTTTCGCGCGCACACTCTGCTTCTTCTCCCTTTCTCTCGTCGAAAAAAAAGAAGGATATAGAGAGAGAGAGAGAGAGAGAGAGAGAGAGAGAGAGAGAGAGAAAAAGAGTCCAAAAGGTGGCGTTTGGAGGTTGGCCGAAAGAAAAGAATCACTGTATGGTTCTCGGCGAGGATGAAGTGCCGAGGCAGTGAAGTCCTCTGGAGAGCTTTCAAGCTGCCCCACCTCTCGTTCCTCCCTCTTTCTCTCGCGGCCCTCTCCATATCCCTTCGCTTTTCACCTCCTCCTCCTCCTCCTCCTCCTCCTCTCTCCTCGTGTGCTCTCTTCCGAAGCCCTCCTGGTGACGGAGTGCGCGGGCAGGCGGAAAAATTGAAAAACGAGAGTAGCGTCGGCCACGGATAAAGATAAAGAAAGTCTCTCTCCTTTCTTTCGCCGAGAGCCGGTCGAAGTAGGATATTTCGCGAGTGGCAGCGTATTTTTCATTCCTCATTACACTGATATCACTCACGCCGCGCCACTTCCGCGCGGAGTCGTTATTCTTTTAACTGGGAGGAAGGATAAAAATATAAATTAACGCTTGGAAAATGGCGATTTTTCAACGGCCAGTTTTAAAAGCGTACTTTGTTTTTGGAGCTCAGGGAAATTCGAGTCTGCTCGGAAAAATTGTTGAAAATTTGCATGGACTTTTACGCGTTTTAAAAGTATTTGTACGAATAATTTTAGAAATAGTTAAAGCCATTAGAGAAACGTTTCCCACGGAAAAAAGGGTTTGTTTAAAAACGATTGAATAGAATGCAATATCAGTGGTTTGTTAAGGGAAAACATCAAATCAGGATACGGCATTGAATTCAAATAGAAGGATTTTAGTGAAACGAAATCTATATAAAAGCCAATTATTTTTGGCAATAAACCGAAAAATTAACAAAAATTGCAAAATATTAGAGCGACTTTATAAAGTTCTTTAATCCAATTAAATGTTTTGTTGATATTGTTTATTAAACCTTTATTTACTTTAATTAAATGTTTCTTTGATTTAAGTAAATAATCACTTGGAAATGCAATCTGAAATTTA
>JAWWEM010000044.1:12009175-12024981 GCA_035582935.1 Ormyrus thymus
CCGTGGGCGCAACCCCAGATTTCGGCGGCTGCGCGAATTCACACGCAGCAGCTCCTCTATGCCATCTCCCCCCCCCCGCCCCCCGCCCCCCCCGGCGCGCGGGGGGGGGGGGGGACACGAGCCACGAGAGCGAGAGCGAGAAGGAGAGAGCCACTTCGCGACGAGAATTTAAAGAGGGCTAAAATGTACCTCGGCGTAAAACGGCCTTTCTCTCTTTTCCGGGACTCTCTGTCTCCCGCGAGACAGACCTGCACGCAGAGGCGGAGCGCTCGAGTTGCGTGAAAAACGGGCGCGTTACCATTGGAAAAAAGGCTTGCCTGCGTCAAGAGAGAGAGAGAGAGAGGAAAAAAGGTGGGAATCGGGGCGAGGAAAAGTGCCGCCGCCGCCGCCGCTGCTCAGCCACGCATTGCTCCCGGCAATTCCTTTGACACTTCATTTTCGCGCACGAGCGCGACGAGGCGGCGCTCGAGCGGAATTTCGAGCAATTGGGCGTCGGTGAGCAGAGGGGGCGATATTCCGAAAGCAGCCGGGTACTTCCTGTAATCGAGAGAAAGCCTCGGGTATTCTTTTTGTCCCCGCTCGCTGTAACGCGTCGCGGGGAACACGGCCTGTAAGATTATCCCGCTCGATCGTCAAGATTTTAAAACTGCTTTATCTCCCGTGAAAATTTATCGCCGGCGCCGAGGCTTTTATTGCCCCGCGCGTTTTATTCCGATGCTCACTCGATGCCCGAGCTCGGTTTTTAATTTTTATTTACAACTGCTCCTAGGCTTTAAAATTTATTTTCTAAGTAATAACGCGGCGCGCTGTAAACATCATAAATCACGCCGGGACAGTTTGGGAGCGTTTGATTAAAAATGTTCAGGGTCTTAAATATATACGTATATATTAGAAAAAGCTCGACGGAATCAATGAGAAAATCAATCTTGACAAGAACTAAAAGCGGAATATTGACATTCAATAAGGAGAATTAAAAAAGGTATTGCACGAGGAGCAAGTCAAAGAGACAGACAGACAGACAGTCTGCGGAGACGCGAAAAGCTCCGGCAAGAAATAAGCGAAAAAAGGCCAAGACACGCGGTTTTCCCGGCGGTGCAATCACGTTTACTTATCGCGTCTCCGTGGAGAAGGAGGAGGAGGAGGCCCTCGGTCTCGAGGCGCACCGCGCCGGCTGTCACTCCCAGGACCTGCGCGTATAATTCCCTTCAGCGGCGAGGAAAGCCAAGTCGCGCCGCCCCTCCCACGGCCGCCTCCCTCGGCTCGTGACCGGAGCCAATTCATCGCGATCATCGGCGAAAAGACGATCGATCCACGAGCCGAGACAGGAGCCGCGCGGCGGATGCCAGAGTCTCGAAAGAAGACGACGGCGACGACGGCGGCGGCGGCCACCTCGGAAAATGCAAAGCCGCCGACTGACGCGCGACTCGGCAAAAAACGCGCGCCGGGCGAGCTGGCGAAAAAGGTTATCGCGTCCCTGGGATCGCGCTGTTTAGCCGGACGTATCGACGAGAGTAAATTTTACGATGAGTCGCAAGTGTGCCGGCCCGCGCGGTGCGCCGCCGTGCGCCGTGCTTTTATTTTCTCTCTCGTTTTGCTTCTGCTGCAGCTGCGCAAACACTTAATGTTTGCACGAAAAAAATACTCTAATAACGGGGACCCGCGGTGGGCGCGGTACTTTTTTCCGCGTAGTCGTTTCTTTTATGTCGCTGCACTTATTCTCTCCGATGTCATTAAACGAAAGTTGTATTCGTTGCGCGATGCTCGTTTTGATTATAGTATTTCGAGAAGCTTTAGATTGTTTTTTTTTTAATCAACAAGCGTCAAGAAACGATCATTTTGCCGAGGTGTAAGTCATTAGCATTATAATAACGTACGTACAAAGCGTAATTATGAATTTGCTGCGCAAAAGTTTAGCATAATAAATTTCTTTTGGACGATAATATCATTATTATGCTGATGCATAATAATCTGCATTGTAAGTTCCTTCTATTCACAGAAGCAGGATGCTAATGACCAGAGGTATAATCGGCCGAAAACACGTAACTATTCTTATTAACATATTCTTGGAAAGCGCGCGAAAACGTGAATTTAAAATTAATTATTCCGGACTACTGTATTAATGACATTTTAAATGAAAAGCTGCATTCAATAATAGTCCAGCATTCATCAATTCGGAATATATCCAATGAATATTCCAAATATATAACGCAGTTAAATTTTATTGTCTGACCAGATCCGGTTTCTTTCTACTTCGAAAACCAAGTGAACAATACATTCCTCGCATTCTCATTAATTTGCCTTCCGAACAAAATAAATCACTCACCGGCTGCCCAAATCCGCGCTCTAGAATTCCCAATATAAAAGGCCAGAAAAAAGCAGCAATAAATACGTCCGACTCTCGGCTGCCAGGGGGGGGGGGCCCATAATGCGTCCGCATTACCGAGACTTGAATCGCGCGTGCAGACCTCCGCCGCCGCCGCCGCGGCTGTACATAAACCGAAGACAGCTGAAAAATGCCGGGAGAGGGAGCAGCCCTCCCGCGCGAGAAGGCACGTTTGATTAATGAAAGTGCCCCGCTGCGAAAGAGTGCATAAAATAACAAATAGCGCGTTACCCGTATAAGCGACACGTCCGCCGAGGCCGACCGCAGTCGCGCACACGCGTGTATATACGTGGCGGGAGATTCCAGGGCGGCTCCGCTCTTTCTCTCTCTCTCTCTCTCTCCTATCGCGGAATCGCGCGGCGCGTTTTATCGGCCGGCACGCGACGCTCCGTGGCTCGGGTTGCCTTGCCCTGCGGAGTGCACGTCAAAGGCATCGACGTGCAGCCTTGGTTCGCCGCGCGGCGTTGTTCCGCGGATTAAAAGCGACTGGCAGGAGCCGTCGATCCGCTTTTCGCTGATGAAGTCGCTTTTGAAACTTGGAGACGCTGCAGCGTACGCGGCCTTGGCACCTTTTTTTGGGTTTAATCTCGTTACGCTTTCTCGGCAGACAGTGCGCTGTTTAAATGAGTTGCGTTATTTCGAGGCTTCATTTAAGATGAGCGGGTTAAAAATTATTTTCAAAGTTTGCTAAGCGCGGAAATGTTACGAAAATACGGCAGTAGCTGTTAAACTATTAAAGCTGCTAGACACTCCTTAGTAAAAGTAGATTTATTAAATATTTTTAAACTTTAAATACGTGTATTTATTTTGTTACATTTTACTGCTTTATATTTGCAATTCGACTTTTCGCTCAAAGGATTAATATTCATTTAAATTCAAATTTCACGTTCAAGTTCGTTCTTGAAAATATAATTTTTAAATCAACGTAGGAATTTAAATTAAATCTGAAAATTAAGGCCAAAGCAGGATATTAAATATCACGGGAATCATCTCGAGTTTTAAGGGGGCTAAAATTGTTTACAGGCGCCAGGAGAGAAATGTTCTCCGGTTACAAGCGAGAGCGAGGGGACCGCTCTCATCCTCGAAATTCGGGACAAACTTTTGTTTACATTCTTCGGCGGTAAACTGGCTCGCGTGTGCGCATTTCTTGCAATTTATTAAGAAGGGAGCTCGCGCCTTTGAGCTGCACTCCATTTAATGAAGCGTATTGTGCGTTACCGAGAAATTTTCGCGGAGTTGTCGGAGGGGGGTAACGTTGACGCGCCTGCCTTTGTGATTATGCTTTATACACTCTTGCGGCACAAATGGAACTTGCAGCTCCACTGTTTCCTCTTCCCGCTCGTATTCACGTTAACTTCTGGGTCAAATGCTTCACATATTTCCATGGAAATGCTGTTGAAAGCTTCGAGTATCAAATAGTGGATGAACCGAAATATTCATGACCGAGATGACATAGTGCGCTAATGGTGTCACTGAGTAAGGAAGTGGACTGACCGAATGCTTTTTTAGCTACGCTCTTGATAATTAAAACAACGATTTATTCCAATATTGGAGAAGCATTTGAAAGCTGGATTTTTAACATGCTTACTTCCAAAGAGTAGCTAGTTTTGAAGAAACATGTTTGCAATTACTTACTCTGTACTTACTCTGGCAATAAATGAATAAACAAATAAAATAAATAAATAAATACGTGGACAGGAATCGATAGTTTATTAATGTATTTTACAGACTTATTATTTAGCATATACAGTGCGAAAGTTGAAAGTTCAATAGCCCGGGTAATTATAACTTGAAATTCACGCTTGGAAAGTATGCAACAACAAGTTGGAACTATTATATATGTGCATCAGCATACCGCGCATATCTGCTCAACAAGTTCTGTCAGCAAGACGACACTTTCACAAACTCTCGATAAATTAAAAATAAAAGCCATAATGCGAAATGTTCACGAGCTCGATATAATGCTTCCGTTCGACGTCGCGAATACTCACTAAGAACTTAATGCTCCGGCCGAAGTAATCAAACGGCAGTTCCGCACTGTTGGTAATCGTCGACCGGGCGACTTACACTTCAAGAACCCAAATGCCGTCCGAACAAAAACACTCGGTTCCGTGTCCGGGAACTTGGACTGATTTGTCGTGCCGCGCACACACCCATTACTCACGGACACCAAAGCGAGCGGGTACATCTGAGACTGCAGGCAGAAAACGCTTGCGACGTTTGTGTGCACATACATTTATGCATCTCGGCGCGGCGCGTCCGCGGAGTGGAACAGTGGCCCCTAACTCTGAATAAACAGCTCGGCGATGCAATGAGAAAAGCATTACCGCGTGTTAACCTAAATAAACAGAGTGCAGCAGTGGTTCCGCGGCGGAGAAAGAGAGCGAGGAAGAGATGGAGGACGGTGGCAGCCTCGGCGGGGTGTGCTTTCACAACGACGCGGCGATTAAAGCGGTAAGATCCTCGTGGCCTTACAGGCGAGTCGTAAGCTCTTACATGCCATTACGGAACTTCTGGTCAAATATTCAGGTGACGAGCCGCCGCGGAAATTTCGAAATTAGAGCGAATACTTGCTGGGGAATGTTGATTTACGGCGAATTTTTACAAGCTATGTTGTTAATGCTAGTTAGCGTAAACTTCGTTAATTCGAGGAATTGCCTTAATTGGCAATAGTGCTTCTTATTGTGACTCTGTCTCTATAGCCCGTGGCTGTTTGTCATTTATTTGGCACCTACAAACAAGCTCTTTCTGCAAGTAAATTGTTGCAATTCAATCCCTTAGAAATTCATCCTAAGACTCACGCAGCTCCCACTTTCTCCCGTCGACTGTTTGAGCATCTTCCTCGGCGGCAGGAAGCTCCCGAATAATCATAAAACATTCGACGAATCCGTTTGGAAGCGGCCGTCCGAGCCTCGTTTCTGCTTTCTGAGTGAATTGATTACAATCCCGGACAAAATGGCAGAAACGCTCGGTAAGGGTATTATCCCCACAGGGTATGCTATTGTCTGAGCTTAAATGCTTATCCGGGATCGAGTTTCCCAACGTCCTGTCGTGTTCGGTTTAATGCACTCTTCTTATTGACTAAGCACTCCAATCAGATGTCAAGCAACTGGAGACAATGCCGGGCAACTCGGGCGGGTTTTGCTCTATACATATATGTATAGAGGCGTTATCAAAGGCGCATCTAATGCAAAACTTGTGTTCGGGGCGCGCGATTGTCCGAGCGAATCAGTCGCGCGGTGATTTCTTTTTTTTTTATTCGGATTCAATGAAGAGCATCGATTACCGGTTTTACGGAATGATCTAGCTTTGATTGCGCTTTTATGGAATTCGGGTCGATTTAGAAAATTTTATCGACTGTAAAAGTTTTACGCTTGTAAACTTTTATAATGCGACGTCGTAAAGGGATACTTTCTTCGAAATTATTGAGGACATCGTAATAAAAACTTATTTTTAACCCTCTTATTGCGTTTTAAAAACTTTTTAAAATATATATTTTATATCCGCTTGGAAAAACTTTCGACGCTCGAAACTATTTTGGTTCCGCTTCTGGTTTCGCTTTGCGATCCTATATTAAAACGTTTGGTTTGCAATTTGACGAGATCGACGACTCGATAGTCGATGCCTATAGAGTATTCATCGAGCTATTATCGAGCTAAGTTTAGAGAAAACAACTCTCCACCGCCAGGAATAAAAGCGGAATTTTAGCGGCAACGTCAGGAACGAAGCTCGAGGAGCTCGAATATAACGCAATAAAGCTCGAAATGTAACATTCCCGGCATAAAAATCGTTATACGAGCAAGAAAATGAACCGCGCGGACGAAATGAATCATTTGAGAGAGGAGAGTACAGCAGATACATGGCCGAAAGAATTATCCACTCAACTATGCACGAAAATAGCGGCGCGCGCGGCGGTAAAACCGCCACGAATTGATGAAATCCCGCGAGCTGTGTAAAACCGGCATTCCGCAGCTCCCTCGTCGTCGGGGTCTTAACAGTTCGACGGCTCTGTCCCCCTCGTCTCCTTCCCGCCGACTTGTCATCTCTCGCTGTATTACCGGGCGAAAATTTTCCTCCCTCTGCTTAAAGGCTGCACGAGAGAGAGAGAGAGAGAGAGAGAGAATGCAAATAACGGCCCTCCCCCTCCCTCTCGCTCCGGCGCTACTCCGCAGCGAAGGCGCCCATAAATTCAGCAGCGCGCCGCTGACGTCACGATCAAGTTGAACGCTCGGAATACTGCGCGCACATATATATGAATAGCTTGCGAGATGCGAGCGAACGCGGAGCCGCCCGCTCCGCTTAAAATGCAACGCAATTACGCAACGCGGGCCGAGGCGAACGACGGCACTCTTTCGCGTCTCGAGAGACGCGCTCTCTTCCCCTTTCTCGAGCGACGAGCGGGAGATTAAAAGAATAAGGCGCCGAAAGTCTGAATCGCGTGATCTACTAATGGGCCGCCGATGCCGCTGAGCGGGGCAGATTATTTTTTTTGCCAAGGGCATTCCAAGATGTTTCGAGCAATTAAAGCGCCCCGCTTAATTCTTCTCGGGTCTCATAAAAACGCTGTTTTTTTTATTTGAGAAAAAGTTTTGATTAAAAGACTCGCGGCCCGGTTTATGTACAAGCTACAAAGAGCACTTTATAGAGTCTTATCTTGGGCGTGTAGCGTTGGAAACGCCCTTTAAGAAAAACCGCACTCAAGATCCAATTTTATTTTCCCTCCTCCCCCCTCCCCCCCACCCGCCGTCGGCGGCCCCTCGTAAAAATTAGCCTCGCAGCAACAGGAACGACTTACCGGCGCTATCGGGGCCCGGCATCGGGGTTGTAAAGCGTCGGCGAGTGAGCAATTGAGTATACAGTAAATCGCGTCGGCTACTCTGCCTCCGAAGTACGTACTTAACGTTGTACGGCAGCCGATGAGGCGTTCGACAGGGTAGGAGAGAGAACATTAACGCTCGCGGGAAAGGGGGGGGTGGAGTGGCGCCGCTAATCTCGAGTAGGCGGCTGCGCGCTCGCTCGCGCGCGGCTCGATTAAGCGATTGACGCGACGCGCGTGAAAGCCGCGCGCGCCACTCGATGTTTACACCCTCGCCCGAGTCCGTAAGTGCTGTTTAAATAATAGAGAAGGGCGGCAGTCGCGGGAGCAGCGTAGTTGGCAAGTCAATGGCGAGAGACGCTTCCGCGCAATTATCCGCCGGCGAGCCTGGGAAGTGCCAAGTCCTATCGGTTATTCGGCTTGGCGGGGAAAACCGAGAGACGTAGGAGCCTCGCGGTTTAGTCGCGGAGGAATTGCTCGCTCGGCGCGGGGCGACGGTTTTTCGCAGCTGCAGAGCCGTCTCGATTATTGGAAATGTGAGAGCGGCAGACAAGGCTGGATAATTACATCAGAGATGTTAAAAATAGCTTTGAATTAATCAAGCTGAATCAAATTGAACGCCTTATTGCATTAGCCATTTTCCGTTGCAAACGGCAGGAGCTTGGCATGGCAAATTTAGTAACCGTTTGCACGGTTTATTTAGCGCAACTTTAGCTTTGCCGAAATTTGCCTTATTTACAAGCGGAGCAATCTAAATTTACCGCAACGCCGTAACGGTGTTAGTTCATAAGCTCCAGTTACACGATTGTGTCAGCGAATCCGGGGCCGAGAATAGATACGGGGCCGACAAAAGAAGCGAGAATCCCCGGCTTGATAAACGCCTTAATAATTCGAAATTTTCCGTCTGGCAAACGTCGCAAGACAGGTCCGCTCTCGCGCCAACGCACAACGGCGGCGGCGGCGGCGGCCCACGTAATCGCTCGTCTCGCGCCGCGCGCCTGCAGCCACTTACGGCGGCGAGCGGCGGCTCTGGCGCGTGGCCGAATCGGGGATTCGTCAAAACGTCCCATCTTCCAGGCACGGAAGGGAGGCCGCCACCGCCGCGCGTTTTTTACGAGGACTCATGAGTCACCGTCCCTCCGGCCGGCGAGGTGCTTGAACTCTCGGTACTCCGCGGTGCGTGGAGCTTTTTCGATGCAGCGCCGCCGCCGCCGCCGCCGCGCTGACAAATGAAGGACGTTATCGCGCGGCGCGGCATGACATGTTTGCGGCGCGTGTGCTTCTGCCGAAACACGTTAGACTCGCGATGCGAGCGGCGACGATTAAGGCCGCCAAAGATGAGCGTGCGCCGATATAAATTTCACGGTCGACGACGGGAGATTTAATAGTCGGGCTCGCGAGCGCGCGGCTCGAGCATTCGAAAGACGTCGGAGAATTGTTTCGCGGAACGCGCGCTAATGGGGGGTATGATTGTCCGAAAGGGGGTTGAATGTTATTAAATTAAATATTAATTAAGCATAATATTCATTTGCGCAGAGTCAACAGTTATCGAAACATTAATTAATATTGAAACGTCAGTATTAATCAAACAATATGTCAATTGCTAGTCTTTCAAACATTTTGTTAATAATTAATTAATATCATTTTAGAACGGAACGTCAATCTGACATAAAATTAAACATTTTTGTTGCAATTACAGGTGCAAAAGAGGCTCAGAAATGAAATTTTCATTATGTTTTGACTAGCATGTGCCACAAAACAGAGGGAGAGAGAGAGAGAGAGAGAGAGAGAGAGAGAGAGCTGAATATAATTTACAGAGTAACGGAGTAGATATGTCTGATTGCACTGCATGCGATGGTGCTCTTAGTCGTTAGCCATTGTGGTTATGTTGTATCTTGCTCTACGTACTAATTATTTCCGTGCCGCTAAACCCGTATCACAATCGCAGCGTCGTAGCTAATTTATTAGTATAATAAATAAAGCATATCTACCCCGGGCTGCCAATAATAAAGCAATTTGTCAGAAAGTTATTTATTTTTATAATGAATGCCGTAATTAGTTAGTTTACGTGTAGTTTTTTTTTTTCTTTTAAAGGTGAAAGAAAATTTATGAATATTCTCTCATTGTTATTTTATAATACAATTCCGGCTAATTTCGCCGCGGATAATTAAAATTAAAATCGGCGGTTATTTATATTTAAATACTTTAATTAATGTTCAAAGCGCCAACAAGCGACCGCACTTTATGCATAATACCATATATAAAAGCAATTAAATAAAACAGAAATTAATGAATATGAAGCGTTGTTTAATAAAAGCATTATATGCTAGCAGAAATACTTTTCAGAGGTTGTAATGTAATTACATGTCAAAAAACGAAAATTAGTTTAGCAATATAACCAGATTTTCCATTACCGTCCAACGAAAACATGAAATTAATTTAATATCATTTGAATTATTTTACGTTGAACGATTAGAAGGCTCTTGATTAAAAATAATGACAAAAAAATCCATCGGGAGGAGAAAAACTTTAACCTTTTCTTTCTTTTTAATCTAAAGAATTCCTAAGTCACCGCGAAGCGATGCCGCGTCGAGTTTCACATTTTCTTCGTGCCCACGTGATAAAGCTAAGCTTCTCCCTTTACTTCCCCGGAAAATCTTTGCGTAATCTATTACCCTCGCTATCGCCGTATCCGATTTTGAATAACGAAACGGCCGCGGCGCGTCGTTCGAGATTATATATCCCGCCGGGAAGACCATCACCTCGCTCACCAGTGCCATCGGCCACAGAGCTATCGATTACTCGGGTAAGAAGTATGCCTCAGACCGCGGGAGTAATAATTATTGCCTCTATTTTCATTTTATCTCCCCTCGCAGACCGCGCGCCGCTCGGAGGAAACGCTCGCCGGGCGGGAGGGAATAAATCCCCTCCTCCCCCCCCCTCTATCAAACCGTTTCGCAAAATTCAAAACGAGAGAGCGCGCGCCCGGCGTCGCCGCGGACGGGGCGAAATATTCAGCCGCCGCGCTAAAAAGGAAAAATCCATTCCGCTCTCTCGGCGGCCTGATTTATTTAGCGAATATTAATTAGCCCCCTGGAAACTGACGCCTATTCAAGCGCGTCCATCAGGCTCGTATTTCAAGGCATTAAACAAAGATAACAATACGCACGCCGCATCCAGCGCGCGGCGATCTTGCGCGCGGCCGCCGGATGCCCCGCATAAAGCGACGTTAACGCGACGGCGGCGTTTGCTTCCCCCCCCCTCCCCCGCCCCCGCTCCCCTATAAAAAGGAGGTCGCGAAGCCAGGCGGGCGCACTCGTGAAGTATGAAGCGGAGGTGAAAATAATGCAGGCGGCGGCGCTCGGCGCACACTTTTGAATTTATGTAGATGGCCCGCTTAAATCATGACCTTAACCTCGCGGCGCGGCGCGCGCGGCCGCGCGGCGAGCCCGGGGGCTCGAAATATCCACTTCGTCTTTGGGATTTTCAGCCGCGCGCGCGCGCTGAAAAGCAGCCCTCGAGTGGCTCGGAAGTACGATACGACGTGTAGTGCTACTCGAGAGGACTCGGGCCACTTTTTTTTCGGCGAAAGGGGCGAGCGAGAGGGAGAGGGGGAGAGCGAGAGAGGGCACTTGGCCCGATTATATGTGAAAATAGCGCTACTTGTGATATATCAAAGGGAGAGGGGGGGGGAAGTTTTTTCGGGCGCCGGATCAGCTATTTATGAGGATTTACAGAGTATCGCGAGGAGTAATGGCAGCGGCGAGCATCTGATCGTTTGACTTATAGCCATTAGAGCTGACGTTTATGGACTATGAAAGTAGATTAAGTCCGAAATTCATCGTGATTTGTAGAGCGCGGAAATGAAGAAAGCATATTTCGCCTTGGATAAATATTAGGCGATTTTCGCGCCTCGCGGATTATTATGTTGACCCGGACTCGCGCTCCCCTCCTCGCGGCCGATATCGGAAAAACGTCGTCGTATATCGACGGATTGTTTTTGCATTTCCGATACGCGCCGCGGCGGCGGCGTCTACTTTTAATTGGCCTACATGCGCGAAATTGAGTTTTAAAACGCGCGCGCGCGCGCTCACTCTCGGGGCAGTGCTTTATAACGTTATTGACTAATGTGTAAATAAACCATTTGATCATTACCCTTATTATGAAATGCGCCACCCGTTAAAGGCGCAGGCGGAGCTTTTAAAAGCGAAACGAAATTTATGAAGCTGCTGACCCGTCGAACAAATTTATATTTCGGGTGTGTAAACAATTTGAAATTTGTTACTCGGACCCGCGCTTATTTCCCACACAACAATTGCTTTAATTATAACGCTCCGTCATCAGAATATCTCACCTGAATAAACTGTAGAAATTACCTTAATTACAATTCAAACAATTAATTAAAATTGTGCCAACGGTATAACTGCAGTTTAATTAATAAGCGAATACGCGGAATTTTAATTAATCAACGTGGCGAGGTAAACACGATCGCCTTAAATATTCTAGTAATTTTTATTAAACTCCCGCTCGAGAAAAAGGACGAAATTAAGATTACGGGCTCTGCGACGCGAAGCCCCCTACAATTGCAATTTCATAATTTTAATTGCAGCCGGCTATGCTTTTTCCGCAAACTTATTTCCTTATTCCTTTTAAACGCATTTGAAAATTACGGCTCATTCGGCGCCGGAATACGACATTCAAACTGAATTTGTAAGCGAGATTCCTTTCACCCCTTTAATTTGTAGCTCTCTCTCACTCTCTCTATCTCTCTCTCCCTCTCTCTCTCTCTCTCTCTCTCTCTCTCTCTTTCCCTTTTTCTGCGGCCAGGAGAAACCTCCGAACCCGTCGTTCGTTTCTTTGTTCCTTTCATTTGCTTCGCCCTTCCCCCTTCTAGAATTCACTTCTGTTAAAACCAAAGGCAACTTCTTAAACGAGCATAAAATAAAAGAGCAGACGGTGGCGCTTTTGCGACAAAAGGCCAGCTTAACTTTTCCGTGACCTAAGGTTCTGCGAAGGAGAGAGAGAGAGAGAGAGAGAGAGAGAGAGAGAGCGCCAAAGCCCCTTGAATTTCGCAAAGCGGCGCGCGGCTGCTCGATGCTTTCGGCGTCCCCGAGCGTTATATTTGTCCCTCCGCAAAAAGTGAAACCGAGAGCCGCGCGCATCGATAACCCAATCTCCGTAATTATCTGCGCAAACACCTGCAGAAGTTCATCGAGCCCCGCAGCCTTCGCTCCTCTCTCTCTCTATCTCCCGCTGGGCTTTTGTCCGTTCCGCGCTTTGCGTAGAGGATAGTTTCCACTTTTGTCCCCGTCGCTGCAGACGCTGTGAATCGATGTCACACGGCTCTCGGGCTATAAATTCAGGGAGCTTATTTTAATTAGGAGGGAGACGAGAAGGCTGCCTGCGCGAGACGTAAGACACGGGTTAAGAGCGAAAATCCTGAAATTATTAAATCCTCCGGCTTTCATAAGGACGTTTATTGTCGACTCTCTTGGAATCGGGCGAAGATATAGAGCCTTTCTTTTGCCGCGCACGCGCGCCTTGAACTACACGAGGCGCAATGAGCTCTCTTGCTCTTATGCTCGCATCCGCCGCGATGTTTGTCTAAGTGTCGTTTGGATTTAATTTAATTTCAAGTTTCTAAAGCGCCCCGGCACTCGCTTTGCGCCCCGCGCAAGCAAGAAAATGTTGTTACGCGTTTAAGATAATTAAGTGTTGACTGAGTGTAGTAATTAAAGGAGGCGTGGCAGCGTGGGTGCTGGAGTTTTCTATTGAAGATGAAAAGTTCACGCGTATTAAATATAAAAAAGATTTTAAAATAAAATTTACCTCCCTCTCCGAGTTAGTTATTTTTAATAACATTTTTCAAAGTCTTGAAAAAGTAAAGTGATTTTTTTCCTTCGTAACAACTGCTTAAAAACTAAGCAGCCTCGAGCCTATTGACAAAAAAGTGATTCCATATTCCTGGGAAGAGTTCGATTTCAATGCCAAACGAAAAATACTAGATCCGGCATTAAAAAGTTACCGATAACAACTCCGGGATGGAAGCCCCGCGGGGTGTAAACGCGCGGCGCGCAGCGGTGCGCAGCTCGCGAGGTCAATAAGCAAACACAGCGGGCCCCCGCGAAAAAAAGTTGAACGAAAAATCAACGCGGAGGTCCTTTGAGAGCGCGAGCGGCGCGCCGGAAAAAGCTGTACTCCGCTCGCCGCACCTGACCGCAGCTCAAATATCGGAAGAGCCGTTACTTTTTTTTTGTTGTTGTAATCATCAGCTTTATTAAATAAAACCCGGCGTGTTCGCGTCCGAGCGGGAGAGAGAGAGAGAGGAAGGGAGAGGCGCCACGGACACGTGTCGAGCGAGTTGTCGAGCAAGCGGCCGGCTAGTAGATCGATCTCGCTTCGGTCAGACTGTTACCATGTCGCAATTTGTTACGGATCCGTCAGTTTCTTGGCGAAGGCAGAGCGGCGCGCCGCGCTCTTCTCCTTTTTTTCCAACGGCGAGCGCATAAGGCTCGCGTGCGCGCGTATCGCGCTGCTCTATTTTTCCGCGCGCGCGCCATGCTAATTGCGCGTAAACGATCTTGTTTGCCTGAACGAG
This sequence comes from Ormyrus thymus, assembly GCA_035582935.1. Taxonomy (NCBI): domain Eukaryota; kingdom Metazoa; phylum Arthropoda; class Insecta; order Hymenoptera; family Ormyridae; genus Ormyrus; species Ormyrus thymus. The sequence goes on from JAWWEM010000044.1 coordinate 12,022,973, forward strand.
CTCTTGACGTGCCGCGCCGCGAAGAGAGATTGTTCCCGCTCCCGAGCATGTACTCGCGCTACTTAGGCCGCGTATTATGGAATCGTATATGCATGAAGGAGCCGAAGAGACGGGGGATTAGTCCGCGCGCGCGGGAATTTCAGGCGCTGCTCTTCGGAAGTGGAAGCGAACGGAGGAGTATTTTTCAGGGAAATTGTTGAAGGTTAATTTGTTTGCTCAGTGAATCTTCGAACGTATCTTGCTCCCTTTGCAGTGTGTGTACGCGTAAAACAATTACCGAGGAATATTTGCCGAGCGAAACTGAATTATTTTAATGCACCAAACACCGAATTTTCAGAATTTTTCGTCGGATACCAGAATTTAATGAAAGGCAGCGAAAAGAATTTTAGGAATAACAGGAATTTTGCACGAAATTCAATTATTTTCTTGCTTTTCTAATTGGTTTTTTCGAGAAACGTTACTGCTTTAAAGCACCAAAAATAAAGTTTGCGCGCGAAATATTCTAGTATTTAAGGATTAGCTAAATGCGCTTTTACGCGCCGACTCTCGCGGCTGTAAATTTTGGTTAAATTTTTTACATAATTCCGAGCTAAAACGTGCGAACTGCTTCATAATGCGGAAAGTAATGACTTAAAAGCCTCACAAGATTCTGTCCGCAGTTAATTAATATATCGTAGAAACACAGCGGCCACAATACCGCGGAAACACGACAAAGCTTCTTGCTTCTCGCGGTGTAAAACAATGCGTTCTCTGTACCCCCCCTTCAAAATATATTGCCGAGCGCGCGCGCGCGCTTGAACTACATGGAAATTACAGGGAGCCCGCCTTCGAAAAACATCGCCGAATCCATTAATCTCCGGCAGTAATCCCGTTATATCGATCCCCGGGCTCCGAAACGCTCTCTTGGAATAACTCGCTCGCTAACAAAATTCAGCGCCGTCTCCAGCTCCAAAGGCGCGCGCGCGCGACGCTTCATTGTACGTCGTCGCTGATGCGCCGACGGAAGAAGGTTCACGTGCGCGCGCCCTCGAACTTCGCCTGGGACGATAGTGTTGACTGGAGCTGCGAGAGTTAAATTCCGAATTCGAGAATGTCATATTGAGCGAAAAGGCGGGACGGCGGGCGGGAGGAAAATCGGCGCAGAGCCGATAGCGTATAAGGCGAGGAGACACACTTGCGAATGCCCGGGAGGCAGTGGAAGAGAGACGGAGTCAAGTGTGGGTTCACTCGGTAAGGACGTCGGAGAGTTTGCCTAGCCGGGGCACGAACCCTGTAAATAGAATCCCATTAAAGCCTTGACGCGTTGCCGCTCGTCTCCTGTCTCCGTCTGGCCCTCTCTTTCCTTTCTTAGCTCTTCTTCAATCCTCTACCTCCTCCTCGTCGTCGTCGTCGTCTTCGCTTCTTGTTCGTTTCACGGCCTCGATCCCGCCCTTCTGCCGAGCGGCGCCTTCGTCTTTTCCTCGCTGCTCCGGCTCGTCCCTTTTTTCCTCTCTTAGCCTGTCTCTCTGCCTCTTTCGAGGCAGGCATCTCCGCAATTATTTCACCGGGTCGCGCGCGTCCCCCCTTGCTCTCTGGGCAATCTCCGTCCGATCAAACACCATATCTTATCTCATTAATCAGACTCTTTTGATCCCTTTAATCCGTGTCTTGGCGCGGGGCTTCCGGCGCGACGGCGACGGGCTACGAGAGGGCGGCGCTCTCGTAATTGCAGGATGTATACTTTTTGAGCGTTTTTTCCGCCTCGTTATCGCGCCGCGGCCGTTGTTTTTGCGCTCGCGCCTTATCCTTTCAGCAAACCGAGGCGATAAATTTTCGTCCCGTCGAAGCAAGTGCACATTGGACAAACGGTGCACCGCCGACCGAAGATCTTTATAATGGTGGCCGTGTTGCTCTAACGCGTCGCGGTAAACTTTGAATTTGATTTCTTTGTAATGTCACGGACGCGGAGCGTCGGGTGCGCGACTTGGTCGCACGGCCACCCGACGCCCTGCATCCGTCGGCTCGGGTAA
>JAWWEM010000044.1:12029524-12043926 GCA_035582935.1 Ormyrus thymus
AAATAATTTCTAAATATTAGAAATAATATAGTAAAATTTATAGTAAAAATTATTAAAAGATGCGCGTGTCCCACGAGTGCTATTAAAATTGTAATTCTTCAAAAAAATTTTTCTCAGCGTATATAAGCGTACGATGCGCGCACGAATTCTGAGATGAGCCGCGCGCTTCAAGAGAGGTGTAGTCTCGGCAATTGATGTGGCTTTCGCAGTTGGGTATAAGCGGTACAATAAACTTTCTCACACCTATAGCTCCGACCCAAAGTCCGCTCACTGTCTTTTGATTTAAATCGACTGGATGCTGGGCTTTCCTAGTCTGGTTGTTCGGCGGTTGGCAAGATTGCGCAGAGAACTCGTATCTGCGCAGCCGATCTCAATCGTCATCAGCTCTCGGAGAAGGCACAAGTTCAAATTCAGCTAGAGGGTAACGAAGCCCCCAGAAAAAATCATCATTCTCCGCTCACGCATAACCGCGCTGCAGCTCCATTTCTTATTCGCTCAACATTTGTTAAATCCACGCTAGCGGATTAACGGTCCCTCGCACATTCGTGCGAGCGTTTCAGCATTCGTCAGTAAAGACATTGTCGCGTCGCCGGAGCAGCGGCGGCGCGTAACCATCAGGCGCGCCGCAGCAGCGGCCGTGGGGCCGTCTATGTCGGCGCTGCAGCAGACTCGACGACGTAAACCCGCGGCGGCGAGGGGGAGAGAGGACGACGGAGGGAGCTTGCGAGCGTGCATCGGATTTATTTTGCGGGCTGAAAGCATTCGCGCGAATGATGGACGACGTCATTTTAATTGAAATTCCCCGTTGCTCGCGCCTTCGCGCACCTCGACGTGCGGCTGCTGCTGCAAAGTCTTTTCCCCGGGTTGCGTCAGTTTTTTTTTTTTTTTTTTTTATTGAATTCAGCCTCTTTTTAACAACTATTCATTTAGGTCGCCGCTTTTGCGGCGGGATATGTCAACGTCTTGTTAAAACGTTCCGAGCTGCGACGTCGTTTTTTAGTTGGAATTTTATGGTTTAAATAAATAAGGATAAATTAAAATCAAAGGGTTTGTTATTATTATTTAGCATTAGTTTGCATGTTAATCTGGATCGCAGTAAAGCTCGTGCAAATTGCGCCTTATTAATTTAATATTCAAGAAGCTTTCAGATTTGAGATTTCTGCTACTTCTGCTGCTTCTGAGAGTCCATTAACTTACATAATTTATAAAATGTCTGCGAATGTTTTGGTGTTGAAAAATAAATTTTTTAAGTGCAAGTTTAAGTTTTCCGGAAGTTATAAACAAGCTTTTATTAATTCCGTAGTTACTTTTTTTTTAAGAGAAAAAAAAATTTTATTTCGAGGAAAAGCACGTCATTCCGTCATTGGAAATTTAATTAAAACGAAAGGATTACCTTGAGTGTAGCTTGAGAACTTTTTAAATTTGTATTTAAACTATAAATTGAAAAGTAATTAATTTGCTCTAAAACGACGAGTGAAGTATTGAAATAGCTTTTAATCAGATCAGTAAAAGTTTTTAAAAATTTCTAAATATTTAACCTTCTTTTTTAATCCACGCCGTTTAATTATCATGTCTGCACGTAATAAATACGTTCAACTCAACGACGCACTTAATTCGCGAAATAATCAAGCACTCATTTTCCAGAATCCTGCACCCTTGAGGAGCTGCACTCAGAGTTTACTTGAAGTAGCTATAACAAGGATCAGAAGTAAGGAGTCGCTGCGCGAAACGCTAATTGCCGCCGCGTCTCTCCTTGGAAACTAAGGAGAGTCGCTTTACCTCTTGCCTTAGATCCGCCGGGGAGATATTCGCGGCGCAACAATGCAAAATACCGGCTGAAAGGCGCCCGCTGCTTCTAATATCGCACGAAAGCTCAGCCCCCTACAAAAGGAAGGCTTCGGCGAATCGCGCTTTATGCATATACTTCGCGCCCGCTTTTCTTCCGGGCCGGTCCACAATAAGCGATACAAAACCGGGGGGCGGCGGCCTGAATGCCTGCTCCCGTCCTCGAAACGCAACAGTCGCGCGCGCGCGAAATACGCCCGGTTCGTGACTTAATCACGATGCGCCGCGCGCGCGCCCCCAGAAGTTAACCCGGACGAAGTCGGAGCTCCGCGCTGTTGTGCGACGCCGGCGGACCGCGAGCATTAGCGTCCTGTTTAGCTCCCCGCCGCCGGGGGGTCGCGAGGTGTTCGGATTACCGCAAAATGAGATCGCTCTCCGTTTGTTTCGATATTCCGGCGACTCTTGATTCGCTAAGTTTCCGGGCGGATACACCGAGCCTTTGAAATACTTCGCCGAGCTCTGCTTCGAGTCGCTCTTAAATTCAAAGTTGTATGAAAGTGCAAAAGGCCCGAGTTACGGAAGACAAACAAAAACATTCCTCCTGCACAAGTTTTCGAGCCGATGAAATTAATGAGAATTGTTTGTAATTTTGCTTTGCATATTTTCGAGTTAAAGCGCGGGTTAATTAATTTGCATTGTGCTATTTACAAGAGATTTTTAAAGACGCGTCGCACGACAGTTTTAGTGATATTTATGATAGTGATGCTTATACTTGAAATTATTAAAATTAATAAAATTAATAAAATTGATAAAATTTCGCAGATTGAATAATAAACGTTAATCTTGATTTTATTTTCTTCAACATTTGCGGTATTTTCTCCGGGACGCTCGTTTCTTACACAGCCGATAGCCCCCGGTATCTATGCCATAAGATATACGTATGTAAGTTCTGCGAGAAAGTTTTTCTTTCCCAAGGGTGCTTTTCTCTGCACTACTTGCGAACTATCCGAAGCCTTTGAGAATAGAAATAATGCGCATACTTGCAATTTTTAAGAACATTAGCGAGCCGTTATTTATAAGAGATTTAACTTACTTTTTTTTTCTTTCCTGGATTTGTTAATATTTTTTAAATATTTTTATTATTTTACCAGGCGAACAGGTTTAGTATCTCGCTTTTACAGATTTTATTTCTCGAATATGGATTTTTATCAATCAATTGAATTTACACCTCTAAAATTTTTTTGATACAAGTAATCTAATATCCCTGTATTATTTTTAGGTAAAATTTTCGTTGAAGCAATCAAAAATAGAAGCCGAAAGCTGATTTTAACTTCGATCACTGCAATAAACCGATTTATAGCCTGCAGACAGTAACCTTCATCCAGAATCGAATCCGAGCCGTGACGGTTTGTACGAGAAAATCGTATCCAGCGAAAATGTTATTGGATTCATTTGAAGTTATAAAACTTTCATCTCGCATTCGAATCGTACAAGAGCGAAGGAGCAGAGAGCGTTGAGTATAACCACCGGAACAACTCTCGCTCCTCCCGCCGCGAAGCCGAACAAAGCGCGAAAAAGAGAGACAGAGCGAGAGAGAGAGAGGAGAAGAAAGCCTGGGAGCCACTCGAGAAAAGACCGATTCGATGCGCCCCGTATGTACACGCCGAGCCGTACCCCCGAAACCCGGCGTGAAATTCGACTGTGCTTCGCGGTCGATCGCGCGGCCTGTGTTTTTCCCAGCGGCGAGAGAGGCCGCGATAACTTGAGGCCGCAGCCCCCGTTCCTCCCTCAGCCGCGGGGATTTACTCCTCCATCCCTCGGCGCACCCGCGCGCGCACACCTGCATCAGCCTGACTCTTGGCGAATCACTGAAAAATCTCTCTCTCTCTCTCTCTCTTCTTTCCCGGCGTACGAGGGAGCGGATGAAGTCTGCGGCGCGGCATCAGCATCACCGGTAGGAGGCAGCAAAGCCGTGAACTTGCGAGAGCTGCTCGCCCGCGCGAATCTTCACTCGAGACGCTGCACCTCGATCATAAAATATGCATTGCCTATTCCCCGTAGACACGAACAAAAGCAGAGAACGAGGGCTTGCCTCCCTGCCGCCCCCTCCGCCTCCTCCTCGTTCCGCCTCCCCGTAAGCTAAGAAGAGAGGGAGAGAGCATTCCCCATTTCCATATTCGTTCCAGGAGCAAACCCCGAGCGTTGTCGTTCCCAGCCCAGCCTCCTCGCGGGAGGAGAAAGAGCGATGCCGAGGGATGCAGCAACGTCGAGATACAATGAGAGGGAGGACCGGGAGAGTGACAAAGAGGCACCGGCCGCCGTACAAGCGAGGAGCCGAAACGGAGTTAAAGGCCGCCGGGAGAGCTGGTCCGGCTCGTTGAGTCTTGGCGCGAGAGGAAAAAGCGAAGGGGGGAGCTGAAAGTCTAGATAGATAAAGATGCTTCGGGAGAGACAGAGAGAGAGAGAGAGAGAAAGAAATTTGCCGAGTCGTTCTGCACAAATTTCCGATAAGAATCCGGGCGATGCTACCGCTGCTGCTGGGCAAAACGGAGGTAATAAAATTACAGGCAAGCCGCGCGCGCGACTCGAGAGGCCGGAGGGAGGTAAGGGAAGAAAAGGGAGAGAGAGCCGGAGGTCTCGCGTCTTCGCGCCGGGCGAGGAATTTCGCGTTCGCATTGATAATGGCTTGTATTTTAGTCGCCGTGCTATCATTTATTCAAATCGGCACTATCAACTCCTTCGGAGCGTGAAAAATATAGGTTCGCGCCGGAATAAAAGTTAGCTTTTGTAATCCTCCCCCCTCCGCGCCGGCTTCGAGCGGGTTGTAAAACTATATATTGTTTCGCAGCTTAAGTACAAGCCATTGATTGTGTATTAAGGCTGCCTCCTCGAGTCGAGATAAAGTTTATATTTAAGGCTTGCGTTTTAATCTGATTTTTCGAATAAAAAGACGTAATTAAATTAGCGCAATGGCATATTTCTTTCTTGGATTTGCAGCGGGTTCGTTTAATTACACTTTCGCGGAAAGCATTAATAATGCAAATTATTGATAAAATCAAAATTAATAATGCGCTCGATCGTCCTTTCTTAAGACAAAGATTTCAATATTCAATACAAGTAAGATAAAGAAAAGGATTTTAACCTCATCAAGTCGAAGCAGCAAAGGACTTTACGGTGCGCTCTAATATCGGGATGTTCGGCGCTATCGCGAAATTACGGAACGAAATTCGTCGCGGGAAAGGCTCCCGGGGCTGCCGAGATTGTAATAAAGCGGATTAATTTTCTACGGCTTGTGGAAACAAATTCGCCGGTCTTTCTCTCTTTTTCGATCCCTTCGTCTCGACTTTGATGGGGCGAGGTAAGGTTCTTCCGAAAAATTTCGCCAAGTCTCGTCGTTTCTGTGAAATTCTAACTTTCCGCTCGTTAACGGGGAAGCGCTGCTATCATTATCTTCAAAAACAAGTGCACTTTATAAACCTTTATCGTCCCTTGGATGATAGAGAGTAAGGCGCGCCCTTAATCCGGCAAAATGAAAAAAAAAAAAATGAAAGTTTTCAGTAATTTTTAAAAGAGATAATTTTGAGCAAAGTGTTCATTAAAAATCTTTGTAAATCTTATAATTTTAATTCTGATTCAGATAAAAGGGGATAAAAGGATTCAACCTTCTTTTACAAGCTCTTATAAACTATACGGTGTATGTGATGTGAAATGAGTAAACTTACGGCGCCAAGAGGTTGTATTTAATAAGGGTTGCCGAAACTCACCTGTAATATAAAAAAGCACGGTGTAAGCAATATTTGTATTAGACAATTATAATTATTTTACATACTAAATAAATGTTTTAAATTAATCAATCCATTGACCATGTAATTATAATTTGTGTACGAGTTTTAAGTACTCCCGGGTAACCTGTAATAGTACAGCCAACTATGTTGTGCAAACATTTCCGCGAACGAAATTTCATTACAGCCCCACCTAAAAACCTAGCGAGCCACTTTCCCTCTGTCGCCTGCATTTTCCACTTGTAATCAACCAAGGAAAATAATAATTCCCGAGTCCGACGAAATCGCCACTGCGCATCTCCGTAAACAATCAAGTCGTAACGTCCGCCCGCAGAATCGAATTAGCCCTCGCCGCGAAAGGGTGCCGGGGAGAGATAAAACTAGCTCCAGGGCTATAAAACTAGAAAAAAGGAAAAATAGCGGCGGATCGTCTCGGAGCTCGCTCGCTCTTCCCCGTTAACGAGGCAGCGCGCCGCCGGGGGAAGGGAGGGGGGGCGAAAGCGACGAAGGACGTTATACGACGGGCGACGACCGCGGAGACGCGAGATAGAAGGGGGGTGTGGGAGGCCTCGGCGTCGTGGAGACTCGCGGAGGAGATGTGTACTCTTCGGGGCTATTTCTAAGATTTCGCAGACCGGAAGATCGATCGAGTCGTAAGTCTGGCCGACTTGGCGCCAGGGAGGCGCGACGACGCGGCCGACGAGCGCTCTCCGGATCAAACGACTGGCGAGAGAAGAAAGCGCAAGGAAAGACAGAGGGAGAGAGAGAGAGGAAGGAGATCTCCAACCCTCGAGAAGAGAGCGCCTTCACTTTTACGGCACGTTATTTCGGTTCGAGAGTGCCCCGGTATGATGTCGAAATTAAAAAAGTTCTTTAAGCTATTGCGACTGGAAGTTTGCGGGGGGAGGGGTGGGTGGATCATAAATAAGGGACAGTGAGAGAATCGGTGCCGCGGGAGAGGAGGGGGAGCTGAATCGGGCAATCCAATTACGGCTGCCGCGGAGCAGCGCGCGCCACTATATACCGATTATCGCGCTTCGGAAAGCTGGTCGATATGAATATTTTGAGGATGGAACGTCGCGGCCTGATTAAAATATGCTCTCTCTCTCTCTGTCGTCGGTGATTTTATTGTATGCGGAACGGCGAGCCGCTTCATCTTGCGATTTATTTAATCAGCGATCGGACTCGTTTTAATGACTTTAATCAAACGGAACGCGCAATATAACCGTCCGAAGCGAGCAATGAAAGGAAATTGTGGATTTCCAGATAAATATCCGGAATATAATTCTTGCTAGATACGGCGGCATTGGCCGCGAGATAATGCGCGCTGACCAGCTACATTTTACTGTTTAGTGTGACCGTTTCATAATGCGATTATTGTTTCAGCTACGGTTTTCCAACTTTAACTGCCCCGCCTGCGGTGAAGCCATATAATGTGCAAATAGATATACTGTCGCTAGATGTTTAGCTGCAATGAAAATCATTTATGTTCATTCTATCGGTCGGGTCGCTTAATCGCCCGCTATTAGCATTTACAATAGGAAGTAAAGTCAATTTAGAAATACAAGCGCCGCGATCCGAAACGGCACCGGCGGAAAAATCCCCTCCTTTAATCTCGATCCGGCTGAAAAGAGACGAGATAACCCATTCCTAATTAAGGCGAATTCCGAAATAAAAAAAAACAAAAAAAAAAAAAGGAAAACAGCCACTCGACCGGGGCCGTATAATTCTCTCTTTGCTTATATACAATGCCGCTCTCGAGAGGCCAGCAAAGGGAGAGAGCTTCTCCTTTAGCCATGCACGAGCTTCTCGGTAGTGCGTCAACCGGCCGACTTTAAGCGAGGCACGTGTGACCGAACAATGGCTGCTGGGCTGCCGGCGCAGTAAACCCGCAGGAAGGACGAGCCTCCTCTCTTTCTCTCTCTCTCTCTGCGCTCGCTCGGATAATAGTTAAATAATAGCGCGTGGCAGGCGCATGTCTTAAACCCCGCAGTCCGCCGAGAGAGAGAGAGAGAGAGAGAGAGCGAGAGAAAGAGTGGAGAGGGAGAGAGAGACGGAGGCGCAGGAGCACCGCGGCGTGCAAAATTTACAAGGGCTTCGTGGATCACGTGCGCGCGTATGCGCCTGCCACCGCCGCGGCAGTCAATAGTTTATGCGCTACGAAAAATGTTTCACGGCGCCGCTGCGCGCACGTAAACGGGAAATAGCGCGCGCGGGGGGAGGGGGGGGCACCGTGCGTGCGTACATAGGCGTGGCCGAGAATTTTCAAGAGGGGGACGTCGAGCGACCTGAATTACTACGGAATTTAATAACAAATGAGTGGACTTTTCGCCTGGGAGTCAACCCTTCTTCCCCCCCCCCTCTCTTCTGCCACGGAGATTAATCCTTTTGCAGATTATTCTTTTAATTTTTTACCCCGCGCGAGTGCGCGGCGGCTTTTCAAAGCTGCGTCGTGTGCCTTCCGGCGGCGACGCGTCGCGATTGTTTGAAAATTCAAAGAAATTCGCTTTTTCTGGTTTCGCTTCATTTTCGGAGTGTTTTGGTTTTTCTATTGCAAAAAGTTCAAATCCGACGGGACGTTTGAAATAAAAGTTCGAATGGTCTTTTCGAGTCGCAGATGTAAAATTTCGCTGCTCGCCGCTCGTTGCTCAATTAGTTCAGCTTAAATTGCAGCAACAATTCCTATACTGCAGTACTGCCTTCGCTTTAATTCTTCTTCCTTTCATTTTCTTGTGCTTTTGTTTCTCGGCCATAGAAAAGACGGGGGAAAAAAGAGGTGGAACAGACAGGGAACAGAAAAGGAAGAGACAATGTCAAGCGGAGCTCGAAGTCGAACTCGAGAGAGAGAGAGAGAGAGGGTATAAAGGGCGAGAGATTTCGAAGTTTTACTTTTTCCTCGTTACGCTTAAACTGAGAGGCTGCACGTGGAAGAGCTGCAGATCGCGTCTCTCCCCCCGGATCCCCCGGCCGATGTATGTGTCAAGTCGCGCGGCGGGGGCGCGAGGGATGGAGACAAAGTCGAGTAATTTGATTCATTATTGCATTGCCGCGGCGACCGGAAACAAAGTGCCGCTCGGCGAGCCGAGCGGCGCGCCTCCGTCTGTGTATGCGCGAGAGAGCGAAATTGGAAAACAGAGCGAGCGATATTCAAGGAGGTAAGGACACGTGAAATCGAGTGGCATCGCGAGCTCGACGGACGAGAAATAGGAATGAAGCAAAATGTAGAAGTTGAGAGATGCGGTTTCGGGGAGGCGGGAGGGTGGGGGGCGGAGAGAAAGAAAAGAGTCGAGGGATGAATCGAGCGACGCGGCGCACACTGTGCACGAAAATGATAAATGTGCAAGAGGCGCAGTTGTAACAAGCTCACTCCAGACGAGCCGCCCCAGCTTTTCTTCTCTTTCTGTTTTTTCTTTCTTTCTTCTTTTAATTGCATCAGTCCGATTTCCACCGAGTCTTCCACTCCCATTCGCCGAGGCGTCCGCTGCACTGCTTTCTCTCGTACTCGTTCTTCTTTCTCCGCGAGTGGTCCGACGCTTGCTCTCTCTCTCTCTCTCTCTCTGTGAACCGTTACATACGCGCGCGATATATTCCGCGCGTTATCTAGCGCTCGTATTTTTGCATCCTGCGTCCGGGGGTCGCGTGTGACCTCCGGCACTCTCCGCGGGAGCTTTTACACGCGCAGCTTTTTAGTGCGTCCCGTCGCGTCCCTTTTTCACTTGGGCGACTAATGCACCTTTATTTATTCCATTCGATTCCGGGTAATGAAATTGAGAAAAGCAAAATGATGCGGTTTCCGCGCGAAAATTGTCCTAATTTAAAAGCAATGTTCATTCGAAGGAAAAGGACACGCTGGAATTTAATCAGCGGTGTGAAATTAGACCCTGCTGATTTCATTAAGACTCGAATTGAATTAAGCTCTCCTCATATTTTTATCCCACATCCAGGAAGAATAAAATTATTTTCTCCCAAGGCTGGAACCGTCATTTTTCCCGTGATAAAGGAGATTTCTCAGCGCGGCTCTCATGAAGCAAGACAAAGAGGAGCGGACAAAAAAGGTGTGTGTCCGAGAGTAGTAAAAGGCCTCTGAAAAGGGTCTTGAAAAAAGCGAAGAAGTGAAAGAAAGGGAGCAGGAAAAGCCGAGAGAGACAGAGAGAGAGAGAGAGAGAGAGGGAGGAGGAAAGAAACGGCAGAGCGCGCGCTGAAACTCGGAAAAGATGGAGCCAAAGAGAAATTGGTTTGGCGCACCGCGAGCCCTCGCATTCATACACGTAGATGGGGAGACGTATGTAGCGAGGGTGCAAAACGTGACGTCGCCGTTTGCCGAACTCGCGCATTCGCATTTTCACGGGTCACCGGGCATTCGATGGAGTCTCTCTCTCTCTCTCTTTCTCTCTCGTCACCGACCTGCACGTATATACCAACCCACCTATGTCAGCCTACAGCTCGCTCTCTTTTATTTCCCGCTTTTCTTCTCCCTCTCCCCGCGGCGGCGTCTCGGCAATCAGGAATCGAGCATCAATTTACCCCGAAAAATGGTAATACGCTGCGGCTTTCTTCCGAATAGCTAAGCTGCTGCGTGCCTCGTGCAAACTCCGAGTCGGATAATCAAAGAGGCGGCACGCGAAGTCGTTATAATAACAGATGATGCGATAAATGGGGTGGGGAGGGGAGGCCTTTGAGAGGAAAGCGCGCCGAGATACGGGAGAGCTGCCTTCTGTTTTGATAGCTACGCGAAACACGACTGGACGCATTTCTGAAGCTCGCCGGCCTTTTCCGGCCGCTGTACTTCTTTGCCCGGGAGCTTTGCATTCTCGGAATTGTTGATAAGTTTCGCATAGAGTGCGCAGAGTGACGAGGTTGTTTGCGGTGCTAGAAAAAGCGCCGCGCTGCCGGTATTAGCCGCATAAAATTGACTTTCATCGATTTATCGAATTTTACCGAGATTGTATAAAATATTTTTTTACGGTTTGAAGGAGCTTTTGTTAGGGAGAACGAGAGATGAATTTGAAAACGTTTTTCCACCGTGAAAGTAGAACAATTGGACCGTTGAACAAAATGCAAGGAATTCGGAACGAAAGACGCATAAAGCGCTTTTATAATGAAAAATCTAATAGTATTATTTCTGGAAATTTGCAAAGGTTAATTATTATTCTTCGAGAAAAAATATTGAAATTTTAGTAAAATAATGCTCATAAATAGGTTAAAAAATTCTCGAAAATACTTCCATTTCTCGATTTTTCTCTGCGCAGAGAAAAGTGCACTAAGAGAATAATATAGTAAAAATTACAAATAATCTTGTGAAAATTGCCATACTGTCTAGTAAAGCCACCACAGACTGTCAAAACCCAAAAAATTACTATACTATATAAGAAATTTTACTATACTGTTTAGTAAATTTTCCTATAAATGTAAGAAATTTTACTATACTGTTTGGTAAATTTTCCTATAAATTATGGTAATTTTTTGGTTTTGACAGTCTGTGGCGGTCTTACCAGACCGTATGATAATTTTTACAAAACTTTTTTCTCAGTGTGTGAAATTAAAAAACTAAATTATTGCAAAGTTCTGTAAAATTAAAGAGATGGCACGAAAATTATCCGTGCTCCGTCTTCGGACCTCCATTCTACTCCATTGAGTCAGCGGAAAATCTTCAAGGCGTACATTTCGGATGACGTTTCTAAAAGACAACAATGAGCGCGCACGAAAATCCTTGTGGAAAAAAGCGCCGAAGAGCAAGTGAAAACAAAACAGCGGCGAAGCATGTTGACTCGCGGCACAGTTTTTCCCTTATTTATCCAAAGAAGTAGCAGTGCTACCGCGCCATTGACTCCACTCCTGCATTCTTCTAGCAAAATTCCTTCGCCCCGCGGCTCCTCCTATGACTTGCGCCCTCCGCATTTTCGCGAAATAGAGCAGTTTCGTATTTTTGCAGCTTAATTCTCTCCCCCGTCTCTAGTTCTCCCTGTTTCTTACTTTCTCTCTCTCTCTCCCTCTCGCTCTCTCTCCTCGGAATGTTTTCCGTGTCAGTGGCTGCGCGGCGCGTTTAAAAATAAATTCGGGGAGTGAGCGCCGCTTCCAGGCGAGTAAATGGCCTTTGGATATCTGCATTCGCGCGCGCGGCAGGTTTATTGTTTTAACTTTGAGGCGAGTCTCGGGGCCGCCGCCGCCGCCGCCGCCGTCGCCGCTGCCGAGAGTGCACAGCTCTCTCTCTCTCTCTCTCTCTCTCTCTCTCTCTCGCGGGCGACCGCGGCAACGTTGTATTTGCATTTTGCATTGAGAATTCATTAATTTTATAACTTGTGCACCTTGGAGAGCGCTCGGTTTGCCTTCCCCGCGAGCGATTAAGCCTGACTTAGCATCTTGGGCGGGACTGTTATTTTTTCTTCTTTTTTTCCAAAAATTCAAAAAGATTTATTAAAAAAGAGAATCGCGGGGTGAATAAATAGACGCGCGACGGGAGCGTTAATTCGTTCCGTACATTTCGTTTAATATTTCGAACATTTTGAACGTTTAAAATTCGAAAACTTTTATACAGCAGGTAATTATAACGCATTGTTTTGAACATTTAATTAGATAAGTTTTAATTTAATGGCAAAAGTTATGCACATACACCCGCGTACAAAATAAAGCAAAGGCTCTCTCCGCCTGCGTTTCCTTAACACACAATTTAGCGGCTATATCATAAAATTCCCTTTTTCGGGCGAGCTATTATGCGCGTCCTCTCTCCTAACGCTCGCCGATCCGCAAGACGCGGCGGCGCGTCGCAGCCTGCCGCCCGCGGTTCCTTCTTTGTTTGAATTCGATTATCCCGACGCATTGTTCGATGTCACTGGCGTAAATCATTTTGGGTCAGTCGGCCGGACGAGAGAGAGCAGCCGCGCGTACAGTGACGGCGGGCGAAATGCCGAAACTCCGACAGAGGAGAGAGAGAGGCACCCTCTTTCTCTCTCTCTCTTTCTTCATTTCTCTCCTCCGCTTCTGCCGATTGCCGTGAAACGCTAACGGTCGAGGATAGATGGTGCCGCGGCGAAGAAGACGAAGTGTACGATGCTCCCAGGCTTTTTTTTTCAGTCTCTTATAAGTCTCCTTTTTTTTCCGTTGTTTGGGATTGTACGAAATTTAAAGAATGAATTGGGATGCTTTATTATTTATGCTTCGCGCGCTACGCTGGTTGAATGTGGAAACTGAAAGATGATTTAAAATGTACATTTTGAATTTATTGGTATACAAACAAGAGTTGTTCTGAATAGTTTTGCAAAAAAATTCGTACATTTGAGGTGCTTCATAAAAAAAGTATAAAGCGTATCGAGCAGTTTTTTTTTTTTTTTTAAACAATTGTCTTCAAAAAAAAATAAAATATTTTATAAACCGTAATTGTCATACGCAACATTGACTGTAAACTCGGCAAAACGGCAAAATATTGACTTCGTGTAAGAGGCAATTGATGAAAACGTTCAGTAAATTGGCGCTTCAGATCTTCTGATTTTACGAGTGCCCGGTAAAATTCAAGATGACATTTAACCCTCAGATTGAGCATTTTTAAACAAAGACAAATTGTTCCAACAGCATAGGTACTTATTAATTAACTAGAATTTTTTATGTACACAAGTAAGAACCATTAATTGAAATAGAAGACTTTTATTTAATGCACAGTTTCACTCCCAACGAAAGCTCTGATAGTTCAAATTTTTAAAGACAAGCAATGAAATACATCCGAAGAAAGCCCGAAAGTTTTTATGCCCACGCGGAGCCGCTAGGATTCATTTGTACTCCTTCGCACAAAAATTCCTTCCTTAATTGGACACTTTACGATCGCGCGCGAGTCCACGAAAAACGTCAGCGAAGCGGCGCGCATCGTGCGCGCGCGCGCGCCCGCGCCTGCTTCGTAAAAGCAGCCTGCAGTCTCGTCCGCGTCAAGCAGAGCTGAAAATCAAGAGAACAATGACATCCACGATAAAGCGCGGAAGGCAGCTCGTGCACAGCGGCGCGCGGGCGGGGGGGGGGGGAAGGGACGGCGCGCCGACGGAGTTAATTAAACTCCTCGTGTAATATAACTTTTTCAAGAGGCGTTCGTCGCCACGGAGTCAACAGCTCGTCGCCGACCGCGCGCGCAGACGTGCCACTGCTTTGGCGACTTTTGGCAAGGAATTAATCGCGGCGGCACGACGGTCCCGAGTTTTAAACGATTTAATTTCAAATTAGCCGGAAGATCTTTCTTAATTACTAATGATCCCGATGGGAATACGAATTGGTTTAAATATTGCAGCCTTTAGAAATATAGATTGAGAATAGATAATGTCTCTTTAGATTCAATTTAGTTGTAAAACATTGATTATCGAATAGTTAATAAATTGCAAGCCTTTTATATTGAGACTTTCCATCTCTATAATTTACTCTTGCATGCATTTCATCCAGGACGAAGATAATAAAGATATATTAATTAAAAAAAAAAGAAAGGCGACACAACAAAACCTTACTTAAGAAAATTAGGTTTGTTTTCGAAAAAACGAACAAGTTTACTTGCACCTCTCCCCCTCTTCGGAGGCCGCGGCCATAAAACTGCAAAAAGCTCTCGTTTCACTCTCCGCTCGCGCTTTACGATAATTAAAAAGCGCATGTAAGGTCACACGGCAGATAAGCAATCTTATTTGCTAAAGAGGCGCGCTTACACGCGTGACCCGCGGCCCGAACTCCCCCCTCCCGCCGCGCTCGCCGTCTTGTTCGTCTCCCTCCCTCTCTCGGCGAGCGAGCTTTTCGATCTTAAGGTGGTTGTATGGTTTTTTGATTGTTCTAAGACTCACTTAAAACTAGTTCAGATCATAAATTAAGACATGC
>JAWWEM010000044.1:12050814-12071877 GCA_035582935.1 Ormyrus thymus
TTAATATACTTTTAAATATGTACATTAATAAGACATTTATGTCCTGCTTCTTAATTAAAATTAATGAACAAGTGTATCAATTTTACTAATGTTACTTAATTTTAATTGAAAGTTAATACAAATGTATACTAACATTTTCTGATGCTGCCTGAATTCAACTGTCTTCTGAAAAGGACGTCAAAATTTTGATATTTCCACTTTATGTTTTAGCGAACGGTCGGAAATTTTCATTCACGCCGAAATCTGTATGCAAACAGTACAGCTTCTTAAAATTAATTCATTCTCAAAAGGAGCCCTCCATTCGTCTGCGAAACAAAGCCACTATCGCCAAACTGCCCATTACAGCTAAATAATTTTGCGTATAAAGTGCAATGCAACTCCTGCGTGAATTTACGAGAGTAATTCCGCACCGCCGTCCGTAAGACGTAGCTCTCTACCTCACTCCCGATACAGGCGGAAGTAAGAATTCAAATAAGAGCCAATTCGCAAACGCCAATAAAACGGAATCACCGACAAATCGTCGTCGTCGACGTCGACGTCGGCCCTCCTCCCTTTCTCCCCGTAGCGATCGGCGCGCATAGAAGAACTGCTCTCCCCCCCCCCTCTCTCTCTCTCCCTCCGAGAAAAAGGCCGACCCCAAGACGACGCGATACTCTCGCGTCCCATTCGATAATGTCCCCCGCTCTCCTCGCCAAGTGGAACGTATACGATTTGCCTTCGTTGCCCTCCGCGCCACGAAATAAGGTCGTCGGGCGGGCAAAAGAGGCCGCATGCACGCCGAGTCTCGAGACGATTGCCGATGCCGCGCGGAAGCGGGATTGATGTCGTCGCTAAGCGGACCCACGGGGATGCGGTGGAAAAAATTTCTCCGCCCGGAAAGTTCGCCGCCGGCTTCCCGGGGATTCTCTCGTCGGGCGCGCGGCCCTACGTCGCATTCGCTGGCTAACTGAATGCTTTTCTTTATTTTCTCCTCGCTGTCGCCGGAAATTTAGCCGTTCCAGCGAAGAACGCCGATCTCGCTGTATTAACCCTCTTCTCGGTGGGTTTAAACATTATTGCCGGCCAAGTTTACGGCGCTGCGATGTATCCTCCCGGGAAATTGATTATTTTCAAAGGTCCCTCATGGCGCGCTGAGACGTTGTACGATGATTAATTGAAGGGAAACATGATTGAATCCTGTAGGTCATGCAAGGAATTACGAAGGAGCCGGAATTCGGCTCTCCGGGGGAGTTTCGAAGATTACGGTAAGACGATTTACTGAGACGCCAATTACTGCAATTTTTTAACTTTGCTTAAACGAGTCTACCTCTTGTTGAATTATTTCTCGAAATTTAATTGCACGATGCTTCACCGATGCTATTTTGATAGAAACGATAGAATAAGCGCGCCGGAGCTAAAATATAAGCGTCGCGAGCGATGGTATTATTTCACTGAATCATAATCCCGAGCTTTCTTCGCGTGCGATTCCGGCTCGGGCACTGTTTAGCCGTCGTTTATAATCGATGCTTCGATGCCGAGGCGCTTAGCGTTATCTTGCTCATTTCCCCGTGAAACTAAATAATTAACCGGCGCCGTGTCCTCGGATTAATCCTCGCGGGCCGCGGCGGCAGCCCGTCGCCATCAAACTTTCATCGCGCGCGCAATTTGGCGCACGAATTTTTCAGGCCTCGCCGGAGGGGGAGAGAGGATCCCCCCGCACGGCCTGCCGCGTGCACGTCAGCTCTCGCGAAGCCGCGGCGGCCGGCCTCGCCTCTCCTGTCTTTTTTTCTTTTGTATCTCCTCTTATTCTTTTATAATCCAGCGAGCGGAGCAGTTTCCTTGGGCTCGCCGCGCACGCGGGGGGGAGGGGGTGCAAGGGTCGAACGGGCAAACAGGCGCGGCTCGCCCTGGCTCGCGTTAAAAATTCACGCGCTCGTTGTGGCAACCGAGGAGGAGAACTTCGCCATGGTAATCTCCGGCCGGGGATGTACGCGGAATTCGGCAAGCGGCTCGCCCTTTTCTCTCTGTCTCTCTCTCTGTCTCTCTTTCTCTCGGCGCGTGTTGTACGTGTCGAATTGGTGTACTGCTAGTAGACAGTGCCTTTTGTACGCGGCGCAGCCGGAGCAATGCATAATGCAGTGCGTGCAATTTATCCATTAGTCGGCGAGTGAGTAGTTTGAATTGTATGTTTACGGGGGGGAAGCAAAGAGAGAAAGAGGCTACCCGGGGATGTTAATGAGCGATGCATTATGTAAAAGTTATCTTGTGTTTTAGTGAATTATATATTTCGGGGGACGGAATAACTTTACCCGGAGAATTGCATGAAAACATTCGTGATTAAAAATTTACAACTAATTATGATGTAATTTCATAGTACCAGCAGAATGAAAAGAATGAATCTTGTAATGATGGCGAAAGCCTAATGAATCGTTAAAATGGATAGAATATATTTTAGTTGCTGATTAAAAACTAAGAAGACTGGATTAAGTAAAGAACGGTAGCTGTCCTCAAAATTTTATAACCATCGATCATCATACCTCACAGACTCGGGAATTCCGTCAAATTTAAAAAAGGCTCCAGCTATCTTTACCCAAACATTATCACTCCTCCTCTCGTTTTGTCCCGCGGAGCTCGAGTAATTTCAATTTTAGCGCTCGCGCCGACAAACGAAGCGCAATTTGCCCCGCCGAGCACAGAGCTTGATTCCGCGCGTACGATATAATGTGTGCGCGCTCTCCGCCCAAAGCTCGAGAAAGAGGTTGCGCGCGCGCGCGGGGAGCGCTTGGAATATAACGGCAAAGGGCCATTGATTATCGTTTGCGGGTAAGAGTCGAGAGAAATTTCGATGCCCCGCCGTAATAAGACTCGTCCGCCGCGCGGCAGCAGCAGCGGCGGCAGCCGAAACCGTTAGGCGAGAGGCCCGGGCCGTAAGCACTCTCGACCGCCCCCCCCCCTTAATTCGTTATTCATGCTCGCTTTGCCGCGGCGTTCGGCCGCCGAAAAAGCTCTTAGCCCCCCGCCGCCGCCACTGCATTATACGTGTCCGCGGTGCCGAGCCGCGCTGCGCCTGCGAGGAGGCGAAAATCGAACGGGCTGCTAAATGAATTCTTTCGAAGCTGCGTCGACGCGTCGGGAGCGGGAATTTCTCAAAGTTAAATTGCCGCCTTCGTCAAAGGAGCAATGCTTTTCTTCCCGCTTAAGGAAGGCTTTTCTTTGTGCTAATGCTGCTCGAGAGCCGGCTAATAATGAGATCTTTTTATTTCGTTTAAACTTTTAATTGCGCTCGAATTAAATTATGAATGTTTACTAAAAAAATTAAGCCCTCGAATATAAGGTTCGCGGAGCGTTGACTAAAAAATGAAAAGTAGTTTCAAAAGAGCACGCGGCCGCTAGATAAACTGTTTAAACATTTTATTTTACGCTACGTCGAGCTTCGTGAATTCGACAGTTTTCGCGGCTCGGGATCTAACGATAACTGGCGGAAGTGGGGAAATCAATGTGGAAGTGTAAAGAAGCCCCGGCGAAAAAGCCAGCCGCGGCTCGTGAAAAGAGTGGGCTTTAAAATTTGTTTATTTGCCTCGAAAAATTCGCGTATGGAGAATTTTCTGCGAGCACTGCGTAAAAAGGCTTTTTACTTTCTTTCTCCATGCATGCGCACGTTACGGCGCGGTGAAAAGCGCAAATAGGCGATAAGCCAGGTCTCGAGTGCAATTGGCATTCCGTACAAAGGGAGAAGTTATTAGCAACATATTTAAAATTCATCACTCGCAGTCGAAAGTCAGCCATTGAAGCTTCGAACGTCGACGTTTCGAGGGTCTGCATCATCGTATCAATAATAAAATCCACTGGCGAATACGACGGCGATAACAAAATATAATTCCAGCGACGGAATACAAATTGGCGCGAGAACGAGCACTCCCCAGTGCGAATAAACTTCGACGCTCGAAAATGATCCTCGAAAGAAACGCCGGCCATTGTTAGCAATTGTCCGATCCACTTTGCTCGCTTCTGCGCAAAGGAGTTGCGAGGCTCTCCGCGCGCAATTCCCTCGCCCCGAGAGTTTAGCGGTCTCGGCGGTACCCTCGATCGGCCGCCGGCGTGCGATCTCGGAGTTGAATCTTTGCGCGGCGCTACCGGCGCCTCTCTCCTCGTCCTCTATACCGCGCGCCCCGGCTCTCTCTCTCTCTCTTTCTCCCTCTCGCCTCCTATATTTCTGCTTCTTTATCCCCGCGAGTATCCGCTCTCCTCCGCCTGTCTGCATGCCGGCTTCGAACCAATTTCCCGCCGACGCTCAAACTAAATGTATAGGAAGAGTCTGTCCCACCTCGGCGCTTTGCCTTTATTTATTCTCTTGCGTAACTTCTGCTCTCTCTCTCTCTCTCTCTCTCTCTCTTCTTTAACTTGTTTGTTCAATCAAACGTTATCGGGAAATGAAGTTATTACGCGGTTTCGAAGTGGAAATTTTTATTGTCGCTGGTGAAAAGTGCATTATTTTTAAATAACAGCGCGCTGCTCGTTAGATCGTGCACAAAGCGGCGTAACGCAAGCACACCGAGTGTTGCACGAAACAGAAAAATGTTGTTTTCTTTTAATTTTTTGTCGCGCCGAATAATGAAAATTTTTTTCCCCCGTCATAAATTTCTCAGCCCCTCTTAACCCCCTGCATGCATAGCTCCGCATACATCTTTTTCTCGCCTCGTCTGCCTGTCTGGGGCCGGCTCCATATCTCTTCCCCGCACACGCACCTTCCAATCGGCCCTCTCTCCTCCGCGAGGCTCTTCTCGCTCGGCGCGCGAGAGTCTAAGGGTACGGCTCGCGCGACTCGTTTTCGCGCTTCCTCATGATTTATACCCGAACGTGCGAAGAGCCCGCGTATCGCCCTCTCGCTTCCCCTTTTCCTCGAGACTATCGCGAGAGGAGAGACGAGCGGAAGTGGGAGAGAGCTTGCGTGGCAACGAACCTTAATCCAAGATTGCGTTTCCAACATGTCGGAGAAGGAGCTATGCTCGGGGGACAGACAGCGCTCTCGTGCGACTAAGAGAGAGAGAGAGAGAGAGAGAGATGGAGGCTGGGAAAGTCGACGAGAAAATAGGAAAAAGGGAATCCGTGAAGAGTAAAAGGAGAATTCGCGGCACGTTAGCGAGAATAAGTCTTTGCTCGGAGGACCCCTCGGATAGATCTTCCCTCTCCCGCTAGTTTTTCTTCCCTCGCCCCTCCGTTCCCCCGCTCCTCGACATACGTGCCTATAGGTATAGGTGTGCTCGGCGCAAGTCTGTGCAGCAGGATTCATCCGGGCCACTCGCGGCCCACCCACAGAGATTTTCCATACGATTTCCCGCGGGAGACCGGCGGAGAGAGGGAGAGAGAGAGAGCGAAAGAGAATTCCGGGGCTCCGCGCGAATCCGCGCCGATTCTTCGATTCCCGTCGTGTGCGCGTGCCGCTGCTGTATTATACAGCCTCTCGGGGGGGAAGGGGGCTTATTGCCTTTGCCCGACGACCGCTGCTCTGCGTACGGGCTCCCTCGGTCTTTGGCCTGCAATTTCGGCTAACGGAGAACCGAGGGCTGCGGTCTCGAGCTCGCGATCTGCCGCGTTTGCGCGTTCGGGGGAGTTTCGGTGAGGCGATTTTTCGGGCGAACGGTCGAGGCGTCGATCGCTCGCCGCTGAGTGATTATAGACTTAGGTTTGCTAAATTAGAAGTGCGTGGACATTTTGGATAATTAACGTCTGCTGTTTCTTTTTATTGATGAAGTTGTAATTATGAAGTTTGCGTCTCTTCAAGTAAACTTCCTTGCTAATAGACGTTAAGTGTGTTTAAAGTTTGCTTAAGCTAATATTGTTGATATTTGTTCAACAAGGAATGTCTACGATATTTAGTTCGCACTTAATTTCCATTTCGATCTTTTTTCGAGTGTGATTTAACAACTGGTGTACGTACAATGTTGGAAACCAATAACAATCCATCATGAGCCTGTTAACCCTGAGCAGAAATAACCTGCCGTAATAAAGCAAACTGCGTGTTTGCATTATCAACAGTAATTGCAAATATAGACTCGGAAAAGTTTTTAATTGCCGCGATCCGTCTTCACTTTCTCGTAATTTTAATAATAAATGATTCAACATAAATTGGTATTTAAGAAATATTAAAGATACAAGTGATATTAAAATACTTTAATGCTTGTGTGAGCGGATTACATTTCTACTTGAAATAGATAGCTTGGTTTACAACCGCACGTTATTCTTACAAATCGATAATGGTCGTACAATGTACAGCTATTGGCTTACAAGGTTGCGAATATGTAGACCGTTAATTTTAAGCAAAAAAGTACTAAAAATCAGAGCGGAAATTAAGTGCGAACTAAACAGCGCACTGCTGAGATTGATTTTAGCCTCGTCCTATTTGCTGACCGAACGAGTACGTGAATTTAGTTGCACGAAATAAAACAAGCGAGCGAGTAATCGATTTGAAAATTGTACTCCCAAAATCTAAAGGAAACCTCGTGCTTAAATAAAAAGAAAAAAAGATACAATTGATCGCCAATGAAAGCTAAAGAGGCAGAAAAACGCGAATTCGCGAAAATCAAGCGTAAAATCGCGCCGGAAATTCCTCGCGGAATAACCCTCGAGAAAAATCAAGGACGACGGCAAACATTCAAAAGATAGACAGAAAACGGCAAGTGGGAAAAATTGCATTCGCGTTCGCACTTGAGCGCGCGCGCGGAGAAGGGCTGAGGAGGAAGGTGAAGATGTGGGGCAATGGATAAGACACATTGAAATTCAAATGTTCGCCACCGCGGTGTGTTCCGAGCAGCTTGCAGCTTAATGACGAGATTGAAGGCAGGAGAAAGAAGCGGCGGCGTGTACACACGCCTCTCTCGCGAGTCAAACGAACGGTCGTGAGGGAGGAAGGGGGGGAGGGGGGAGGCGACACGAGAACTAAACATGCTCTTGGGAGCGTAAACCCTCGAAGAGAAAAGCACACGTCTCGGGGAGAGAAGCTGGATGGGCCAGAGTGTCCCGTCAGCTGCAAGGGAAATTTTTTTTTTTTTTTTTTTTGTGGAGAGAGGCGCGGCCCGGAGCGTCGCGACGCCGCTGCCGTCGCCGCGTCTTATTTGCCGACTACTCGCTTTCTACCTTTTTTCTTTCTCTATCTCTCCACCGGCGCGCGACTCTCCCCCCGGACGTACCTCTTGAGATTTTCCTTCCTTCGCTCTGCGTGGAGTGTCGACTTAATTCTTTGGCCTTTGAATACTTTATGCGCTTTTCCATTTTTCCTCGATCTTTTATCTCCCTCTCTCTCTCTCTCTCTCTCTTTCTCTCGCTCGCGATTTCTACCGTTCCGACCGGTGAAATTGAAAATCGAATTGAATCTAATTTGAGAGAATTTGTAGGGTCTGGAGCTTTTTCGAAGACTGATGCGATTATAAACTTTACGAGTGAAGATCAGTTCGCTTTATTTCGACTTTATTTACCCTCGCGTTTTTCCGCACTATTCCCTTTTTTATTGCAGGTTTATTACCGATCTCTGAATATTGTGATTCTTGATGAAAAAAATTTTCCCGAAATAAAAAGATGTCTTACTCAACTTTTTACACAAATTCAATATCTGCATTTAAAAAAAAAAATAATAATAATAAAGATAGGTAATCGGTGTTCCTACAAATGAGCTATCCATTCTATATTTAATGAAATATTTTCCGGTAATTATTTATTTAAAAATATTAATTATTTATTTAAAAGTATCCTTCGTCTTTAAAAAATATCGTTATAGAAATATATGCACCCACTGATATTACACATCATTTGTAAACTGAAAAAACGGCCGCATGAAAAAAAATAAGAATTTTTTTTCACCCTGCTAAGCAAGCAGAATTTTCTATCTGGCATTCTGCTTTTTGTCGATCTAAGCGCATCTCTCTTATTTACCTCCTCCGCTTTTTCTATTTCGCGCTCGAGTGATTTAATACTGACCCAATAATCCGCCGACCAATTACAAATTACGACCGACGCTTCGCGAATTAACCTCCGGCAATAGCTCCTAATTCCAGTAATTGTACTTAGAACAATTAATCAAACACTTAACGCTCGTTCAAGATCCTTGCCGCAGGCAGCCGGCGAGTGCGCCTCTCTCCCTCTCGCGCTCTTGCTCTCTCGGCGCCGAGAGTATGGTCCGCGCGTACGAGCCGCGGCTTCTAAAACGAGACACGAGACGCCCTGCCCAGGCCTATCGCGCGTCGACGAAACTGTAATGTGGCTCGGCGCGCCACTTGACTTCCTCCGTTTTACTCCTCGCTGTGCCCTTTGCCGACTTGACGGGGAAAAATAAAGCTGCACAAAGGCTTGTCAAGCTCGTACAAATTAATCTTTCATTACGGGAAAGTCGCTCGTTGAAGGCAAGGGGCTTTGATCTTTGACGTTAAGTTCAATAAGACGATTAATTTTAAACTTATGATCGGAAATTTATTGCTTGGCTTTGATTCCGTTATCAAAATATTAATGCGGAAAAAAAATGAATTCACGTTAATCTGATTCAAATGAATTCTTTTAAAATGCTTGAGAATTAGCAGTTCAAGAATGCTTTTTAAAGAAAGCCAGTAATGCTAGAAATATTTATAAGAATATATAGAGACAGTATATAGAAATCGTTTAATATCTGAACTACAAAAATCAATCATTTTGCATTATTTAAGTAATCGAAAAGTATTTTCAGATTAAAGCAAATATTATTGAGCTAGGAGGATTTTATTGCATATTTAAATAATGTAAAAAATTAATTAAAAAATCTAAAATAAACGTTCAACCACTTTAATCACCCACTGCGCTTATTCTATTGTCAATTGAGACCAAACCACTCATCCGTAGTTTCTTAGCGATTTCGTATCAGCTTAGAGCCCTAAGCAGGGAACAGCTACAATGTAAGCCAAAATTCCCGAATACCTAGTCGATGCACATGAAACGGTGCACGGGAACCCAGTCACCTGTCTGCCCGTAGGAACTGCCGCACCACTTACGTGAGCTACTACTACACAGAGAGATAGAGACGGAGAGTAGAGAAAGGGGGAGAGAGAGAGAGGGAGAGAGAGAGGGAGAGAGAGAGGGAGAACCGCGCTCGGCGGCATTCGCGTTGTAAGCCGCTCTGCAGGCTGCTGCCGGTGTTGCTCTCTGTCTCGTCGCCTAAACCGGAAGTTACCGGGCGTGATTAGCATTTTGCAGCTGCCTCCGCTACCTCAAAGCTCCCACACTTACACTCGGGGGAGCCTTGCTCGCGCGCGCGCCGCTGCTTCTGAGATACTACACAATTCTGTAATTTGTCACATTTCCAGGCTTACTCGATCATTCCCCCCCCCCTCCCCCAGGCAGCGGCGGTGGGGGGAGGTCTAGTCTACGACTACTGCACGTCGGCGGACGTCGCCCTGCGAGCCGCTAGGGTTAAGTAAGGAGGACAGGAATAAACGAGCGGCATCGAGAGACCGTTTCATAGTTAAACGAGAACTACGGACTAGTCTGTCTTCTGTCCCCTCCCCCTCGATTTCTCTTGCCCTCCCGCGCGAAGCTTCGTCCGGGGCCATTCCTTTCCTTCGTGCCGAACGTGCAAATTGCAGGAGGGCCCGTCGTCGATTGTCGTCGGCTTAACGCGAGTGCGACGCTTGAGGGCTTTGTCATTGTTTTGAATTGACGGACTTGATGCGCACACATTTCAATACTCGCAGGGGAGAAAAAAAGCAGGAACTTTGCTCGCGCGCGCGTTTAGAGGTAAAATGCTCGACAGGTTCGGTCGGGGTTCTCTGTTTGACTTTGCACAGCGGCGTGCGCGCGCGATGTATATTTGCGCGAGCGTATATTATTTTGCGCATACACATTTCCGCGAGAGGGGATCATATGCCCGAAAGTTCGTCGTAAAAGCGTAATTCATTAATAAAAATTACTGCACGCGGGGGAAGCATAATATATGCTTTATAATGACTTTTATGATTTACTACAATTTACAACTGATTTTACACAGTGCGCGTAATATTCTGCGGGATAAAAATGGGAAATGATATTAACGATAACGATATATCACTCGCAGTCGTAAAGTTGAAATATTTATTTTAACATTTTAACCCAGTGCGTTAAATTCCCCTCGTACGTTCGCCCAGAATTACTGTGTACCAAAAAGTTAAGAAAACTTAGCTAATCCCCCTAATAAAATTCATTCCTCATTACCCGCCCCACCGGCGGACAAGACGCGCGGAGTACAATAATTTTCGCCGCGAGCATGAACCTCCATAATTTCTACGACAAAAGTTCCCGGCTCGCGCAGCCACGCGCGTAGCCGCAAGTTTCGCAGACGCTCGCGCTCGGCGAGGAGGCTCGCGGTCCCCCTCGTCCCGCCCCGCTCGCGTAAATAAATAATCAAGCAAGGACCGTGCGCTCTCCGCGCGCTCACGCACGTCCCGGCCCTAAACGTCCGAGGCGGTTTTGCGCGCGCTTCGGGACCCGCGCCCGGGGTCGGACGAGGAAGAGCGCTCGAGTCACGATTTCGGCTGATATTTCAAGCCGCGCGCTGAATCTCCCGCGGGCGGCCGGGAGCTCGCCCGAGGGCAATGCCGATGTTTTAGTAATTGTCAGAAAGTTGAATTACGCCGGGAGCCGCGCGGCGCCGCGGGGTAAGTAGCGCAGTTTTTCGCGGCAAGATACGAGCCGCAGCCCGCGCCGCTCGGAAGCTGAAATATTCATCGGAAGATTGCGGGCGGGCTATTGTGGTTCTATTAATAAGACAAGCTTTCTTATGTGCAAGGCTTTTCTAGGCTAGAGATGCAGTAGCTTTTGCCGCCCAGACGGTACGTCTTGTCGGAGTAAGAAACAAATAAAGTTGAATAATTCCTAATGAATCGCTTTAATAAGTAGCTTGGGATTAAATGAAATATTTACTAAATTTCAGAGGTATAAATATTCAAATTGTTCGAGAGCTCCTTTGAGAAAAATAGTTGCAGACAGATATTTTTGTACGTGCGTTTTAAATTACTGGGTAAAAGCGCGTGCTGAATTGAAAAAGCCTTTGCATTAGTTGAAGGGTACTCGGCACAAAAAGTACTTTCGCTTCTGAAAGAACTTCCATGCACAGGAGTGCGAATTTATTTGAAAGTTCCAAAACGTAGCGGTTTAATTGTGCGATTTTTGCGTCCGA
Organism: Ormyrus thymus; assembly: GCA_035582935.1. Classification (NCBI taxonomy): domain Eukaryota; kingdom Metazoa; phylum Arthropoda; class Insecta; order Hymenoptera; family Ormyridae; genus Ormyrus; species Ormyrus thymus. The sequence goes on from JAWWEM010000044.1 coordinate 12,061,964, forward strand.
AAAGATATATTTGCTCGTCACAGACATTAAGGAAAAATTTGTATGTGAAATTTCTAGAGAAGGCCGCGCTAATGATTAATGTTTTTGATCGAAAAGGTGGATTCAAAATTAAGTACGTCAGCATTTTAAAGCGAATGTACGCCTTGTAATTTTATATTTTTAATGCAAAAACTACCCACAAAGAAAACGGGAGAGCATTTCATTATCCGCCGTTTCTTAATGCCAGCCCGTTTCGCTGAAAGTGGACGGGAGAACACGACAAAGGGATAGAGAAATAAAAGCCCCGGCATTCGGAAAGAAGGCGACACGAGGAAAACGAGAAATCTAATTGATCCAGAGTCCGTAACCAAGAGAAAAGGGTATCCTCGCATCAGTAGCTAAGGGTCGCGGCGCCTTAGTATTCAGTACGTCCATTTCCGATAGAAGTTCCGATCCAATGGGCCGTCGGAGCTTTATACGTGCGCGGGCGCGTCTCCTCTTTTTTAAAGTGCGGGGGTGGGGGGGGGGTTGCCCGGATATCGGCGGGGCGGCACATCCACGCGGGCCGCTAATGCACGTAGCCGAGCGGCGAGCACGTGCTCTCTCTCTCTCTCTCTCCCGAGCTCCCCGGGGCGTTAAAATTGATCCGCGGGACGGGGGAAATCTTGGAATTACGGATTATAAGCGCGACAAAGGGCTTGTAATCCGTAATTTTCTCTGCCATTTAAATTCATGGAATAATCAGGGCCCAATGGAGCCTGACATGTACGCGCCGGGAGAGAAAGAGAGAAGCTGCGCGGCGGTTCCTTCGTGTTTACGGGACCGCCGGTGGGGGGGGGGGGGTGGCGCAGACGCCGGTAAAAGGACGCGGAGGGGAGGCTGATGGCTCGTAACCGATGTCGATAATCGGAAACTGATTAGGAATGAGCACGACGCCGGGAGAGGCAGCGCGGCGTGGAGCTGCTGTTAAGGGGAAAAGTTGAGGTATAATTCTAGATGTTCGCCGTGATTATCGAGTTTTATTTAAGGGCATCTAGATTGCTCTGCATGTGCCGCGCATATCTCTCTCGGGGATTTTCCCCCCCGGACCGTTTGGTAAATTGAACTTTTTAAGAACCGACGTTAATTAGACGCCGGTAATTAGAGTCCCTTATACCTGTCGGGCGGTGAACAGATTTTCAGACAGGTCGAGTTTTTCAAATTGTTCCGCCGAAGAGAAAAGATTGCCAGGTGACTTTTGCTCAACAGAATCGGACGCTTAATTCGACTTCTATACTTGAAAACAATTGGGATGCAAAATCGGAGCCGAGCAAAGGAGGCCCCCGTCGCAAAAGGTAAATCTAAATTCATCCGCATAAAAGGGCATCGAGCGCGGGGGGGAAGAGCCAAAAACGAAGGCCATCCCGGCCTCGGCTCGCCGCGGATTTGGCATCGGAGCTGCGCGCGGGAATCTCGGGGGCGGGTTATGCGCGCGCTCTTGCATAAATCCTGCCTTGCGCGACCCGTCGAGTATAGCTCTCGATCGATGATGGAAAAGGGTGGAGGGAAGCCGGCCGGACGGAGGGTCAGCGGCAAGAATTCTCGGACACAATATCATTCGGGCATCGGTGCGGGCGTGGACAATCTGTAGTTAGAGTTGCGCGGCTGCGTGCCTTCCGCGCGAAAACTCGCGAGCGTGTCTAGAATGTGAAGCCAGCCGAGAGAGCGAGAGAGAGAGAGCTGCTGCCGGGACAATTGGCGATCGCGGAGCAGCGGCGCGCATATTGGCCCCGCGCCGCGTCTATGTGCACTGCTCGGGGTGTATTCCATATTTTCCGTAGGGGGGGGGGGGCAGGAGGCTGGCTGCTGCTGCCGGATCCCTGGCCAAGCGCGAACGAAGACGGCGAAGAATATGCATTCGGCCAGAAGATATTCGACAAAGGCACCTTATTGGCCGACGTAAATTTCCTGCTCCTACAGCGTTCCTTTGCCTTCGCGACGTGGTGTATACGCATTTCGCCTCTCGGCTCTCGTCGACTGAGTTCTTTGTGAGTGCGCGGGGGCTCGTCGTTGCCCCGCGTAATCGGCCGACTTGAAAGTTTAATCGTTTAATGTGCCCCCCCGTGCGTGAAGCGCGCGAATCTCCTTTATTCTATCAATTTTAAATTACCTCTCCCGAATGAATCGCCGGCTTTGAGATACGCAGGAACTCATTTACAGACCGACAATTGCGGCCGCACGTTTTTCGCATCGAGGCGGACGAATAAAAAGCGGCCGAGGAATCGGGGCGGTATTTTTTTTAAATTTCCCGCGAGCGAGTGCTGTTCGTTGAGATTGGAAATTGCTTCCGCCTGCAGGATGGCGCTCTCGCGCGGAATGATCTGTAGATGTAATACCTGCCTTCATATCTTTCGCTCTCGATACGTCGTGTGTCTGCAGACGCGCGCGGCGCAGGCCAGAGCACGAAAGGCATTGCGTGAAGGTTGTTGTGACATGCGATAAAACATAATCTAATATTGCCCGGGAAGCAGAGGACGCGGCTCTCGGGGAGGAGGGCTTTTCTTTTTCCCGACTCGCGCTCTGCCTCTTCTCCCTCTGTGTGCTGCATTACGCACGCGCACTCGATTGGAAAAGCGATAGATTTGATTTTCGCTCGCGCGCAACGGGTGGCACTTTGATGGGGAATCAATGAAGATGTCGTTTGCGAATTGGAATCGCTTTGAAATTGCTTTCTCGAAAAGTGTGCATTATTACTTTTGGAATCGCGTTTGTTTTGAACGGACTGCCGAATGAGTTTACAGGCAGTTTGTGCTGTTTGCCGAAACTTTACGCGCCGACGGCAAATAATTCAACTGCCGCTGAAATATTTATATTTCGGCTGTTTCGCGAGACTCTTTGTTTTTTTTTTTTTTCATTGTGCTTCTTTGTACAGAAATTTTATTCCCCGGTTTGCAAATTTTGTTAATGTCAAAATACCAAATTTTAATCAATCACGCGGGCTTGATAAAAAAATAAAAGAAATCAAAAACAGCTCATTTTCACTTCGAAAGCGAAACTTTATGCAGCTAATTTGAAGGAAAAGTATTTAATGAACATTTTACAAGTAATTAGATTGATATTTTGATCCTCAGGATGTCAATTAAACTAATCAAACAACATCTTACATTTTTATCTTACTTAGCTAATTAAGTGATCCCCAGTAAACATCAACGAATTAGCTCGGCGGCGAAAAAGCCACGGAAATTAATCCGGCATCGAGTGCGGCGGGCGCTCTTTCGTAAAACATCCGTAAAATCAATTTGCCAACAACAAAAGTTCGAGGGCACGGCCGCGAGCTCGGGGGGGGGGGGGGCGAGCTCGGCGCGTTAATTAAAGTCATACTCGGTTACGGGAAAAGAAAGGGAAGGAGACAACCGGCGGGGTACTTTCGTTCTCGTCCTTTAATCGTCGCCGAGCTCTTTGCGCGCCGGCAGGCAGGCGTGACCCGCAAGGACGCGCGCCACAAACGAAGCGGATGGGAGGGCGGCGACGTGCTCGCACGGGAGAGACCGAGGGAGGAAGGGGGGCCGAGCGAGTGGAGCACTCGGATTTGCGTGATTTGTCGATGCCAGATTTAATTAGCAAGTTTCATTTAATTATATCCTACCACTCTCGCATTCGAGGCTGCCGCCGCCCTTTGCCCCCTTTCCGCCTTTCTCTCTTTATCCCTTCCGAGCTGGCTCTCTTGCTTCGACCCCTGGATGTGTGTGTGTGTGTGTGTGTCTGCCAGAGGTGGCATTCCGCTGATTAATCTTAATGTCGCAAATGTTTCAATTTTCTCACCCTGCACCCGGGGAAAAGGTTTTGTTTCACCTCTTTCCTTCTCATTTTATGGCCATCGGCGTCGATTTTCAGATATATCTAATTGATTGCGACGTTTAATATTATATTATCTTTCTGCAATTATATTATTAGCTGCACTATAATTGATTACACGGCTTTAAATGGTTGTACTGTGTAAAATAATTGTACGCTGTACAATGTAAAATCAGAAAAATAGATATATTTTAATTTAGATTTATAATTGCTTTAATTTTAAAATTTTATCTGTAATTTACTTAATCTGTCGGGCAATCAAAATTTTATCTGCAATTCAGTTAATTATTGCACCGTATTTCTGACTTTCGTAAAGTTAGAAATAAAACTGAACTGAAATCAACTATATTTTTACACAATTACATTGTCTATTATGCATAAAAATAAGTCGGACGTGGCCGAAACATAATTAACTAAATTAAATTAATGAAGTTAATTACTAACGTAAATGTCAAAATTTCTTTCAAAAATTTAATAAAAAAACCAATAAAACTCTATACACAAACGAAACTAAAATATCTTCACTCCGTTCATCATTTATAACGAAGGGAACAAATTCCCTCGGGCCCCGGAAAGCTCAAGAAACAGAACAGCCGCTCGTGTAACTTTAAACAAGCTTCCACCCATAATAACCCTTTAATTGCTATTTCTCGCTTTCGCGAGGAGCCTTAATTCTATTATATGCCCCTCCCCCGCCGCGTTACCGGACTTGAGTCGCAACGAAATACCCACTCGTATACCGCCTGACACTTTGGCGATTGAATTAATTCGCTCGAAAGTTAAAAGGCGCGCTCTCTTTCTCCCAGCTCCCGCTTCCGGGCGACGGCCGTCCCGCGCCCCATAAATGTTTCATCCGAGCGCACTTATTTTACTATTTATACCTTAATCCGAATTTCGGATGACGTTGCCGCTGCCCCGTATCACGGGCAAATATTGGCCGAGTCCTGCGCGCCTCGTCTCTCTCTCTCCGCTTCTTCGGGCTATAAAAATTCGACTAGCCTATCCTCTCGGCGAGTGCGCAGGAAACTATTTAAAACTTTAGCGCACATATAAAGTGGCTCATGTACTATTAAATACCCCAGACAGAACGGAACTTAAATTCCCAATTTTCCCTCCCGGTTCCTTTCCGTCTCCGAGTACGTCCGTCCTCGCCCCGCTGAATCTTTCATATTCTTGTCCCTTCGCCGGATCCTCGATTCCCCGGGCTTCCTGTACTCTTCCGCGCTCATTTCTCGGGGAGAGAGAGAGAGAGCTCCTCGAGACGTTTGCGCGGCGGCTAAAGTCGGCGCAAGCACGCCCCGGCGATTTTCATCGATTTCCGTCGTTCGCTCGCAGTATCGACAGCTCGTCTCTCTCTCTCTCTTCCTCCTTCCCTTTTGTTCCCGCGTAGCTCTTTCGTCGGAGCAGCAGTAGCTCGTTGTGTGTACACAGAGGGACGTGCCGCGCCAGGTTCCTCTCGCGCTTGCCGATTGCCTCGGCGCGCCGATAGATTAAAATTCCCCGAGGCTCTTCCTCCCCCCGAAAGAAAAGACGAGGCGCCGCCGCCGCCGCCGCGTGCTTGTTCGCAAATTCACGGGGAGCCAAGGAATGCGCGGAGGTGCGCGTATACGTACGCCCTCGTCGGCAGCGCTTTCTCTTAAATCTCATCTAATCGTTTCGGCAGAATAACGCGCCGAGCACGCGCGGGGAGACGTACGGGGATTCGGGCTGATCGTATAGCGATCACGATGAGGTTTACGCGATCGGGAAAGCGCTGCATCGCGAGCCGAGGAAGACGAGGAGGGAAGATCAAGCTCGCGAACGTCATCGGGATTTATTTGAGGTTAGTCGAGGTTCGAGAAAATTAGAATTGCGTGGAAAATCTTTTTTTTTTTTTTGTAGAATTGACTGTTTTAAAAAGGTGAGTTTATATCGTTATCCGTTTGGAACTTAAATTCATTAGTTTCTATAACATATATAGTTACTCAAAGTACATACTCAAGTTGAGTTCCACGTGAAAGAATTTTTTCCGCCGCAACTTCGCAAGTCGATATTTGACAAGCTTTTGAAATATTGTGAATTTTAGTTCAACCTTTTTCCTTCTTAACTTACTACATTTTTTTACTACTTTGAAACACTTTGATGAAAAGGCAAAGTTGTTATTAAAATTACGCTTCAGAAGCAATAAATATTAATCCGAACATCATTTTATAAAATTTCCCACTCAAAAACTTTAAAAGAAATTTATTCTCTTAACCGAATAAAATTTCAAATTCAAAGCCAATCGATCCCAATTAAAATGGATTCTAATGATTCAAATATTGAATTTTGCAAGTCGCCTCCATCCGGCCTTTGATCGAATTAAAAAGTTTTTCCACTGAATAACAATCTCGAAAAGGGAGGCGAGAGCGAGAAAGAGTAATCGGTAAAAACCCACAGCGCCGAGGCGAAAGAGGCCTTTTTATCGCGACTGCGCTCACTGCCAGTATTTATTTACTATTCCGAGTTGGTCTGAAGAAAAACAAGAAGAGAAACACTGGCAAGGCGTGAGAGAGGCGCCGTCAACCCTCTCTCTCTCTCTCTCTCTCTCGCCTTTCGTTCGAGGCTGCTGCTGTACGGAGTGATTTACGGCGCAAGCAAAGAACAGTTGGCAGAGGCTTATTCCCTTTACCCCCTTCGCTTCTGAAAGCTCCACCGGCTCTCCGGAACGAGAGACAGCGATGGCGGGAAACTCGAAAACGGAAATATACTCGATAGCCGAAGATTTCGATCGATAAGGCGGGGGGATGGTAGTTTTCGGCGCATCAACACGGACTCCGCCTGTTTACTGCTCGAGGGGCCCGGAGCTTAGTGCGAATGTCGGCAGCTTACTATCTCCGCTGTTTATGTTTACGAGTTCGTCCGAGCTTTTGGGTTCGATTGGCCTTTGTGAGCTTTTCTTTTAAGGTTATTTTCGGGATAAAGGAGAGAGGTGAGATTAATGTTACTGCCTCAAGTTTTGATGTTATTTGTTCGCGAAATTATTATTGTTCGCCAACTGATCTCGGGGAAACTTTGTTTACAGTTTTCGATATATCTTTCGCGGAGAATCAAAGAACAATAATACTCGAAACGTACTACGGGGCTATTCAAGTTTTTGAGCTTTATAAGATGCACGGCGATTTCAAGATTTAACCCAGATTTTAAAATGACTCTCGTTTAAGATTTTCGTTTAAATGGAAAATTCTTACTTTTCTCGGGATCCCGCTGTAAAAACGTAATTTTATTATATTAACATCTAAATCTCCTTTTTTTCGCGAAAGGAAAAAAAGGTCGAATGGCATTGATCGATGAAAGAGCTTTTGACTATCAGTTCTCGAGGTATGAATCTCGTCGCTCCTCATTCATCCTATTCAATTTTCCTTCTTTTCATGTCTCTTGCCTTTGAAGTTTAAGCCTGCGCTAAAATTGTCACCGTACTTGTTTAAATCGTCTGAGCCTCAGGTGGTAAATTCCTATTGAAGTTTTTTGGATTAGCAAAAGTAGGTTTCAAATCTCTTTCTGTGCTACCCGGGTTATTATGTCCCAACCCTTCTGATTTCGACGTGCATCTTATCTTGATGTCGACTAACGAGTGGTATTAGGAAAGGAATTTTCTTTTAAAGCTCATTCTAGAAAAGTTTTCAAAAATTCAGCTATTCTCAACCTTATAAGCGTTAAAAGCTCCTATAACTCTTTGAAATGCTTCTTCTCGAGCTCTCTTCTAGGCGGTCTAGATAATAGTTAAAGCTCACATTGCACATCAAATAGTTGTTTCCTTTTGTATATTTCGTCTATTTCAATAGAGATTTTAAAAATGTTTTTAAACGCTTGCTTTTTCAAAGGAATTAATTTCATGATCATCGAAATTTTATTCGTCAACGCTTTGTTAGATTATTTAATGCGTTACGCAATTATTTTGTAACCCGAGAAAAACGATTTTATTACGCCAAGAAATATTGAGGTAATAGAGAAATCTGGTTTTCTTCGATCACCTACGCGGAATTTGCTACTTATATCTACTCGGAAGACTGCCAACTTCCTTGTGGTTCTATATAAAATTTAATTCTGGCCAGACATCTTTGCATTAGATAATCGTAGCTCTATCATCTGAACTTTTGTGCGAATTTAAACTGAAACTCAAGTTAGCGAAAGCGTTCGGGCCGGCATTTTTGTCAGTAACAATGCGATTATGAAAATTTACGCAAAAAGGACGATTCGAATCAACAGAATATTGGATAAATTTACTCGAGTGGATGCTCAATTTTTGCAAAGTTGCAGTGGCTTTATCCAGCAATTCAGAAGTACGGCACGATTCCGCGATATCAAAGAAGCTTAAAACCGCTGGCGAATCAAATAATCAGACTGTTCAGCGGAGTTGGCGCATTCAAAGGCCAGAGGGAGAGAGAGAGCGAGAGAGAGAGAGAAAGAGAGCGGCCATTCGTAAACGATAAACCGAAACTCAAGTTCCCGAAGTCAGCGGCAATTTAAAGGCGCGAATTGAACTAACGCCCTTTTCCCCGAAAGAAAGAGGACGGCGGTAAGGGGCCGCAAGGCAGCTGGAGAATAGAAAACCGAAAGAGAGAGAGAGAGAGAAGAGAAAGAGAAAGGATCCGAATCGGCGAGTTTCTCTAAACGCTTTGCGAGTTGTAACGACTTTTTAGTAGCGCTCGCCGCGGCCTTCTCACCCCGACTCCCTCTCTCGCCGACTTCTCCGAAGGCCATTAAATTGTTTCCGAAGTCGGCGGGGTCGGGCCGCCGTCGCCGTCGCCGCCGCCGGCGAATAATAGGGGGCGCGTGTATGGCCCCGGCTTTTCGCGCGTTTGTTATAACCGAGGCGTGTCCGCAATTATTGAAAACTTTCCCCCACCCCCTCCCGTCCCTTCCCCCCGCGAAGGCTTGCGGGACGACACTTTATGCGACCGCCTCTCTATATACTCTCGGCTCGTCGGCTGCGTCCGATATGACGTACAGCCAGACGATCGCGCGGGTAGTTTAAAGTTTCGGGACGACCAAGCTGTCGCAGCCGCCGCCTGACGCGATCAGGCCTTATCTCCCGTGCGGCGCCGTGGCGCGCGCGAGCGAGCGACCCCGCCACCTTCGTAATTTAATTACGCGCTATGCTAATGGTCAATCGGCCGGATATTGGGATCGTGAAAACTTGGCTTTTTCTTTTCCGCCCCGGGAGTTTCCCAATTACCGCGGCCTTTATGAGCGAACTTGACGGGAGGAGCGGAATTGTTGCTTTAATTGTACGAGCAGACTGATACGTCAGATTCCGCGTCATTAGAATGCGCGAGAGGGCAAATAACTACTGAATTTGGATATTATTTGTTGGTTAAGTCTTTGTTGACGTTTTTTTTTATTAGTGAGCATCGTGTGCAATTTCATTTCCGTAATCTATCAAATAAATGTCGCATCGTCGTGAATACAAAATATCGATTACGCGGGGAAGTATCGAGATAATAACACAATTTACAGCGGAAATCGCAAGAGCATTATCGCAATAGCCGGCGGCGGGGACGCTCAAGGAAATGTAAAAGCGAAAGAATAGATCTCGGGGAGGAACAAAGAGAGAGAGAGAGAGAGAGAGAAAGGAGCGGCGCTCTGAACTTGTGCTTTCAATTGCAAAAAATCAGCGAACCGATTCGTTAAGATTGCCCAATTTCCGGCTACTCGACGCGAGTCCGGGAAGGAAATTTGTCGTATCGATCGTCGCGTTTTCCCCCCCTCAACTAGGCTAGAAAAGGAGCGGAAAAAAAAATTGCGATCGAGTCGCTGAATGAAGAAAAACGAGGGCCGACGAGTAAGATAAGATGACGAGGACGAGGGTTTGCGTAAGCCACCGAGAACAAGGAGGGAACCTCGAGGGTTAACATTACTATACTAAATCATCGCGAGTAATCGCCGTTGCGAAAAAGTGAAAATGGCGTGTTACCATCACTGAAGCGTGCTTATTGCCGTTTATTTCAATCTCTCCATTTAGCTTTTTTCTGTGTTTTATAGAAATGTACTATTTTCAATAGTATGGCGGGCACGGCAAAGAAGCCTCCCGATATCTGTGGGGGAAAATCATATAAATGTCATAGAGATACATTAGTTAA